>CM060901.1:788981382-790221882 GCA_030737815.1 Allium fistulosum
CAATCGCGCCTCAAAATCATCTCGCGCGCGCATATGGAGAAGGCAGGGAGGAGGCCAGGTTGCAATGGAATTGGAGTTAGTTCGTTCACGATTTGACGAGGTGGAGTTAGGTCGGTCGCGATAGGTCGGAGCATGGAATTAGGTCGTATGTCGGCATGGAAGGCTGGGGATAGGTCGTGGGCGGTCGCGACTTTGGGAAGAAGTGTTAGGTCGTAGCTCGGCATGAAGGTGGAAGTTAGGTCGGCAATTGGGGATAGGTCGGCAAATGGAGTTAGGTCGGCGATTGGGGTGGGAGTTAGGTCGGCAATGGGAGTGGGAGTTAGGTCGGAGGCTATTGAATTGGAGCTTAGGTATAAGTGAACCGGGAATTGAAACAACACAAATTATAATGAAAATAGAGAGTGCTGAAAGTCAAGATTGAAAATATTAAAGGCAACGGCTATTCCGGTTTATATGTTAGAAAATGGAAGTGTGAAATACCGTGAACCATTAACATTGCATTCAGTCTTCCAACAATATATATACTTCGTACCATTATTTGTCTAAGCTTACCGTGAACCATTAACATTTAAGAAGTTATATATTTGTACCATCAGCTATGTATTCTAATGCTATAAACAATACCATAGCCCATTCAATTTCTGGAATAAACAATACTCTATACCACTACCTTTTAATCTATTATTTTCTCCATCAATTTTAGTTATATTGAAGTTATCTCCTCCGCTTAGTTGTTGACTTCACACTGTATTAGAAGTGTGAAATTTAAATTTATGATCTGAAACTATTAAATGTGAAATTTCAAAATTTGAATTTTTTTCTTTGAATTAGAAAAATTAAATTTGGGTTCGCGTTTAAGATTTTTTGAATTCAAAAAATAACAAATCCAAAACTGAAAATTTAAAGTTTAAATTTTGAATTTGAATTTTGAACTTGAAATTTGTTTGTATGAGAATTTGAAAGGTTATGAAAAAAATTCAAAACCTTTTGAAAGTAAATATGTCATCATTTAGATATCAAACCAAGCATGAGAAAATTGATTTGAGATATCAAGAAAAGAGTCACAGGTCTTTGTTTTTTATGTTGTTATACAAAAAGCCCCTGCAGAAATGAATTTGGTCCCTATTTTTCAAAAATAAAAAAACGCAAAATGTCTTGCACTTTTTTGACAGAAAATGCAAGATAACTTGCATTTTTTAATTTTGAAATATTTTTCAAAATTTTCGAAATTTTCGAAAATTTTGAAAATTTTGAAAATTTTGAAAAGCGCAAGTTAACTTGCACTTTCTATCAGGAAAGTGCAAACTAGTTTGTGCTTTCTAATTTTTAAAATTTTAAAATTTTTGAAAAGCGCAAGGTAACTTGCGCTTTCTATCAGGAAAGCGCAAGCTAGTTTGCGCTTTTTGATTTTGAAAATTTTGAAATTTTAAAAAGCGCAAGCTAACTTGCGTTTTCTGATTTAGAAAAAACAGGGACTTAATTTACATACTTATTTCTATAGGGACTTTTCTTGTAACATCATCAGAAATAAGGACCTTTCGTGCAAAGTCCCCTGAGATATTTGTCGAGGAAAAAAAAAGGAAATAGCATAAGTGAGATTTTAGGAGACATATTAAAGGTGATATAAAAAATAGCCTTTTATTTTTATATTCTCCTTTTTGTTTTGTTGCACACTATTCAATTTTGCAAGTCTACAGTAGACAAACATTTCTAATGGTCGGTTTGAAAAGCTCCCATAGCAATAACATATTTTGGTTCATACGTTTGTTCATATAATCATACTAAAGACGGAGCCATTTTCATTGTTACTGTACAGGCTGTTAAAATTTGGTTTGTTTGCCTAGGGCTCGATCTTAGTATTAATCCATAACGATATTTCTCTGAACTTATCGTGAACCATTAACATTAAGAAGATATATATTGTACCTAACGCTATGTATTCTAATACTATAAATAATACGCAAGTCCGTTCAATTTTTGGAATAAGTTTCACATATCAGATTTCCGTCCTATGAACAAACCTTCTGAACTTCTAATAGCTTCTATGCAGTCCCACTCAGTAATAAAAGTATGTATCATGTTATTTGGCTTGATGGTTTTAGATTCTTGGTGCATTATTATGTTAGCGTTTGAATTGGCTACAAGTTCCTACTAGGAGGAAATTTGGAACTAGAATATAATCCTCTAACATTACATGACACAATGTTAAATGTTATGAACACTTTCTAATTCAATGTATTTAATTTAATAAATGATAGGATCACATGAAAATTCAAGTGTAGAATATGTTGGTATACTATTTGTGAGGCTAACATGGAATTGATAGTTAATGAAGCAAAAATCTACCTGCCATTCGGTGTTGGGTGCTAGAATCCATTTGTTTCCCTCTAAATGTCGACCTTCTAATTTTCTTTCAGTTTCTTTAGCAAGGATTTTCTGTAGTTAACCTGTATTCATCTGTTGAATCATTACTAACTACCACCAATTGAATATTAGGAGCTATTTCATTGTTGTATGAAGCATGATCTTTCAATTTTAGTGCATTATCGGTAGCATGTTGATGAAAGCCTAATTGCTCTTTATATTCGTTCCATGCTGGAGAACCATGATTTAGAAAAATTCCACCAGTATCATTAACAATTTTTATTTCTTTAGCTCTTCTCATCATGTTTGTTTACTATTTTCCTTATCTCAATCAGTATTTTTCATCACAATCTGTGCAGTTAAAGCTGACTTTTCAGCATAAAGTTGAAGTATCCAATAAACTTCTTCCTCTCTAGATTCATATCTTCTACCTCTATTTACTCATACTTTCTAAGTACGTGTGGATTGACATAATTTTAGATATGTTACAGTAGGTAGTATTTGCTATATGATTTGAATACTTGGATGTATATACTATGTTAATGCTTAAAGGAAATATTCTGGTTTTGTTCAGCATTTCATGCTTATTTTTTTACGCATGGATTTCATGCCTATGCAAATTGGAGCTTAATATGCACATCTTAGCCATCCTAAACATTAAAATTGACTTTGTTTTGACCGGAATTGCGTAACCGCATAATAGTTGTACTTCAGTGCCTATTTAAGCCTGTTAGGGCTTATGATGAGGGGTGGACTTAATCAGGAATTACTAGCCATGTAATACTATATCAATTATGAAAATATAAATGCAGCATTGATTATGAAATTGTTAATATTAAATGATTATATTTTTACACTTTGTCATTGTGTTTTCTTTGTTTGAAAGCATAATTTTCTATCTTGATATATTGTTTAACCCTCTCCAAACAGCAGACTCAAGCTCAGGTTTGCATGAATTCTTTTTATAGGTTGAGGAAACTAGAAAACAAGTTACAATTCTGGAATCTTATTTAGAACAAAGAGGGGTAGCTATGCCAAAAGGATATTTGATTGGAAAAGTAATACTTCCAAATCCAAATTGCAGGTACTCTATGTGATATGATACTTGTATCTTTGTGTAATAACTGAATGTACCATATAAGCAATCAATTTGGAATAATACATGATTCCTTTATCTTACTTTTCTTCATCTTCATCTAAATCAGTACTTCCAACTTCAATATATTCATATATTAGAAAACATGCATCATGCTAGAAGTAAGATTTGTGTTAATGCAAAGTAAGCAATTCCGCTCTGTGCCTACAAACCTGCTGCCTCTGCCAACCTATCACCTCTGCTGACTCTGTCTTTGCCGCCGAACCTATCACTACAAAAGCCTATCTACACCGTTGACACGTGCACGTGAATTCATAGCATCATTATAAAAATTCGATGCATATGCTTGGTGAAAATGGCCTTTAAGTTTTTCTAAAATTGAATGTAGAAATATGACATTTACAAATTTGTTTTTTTATACATATGCATAACTTATTATTTAATAGCTTATCAAATTTATGATTGAATGGAAAATTTGAATTCAGTTTGACCTTTTCCAAAAAGAATTTCTTTTTTTTACAAAAATAAGAGCAGTAGTTTTGCAAAAAATGAGGGTGTCGCTGTAAATAAACTGATTATGGACTCATAACAAGAGTTTTAAGTGGGACGGATATTTTGTCGATTATGAACACTAATATTGGTGATTTATAATATATTAACTTTATTTTAAATCATTAACACATCTCTTAGGCTTTGATATGCTTACAGTTTAAAAATCATGTACTTAAGTTATATTATTTTCATGCCTCACCATCAATTGGGTGTGATAATATTAATTGGATAATTTTCTGCCTATTTAATATATATATATATATATACACACACACACACACATACAGTTGTAATTATATGTTATACTCCCTTTTTATTTCTGTACTGAAATTCTTTTTCAAATCAATGCCCAGCAACAAAAATAGCCCAAGTAAAATATTTTACATTAACCCTAAAAATGTTCTATGTAGCTCTACAGTCTAATTTTCTATGTATCCGCCTTTGTTATTCTCAGTTTTTCCTTTTTCATTTGTCTCCTTCTCCCTCCACTCCTTCGGCTGATACTCGTACTTTCCTTTTACCATTTCCTTTTTTCTTCAAGCTCGTATGTTTACTCGATATCTTCCCGCTTCACGTTGATGCTCGACGTTGGAATCTTCAATTTCGCTTCCTCGATGTAACCCTAAAATCAACAGAGGCTAAAAGGTCGATGCTCGAATCTTCCACTTCCTCTGCTGCGGGAAACCATTAGTTAAGCAGTAAGTAGTTGATTGCAAACAGATTTTTTTCTCGTCGATCAACCGAAACGGTTTTTGAGATAAATTCCGGTCCGGTCAATGCCGGAACCGGGTCGGAATGGCCAGGATTCCGGCGTGCTGGACGGAATATCTAACCATGCTCAATTTGTGACTGAACTATATGATATTGCATGGGTTTTCAAACAATTGTTCAAATCTTATGAGAGTTATGAGAGTAATTTGATGTGTAAACTGCTTACTATCTAAGGCTTTTTACCTGTTTCCTAATACGATATCATTGTTTTCAGCAACCATGATGTTTATATACGATAAATTATGAAGTTAAATAAAGTTCTTACTCTTGTTTATATTAGTGGTTGTTAGGACTGATCAATAGACTGTCAACTAGAGGTTATTTCATTTGAGAAATGTTCAGAACTCAAGCTCGATTTAGAAGGCAGTTTTAAGTGGGAGGGTTATTTTATGGATTATGAACACTTATATTGGTGATTTAGTCTGTAGTAATAATATTTTAAGAATATATTAACTTTATTTCAAATCATTAACACATCTCTTAGGAGTATGATATGCTTACAGTGTAAAAACCATATACTGAAGTTATATTATTTCCATGCCTCACCGCCATTTGGGTGTGATAATATTAATTGAAAAAGTTTTCTGTATCTGATATATCTTTTTTACTAAATTTATTGTAACTTTAAGTTAACCTTCTGAGATTGAAATGATCCGAACTTCCTTTGATAATTTTCGTCAACATGTATCTGTGCTCAAGTTGTGATTTAGTACAGACTATATGAAATTGTGTTCGTTTTCAAACAATTGTTCAAATCTTATGAGAGATGTGTGACTAATTTGATGAGTAAAATTGCTACTCTTTTATTCCTGTGAATCCTATCTAAGGTTTTTTTACTTGTTTCCCAATATGATATCATTGTTTTCAGCAACCATGATGTCTATACGTGATAAGGTATGCAGTTAAATAAAGTACTTTTTTTTATGTTAATGGTTGTTAGGACTTCCTATTCAATAGACAGTCAATTAGAGGTTATTTCATTTGAGAAATGGTCAGAACTCAAGCTCGATGAAGGAGGCAATATCTCTACTTGGATTAAAGATACATTACCGGGCAGTAAGAAAGATAATCAGGATGCAGTGCATCAAAGGTTGTATTTTGTACTTGGCACAGCACCGATGTGGGATAGGTAATTACTTACATGATAGTAAAATTTGTTATCTGTATCTTCTTCAGTGTGCACTAACTTCAGATGCAGTAAATTTGCATTGCCATTATCTAATATTCGGTATTGTTAACAATGAAGGTTTTATCTTCAATAACTTACAGGATAGAATATAAAGGTGATAGACACATTCTTGGAGAGTTCATCGAGTTTAAGGGAAAACATGAAGATATGCAGGCTCTTAGACGGCTAAAAAGATCTAAAGTTTCCCAAATTATCGTCCAAAAGGCGACATTTTTTGGAGCATTCGGTAATTTATCTCCAAATTTATTTTGTGCTATAGCTTTGTCACCGGGTTATAATAGATTTAAAAAATGATACGCATGCACGTTTTCAGGGTTGTTTAGATGACTATTGATATAGACAAATTTTGGGGAAGAATAAAAAGTACAAAAATTACATAGAAAAACATACTCGGGACACATTTAAATTCTTAGTGAGATCAATCAGATTTGTATGACTGTTTGAAAATGACATTAGAGGTTTGACTGATGAATTATTCTTGAATAGATTGTTGGAAATGTTTATTCTGTTTAGTTTACTCTTGAATTTGCATCCATATCGTAATGATGATCAAAGTGCTGAACATGCTTCATTCAATACCCTAGGGACCTTATATTTGCAGAATAACCTATATGTGCAACTATGCTTTGTTTTCCTCGATTTCAGAATTGAAACCTTCGTCACTGTGTTTAGTATTCGGTATAAAATTCCTGAGTAATTTTGGACATCATGGTAACCAAAATATTAGATATAAAACTCAATATCTATATCATTAAACACATTATCATTTTCCAAATTTATACCAAAGTTCATCATTATCAACTCTAATACATCAATTGTTGTTGTTGTTGTTTGCTGCAGCAGCAGTAAGCATCTATTCATGGTCATTGTGTTAGACAGATAATATTTTACTTGAATCCTACTTGATCCTTACACTATCAAATTGTGATGAGGATGTTTGTGTGAAACATGATTACATATTGTGTTAGATGCAGTTGAGATTTTCTTTAGCATGTAAAGGTCTTTCTTGAATGTGGCATGCTTGCAGCTACAAACCAATGTTCTTGGCTAAGTTGCACAAATTAGCCAAGTAGAGCTTGACTCCACAGTTTCCACGTCCATTTATGATGTAATTTAGCTAAAAGTTGAACTGCAATTGCATATATTAACAATTCACAATTATTTGCTAAAAAGATGTCGGTTAAGCTATACTGTTTTGTTGTTTGGTCTTCATCATCTTGGCCGTCTTATACTTAATTCAGCAGTGCATTCAACTTTTGCAAGAAGAATTGCATTGCAGTAAATTTGAAACAACTGATAAAAGTTATTATGAAATTTCTCATATTCTTTATTCAGTTCATAGTTGGCCAATCCTTGAGATGACGTGTCAGATACATTAAATTCCCTTTCTTGTTAGAGGCAAATAGAGCTTAGGTTTTTATATACTCCTCTTCCACGTTATTGGAAACCGATAAATTGAGCATGCCCAGTACATTTTAAGTGCAACAATGTGTCACTCGTTATAAGCGTTCGAGGTTCCAGTCGCAACCTCGAGGTTTCGGTCTTTGTCGATCCGTTCCAATCCAAGTTTTCTTATAATTTTTTGGTTTTGATTACAAAAATCACGTTATATGTTGCATAGAATCAAAATAAATCCATCATTGAATCATAAGTATGAGAAAAAACTCCATAAAAATCTGTTTAAAGTTAATGCTTACCTAAAGTTCAATGAGTAATTGAAAAATAACATGATATATGAATGTCTTATTTGTCCGCAGCTCCAGTGGAGTTGGCAGGGTTCGTAGCTCCTCAGCAGAGAGAGAGAGAGTTTGAGCCCTGACAGCTACACTTTAGCAGCTTGTAATAATTGCTTAAAATGAGTTGAAAATCTCGGGATCGAAAAGTGCCTCAACGAGAGCTCGGCTAAAACGGGGGGCTGGTTGGGGCGGGCCTACCGAATTCCCTAGCTTTACTCTCCGGAGTAGGGCTTAACACACACACATATGTATAACAAAAAAATTGCTGTAGCATCACAATAGAAACTAGAAATGGTAGTGGTTTACATATGTGGAAATAATAATGTCATTTATTTTGACACTTAATACACGAGCGCCCCTTCTCAGAAACATGTTTTATATTAACCCCTAAAACTATTTTGACAACTTTACAATTGAAGGCTAATATGATCAAAAATAAAACTTTTCTTTTTGATTTTTTTCTTCTTCCAAAAGTGGCTGAAATTACAGATAGGAATGTTTTTCGAGGTGGCCGTCCATTTTAAAACTTAAAAACTTAAAGTGGGTGTTTTACAAAAGTTTCCTTTACTTATTCTCGTTACTTTTTTTTTACCCATCTCATATTTTTGAATGGGCCAAGTACGCTTTGTTTAAATATGTTACTAATTGTAATTTTATGGGTAAGTTATTTGTATTAGTTAGATTATTATATGTAAAAGGTATTAACCTGAAAATTTGAAATGAATATAATAAGGATTGGAATAGGGTGATTCGTTTTTATTGGTGGCAGATAATTTGTTTTACCGAGTGTATATAATATTCATTTGAAATTAATCATCAGATTCTGAAAGGCCAAAATCGATACCAAAATCAAGATGTCAAACCTTGGTCGTTATACGTGAAAGTTGAAATTTAGCGGGTGAAAATTTAATCCTTTGTCCATTTACATTATTGCAAACTAACTCAGTGTCAGGCGATCAAAAGCTTTACCTTTCAAAAAATCGTGAAAGATATTGAATACAGTTTTCCTGAAAATATTTCGGAGTATTATTTATTTATTTATTTTATTATTATCCCATAAAGTGATTGACTGAACCAAATTACTATTAGTACCAGAGGTGTAGCCTGGAATTCATGTCGCCATAGTTAGAAATAGTTCAGGGAGGGTAGCCTCTGACTTTTTCCTTTTTCAGTTGTTTGCATAGCATAAAAGGAAATCTGTACACATATTTTCCATGTTAGCTGTTTCAGGAACATTTTGACACGTATCTCTCTTAACCTTACCTCTGAATTCAAGTGAAACCAGAGGTTTTTGGGTACAAATCTGCACTAAGCACCAAAATTACTCTGAGTGCAGACTCATGTAACTCTTCAGATGGTTACACAGTCAATTAATTTTTACAGGAAGCGACTAAAATGAATTTCAGTTCAATTTAGTAAGAGATTTCAATATTTACAATAACAATTTTGTCTTCACTTTTTTGCAGTAAGCAAATGGTTCAAGGGATGAGATCTAATTTGAATTTTCATTGTTCACCAATTTCGATCGGACCAATTTCAATTTCAATTTCATAAGCAATTTAAGAAGCAAATTGGTTCAAGCAATTGGATTCGAATTGAAATTTAATTGCTAACCAATTTCGACCGAACCAAATTATATTTCAATTCAATTCATGAAATAATCTTTTAACAGCTAGCAGTTAAAACAATTCATTAAGCAATTTTTACTAATTCAATAACCATATTAAAAGTCAACTCGGTAATCAGTTTGGAGCAGCAGATTATTACCCAAGATACCGAAATTAGAAGCAATTGTTACCCACAAACATAGTTATTAATGGCACACGATGCATAAAGGTGTACATGCGGTGCGGCAAACGATGTGCATCCTTTTGATTTATTGCATGTGTACTAAAATAATTATATACTTATTATACATAATGATTACTTGCAAGACTAACTTATTTTACTAATAAATAATTATAAAAGACTTTTTAATCATTTCTTAAAAATATCCTTAAACAAAATATCATAAGAATAAAATGTAATTTATTATATTACATCGTTTGATGTTTAATCATTTATTGCGAAGATGAACCTTGAATTAAAAGCTTATAGCTATTATTTTACAATTATGTTTCAATTACAAGCTTTTAGCTCATTTTATTAGTCAAGTGATGAAAATAATTTTTTCCCCAGTTGAATGGAAACTCAGCCTTCATTTTGTGAACAGATTTAGAGTTATTGTTTGTTGTAGGCTAGTTGCTTATTAAAGATCAGACAATAGATACATAGTAAAGTTATTTATAGAATCCTTTAGCAAATACGTAGAAAGCTAAGAAAAGAATGTGACCCATTATTCATATCATAATAACACCAATAAAATCTGCAGGAAGATCTAGGGTTCGCCTCTTGTACAGCCATCGGGATCATCGTGAGGAAGGGTCATCAGCTTCTCAATGGGAGGAGGTAGGTGTAAAGCAAAACACTGAAGTCGTTTTTCAGCCAATGAACTCCAAGAAAACTCTTAAATTCAAGCTTTCCAACATCGTTTCGTTGACACTAAGTAGCGCTTGATCCTCCCGATTCGTTCTCTAATTATAATCTTGTGAGTGAATTTATTGCACATATAATAAGTTTTGTTCTATTTGGATTTCTCATTAGTTTTTGTTACTTCATATACTAGAAACTGTATGTTTTATAGTTGATTGTATGTTTTATAGTTGGGCAGTATACTCAACATTGCTTTTACTCCTCTATGTGAAACAAATTGCTCTTGGACCTCCATCTGCCTATTCACAACACACAAGTACACACAAGTATAAGCTAAGAAGGCCTGATATGACTTAGTGTGTGTGTATATATATATATATAGGTATATATAAGTATATAAGTATATAAGTATATATATATATATAAGTATATATATATATTTATAAGTATATAAGTATATATATATATAAGTATATAAGTATAAGTATATATATATATATATATATATATATATAAGTAAACAAATAAAATATAATAGAGGTAAAATGAAAGAAACAATAGTTTTAGTAATATAATAAGTTTACATATAGTGGTAATGAATAAAATTAAATAGAATGAGAATTAAGTGAGAAAATCATAGTAAAACGAAAATCGAAACAAACTTTTATTATTATTTAAAAATGTAGTTATGACAAATTCAGAGTGGATGATATTTCCATGTGTACTAATTCTAGTTTGAGTATAATTAACGAGCGTCATGGTACGCTCTTCGCGCGCGATAATGGCAGAAAAAATGGTTTGCATAAATATTTAGCCAAGTTTTTACGTTGAAATAATGTGTAGTTAATTTAAACTTTTATTTCTAAGTTGCAACATCTAATTTTTAATGTTAGTTTGAATTTTATTTGTATTATTAATTAATAAACAACGAATTTGTAGTTAACTAAAGAAAAAATGTTTATTGGTTAAATTTTTTTTAAGTGTAGATGGACATTTTGAATTTGTGAAGAAGTTTAACTGTCAGATCCTACTTTTAGGGGATATTAAGATTTATTAATATCGAGCAAGTTTAACTACTAGATCCTATTTTTAAGGACTGCTAAGATTTGTTAATAATATAGAGGGACATTTATGGTAGTTAACGCCGACACAAAAAAAGTGTGACACCAAAGATATTACAACTATTATTAAAGATATAGTCAATGTCTATAGTTAATTAAACAAGTCCTAACTAATTTAATCAACAATTAATTTGTAGTCACTCAAAATTAGCTTAGCGATGATAGGAAATAGAACTTGAAATTTGCTATGTATAGTCGCGCAAAGGCAACTGTAGGTGGAACTCGCGCTTGGATTGGAGGAAAGCTGGCAATATTATTTTTCATCAATTATTTTAATTGAAAATGGGTCCTACAATCATTAAATCAACTAATCAAGGGGCAAGTGTTTTGCTCAGTCGCTTAAGGGCAACTGTGCTTAGCATTGTGATAGAACTTTGTTGCACTTACCTACAAATTTGTAAATCCTACTTAGTAGTGATAAATATGCTTGTGGGGTCCACATATATTGTGAATCCCACATGCCTAAGTAAAACTTAATTACAAATTGTAAGTAAGAGTAGTACTTTTGAAGAAATTGGACTAGGTCTTAGCTAATCAAGTTAATAAAATTTACTAAAAAATGAGAACAATTAGAGTAAGCACTAACCAACTCAAATAAACATCTTCTAAAAAAAATTTCTTACATAAATATTAATAAAAAAACCATGTAAACCAACCTAACTCCCTATTGTTATTCACAAATATTTATATAAAGGGACATGCATAAAAAATACTTATGAATACAAGAAAAATATGGATTGATTTGTTAAAACTCGAATCTCGACACGATCACAAGGAATGGGAAAAATCAAATCTCGACAATCACGACGATCGTGGCAACCATGACTCGAAAACTCTAGATTATTCAGTATTATTATATATTTATGTTTGGAAAGAAATCCAGGAGTATAACTCTCAAGGATTTATCGGTCCTCGGCCGAACCCTAAAAGAAATACTTTAAAGTGTCAATACTATCGCTTTTAGTAATCACTGGAACTTAGCCAAAACGTCATATACCGTCTGGTGAAATTCAAATATGTACTAAAGGCTAGTAAATCTCACTCGTTACGAATGCCACTGGAAAACCTGAACTATATTCTCTTAAAGATCTATCAGTCCCACCGAACACCAAAAGAGAATACAACTCTAAAGTGTTAAGTACTTTCTAATAGCAATCACGAGAATTTAACCAAGACATCTCATACTATCCGGTGAAATTCAAGTATTCACTAATGGGCTAGTAAGTATCACTCAACCATTCTATTCAATGAGTTGTACAATATTAGATGAAGAGTTATTCGAGAGCATTTAAACCAATCGATAACACTAAGTCGATTATTAGTACTTCCCACATTATAGAATTAAGGTTCTCAAAACATTTTATCTCCAATGATTTTCTGAAAGTAATTATTTTACTCTATCACACTAAAGATGATTTCCAAAAATACTTTACCCATAAATTTAATTTCAAACTTCTTATTAAAATCCATAATATATATTATTTAATTATATATATATATATATATATATATATATATATATATTTCTCTTTAAATAAAATAAACCATAATCTGATTAATACATCCCATTGCTTTTATGTATATGTATTGTTGTTACAAATTCCCAATACACACACATATAAAGTTCACAAACCATATTCCAAAAGCTACTTATATAAGTTATCATTTATTTTTGGAACCATAATTACTCATCTCCAGAACCTATATACGTATTAAAACAATTATTAAAAACAAACTTATATTTTATATTTCGAAAACACATTGCAAAAATCCATATTCCAAAACCGTAACTATTTCTACTAGCAATAAACAATGTGTATGTATACACAAACATCATACTTAGGTCATCGAGAAATGATAAGTAAAAGTGAATAATCTTTCTTGATTTGTTGAGAAAACTCGAGGTCAAGATCGAGACTGTGGCAATGCCCACTATTAGGGGTTGATTATGATACAACCGATAAAGAGTTGTCCGTCGTTTGTGAGGCTATGATTTGTTTAGCGAACTTAAGATAAGAATCCCAAGCTAAGTGAGTCCCAACACTCGCTAGAGAAATCAAAAGTTTCTATAAATCAAAAGTTTCTATATTTCTCTTAAGGTTATGAGAAATATAAAAGTCTATGGAAGCCTTATAAAAAAATGAAATGATTACATTTGACCCTTCTAATACTACAAGAACATATCCTAAAACATTACTGATATACTTGAAATAAATTTTAGAAAAATGACCAATACAAGATTATTCTCTGAACATATGCTAAGTAAAGATTTCTAATATTATAAGACAAGCTCTCCAGACCTAATTACACTTGACTAACTAAAAGCAATAAAGATAGCGCTAATCTATAAACGTTAATGGTATGTCATTTCAGAATCTTTTAAAACCATACGACCGAAGGTGTGGATCTCAAAACGGTAAAACCTTATAACACTTGGGTAGCTGATTGTGACATAGCACAAACTTACATGCTACCTCCATTAGACAAAACGTTGTAAATATAACATGAAAACATGATTGTCCACAAAATCTTCGATAACGTCAAACTTTGTTTGGGGAAGGATCTCGTTTCGCAAGGTACGAGATTGCTAAGTAATTATTTAATACAAAGATGAGTAAGAACACTCATGTAGAGAACTATGTCATAACGATGAAAGGCTATATTGATTGACTTCATGTGCTCGGTGCTAAGACTGTTGTAGAACTGCAAAGGCTTGCAGATCTCGTAGTTTGGACCGTTCATATTGAATTTCAATATGAACCCGATGAATGCGAACCTTGTCGAGCTACTTAATATGTTAGGTCAGTTGAAGGTTCCTTCAACGATCCTGGTACAATGTTTGTTGTGAAAGGGAAGGCATTGTCTTCGAATGTTTTGAAGAAGAGTAAACAAGGTAGTATGAAAGGTAAGAAGGGTGCCTCAAATGACAAGGGTGAATGTCATCATTATCATAAGAAGTGGGACTATGGGACTAGGAAAGGTATTGCCAGACTATCTAAAGACAGTTAAAGAGAAGAAGGAATTAGATTCCTTAACTCCTGAAGGTATGTTTATGATTGAAAATTGTTTTATAATCAATAAAAACTATTATGTTTTAGATACTAAATCATTAACTCATATCTTTAATTTGTTACAGAGACTTAGAAGTAGACGACCCAAGGTAATAGGATAAATGAGCCTTCAAGTTGCCAATGGATCTATTATAGATGCAACTGTAGTTGGAGAGTACCATTAACATTTACCTAGTGGATTTGTGTTGAATAATTGTTATTATGTACAGAACTTTATTTATAAAATAACATCTATGTCTAGATTGGCTGAGATTGGATATGATTTTAATTGTAATAATGTTGTTATGAACATTGTGGTTGATGGAAATAATATTTGCAGCGGTGTTTTGGATACTGACATTTATGTACATCGCTTTAAACATGTATTTGATGTTAATAACTTTTCTACTGTTAAAGTTAATGATAATTATTTATGACACTATAGGCAAGGTCATATAAGTAAAAAATACAGCACAAACAAAAAACTTAAGGTTTTCTTCCATCATTTGATTATGAATAATTTAACATTTGTGAGTATTGTCTTAAAGGAAAAATTACCTAGGCCCCTTCAATGGGAGCAATGAAAGGGTTAGTGAACTCCGAGGTCTCGTATACACTCATATATGTGGCCCAATGCTATTGTGTCTAAAGACAATTTCTCGTATTTCGTAACTTTTGCTAATGATTTACCTAGTTTAAGATATGTACATGTTCTGAAGAATAAATCTGACGTCTGTGAGAAATCTAGAGAGTATAAGAACAAGGTTGAAAATCAGTAAAATTATAAATTAAAATACTTCGATCCGATTAAGGAGGTGGGTATTTTGGACAAGAACTCTTACGATACTTAAACGATATTGAGATTACCTATCGGGTCAATCCACATTATAACCTACAACACAATAGTGTTTCAGAGAGAAAGAATCAAACTCTATTAGATATGGTTTGATCTATGATGAATGAGGCCGAGTTACCTCTTTCTACAAGGGATATGCATTAAAATCCGCGGTGCATATGCTGAATTTGATGTCATCCAAATCTGTGCCTAAGAAACCGTATGAGATGTGGAATGGAAAGGAACCCCATCTCAAATATTTGAAGATGTCGGACTGTCTAGCCTACGTTAAGAACGTTAGTCCCAACAAACTTGGAGCATGATTAGCGTTCTGTAAGTTTAAAGGATATCTCAAAGATTCTATGAGATATATTTACTATAACGTAGACGAACAAAAATTTATTTTTTCTTGACACGCTATTTTTTCAGGAAAGAGATTTTTGTCAAAGAAATTAATAATGAAGTTGTATATGTGGATGTGATCTGAGAAACCAACATAAAGACCGAATGCGTGGAAGAATCAAATTAACCAATATACGATAATGCAAAACCGATTAGAAGGCCTAATAAGGAATCTCATGTACTAAAGAGATTCTACGGTTTTCTCGTGGGTGGTGTGAAAGAGGATTTTGTCCTAGATGATGACACTCTCCTCACATTTTGACAAGCTCTACAGAGTAAAGACACTGCTCTTTTGCTTGAAGCAATGAAATTCAAGTTGGATTCCATGTGCACAAACAAAGCATGGACTTTGGAATTTGTACCAAATGGAGTACAAAATGAGATTTGTTGTGAAAGGTTTCTATCAAATTCAAGGTGTTGATTATGATGAAACATTTTCGCCCGTAGTAATGCTAAAGTCCGTTCGGATATTACTTGTTATTGCGACGATTTAGGACTATGAAATATATCAAATGAATGTAAAATTGGCATTTCTAAATGGAGATTTGGAAGAGACCGTTTACTGGTCGCAGCCTGAGGGTTTCATGGTTAATGGAAGTGTGAGGGAAAGGCCTTTAAGTTGTTAAGACCGATACATGGTCTTAAATAAGCTTCAAGGAGTTGAACTAAGTATTTTGATAAAGTAATCAAATAGTTTGATTTTTACATAATAAAGAGGAAGAGAGCGTGCATCGGAAAGAACAAGGAATTTCTACAGTGTTTATCATTTTTTACTTTGACGATTTACTCCTGATTGGCAATGACGCACTACTGTTATAATCAGTGAAAGCATGGTTATCCAAGAACTTCTCCATTAGAGATTTAAGAGAAGCAACATATATACTTTGTATTAGGATCTATAAAGATAGATACAAAAGGTTGCTACGATTATCCCAATCCTTACATATGGAAAGGTGTAGTACGGAGAATTCCAATAGTGGAAATATTTTGATGCAATTGGGAATTTTTCTTTTGAAAAAGGACGCTACACATACCGATGTGAACTTATGAAAATATTACCACATGCATCTACAATCAAACCCATTATGTAAACTATGCTATGTATAGAACCGGATGTAACATATGCATTAGGATGCAAATGCCGATATTAGTCAAAACCTAAAGAGAAGGATTGCATTGTTATTAAGTATATTGTAACGAACTGATATTTCAAACATTTCATATTTAAATATCTGAACTATTTAAATATTTGTACCTTGGATTTAATGTGAATAAATATGATTTTATAACCTTACTAACCCATTGTTAATTAATAACTAATGATAAGAAAATCGTTTTTGAAGAACATTTACAAAATAAATAGTTTGTAAAAATATCGATAATATGACCGAAAATCGTTTTTTCGATAAACGACTTTTTGCTAAATAAAAGTTGTTTGAACTTCTTTTACATGTCTTAGAAACAGATGAACACATAAATAACAAGTTGAAACACTTAAGTTAATAGCAAAATTAACTAATTTGAGCAAGCTTTTAGAAGGGAACAAAAGGACCCCTAAATCATGGTTTAAATCAAGGGAAGACTTTACAAGGTATGGTGTATGTAAGTGGAAGCATGGAATACATGTACATAAAGAGAAGGTGGAGGGGTTCAAGGGTCTTTGGCCACTTCTCTTTTCTAGTCTATAAATACGTTCCTTTGTTCTCTCTTTAATTGAATCATTGATTGGAAAAGAAACTATGCTCATTTTCATGTCTTCATCCTCTCTTTCTCCTCTCTAACTTTCTCAACCCTTATTTAGATAACTCCTTTCTCCTTAAACTTTCACAAAGTTATTATTTCACTTAGAGAACATGATTTAGCAAAGAAGTGAAGAAGTGGTGGAGGTGTGGGGAGATCAATCCCAGGCCATGAGCATTCATGGTGGATATGAGGTTTGTGCTTGTGTTTTTTAGCATGGAGGTGGTTGCTTTGGCTCTGGGATTATGGTAAGTAGTTGTTCTTGGTTTCTAGTCGCTTGTGATGTTCGTTAACTTGATTTTAAGGTGAGTTATCTCACTATCAGATGAGTGTATGATGTGTTAGCTATTGATTGTTAATTGTTGATAATAATGTGTTTGTTATGCTTTTTTGTTTGCTTGTTTGAATTGTGCTCGGACAGTTTATAAGCAATTAATTTCCATTTGCATGAGTTAGGTAGATACGAACGCTTTGTGATTAGAATTTCATAGTTTAACTATAAGGAGTTTAGTAATTATATTGATTAAGGAATAGTTATAATAAAAGATGTTTGTTAAAAAATTTAAAAGGAAAAGGTACTTGTTTTTGAAATGAAATGTTTTGCTTTAAAGAAATAGAAATATTTGAAAATAAATATTTCTCAAGTGATTTATATAGAAGTGATTTACATAAAGGTATTTATAAAGATGTGTTTTGTAAATGAAAAGAGAATTTCGAGGACTAAAACCCTGGTGATTTTTAAATGGATTTCCAAATATTTTTGAGGAAATAAACAATACCGTGTTTTTAAAGTATTTGTAAATATTAGTGCAAAATGATTTGTTACTTCGGGAAACAAAATGCTCTGTTATGTTATGGATGTTTGGGTAATCCTTAACTAAAATATGGGTAGAGGGTTGTGTAACCCTTGGTATAGTCCACTCTTGGTATAGAGGGATATGCTTATTGATTTTTATGGGCTGTGACCCAATTGCCTTATTACAGGAGAAAACCTCCCAAGTTGGTTACATATATTTTGATATTTTATCGTAGAGTTTTTGGAATTTTCAAATAAATATATCAAATGCTACACAGTATTATTATATAGAGTATTTGATACCGTTTCCAAAAGTGATTTATTTTCAGTCTCGAAGGAAAGTATGATTTAATGCAAAAGATATACATTATTATTTCGAAAGGATTTAAAATGAAACCAGGAATTTAGTTCGAAGAGATTATTTTCGAAAAGGATTATATTTTTAAATAATAAAGTAAATCAAATTAAAGAAATATGAATAAAAGATATAAGCTTAACTGGGTAGCTTTGGAAGCTACATTTGCATGTTATATGTTATGTAGTTTGGGAATTGCGTATATGTTTGTGCATCGCAGGCTCCTCGAGTCCTATTTGTGGTAGGAGAACTACGCTGGTTTGATCCTGTATCTAATTGGCCAGTCAATTAGATTGTGTTAAAAAATTTGTTAACCCCAAAATATGCAAGGTAAGGCTTGATTAGAGATAGACTTGGCAAGCCTTATGCCAACTCGCAAGAAGTATGCATGTTCAATAGAAAAGTCATGTACATGTCATAAGCAATAGGGCATAAGAGTCATATGCAAGTTATAGGTCATATCATAGTCAAGAATCTTTATTCACTTGTTGTATGCTATGCAAAGTTGATTATACAAGCCATTGATTGCAAAAAGTCACGAATTTACAATAGGCACCTTAAATCCCTAATTCAATTTAGGGTTTACTAATTCAAAAATGTAAGAAAAGTGATAAGAAAAAAGTCGCCCCTTCCATGAAGCTGTGGGGTCCATATTTATAGGAGTTGAAGTAGACGGGCTGACTACCACGTGTCCTTCGACAACCTTGATTCTCACCATCATTCATTGTGTTGGTGATATGTGACAATCTTCTGTATACTATTGATATGCGGCATCCCTACATACATTGATGAATTGTGGCATCCTCCTTTATTGATGGTTTACGACATCATTGCCATATTGATAATTTACGGCATATTTGCCACATGGATGATTTATGGCATCTTTGCCATATTAATGATTTACGACATCATTTTCTACATTGGTGAAATACAACATCCTACTTTATATTGTCAATATTTGACACCCCCTCTATGTTGTTGATATTTGATATCCTTCCTAGATTGTCGATTCTCGGCATTGCTCATTACATTCATGGCATACAACATTCTAATTTACATCGTTGACTTCTGACATTCTCCATAACTATAGACATTGACATCCCATCTATTCTTTGAAGCCCGACATCCCTTGCTGTTTGTAAATGCCCCGAGATCTCTTGCCACTTACTTTACAACTGTAATAGTTTAAAGGCCCGATATCTACAAAGTTCTGATATACCTCCTTTGTGACTATCTGTTCATGTATGACATCTTCTAGGTTGGCTAATTGCTTGGAGTTCGACACTCTTATAATCTCATCATCCTCTCTTAGATACACGACACCTTTTTATAGAAGGTCAACATCTTTTAAAATTGCCTAAAGCTTGTTACCTCTAGCAAAATGTTTGATTTCTTTTCTTCTACATATTTGGCTTCTTGAATCACGGTATATTCCCTTACATACCGAGCATCTTTATTTGTAGTAACATTTTCCCCCCACAGGTGTAGAAGAAACGTTGACTTTTCAAGTTAACACTTCAATATTGATTCTTGCCGCCTATTGGCATTCCATCTAAATCTTCCTCGTCCATTCAAAAGGAGATCAATGACTCTTGTCATCCCCTTTCCTTGTATAAATACTTATCTTCTTCCTCTTCTTATTTTTTATCTACAAATTTAATTCGAGACAAAAATTTCAAATTTCTAGTTTGACTCAAGAAACTTCAACTTTTTCCAGCATTTAAGCTCGATCCCAAGGTTCGATTTTTATTTTTAATTGGTTTAGACACAAGATTAAAAAGGGGTTTTCGGTTTTGATTTTAAATTAGGGCTTAATTTGGCCTTTTTATGAATTGTTTAGGGTTTAACTAAAGCGTCATACGTAGTATTTGGATTCGAAAGTGGATTGTGGTATTTTCTTTTGATGACTAATTGAAGTTAGATAGTTGTTATTACAAATTTGAAAGCTTTTCAGAAAGACATTTCCTAGATGTTGATTATGACAAAGCCAACACTCTTTTGAGATTTCGACACCCAATTATAATTAGCTAATAAATATTCAACATTCTCTATGAAATACGATAATATGCTTAGTTTTCGAATTTATTTGTCTTTTGAAATTTGACGTTTAACTTGGAGTTCAATATCTTACAAGGTTTCACCTCCTAGTTATTTGTCTCAACAATCAATTAGAAATTTAGTATCCATTTAGGAATTCGACAATTGTATTGAAGGATGGTTCCATTAGTTATAAACCCGACACCTATGGTGAGCCAATATTCTCTTTAAATTCCACAATTACTACAAAGATTGTTGTATAGGCTTCAAATTTGATATCGTGTTTAGGTTCAATACGACATCATGAGTTCAGGATGTAGTTATCGTATCGTAGATTCAGAAACTGCTTATGTTTCTGACACCTTGTAAATTCGTTCAATGTTTAAAGCATTTCTAAATAAATCTAACCTCGTTTATTGTTTTTGAATTCGACAACCTTATAAATGTGACATCAGGTTCTGATTTGACATCTTATTTCTATAAGATATTATTATTAGTACGTTGCTTTAATAGAACCTTTTTGTCCAGTTATGAACTTGACATCCAACCATAAATTTAAAGGTTGTTAATAAATTTCTGAATTGGTTATAAATTTCTCAAATGTGCTACAAATTCAACATCCTATTAGAAGTTCGACATCTAGGAATGGGATTTTCAGTGGATTTTTATCTTGTTATGAGCTTTATAGCTAGCCTTGGTCTTGATATTCCATCACCATTAACCAGATTGTTTTTACTTAATCTAGTACTCATTAACTAAGCATTCGAGTGTTTATTTTAGCATCTATGAGTATTTCAAACTTTATAAAATATGCAATACTTCACTGATTTTGTGTAATATCACTTGGCAGACAAATGAGAAGTCTGATAAAAGTTCCAAGCCTTCTCCCTCTTCAAAGAAGCGAGATTACAAGCTCTGCCAATCATCCATAACTACTTAGCAAGAAACAGATTCTACCTTCAACAGTTTGGAATTGTAAATATAGAAGCCGTAGTTGCTGGTCCATCTGGAAGAATAGATAATCCTCTAGAAGGATTCTTTGCTTTCTCTCCTGTCCACATTTGGCACTCAGGCTATCTTCCTTATCCTGAATTTCTTATACAGGTCTTGGAATTTTTGGGTATCACTCTAATTCAGCTTACTCCCAATTTGTATACTTATATGAAGTTCCTAGAGATACTTGCTAGGGAAGCCAACCTCCCTTCACTTAGTGTGGAAATTCCCCATTTATTGACAAATACTGTAAAAGTAGGAGGGCAATTGGAGTGTTCTATATATCGCCTTCTTCCTCATCCGAAGAGCTTGGTTAATAACATGATCAACAAGGCGAGGGTTGGGAGAACCAATTCTTTTATGTTAAGTGATATACCCCTTGAATCAATGGGTCCTTTTCTGCTCCTAGTAAGTTCTACTACCTTTTGTTGTTTATATTATATTCTATTGTTCTCTTACGATAATTATTCTCTTTTAGAACTCGTTTCTAAAGCAATTGATCCTTCCATTGGTATCACAATTACCGCCTTACTCAAGGCTTCTAAAAGTATGGGGGACAGACTCACATTTCTGACTGAAACCAACCTTCGAAAATACCCTCGAATCCTGGAAAACAATAGGATACTTGGAGATCCTCGTATGGTTAAAAGAGATTCCCACGGAAGGTGGGCATTGGTTGTTAGAAGTTAGAAGGCTTGTTTTTCTTCTTTCCCTGTTTAGCATAATTCTTCCAGTGAGTTTATATCATAGTTAAACGAAGTTTCTTATGTTGGAATCTTAAAATCTTTCTTTGATTTAGGTTCATCTGCTATTTTGTGGCTTTCAAGTCTAAGAAAGTTAAAACCCATAGTTCTACCTTAAACGAATCAACTATGTTCTCCCCTATTGGGAGTTCTATTTCTAAAGCTGTTGAAACTATAAAAAAGTAAAGCGAGTACTAAAGCCTTAACCGATACTTCTATCCCCCCTCTGAATAAAAAACCTAAGCTTGGGGAAGCCCAAACTTCTGATGTTATTGCCGATAAGTAAAATGTGGATGCTTCCTTGACCATTCAAGATTTTGACACAATTAATTTAAGTCTTCCAAATCAGGATGCTCAAGAACATATAGAGGATGTTCATACCCCAAATCCTTTATTAAACATCTCGCTTCCTACTTTTGCCTTCGATTTTCAATGCTTGTTTGAGGAGTTAGGTCTGACCCCCACTTCCTCTGAATCTCTTCCTTCAGAGACTCAAACTATTCCCATGGGCTTTTACGATCTTACCGTTCAATTGTCCAGTCTCCCACTTAGACTTCCCTTATGCCGCTGTATCCATCAATATTTTCAACTTATCATCCTTATGTCCTTTATCGGTAACTTTTATTGCTACGCATCTTTCAGTAGTTGGCTAATCTTGACTCTAATTTTGTATATCCCTTCTTAACTTATACTTATCATACATTTCAAGCAGCCAAGCACATGTTCTTTCTTTAACAGGCCTCTCAAGGACCTGTAGGTCAAGTTAGGGAGCTTAAGGAGCAGGTCTCCTCATTAATAGGTAAAGTCGGGACCGTGCAGAGTTAGATGATTGATATTGCAGTGGAACATGACAAAGTTATTCTTGAGAAGAACAAACTTGCCTCCTCCCTTGAGCAAGAGAAAAAAACCAAACTATTACTTGAAAAGACGATGAAAACAAAGCTTGAGCAGGCCAACTAAGAAAAGGATGAAATGGCTGACAAGATAAAATATCTGGAAAGCCAGTTGGAAACTAGAGACACCACTCTGGTTTATGCTAACAACTTCATAGACAATTCTAAAAAGAAAGTTACATTCTTCCTCAATCCGACTCTTAAAAAAATAACAGAAAAGTGTTATGAAAACCTCCTTTTTGTTGTGTTCAAGGAAAACCTTGGAAGATGCCTTAATTTGGACTTTCCTTCCCTCCCAGACAAATTTAAGAGAAAGTTCGATCTTATGTTGGGGAGAGCTCAAGGATCACTTCAGGATGAATTTCCTGAAGAAGAAACCATTGATCCCAAGAAGCTATTATCTTTTGATGACCCTCTACTTAAAGAGGGCAAAGACTCTGATGAATAGGAGGATGATGATGAAGAAGATAATGATGATGATCAAGGTGGAGATGATAGTGGCAAGGGTCCAGAAGGACCAAGAGATAGAGGCAATGGATCATGTGGTCACAACTCGTCTACCCCGTGATGCAGACTTTCTTGACTTACCCAATCTTCAGAGTGCTTCACAGGAAAATATCCCTCCAAAAGATACCGCTTCCCTCAGTCAACATCCGAAGGAGAAGGCTCAAGTCCTGGCTTCTCAGGTTCTAGTCATGTAGGTATAGAATTCATTATTTAGATGCCTAAAGTTATCGGTCAGCCTTTAGTTAATAAGTTTATCACTTTATTTAAGTAAAAGATCCAAATATTACTATGAGACTATGTGAAAAGAGAGAGAGAAGCTGCATTGAATAAACAACTTGAAATGGTAATTGAGGAGCATAATAAATTATTTGATAAGTATAGGTGCCTTTCTGTTTATGCCACACAATTAAGGAACTTCAAAGAAAAATAAGTATCCCTATTATTGAAGACGTCTCGCCTTCATCGGGAGAAAATCACAAGAGAAAATGCAGAGCTGACTACTCTTTTTTGGATGCTTATTGAAGATAGGGATACCTTAGTGGAGTTCCTCTACAAAATTTACTCTAGAAATGTTCGATCGAATATTTCTTTCTTAGTAGAAAAAAGATGGAGGTATGCTTAGGCATTTGCAAAGTTAGTATTTGGATGAGCATGTAACAACCTTGTATTTTGTGATTATTTTAATTGTTTATTTTAATTATTTTAAATTGAATTTCCTGATTTGAAAACTTTATTTTATTTATTAAAAATGGATTTTGGTCAAAATGGTCAAACTTTGACTTTTAAATTTAAAATTTAAATATTTGAAATTTTGAATTTTATCTTTTATTATGAAAGTAGATTTAATTTCAGGAATATTGCTTTTCATTTCGTTCAAATCGGATTAATATTGTGAAAGTTATGCTTTTTACAATATTGTGTGTAAATTGTTGTATTTTACAAAATTTGTTTATTTTAAATTTATATAAATAATATCTTTGTTTGTAAAATCATGTTCTAATTTGTGTAACATGATATGTTTTGCATATATTTTATTTTTAAAACATTTTAAAGTGTAGTTATAATGTTCAAATGTTGATTGTATATTGTTTTCAATCTTTAATTCTAGTTTCCATTAAATAAAGTATTTTCTTTATTTATTTCCTACTTTTCCTAAAACTTATTCTACATAATATCTATATCTACCTTATTTTTCTTATTTATACATTCATTTAGTAATTAAATGGATAAGTATTTAGATCCCTATTTATTTATTGGAAAGAAATTTCATATATATATATATATATACGTTATTGTTTTAAAAGGCATACCTTTAAATGTTTATTTTAATTAATATAAGTAATATTTTTGGTTGATATATCATGTTATAATTGTGTATATATATGTAACATTTCATGTTATGTATATATTTACAACATTTGTTCGTTTTTATTTCACTTAATTTGGATATACTTTGTAAATTAAGTAACATACAAAGATGTAAATAGCAATTAATTTATACGTTTCTATAACTTTTCTTATTTATTTATATAGTGTTTATATAAACGGTATATATTTATTGAATTATTTATTTGGCATATATTTTATTAAATAGATGGGAAACAAATCAAATTTAGATATGTTACCTATTTTTAATTAATGGCTTACGTTACGTTTTGATTTATTATCTTTTTATCTTCCCATCCCTTGATTTTCTACCATAATTTCTCCTTGATTGCCGTGACTTTTTCTTTATGAAATTCACGTGAAAACGTCTCTTCTTATCTCACTTCTCACACCTATTTTCAGATCTGAGAAAAAGGTAATGGCTTCCTCTTTTTTTTCTACTTTTCTCTTCACTTTTCTATTGAATTTTCCATTGTTTTGCTTGATCTTCATGTGCTTTGCTCGGCCTAAACCCCTCACCACCTTCACCGACCACCACATCACCTCCTTCCCATCACCATACACGGCCTAACACCCTCCTCCTCTGACCAAAACTGGCCATGACCATTCCATGATGCAAACACCACTAAAAGTTGCAAAAACCCCTTGAAACCATGCATAACCTAGCTAGTTTTCACCATACCCTTCATATGTTGCTTTGGCCACCCCCTTAGCCACCACCACCATTAAGTTCACCACCCTTGGCCTTCACTCCAGTCACCACCAGGTCTGTACATGCCAAGGCCGAGCCAATTCATGCATGGCCAAGCCTAAAAGTTGCACCAAAACTCCACTTTTTGCCTTAACCTTTGATCTTCCTTCACTAGTAACTCCTACCCCTTCACTTTTACTTGTAGCCGTGCCTATATGAGTCCAAACTAGATCCATACTCTAGCTAAAACATCACCAAGGCTGAACCTATATAGCCTTGTGGCCGAGCAAAAGTGATTTGTAGTCAAGCAAAATAAATTGAAAAGGTTGGTGTTGTCTTTTGTAAACTCTATTTCCATTTGTTTCAATCTAAACTTTGATATTGTATTTATATTCATATCTTGCTTTGTTTATTTTGTGAATACAAGATTTACATCTTGGCTCTCTCTCCATCCAAATCTAGTCGTGCTTTCGTGCTTTTCGGATTTTTGTTTCTGTGTTTGTTATGCAAAACTTCAGCGTAAAAAGGTGAGTAAATCTCACCTGACATTTATACTTATGCAAATGTGAATTGACAACAATTGAATGTGTAGTACTATTATGTTATGTTATCCCTGTCTGTGATTATTAATTATATGATGTTAAACCTTTTTATTTACCTGTCATCTCATATGTTACTAATATATGTTGTTAAACTATTCATTTATATCTGTTTATCACACTGCAAGTTCCTTGTAGATTAGATCACTATGGGTTGAAATGATACATACCCGAACAGACTTTAGAATAGGGAAAAATCGTTATGGGCTGAAATGATAGGCCTGAACGATTTTTATTTATTTTATTTTACTTGAGATTGCGGGTTTGAAATGATAGAACCCGGATTTTTCTTTGTAAACTACGGATTGAAATGATATATATCCGTATCACTTGACCTAGGTTAGAAAACTATATACAGGCTCGTGGTTATTTTATAAAGTATTTTGAATATTTTAAATATGTTAAGAGTGTAAATTTATGAAAATTTGATTTTCCAAACTGACTCGGGTGTTATTTTATTATAATGCTCGGGTCAGACCAAGTATTTGATTTTTAAATTCTTAAATTAAATGATTTTTAAATTCTTAAATTAAATGATTTTTAAATTTTTAATTTTTTTTGAATCCAGTTAAATGATATTTTGAAATAAATTTGATTTATATAAACAGAATTATTTTCAAAATCCAAGCTTTAAGATTTTGAAATGGAAATTTATTTAAAGGAATTGTTTAAAGAATTTAAATTGAAAATTTAAAGCTAAATTTTGAAATATAAATGAATTTTATCAAAATTGAGTTACTGTAAACGTTTGAATATTTAAACTTTGAAATCTAAAATGAATTTGAAGTGGTTTAAAATTCTAGTTCGAACATGGATTTGAAATCGATATAAATTGAAATGATTTTTAATGAGAATTTAAATTGAAATAAAAATTGAGTTTTGTTGATTTGAAATCTGGATATGGTCCAGATCTGTTGAAATGGAAGAAACGGTTTGATTTGATATTATTTTCAAATTAATTATTTTAATAAAATCTGTTTAAAAAAAGCTAATATTTAAAATTTTCAGATTATTCGGATTTTCCAACTATTTACTATATAAACCATTTCCAATAATCAAAGCATTTTATATTAAACTATTTTAAACTGTTTTAAAATCCTTAAACTAATTTAACTATTAGAAACTAATTTAACTATTTAAACTAATTTTAACTATTAATACTATTTTAAACCATTTTAAACTATTTTAAAACTACTTTAAACCCCATAAACATCTCTGAAGCCTTTACACGCATATTTATTTATTATTGATTTGACTTACATAAGATCTTTTAGTTCCGACTTGAGTGTTCTGTCTTTTCATTACGCTTTGGTTAGTCTAAGCTTTTTAGTGTATTGAAGACTTATTTCTGGAGGACAAAGACAGAGATTTGTATGCTATTTATTATTATTTATCGCACTGCATCATGTTTTTCCGCTGCATTATTTATTTATTCCTGCTGTATGCATAACTTGTAACGACCCAGAATTTTGAACAAATTAAATTGAGAATATTTAATTAATTTTAAATATTTGAACGATGATTTAATTTGAATCCCCGATTTAAATTTGAATTTGGCGATTAAATTATAAAATTTAATCGATTGGAAGTTGAATAAAAATTTGAATCTTCAAATTTAGGCCGATTAAAAATATTTTAAACGCTTGTAAAATTTATATTGATAACACTGAAGATAATAGAAGCTTCAGAATCAAGTTTGAAATTATATTGTTCGAATCGATATTTAAAAATAGTCGTCCGAGGCGTAGTCTCGGAATTCGACGAAACCAGTTCCATTGGGTCCGTAATATTGAATAATTGTCGGATTTCAATTTTCGTATTTTTCGGAGTTAATACGTGACCGTACGGCGAACAAACGCATTGGAAACAAATCAAATTCAATTTAAATTTAATATTTAAATTTGTCACATATCAGCCACGTTCATTCCTTTGGATACGCCGAGAATCACGAAACAAATCGTGCCAGCCATTCCCTTTCGTTTCAAATACTCCTCTCCCCTCGTTCATACTTCAAACATCCCTCTCCAGTTTTTAAATCAAAGAAAACGAAAGAAAACAATAATGGCCGCGACCATATCAAAAACCATTCTCTCCCGTTTAAAAATTATGTCGACTACCCTACCTCCTTTTCTCGTTCTCATCCCCAATTCCATTTAATCGAAATCGCGCGCTCGTGGAGTCTGAGATCAGGGCGAGGGCGGTTGTTCTAAGTCGCGAACGATAGGGGAAGTCGAACTGCGACGAGGGAAGGAGTTCGTCTATGGCGCGTTTGGGTTGGGCGACGTAGCCGAGGTCGAGCGATTCTGGGTGGTCGCTCTGCTCGAGTTCGAAGGGAGGCGCTCGCAGGATCTAGGGCAGTGGCTTCACGTTGGCATTGGCGCTCGAGCTGACGAGGTGATGGGGGAATTGTCGCTGCTGTGCTGTTGGGAGTCGCGAGATGACTGGTAGGGAGCGGCGACGAGTTGGAAGGCAGCGGTGTCTTAGGCTGCATCGGCATCGCGATTTCTCGGGGAGTTGGCAGTTTGATGTCGAGGCGAGGTAGCGTACGCAATGAGGGAAATCGAGTGTCAGTATCTCGAGTAGGGAAGTGGATGGTGCTGTCATATTTAGGTTTGATTTCTTGTTTTCTGATAATTTATTCAACCCTAAGTATTATTACATAATAAAATTAGCAAGAAGGTGCAGAATAATTCAGTTTTAACTCAATATGTATGTATAGGAGTTTTTACAATAGTAAAGATTTTAAATTGCAGATCATATATATATTAAAGATAGTTTATTTAATGAAACTTATTTAAAATTTTACAAGAGGTTATTTTATTTAATTTAGTTCTGAAAGTAAACGTTGAAACGGAAGCCTTAGTTCATTAAGTTAGTAAATGGTAAGTGATTTTTCACTTAGTCGAACTATTTTATTTAAAAAGGAAATTTATTTATAACAAATTTAATAGTTAAAACCAATGTTTATTCGATTTAATTCAAATATTAATAAATTGTGTAAATATTTATACAAGGGCTATAAATCGAGAAAACAAGTCAAGATGGAGAATGGGCTGCAAATTAAAAAGCTAAGGTGAGATTTTTCTCACTCAAAATGAAAGTGGAATTTTCAGTTATTTATTGATTGATTTGATTGCTATTGGATGTGATATTAGATATAGTAGGATATATATCTATATATATAGCAATATATACATATTGGCATATGTATATATTGGATTGATGATTTCCCGCCTCGTATAGCGGATGAGACCCTATTGCGCCGTTAGTAAGCGGATTATTTTTATAAAACCCATATACCGCGATATTCCACCTCGAAGTGGAATTGGTATTGTGCTAACGTCTGTGGATGCAGGGAAATAGGTTGGAGGGATCCAACTGGATTCCTCACCAGTATTTATTTACAGATATTGTGATATTTGTTGATTATCATATTGATATATGATATTGAATGTTGTGATAGACGAATTGGTGCGTTGCATCATCGGATTCAGTTTTTGAAGTTTAAAAATAACGACTTTTACTTTAAAAGGATTTTAAAGTGATTTTTGAAAGTAGATGTTTTATTGAATTTTTGAGTTGATTTATTTCAAATAAATAAACGTCTAAAATTTTAAAGTTATAAAAGTTAAGATTTTTGGTGAAATTTAACCAAAGTGTGATTTTTGAAATAAATAGTTGATTTATTGATAAAATGGTTTAAGTTGGGATTTTTGAATAACTATAAACGATTTGTATAAAAAGGTTTATAAATTTGATAATTTATAAATAAAAAATATTGGACTTATAAAACGAATTTTTTATAAGTGTTAAAAAGAAGTATAAGTGAATGAAATAAATAGATTTATAACGTGAAGTTATAAAGTGAATAGATATTGTAGAATAAAAGATTTATGAGGAATTTACTTATAAATTTGACTTTTGCACTTAGATGGGATATAAATAGACATTGCTAAATGAAATGATTTTATAAGTTGAAATTGTTATAAGGTATAAATGCGATTTATAAACGTTGTTTATAAATCCGAAATCACTGATTTTGATAAGTAAATTATAGAAGTAAATAAAAGAAAAATTTACAAGTCGAAGTTGTTATTAAAATAGAAATAGAATTTGTAAACGTGTTTATAAATTCGAAATCAATTGAATTTGATAAATTAAATATAGAAGATTATCAAAGAAGATATATTCGCGATTTTGGATAGCGAATTTTATTGAAATAAATGTGTAGAAAAGACTGGAATTGGGTTAAATGAATTATATTCACGATTTTGGACAGTGAATATATTGTTAAATAAAATGGATTTATTTTTGAAGAAGTGATATTAAAGATGAAGTTAAATATTTTAAAGAAGTTTTAAAATGTATTATGAATCGGAAGCATAGATTTCAATAGTTCTTGTTGAAATAGACGTTTTCGAGGAATAAGGAAATGATGGACTATAACACTGTTGTTATAGTAAATGATTTCCGTAAGGAAATGTTTTATATAGTATTGGGATTTATATATATCTATCTTAATTCCGAATCCCTATACTATTGATTTCGAGTCGTCATAACGATGTTTTACGCAACATTCGTTTTGACTCAAATAGATGTTAAAACAAATGATTTCCTTAAAGGATGAAATGTATACTTAATATTGATTTAAGTATATTGAATATTTTCAAATGTTGAAAATAAATAAATTTGTGAAATACTTATTTTTAAATAAGTATGGAAATGCTTTTCCAATATGAAATGAACTGTTTTGAGATTTTATCTTCAAAGATAAAATGAAATGTGGAAATTGATTTGAAAATTGTTTTCAAATGGTTAAGTGTGGAAATTTTATATCTAGTAAAAGACATTTTGGAAGATGAAATAATTTGGAAAATTATTTGGAATCTGATGATGTTGCGCATCTTTATTGATAGTTAAATAACCGACTATCAATAATTACCTTGAATATGGTATTTGTTGTGAATTGGATGAATTTGAATGCCACACTTATTTTTGAATAAGCGCTCACTATTCGGATTAGCCGGGAAAGGACCATGGGGTCGTATAACCCATTCCGAATATGTGATACGTCGTTATGAATTGCATTCGAAGACCGGTGTTGAAGACCGGATATTTTTGAAAACGGAAGGATTACCGTCGAGTTACTCTACATCGGCTGATCTCCGGTTTAGAGGTTTTATCACCCTTAGTGACGGGAAGTCCGGACGTGATTGAAAATTATCCGGATTTGCAAGGGCTTCGTGAGAAGTGCCTTCGGTTCTGTTCGATCCCGGAACAGACTTGTATGGATTGTGTGTCTGACTTACAATTTGAGATATAAAGCTGATTTCTTTCAAATACATTTCTGTTGGTGGCGGAGAATTTATTCTCTTAGCTTAACACCCTTCTCTGAGACGTACGAGCTCAGAGGTTATGTAGTTGAAATTTATCAGTGATATATCCCAATTTGGTAACGTGGCATACTGAGTGTTGCTGTGAAATGATCAGTGTTTGATCATTTGCGATATGATCATTTGTTTGATCTTATATCTTTGTGATCATAGGTTGATCATTTTGTTTGACCCGAAGCATGGCTTTGTAGAAAGCGTAGCTTTATGGACGAGACTTCGTCGAGCCTCACACCCCGGAAATGGTCAAAACAGGAAGAATGCGGCAAGGTTCTAGGGAGTAGCGCCCCTTAGTGTATGTCATTCCTTCTGGATAAAGGTGGTATCATGGTATGGAGCCCAGATACTTAACCTCTGTGGTTGCTGCAAATTTATTACTTTGTGGTTGTTGCGAATTGGGGATCCTTGGGAAGATCGGTGACGATCGGGGGATGGCATACGCGTGTCAGTAGTTACCTATTTTTGCAGAGGTAACCCGGCCTTGTGTTGGCAGAGATCCGGTTAGGTTCTCGGGTCGTCTATTCCAGGGACGTACCCATCGTGGATAGGAAGTTCCTTAGCCTGACCATTTGTTGGAAATCCAAAGAAACAATACGACACTTGTACGGTTTTAGTTGTAGAACCTATCATTCACTTATGGTGGTCACCACTGTTTGGATGGTAGCTATAGTAGGCATAAGTGCGGAATGCCTATGCTGGCTAAGATTAATATTATACTTTCGAAATGTTTTCTACACTATGCACTAATAATAATATCAAAAATGATTTGATTTTGCGTATCAAGCATCTTTGACTATCATAAGAAGAAATCTCCTCCAAGTCTGCGTTTGCATTGTGTGTGTGGTGGGAGGTCTTATGGTAGTCTCATTTTCCAAAAAGCATTGCGAATTTACTTTAAAATTTTTCTGTTGATTATTTTAAAGAATAACTGTTTTACGATCTCACACCAGTCACCATGACTGACTCGGAGTTTATTGTTCCCTTCTAAACTCTGGGTGCCCACCAATTTCCACACGGGCAGCCTAGAGTTATGTTATCAGGATATTCTGGAGCTTTGGAAGCAAGCTGGATGGCGAGACGTAGTATTTGTATCTGATATATTTATTCCGCTGTGTATTCTGTATGAGGACAAGTTATATAACTGTCCATTGTTGTATATTGACTGGGATTGATGTATGTATAAACTGATATAGTTTTTTGTTTTAAAAGACTAATGATTATCTATTATATATTGTTCCGCTGCGATATGTGAGATTCTGATATTGTTATCTGTTCTGCTCTTGTTCTGTTGTTGTTCTTCTTTCTTCTTCTTCTATCTTTTCTTCTACCTCTTCTTTTAAACATTAAAGTTTGCATTTCCGCCATCCGATCGTTTGACAGTTGCTACAGTGGACGTAGCAGTGTCGGGTTTTCGGAAGACGGATTTGCGGGTCTTTACATTTGGTATCAGAGCATATGGTTAAGCGACAACCCTACTCTGTTGGGTGTTACTCATTAGAGATAGAGTCAGTAGTACTCTAGAATGAGTTAAGTGTAATAATGGATATGAGCGCGTATTTGTTAGTGAATATAAAAAAAATTGTTTTATATTGTGATGATTGATTTATTGAGTGGTATATGGATTCTGGTCAATACTAATAATTAACGATCATTGATAGGGATCTCTAAACACTTGAATAGAACAATTCGGCACAATATTGTTTTAAAATAGGGTGAATGAAATAATTTTACCCAAAACTATTTTTGTATAGAAAAGGAATGTTTTTCTATAAATTATTATAGTATATGGTTGCATGGATGTTAGAAGTGATAGTATTAAATTATTATCATTGTTATATATAAAAAAAATTGAATAAGAAATTGAAATCGTAACTCCAAAGATAAAAAAATGAATTCACATACAAATGAAATTTAAGAATATAAATTATAAATGTGAATTGTAATTTAAAACGGAATTCCAGAGAAGTTTTTGGAAAAGTTTTGAAAAGAATTTAAAAATTTTGGAGATTTGGAAAGTTTAAATCATTTTTGGAGTTGAAAATAAATTTCAAAGGTTTTGAAAAGTATTTTAGAGAGATGAAAGCTCTAAACTCTTTTAGGTCGCTGGAAAATAATCCTGATGATGGTGGCCACATCATTAGAATTCATTTTCGGGTTTCCAAAAGAGGAAATTGCTGCCAAATTATTTTAAATGGAAGTGTTTGGAAAATTTGGATTTTGTTTTAGAAAATTCAAAAGATAAATTTAAATTGTTTTCAAAAATGGTTTTGAAAAGATTTAAAAGACTCTGGAATGCTATATTAAAATATTTATGAAATATTACGAAGTTGATAACTTATACAGTTGAATTTTGGTAGAATAAATTTAACTTAAAGAATGGAGTTAAATTAAAGTAAGTATAAGTGAATAAATTTGAATAAAGTGAATTTGAAGAAATGTCTAAGGAGACGAAGTGAAATGATTACTTAAAGGAAATTTATTAAGTTGAAAATAAATTGGGAATAGTAACAAATGAATGAATAAATTTACAATTATGATTAAACGAAAATGAAATTGAAAGTTGAGATTCATTTTGAAGTTGTAAGCATTGAATTGAATTGAATAATTACAAATGTGAATTGAAAGAAAAGTTAAAATTCGTATGGAATTTGAATCCAGTTAAATGTGAGTGGTTATAAACCAAAATAGCAAACTGAAAATAAATTTTGGAAATGAGCAAAAGAATAAAACTGGAATTAAAACTGAATATTGAAAATGAAGTTGAATTGTGTGAAATTAAATGAAGTTTTGAGATTAGTTTGAAGTGAACTAAAGTTAATTGATAAAAATTCAATATTCAGAAGTCGAACGGAATCCAAATTAGATTGGAATTGTGAATTAAATTCAAATGAATGTGAAATGTAAAATTGAATGAAAATGAATATATGTAACTTCGATAGCGAACTAAAAATGTATAAGAAGTTTATATTGGAAATTTTGTAATCGAATTTGCAAAATAGTTTGGATGTTGTAACTAGATATTATGGCTAGTAGGATATACAGGTGTATAAAGGAATTGGAAATTTTGATTTCAAAGATAATTTGAATTGCTCGACAAAAGGTAAGTATTTAAATTTCAATATGAAATTTGATGATTTCTTGTCTAGCCGCTTGGCTTTTTCTTTTCTTTTTGAAATTTGAGAGTCCGTAGGGACGCTTTGTAGTCGTGCCGTATTAGCCGCGCAAAGGAGACGCTGGCGAAATTTTTCGAAAATTTCGAGTGTTAGAAAATTTTGAGAAAATTTGAAAGTTAAAATTTGAATTTAAATTTAAATTTGAATTTTGTAGTAAAACAATGTTGTTTAAAACTTATAATTGAAGTTGGAAATTTAGTTGAATTGATAACAAATCTTAGTAGAAAGATTTGTTTTGATAAATTGATAAAACTATTGAATTGTGAAAAATAGTAGACGAGCTAAGGACTTTTTCTTCCTGACTTGTAATTTCGGGACGAAATTATTTTAAGGAGGGAAGTTTGTAACGACCCAGAATTTTGAACAAATTAAATTGAGAATATTTAATTAATTTTAAATATTTGAACGATGATTTAATTTGAATCCCCGATTTAAATTTGAATTTGGCGATTAAATTATAAAATTTAATCGATTGGAAGTTGAATAAAAATTTGAATCTTCAAATTTAGGCCGATTAAAAATATTTTAAACGCTTGTAAAATTTATATTGATAACACTGAAGATAATAGAAGCTTCAGAATCAAGTTTGAAATTATATTGTTCGAATCGATATTTAAAAATAGTCGTCCGAGGCGCAGTCTCGAAATTCGACGAAACCAGTTCCATTAGGTCCGTAATATTGAATAATTGTCGGATTTCAATTTTCGTATTTTTCGGAGTTAATACGTGACCGTACGGCGAACAAACGCATTGGAAACAAATCAAATTCAATTTAAATTTAATATTTAAATTTGTCACATATCAGCCACGTTCATTCCTTTGGATACGCCGAGAATCACGAAACAAATCGTGCCAGCCATTCCCTTTCGTTTCAAATACTCCTCTCCCCTCGTTCATACTTTAAACATCCCTCTCCAGTTTTTAAATCAAAGAAAACGAAAGAAAACAATAATGGCCGCGACCATATCAAAAACCATTCTCTCCCGTTTAAAAATTATGTCGACTACCCTACCTCCTTTTCTCGTTCTCATCCCCAATTCCATTTAATCGAAATCGCGCGCTCGTGGATTCTGAGATCAGGGTGAGGGCGGTTGTTCTAAGTCGCGAACGATAGGGGAAGTCGAACTGCGACGAGGGAAGGAGTTCGTCTATGGCGCGTTTGGGTTGGGCGACGTAGCCGAGGTCGAGCGATTCTGGGTGGTCGCTCTGCTCGAGTTCGAAGGGAGGCGCTCGCAGGATCTAGGGCAGTGGCTTCGCGTTGGCATTGGCATTGGCGCTCGAGCTGACGAGGTGATGGGGGAATTGTCGCTGCTGTGCTGTTGGGAGTCGCGAGATGACTGGTAGGGAGTGGCGACGAGTTGGAAGGCGGCGGTGTCTTAGGCTGCATCGGCATCGCGATTTCTCGAGGAGTTGACAGTTCGATGTCGAGGCGAGGTCGCGTACGCAATGAGGGAAATCGAGTGTTAGTATCTCTAGCAGGGAAGTGGATGGTGCTGTCATATTTAGGTTTGATTTCTTGTTTTCTGATAATTTATTCAACCCTAAGTATTATTACATAATAAAATTAGCAAGAAGGTGCAGAATAATTCAGTTTTAACTCAATATGTATGTATAGGAGTTTTTACAATAGTAAAGATTTTAAATTGCAGATCATATATATATTAAAGATAGTTTATTTAATGAAACTTATTTAAAATTTTACAAGAGGTTATTTTATTTAATTTAGTTCTAAAAGTAAACGTTGAAACGGAAGCCTTAGTTCATTAAGTTAGTAAATGGTAAGTGATTTTTCACTTAGTCGAACTATTTTATTTAAAAAGGAAATTTATTTATAACAAATTTAATAGTTAAAACCAATGTTTATTCGATTTAATTCAAATATTAATAAATTGTGTAAATATTTATACAAGGGCTATAAATCGAGAAAACAAGTCAAGATGGAGAATGGGCTGCAAATTAAAAAGCTAAGGTGAGATTTTTCTCACTCAAAATGAAAGTGGAATTTTCAGTTATTTATTGATTGATTTGATTGCTATTGGATGTGATATTAGATATAGTAGGATATATATCTATATATATATAGCAATATATACATATTGGCATATGTATATATTGGATTGATGATTTCCCGCCTCGTATAGCGGATGAGACCCTATTGCGCCGTTAGTAAGCGGATTATTTTTATAAAACCCATATACCGCGATATTCCACCTCGAAGTGGAATTGGTATTGTGCTAACGTCTGTGGATGCAGGGAAACAGGTTGGAGGGATCCAACTGGATTCCTCACCAGTATTTATTTACAGATATTGTGATATTTGTTGATTATCATATTGATATATGATATTAAATGTTGTGATAGACGAATTGGTGCGTTGCATCATTGGATTCAGTTTTTGAAGTTTAAAAACAACGACTTTTACTTTAAAAGGATTTTAAAGTGATTTTTGAAAGTAGATGTTTTATTGAATTTTTGAGTTGATTTATTTCAAATAAATAAACGTCTAAAATTTTAAAGTTATAAAAGTTAAGATTTTTGGTGAAATTTAACCAAAGTGTGATTTTTGAAATAAATAGTTGATTTATTGATAAAATGGTTTAAGTTGGGATTTTTGAATAACTATAAACGATTTGTATAAAAAGGTTTATAAATTTGATAATTTATAAATAAAAAATATTGGACTTATAAAACGAATTTTTTATAAGTGTTAAAAAGAAGTATAAGTGAATGAAATAAATAGATTTATAACGTGAAGTTATAAAGTGAATAGATATTGTAGAATAAAAGATTTATGAGGAATTTACTTATAAATTTGACTTTTGCACTTAGATGGGATATAAATAGACATTGCTAAATGAAATGATTTTATAAGTTGAAATTGTTATAAGGTATAAATGCGATTTATAAACGTTGTTTATAAATCCAAAATCACTGATTTTGATAAGTAAATTATAGAAGTAAATAAAAGAAAAATTTACAAGTCGAAGTTGTTATTAAAATAGAAATAGAATTTATAAACGTGTTTATAAATTCGAAATCAATTGAATTTGATAAATTAAATATAGAAGATTATCAAAGAAGATATATTCGAGATTTTGGATAGCGAATTTTATTGAAATAAATGTGTAGAAAAGACTGGAATTGGGTTAAATGAATTATATTCACGATTTTGGACAGTGAATATATTGTTAAATAAAATGGATTTATTTTTGAAGAAGTGATATTAAAAATGAAGTTAAACATTTTAAAGAAGTTTTAAAATGTATTATGAATCGGAAGCATAGATTTCAACAGTTCTTGTTGAAATAGACGTTTTCGAGGAATAAGGAAATGATGGACTATAACACTGTTGTTATAGTAAATGATTTCCGTAAGGAAATGTTTTATATAGTATTGGGATTTATATATATCTATCTTAATTCCGAATCCCTATACTATTGATTTCGAGTCGTCGTAACGATGTTTTACGCAACATTCGTTTTGACTCAAATAGATGTTAAAATAAATGATTTCCTTAAAGGATGAAATGTATACTTAATATTGATTTAAGTATATTGAATATTTTCAAATGTTGAAAATAAATAGATTTGTGAAATACTTATTTTTAAATAAGTATGGAAATGCTTTTCCAATATGAAATGAACTGTTTTGACATTTTATCTTCAAAGATAAAATGAAATGTGGAAATTGATTTGAAAATTGTTTTCAAATGGTTAAGTGTGGAAATTTTATATCTAGTAAAATACATTTTGGAAGATGAAATAATTTGGAAAATTATTTGGAATCTGATGATGTTGCGCATCTTTATTGATAGTTAAATAACCGACTATCAATAATTACCTTGAATATGGTATTTGTTGTGAATTGGATGAATTTGAATGCCACACTTATTTTTGAATAAGCGCTCACTATTCGGATTAGCCGAGAAAGGACCATGGGGTCGTATAACCCATTCCGAATATGTGATACGTCGTTATGAATTGCATTCGAAGACCGGTGTTGAAGACCGGATATTTTTGAAAACGGAAGGATTACCGTCGAGTTACTCTACATCGGCTGATCTCCGGTTTAGAGGTTTTATCACCCTTAGTGACGGGAAGTCCGGACGTGATTGAAAATTATCCGGATTTGCAAGGGCTTCGTGAGAAGTGCCTTCGGTTCTGTTCGATCCCGGAACAGACTTGTATGGATTGTGTGTCTGACGTTACAATTTGAGATATAAAGCTGATTTCTTTCAAATACATTTCTGTTGGTGGCGGAGAATTTATTCTCTTAGCTTAACACCCTTCTCTGAGACGTACGAGCTCAGAGGTTATGTAGTTGAAATTTATCAGCGATATATCCCAATTTGGTAACGTGGCATACTGAGTGTTGCTGTGAAATGATCAGTGTTTGATCATTTGCGATATGATCATTTGTTTGATCTTATATCTTTGTGATCATAGGTTGATCATTTTGTTTGACCCGAAGCATGGCTTTGTAGAAAGCGTAGCTTTGTGGACGAGACTTCGTCGAGCCTCACACCCCGGAAATGGTCAAAACAGGAAGAATGCGGCAAGGTTCTAGGGAGTAGCGCCCCTTAGTGTATGTCATTCCTTCTGGATAAAGGTGGTATCATGGTATGGAGCCCAGATACTTAACCTCTGTGGTTGCTGCAAATTTATTACTTTGTGGTTGTTGCGAATCGGGGTTCCTTGGGAAGATCGGTGACGATCGGGGGATGGCATACGCGTGTCAGTAGTTACCTATTTTTGCAGAGGTAACCCGGCCTTGTGTTGGCAGAGATCCGGTTAGGTTCTCGGGTCGTCTATTCCAGGGACGTACCCATCGTGGATAGGAAGTTCCTTAGCCTGACCATTTGTTGGAAATCCAAAGAAACAATACGACACTTGTACGGTTTTAGTTGTAGAACCTATCATTCACTTATGGTGGTCACCACTGTTTGGATGGTAGCTATAGTAGGCATAAGTGCGGAATGCCTATGCTGGCTAAGATTAATATTATACTTTCGAAATGTTTTCTACACTATGCACTAATAATAATATCAAAAATGATTTGATTTTGCGTATCAAGCATCTTTGACTATCATAAGAAGAAATCTCCTCCAAGTCTGCGTTTGCATTGTGTGTGTGGTGGGAGGTCTTATGGTAGTCTCATTTTCCAAAAAGCATTGCGAATTTACTTTAAAATTTTTCTGTTGATTATTTTAAAGAATAACTGTTTTACGATCTCACACCAGTCACCATGACTGGCTCGGAGTTTATTGTTCCCTTCTAAACTCTGGGTGCCCACCAATTTCCACACGGGCAGCCTAGAGTTATGTTATCAGGATATTCTGGAGCTTTGGAAGCAAGCTGGATGGCGAGACGTAGTATTTGTATCTGATATATTTATTCCGCTGTGTATTCTGTATGAGGACAAGTTATATAACTGTCCATTGTTGTATATTGACTGGGATTGATGTATGTATAAACTGATATAGTTTTTTGTTTTAAAAGACTAATGATTATCTATTATATATTGTTCCGCTGCGATATGTGAGATTCTGATATTGTTATCTGTTCTGCTCTTGTTCTGTTGTTGTTCTTCTTTCTTTTTCTTCTATCTTTTCTTCTACCTCTTCTTTTAAACATTAAAGTTCGCATTTCCGCCATCCGATCGTTTGACAGTTGCTACAGTGGACGTAGCAGTGTCGGGTTTTCGGAAGACGGATTTGCGGGTCTTTACATAACTCTGATTATATTGTAAAGTGTAATCAAATGTATTTGTAAACAGCTTCATGAACTGTTATTTGATTATTATATTTTGTCATTCCGCTGTGAGATTCTGTGTTTTGTTTTCCTTTCTTTTCTCTTCTTTTTCTTATTTACCTCATAACAATCCTCCCTTTTGAATGCTTTGGGTTCAACATGTGGGGTTTATTGTCGATTTAAACTGTCCAAAAAAGTGGGTCATTACATAAGATAATTAATTTTAGAAAGTTAATAAATTGAGTTAGTGAAATGAAGTAAATAAAATGAGTTTTACTCAAGAAGCTTAAACAAAAGTGAATTGTATTGAAATAAAGTTTCACTTAATATAAAAAATAAAAAATTAATTGGATTTGAGTTAAACAAGATAAATTTGTAAAGTGAATTAATTCCATTTAAGCTATAAAATGAATTAATAGAATGAATACAACATGAATTATAAAATGAAATGCAATTTGGATTGTGAAAAAATTGAATAAAAATAAATGAGAGTAAGTAAAATTAATATGGTTAACTGAATTTAAGTTAAAATGGATATAAATAAATTAAATGCAAGTGGAGTGAGTTTTAAAATTGAGTGTTAACTAATTTAATATGAAATAAAAATTGAAGTGTGAGTGTTTAAGAGAAATTATAGATCGAATTTATAACTCTTAAATTAGAAGGTAATGGGAATTCAAAACATATAAAATTGTTGAACATTCTTATATTAAATAAAATAAATAAGATTAATTTGTATAGTACTCAATTACATTCTAAAGCATCAAAATAACTTACCATAAATGTTTAAGAAGTTAAAATGTTTATAAGAATTTGTAATGGAACGTTATACAAGTGAAACGGAAGTAATAAAAAGGTTCAAATTAAGATTGTGTTTAAAGGAATGTTTGAAGACAAAAGTTAAGTTGTTATAAGAATGGTTATATATTTAATTAATGTTAAAGAAATATTAAATGAATAAATTGAATAGTAAAAAAACATATTATTTAAGTAAATGAATATAAACTTAAGAAATTGATTAATGAACTGTTTCATTAATGAATTTGGTATTTGATAGAAAATATGAAATACTATTGCTAAGTGTAAGAAATAAATTGTGAAATAAATTAAAAGTTTATAAATATAAATAAAATTTAAGTTGTTATAGTAAATACTATACACCTTAGTTAATGTTATGAAATTTAATTCAATTAAGTAGAGTTAAATAAATGGAATCAATGAAATAAACTAGTAAATTTAATTGTGAGGTTTGATTTAACTTAAGGGAAGTTAATGGAAAAGAATAAACAAAAATCCGTTAAGGGAATAAATTAACAAAATGATTCAAATAAAATAAAATTTGATTCAAAATGAAATGAACTTAAGTTGTAAAGTTAAATTGAATGTAATAACTTTAATCATTGAATATAAGAGAAATTTGAATTCAATGAATGTAAATAAGTGAATGTGAATCAATTTAAAATAAATGGAAGTGTATGAATTAAAATGTTGATCTTGAATAGAATCGAAGTCGATTTGCTTTATAAAAAGATGATATCAATGAACTTCTATGAAATGGTAATAGTGTGGTTATGAATAAAACTTGCACGAATATGGTTGTTTGGATGTTTCTTTTATTGCATGGCTATGTTTGCTTATATGGTTGTTGTATAGTTATGTTATATATTGATTTCTCTTTCCATATACATATTCTCATCTATTATTGAGTGTTTAGTAGGTACGGAAGGGCGTATGCTAGTTTTGGAGCTCGCTTGCGTGTATTTTGCTTTTGCTCGCTTAATATGAGCGAACTCGCTCGTATTAAAAATAATAAGGTACGTATCTCGGATTACATACCGTGATTTTATATTTTTCCCTTCGGGATGCCTCATTATTGAGACGAGATGTTTGTTTGATATATATTGGGTATATTTATGTTATATATTATATTGTAAAATTTTTCCAATCGAGCCGCGCAAAGGAGACTCTGCCGAAATTTTCTGTAAATCCAAGAGTTAGAAAATTTTTGAGGTTTTAAATTTTTTTTATAGCTTGTTTTTATATATGAGTTATATTTTCCGTAAAATCGATATCGGAGTGGTGTAGTAGAAACGTAGTAATAGTTTTGCAAATAAGATTATTATGTTTTATAAGTTAATTATTTTGAGAAAATATATTAAATGTTAAATTATCTACTTAGCCCTTTTGAGGACGAAAAGATTTGAGTGGGGGAGAATGTAACGACCCGTATTTTTAGCTATTTTAAATTATTAAATTTAAGGTGGCTATTGAATAAAAATGGTTAAAAATAAAATTTAATGAATTATTTGTGTAGTTATTGAACATGAACTTGAATAAAAAATTTGAAATAATAAATTCCGAAGATTTAGGCAATAACAAATATTGAAATGAAAATTCTATTTATTGAATGTGTTCGTAATCGATGTCTGTAATTGAATAATGAATGTTGAATTATTTAGATGATAATAAAATGATTGTTAATAAATGGTGGATTATTTATTAATGGCGATTTGTTGAAAATTTAATCGTTTAAATTTAATATTGGAATTGTTTAAATAATAGAATCTTGAATTAATGCGAATAAAAATGATATCGAAAATTGATTTAAATTTTATTTAAACAAAATGAAAATGGTTAACTTTTAAATTTGAATTTAAAAGTGGATAAATAAATTTTGAAATTGCTTGTTTTAATTAACGAGTAAAAATAGCCATTTTGACCACTATCTCGGATTTCGATGAAACCAGTTTCGTCAGATCCGTAATAGTGAATTATTATAGGATTTCAAGTTTCATAGCAATCAGACTTGTTGTTTGGCCGTGCGAGCTTGATACGCGTAGAAATTAATTTAAGGAATCCAATTAAAATTAATTGATTTCAAAAAGCTATCTTCTGAATACGATCGTATTAGGCCTCGAGGCTAGTTCCATTATGTTCAAAATAGGGGTAAAAAATTATAAATGCCAGACGGCATGCTTCATTTGGAGCTCAAGAATTACAGGCGTTTATAGTCGAGATAATTTTAAATTAAAATAATATTTAGTTCCTGCCTAGACCATGCGTACCCCAAGGCCCAATCTTATCTACTCGTACGTTTTCCTTCCCCTTCTCTTTTAGAATCATGACCCGTCTATCTCTCTCCATATCTCTTCTAAAATAAATCGCAAGCATCAAAAAAAGAAAAAAACGCAATTGAGATAAAAAAAGGATGAACGAAGTCGCGATTCAATCGATCGCGAGCACGAGAACGAGGGCAACGCAAGCAGTGGAGCACGATGTGGGCAGCGTCGATTAGGGTTTGTGTAATATCCCGGAAATTTGAGCAATATCAATTTAATAATCTGTTAAATAATTAAATTGATATTGATGATCTTTGATAATAAAATTTGAGTTTAATTTAATATTCTGATGAAATAAGTATTTAATTGGTAAATTTTATCTTTTAAAAGTTAATAAGATATTTTCTATTTGAATATATATATTTATTTGTATATATTGTAAATAGAAAAGCTTTGGTAAATAGGAAATTTAGATTTAATTTAATATGGACTTTTCAAAGATATTTAGATAAATAACTTTATAGTTTTAAATATACTTTAGATAAATGTTTTAATTGTATTATTTTTAAAATATTATTTTCAAATAAATAATGTTATTTTCAAATATGGACTTAAGCTTAAAAATAAATAAGATTTAACAAAAAGGTTTGTTTTATTTCTTTTTAAAATATTACTTGATAATATAATCTCTTAGATGAATTATTTAAATTATCAAATATGTTATTTTCAAATAATAAGTATAATGTATTATTTTTATAAATATGAATGGATTTTAAATGACTATGGAATTGTTATATTTTTAAATTGATAAGTAGTTATATAAGTGTATATATATATATAACTTAATTTTTAAATTGAATCTTAGAATTAAATTTGACTTGAATTTGAATTTAAGCTTTGAAATTCAAAAGAATAAATATTTAAATTGTTTTGGATTTTAGAATATTTGTATAAACTTTTATTTATAAATATAACTAGTTTGTTTCTTTAAAAAGTAATATATATATATATATAGATAAGTGTTTAAATAAATAAGAAAAAGACTTTTATTTACTTTTAAAATAATAAAAAAAATGAATAATTACTTAAAAGACATGTGTCTTTATCTAAAGCCTTGTTTTAACAAGTGTAATTAAATGATGAACTCAAATGACAAGTGTCTTTATTTTTCATTTTTCTTTTATTTTTATAAAATCATAAATTTACTTACATATATAAACATATGCATTCCCTTTACTTGATTCTTTCTATTTCTTTCTTTTCAAAAACAAGATAAACTCAGATTTATCTCTAATTCAAATCTGAATCAAGTCAGTAATCTATTGCCTCAAACTAAAATTCATACCCTTCTCAAACCAATTCTCTAATCTAAAATCTATAATCAGTAATTAAACACCTCAAACCAAATCAAAGATCTGTAACCATTCCTCAAACCAGAGATTATCAAAATCAAATCTCTGTAAACCATTTTCCAAAACCTGGAATCAAGTTTAAAAGCCTGCTGCAATTCTTTTCATCTCTGGAATCATGTTCAAAGCAAAAAGGAGATGCTCTGCATCATCTTCAAAAATCAGTCTGCATTCATCTCTTCAACCTGGAAAACAAGCATGCATGTAGTTTAATCAATCTAAAGCTCCAGCAACTCCAGTTATTAAATCAAGTGAGGCATTCCAGTTTAAAGTTCAAAACAGTCTCAAGTTTTTCAAAATATAAGGCTCTGTCTCTGTTTTGCCTGGTGAGTAACATTTATAAAAATAAACTTAAGTTGATTCTGAAATTCATGTTAAGTATTAAATGAAAGATGGTTGCATGTGAATCTTTATAAGTAGTTCTGCATATATATGTATTGATGTATGAATATACAAGTGCATTTTCCTGTTTGTATATATGGATGTATTGTATGCATGTATGAATATGAACTCTGTTCTGTTTTGTTTGCCCAGACTCAAGAATTCCCTTTAAAATCTCTTACTACTTGATCTAGTTCTTGTTAGGACTAAACTTATAAACAAAAGGTGTTGATTTATCACAGAGGAATGTTTTAAAATTTAGTTAAGTCAAACTTTAAAACCAAGTATCTCTGTAAAACAAAAACAACAAGTGCATGTATATATAAGTGGAAACCCAAACATTTTAATTCGTAAATCCAGGATTATAAATGGAATGCATAAGCTATAACATGATTTTTAGTATTAAAATTATAATTTTTAGTTCAATAATAAAGGAGCAGTTATGGTTTAAACTAAATATGAATTTTGGGTAACTCTGTTGATCTTGGAGAATTTGGGATGTTGTAGTTTTCAGTGATGATAGAGGAATGATCGGTGATGGTAGGAAAATTGTCAGGAAGGTGTTTAATTCACTGAGGAGGTAGCAGTAGTTGATTATTTGCTAGAACCCTAGTTTAGCTAGATTAGAAAAAAATCGATCATCGCGGCATCTAGAATCGATCGAGTGCTTCAGGCTTTTGAGAGAGGGAAGTTTGGTCGATGACGATGACATGGCCGGAGTTTCAGGATGTCTGGTGGTCGGAGGGTCGTGGTCGAGACGTTGCCAGATTTGGTCTGTGTTCCAGTTTTTGGTGCTCTCATACTCGATTTTGATTTCGCGAATTGATCGAAGAATTGATGATCGTGAGATGGTGTAGGGAGGAACGTCGACTTGTGGGGATACTCGGCGATGGTCGGAGTTGACGCTGGTGGTCGTACACGTGCACGCGATCGTGATGTGTCTTGGTGAAGTCTGTTTTTACAGAGGAAGGTCTCGCGTTTTGTTCGAATTGTTTCGAGTGATGATCGAAGATTTTGGCTATGCGACTCGAAGTAAATTAAGGAGAGGCTCGAGCATATTAGTGTTGCCAGTTTTTATAACCTGATCTGTTTTAAAAGTTTAAATCTAAGTTAATCTGGAATCTAGTTTAAATCTGTATCTCAGATTTGAAATAAAAGCAGTTTTTAAATTAAATTGTTTTAAATAACTTTAGTGTTTAAATTGTATATTAAATGGATAGAATTTAAAAGTAAATTTGATTCAAATTCTTAAGTTATTTATAAGATGAGTATTTCTTTAACTTGTAAAATAAAAGAGTTTTAGAAATGTTGTTTAAAACGTTGTTAAAGATAATTTGTATTCATTTTAAATCTTTAAATTTAAAATGAATTTTGAAGATAAAATTTATGTAAATTGATTTAAAATACTTTGTAAATGATAACTTGATTTTCAATAAGAACAAAGTTTATCTTAAAGTAATTAAAGATTAATTAAGTTATGGTTAACACTTAATTAATTAAATAATTAGAGATTAATTAATTGGTTATTAAGATTTATTAATTTGAAATTAATAATAATTAATATAAGTTAATTATTTAAGAAAAGTAATTAAATAATTGTTAATGAAGGTCATTAACTATGGATTATTAAATAATTAATTTATGTAATTAATTTTAATAATTAATTAGATTAATTAATTTAAAGATAATCATTTGTGAAATTGTTTAAATGGAATTACTTTATGGAAGTAATTAAGAATTAATTACTTATTGTAATTAATTGAAGTTAATTTGATTAGTTAAGTTAATTAAGTAAGTTTAATTAATTTAGAATAATCAAGAGATGATTTGATAAATAATTACTTAATGTAATTATTAAGGTAAGATTATTTAGGGAAGTTAATAATAAATAATTACTAGAAGTAATTAATTGAATGGTGGTGTATAAATGGAAGTAATTTGAGTTTAATTACTTGTGAATTAATCAAGGGATTAATTAAAAGAAATTAATTAAGGAATAATTAATTTAGTTAATAAAAGTAATTAAGGGGAGTTAATTACTAGATGAGATTAATCAAGGAGTGATTAATAAATGTTGTTTAATTAAAGGTTAATTACTTAATATAATTAATTTAATTAGAGTAATTAATAATTAATTTGTAATTAAGGATCATTAATTAAAATAATTAAGAATTAATTAATTAAGAATAATTAATAATTGAAGTGATTAATTAATGTAATTAATTAAGGATTAATGTAATTAATTATAGTTGATTAATTTAATTATATTATAGTTAATTAATTAATGAAGTAATTAAAGGTTAATTACTATAAGTGGTTAAGGATAATTAATTTAAGTAATTAATTAAAGATAAATTACCTGAATGGAATTAAAGGGTAATTAAAGGATAATTAATTAATTTGTAATTAATTAATGATTAAGTAAGCAGGATTTATAGAATGAAGTAATTAATTTAATTCATTTTAAATTAATTAGAAATGGTATAAATCATTACTTAAGAATGGATGATAATATTGAATGCTTTGCATTGATTGATATCTTTGATGAGATATATGCTGTGTGATATGGATGTTTAGTTGAATTGTGATGATAATATGGATTATCTGATAATGTTGATTATCTATTGTGAATTATCCTTCTATGTGTATAAAGATAATTGAATTGAATTGTTTTAACTTTAAAACAACTTGGCCTTAAAAGATACGTTTTGGATTTCGATGAGACCGAGATCGGGTTTGCTACATTACAGCATGATAGGGGGTTCTCGCTTCGCGGTTTGGTGGCGAACGGGAGACTCTTACCCCTACATGTCCCTGAGAGGTAAAGGCCTTGTGAGGGTTGGTTGCGAGTCGAGAGGCTGGCCCCAAAATCCAATAAGTGACGTACGATTTAGTTGTGCCCAACTATGTTGGAACGTGAGATGTAAGCATTCCAGCTATTTCTGTATTTTACTTGAAAACCCTAGACCCTATTATAATATAACTGGATTTCCTATCAAATGTTTTGGTTATCGTAAGGTAAAAACTTTTCCGTGTTTATGTGCGGGAAGTCTTACGAGATACCTTTTCTTTCCAAATGGTTTTCGAAGTTAAGCAACTTTAACCTGTTACTCACACCAGACCCATGTCTGACCCAAGTGTTTATTTCTGTTTTATATAAACTCTTGGGTACTCAAATTTTTACGAGTAGCCAAGGGATTCAGGTTAGCTTTGACGAATTGTGGAGGAGCAATGGAGCAGGAGGCTTCAGCGTTGTAGATATAGATAGTAGTTCCGCTGTGTTGATCTTTGTATAGATCTCTGTATTGTATTGAGTTGTAATAACTAGACAGATGTTTATAACTGTCTAGTATGTGATGTATAATCTGTGTAACTCTGATGTATATGATACTATGTAATAGTTATGTGATATATTATATTTTGTTCCGTTTCCGCTGTGAGTATCTGTGTTGTTTCTTTCTCTTTTCTATCCCTTTCTTTCTCACTGACGATGCGTCCATCTGTGTATAGAAGGGCGTCCCGTCACATGTGGTATCAGAGCCATAGGTTGAGCGAATACCTAAGCTCTGGAGTGGTGTCTATCTTGAGAGAGCGTATTTGTAATTTTTATATAACTATATATATATATATATATTTCTACCTATATTGTTGGGTTACCCGTTCAGGTTTTCCAATATGAGTTATAAAGGTAGATAAGGTGGTGGTGTGTGTAACACGACTACCAATGGTTGGAATTTGAGTGTTGAGGTTGGAAGTGTATCTGTCGAGACTGTAAACCCAATACCATCTCGAGTAAGCTTTGCTGTGGTGAAGGATTTCATCGATCTCTGAAGGAAGACTGTTAGGGTCGGAGTCCATCTTTGAAGTTGGGTGAGTAGAGTTTGGATATGTCGGTTAGGCAGAAGTGTGTGATGGTATCTCAGGAAATAGTAGCTGTGTGATGAGACGTAGTGATTATGGATTGTTTCTGAAGATGTTTTCTTTGGAACAAGTTTACGAAAGTGTGTCTGCTTAGGTGTTGTGGCTGAGTTCAGCATGGTATTTCTGTTTGGTTTGGAGTTCGAGTTTCTCGAAGAGCTTTGGTTAGGAATCCTTGGCATCAGTGTCAGCAGTGCAGCTCGGAGTGTTCTGTGCATTGGCAGGAAATTTTCTGGCTGAGCAGTTATTCTGGAGGTGAAGTTCAGAAGCAGCAGAGTGGATCCATTTCTTCGATGGATTGGATGGTTAAGTATGAGTTGTTCTGATTTGTTAAGGGAGAACAATTTTTCTTTGGAATTAGGATGGGTTGATCGCAAAAAGTGACTTGCGATAGTTTGAGTGTTCTTTTGAGTTATCAAAGTTTTTCTGGATGTCTTCAGGGAAGTCATAAGTTTATCGGCATTAGAGATTGAGTTTTCTTATCGACTGGATTCCAGGAGCGATACCGGTGGTTCAGTCTAGTGGAAGGATGTTTCCTAGAAATGGAGTTGGTGAAGCAACTCAAGTTTTGATGGAGTATCTGAGTTTTCTTTATGAATCCGTTGAACCATATTCTTGGATGTGTTGTTCAGTTTGTGCTCATGTTCTTCATCAGCATTTTCATTCTACCTCAGATTAGAGTTGAGCAGCAGAAGCAGTTTGGGAGTATATCTCTGGATAGGGGAAGTAAGTTTGGAATCTACTGATAATTGTGAAGTAGAATTGTATTTGGATCTCTTCTATGTTCTGATTTGGATAAGTATTGGGTTTTCAGGATTGAATTGCCAATTTGGATAATTGGGATTAGATGTGTTTTACGTATCTCTGGGGGAGTACGTGTTTGATCTATCTTTGGTTTTGGAATCAGCAGTTCTGGAAGATTTGGTAGTTGAGTCAGACTCGTCTGTAGTCTGATATCCTGTTTAGTTCTGTAGATATAGATGAGTAGGAGCTTTATAGTTTAGTAGTATTGTTTGTTTAGATTGTTTGTAGAGCGAGTATCCCGGTATATATATATATATATATATATATATATATATATATATTTGGGGAAACTCGAGTATCTAGAATTTAGTCTAGATAATTAAAATTGTTTGATTGGATGATTGGCTGCTATGGTTGCTAGCATATGGATGATAGTATATGCTTGTGAATTAAAATTAAAATCTTAAATAGATTATTAAATTACCTTTGTTTAAATTTCGGGGACGAAATTATTTTAAGGGGGGAGGAATGTAATATCCCGGAAATTTGAGCAATATCAATTTAATAATCTGTTAAATAATTAAATTGATATTGATGATCTTTGATAATAAAATTTGAGTTTAATTTAATATTCTGATGAAATAAGTATTTAATTGGTAAATTTTATCTTTTAAAAGTTAATAAGATATTTTCTATTTGAATATATATATTTATTTGTATATATTGTAAATAGAAAAGCTTTGGTAAATAGGAAATTTAGATTTAATTTAATATGGACTTTTCAAAGATATTTAGATAAATAACTTTATAGTTTTAAATATACTTTAGATAAATGTTTTAATTGTATTATTTTTAAAATATTATTTTCAAATAAATAATGTTATTTTCAAATATGGACTTAAGCTTAAAAATAAATAAGATTTAACAAAAAGGTTTGTTAAACACCTCAAACCAAATCAAAGATCTGTAACCATTCCTCAAACCAGAGATTATCAAAATCAAATCTCTGTAAACCATTTTCCAAAACCTGGAATCAAGTTTAAAAGCCTGCTGCAATTCTTTTCATCTCTGGAATCATGTTCAAAGCAAAAAGGAGATGCTCTGCATCATCTTCAAAAATCAGTCTGCATTCATCTCTTCAACCTGGAAAACAAGCATGCATGTAGTTTAATCAATCTAAAGCTCCAGCAACTCCAGTTATTAAATCAAGTGAGGCATTCCAGTTTAAAGTTCAAAACAGTCTCAAGTTTTTCAAAATATAAGGCTCTGTCTCTGTTTTGCCTGGTGAGTAACATTTTTAAAAATAAACTTAAGTTGATTCTGAAATTCATGTTAAGTATTAAATGAAAGATGGTTGCATGTGAATCTTTATAAGTAGTTCTGCATATATATGTATTGATGTATGAATATACAAGTGCATTTTCCTGTTTGTATATATGGATGTATTGTATGCATGTATGAATATGAACTCTGTTCTGTTTTGTTTGCCCAGACTCAAGAATTCCCTTTAAAATCTCTTACTACTTGATCTAGTTCTTTTTAGGACTAAACTTATAAACAAAAGGTGTTGATTTATCACAGAGGAATGTTTTAAAATTTAGTTAAGTCAAACTTTAAAACCAAGTATCTCTGTAAAACAAAAACAACAAGTGCATGTATATATAAGTGGAAACCCAAACATTTTAATTCGTAAATCCAGGATTATAAATGGAATGCATAAGCTATAACATGATTTTTAGTATTAAAATTATAATTTTTAGTTCAATAATAAAGGAGCAGTTCTGGTTTAAACTAAATATGAATTTTGGGTAACTCTGTTGATCTTGGAGAATTTGGGATGTTGTAGTTTTCAGTGATGATAGAGGAATGATCGGTGATGGTAGGAAAATTGTCAGGAAGGTGTTTAATTCACTGAGGAGGTAGCAGTAGTTGATTATTTGCTAGAACCCTAGTTTAGCTAGATTAGAAAAAAATCGATCATCGCGGCATCTAGAATCGATCGAGTGCTTCAGGCTTTTGAGAGAGGGAAGTTTGGTCGATGACGATGACATGGCCGGAGTTTCAGGATGTCTGGTGGTCGGAGGGTCGTGGTCGAGACGTTGCCAGATTTGGTCTGTGTTCCAGTTTTTGGTGCTCTCATACTCGATTTTGATTTCGCGAATTGATCGAAGAATTGATGATCGTGAGATGGTGTAGGGAGGAACGTCGACTTGTGGGGATACTCGGCGATGGTCGGAGTTGACGCTGGTGGTCGTACACGTGCACACGATCGTGATGTGTCTGGGTGAAGTCTGTTTTTACAGAGGAAGGTCTCGCGTTTTGTTCGAATTGTTTCGAGTGATGATCGAAGATTTTGGCTATGCGACTCGAAGTAAATTAAGGAGAGGCTCGAGCATATTAGTGTTGCCAGTTTTTATAACCTGATCTGTTTTAAAAGTTTAAATCTAAGTTAATCTGGAATCTAGTTTAAATCTGTATCTCAGATTTGAAATAAAAGCAGTTTTTAAATTAAATTGTTTTAAATAACTTTAGTGTTTAAATTGTATATTAAATGGATAGAATTTAAAAGTAAATTTGATTCAAATTCTTAAGTTATTTATAAGATGAGTATTTCTTTAACTTGTAAAATAAAAGAGTTTTAGAAATGTTGTTTAAAACGTTGTTAAAGATAATTTGTATTCATTTTAAATCTTTAAATTTAAAATGAATTTTGAAGATAAAATTTATGTAAATTGATTTAAAATACTTTGTAAATGATAACTTGATTTTCAATAAGAACAAAGTTTATCTTAAAGTAATTAAAGATTAATTAAGTTATGGTTAACACTTAATTAATTAAATAATTAGAGATTAATTAATTGGTTATTAAGATTTATTAATTTGAAATTAATAATAATTAATATAAGTTAATTATTTAAGAAAAGTAATTAAATAATTGTTAATGAAGGTCATTAACTATGGATTATTAAATAATTAATTTATGTAATTAATTTTAATAATTAATTAGATTAATTAATTTAAAGATAATCATTTGTGAAATTGTTTAAATGGAATTACTTTATGGAAGTAATTAAGAATTAATTACTTATTGTAATTAATTGAAGTTAATTTGATTAGTTAAGTTAATTAAGTAAGTTTAATTAATTTAGAATAATCAAGAGATGATTTGATAAATAATTACTTAATGTAATTATTAAGGTAAGATTATTTAGGGAAGTTAATAATAAATAATTACTAGAAGTAATTAATTGAATGGTGGTGTATAAATGGAAGTAATTTGAGTTTAATTACTTGTGAATTAATCAAGGGATTAATTAAAAGAAATTAATTAAGGAATAATTAATTTAGTTAATAAAAGTAATTAAGGGGAGTTAATTACTAGATGAGATTAATCAAGGAGTGATTAATAAATGTTGTTTAATTAAAGGTTAATTACTTAATATAATTAATTTAATTAGAGTAATTAATAATTAATTTGTAATTAAGGATCATTAATTAAAATAATTAAGAATTAATTAATTAAGAATAATTAATAATTGAAGTGATTAATTAATGTAATTAATTAAGGATTAATGTAATTAATTATAGTTGATTAATTTAATTATATTATAGTTAATTAATTAATGAAGTAATTAAAGGTTAATTACTATAAGTGGTTAAGGATAATTAATTTAAGTAATTAATTAAAGATAAATTACCTGAATGGAATTAAAGGGTAATTAAAGGATAATTAATTAATTTGTAATTAATTAATGATTAAGTAAGCAGGATTTATAGAATGAAGTAATTAATTTAATTCATTTTAAATTAATTAGAAATGGTATAAATCATTACTTAAGAATGGATGATAATATTGAATGCTTTGCATTGATTGATATCTCTGATGAGATATATGCTGTGTGATATGGATGTTTAGTTGAATTGTGATGATAATATGGATTATCTGATAATGTTGATTATCTATTGTGAATTATCCTTCTATGTGTATAAAGATAATTGAATTGAATTGTTTTAACTTTAAAACAACTTGGCCTTAAAAGATACGTTTTGGATTTCGATGAGACCGGGATCGGGTTTCCAGATTTGGATATCCGAATACCACATCGATCCAAATTAACGTTGGTCGTTAATCCAAGTGGAGCAAGTGAAGACTCGAGGTGTAAGAACGATTCTTTGTCAGTATAACTCTGTGGGTGATTCCGTAATGAGTTTGACGGAGATAGTACTTTCAGATTCGAGATGAAGATTCAGAGTGCAAGGGTTATTGTCGTTAACTCTGAGGGTGATTCCAAAACGAGTGTAACGAGATAATGCCTTCGGTTTCGTTCGAACCCGGAACGAACTTGTATGGATTGAATGCTTTCAGAACATCGTCAGGTGGACGATGAGCATTCTAAGATAGATGTGTTCTATTTAAAGGTAATCGTGACCTCAAGCCTCATCAACCGGGAATGGCTAAAACAGGGGAGGTGCAGCAAGGTTAGTGGGTAGCACCCAAGTAGGACAAGATTACCTCTGTCTAGATGTCCCTTTATATCGACTTAGTGTGTGCGGTTGGTCATGACAACCGTGGGGTATCTTGTGCGGGAATTATCCAGTAAGGGATGTTCCGACCTTGTGTTGCAGGGGATTCGGAGTGATCCTCGGTACGGTGATCTAGGCCACGTACTGTGACGGGCGGTACCCCGGTAGCCCTGCCATTGTATGGAATCCAAAATCCAATAAGTGACGTACGATTTAGTTGTGCCCAACTATGTTGGAACGTGAGATGTAAGCATTCCAGCTATTTCTGTATTTTACTTGAAAACCCTAGACCCTATTATAATATAACTGGATTTCCTATCAAATGTTTTGGTTATCGTAAGGTAAAAACTTTTCCGTGTTTATGTGTGGGAAATCTTACGAGATACCTTTTCTTTCCAAATGGTTTTCGAAGTTAAGCAACTTTAACCTGTTACTCACACCAGACCCATGTCTGACCCAAGTGTTTATTTCTGTTTTATATAAACTCTTGGGTACTCAAATTTTTACGAGTAGCCAAGGGATTCAGGTTAGCTTTGACGAATTGTGGAGGAGCAATGGAGCAGGAGGCTTCAGCGTTGTAGATATAGATAGTAGTTCCGCTGTGTTGATCTTTGTATAGATCTCTGTATTGTATTGAGTTGTAATAACTAGACAGATGTTTATAACTGTCTAGTATGTGATGTATAATCTGTGTAACTCTGATGTATATGATACTATGTAATAGTTATGTGATATATTATATTTTGTTCCGTTTCCGCTGTGAGTATTTGTGTTGTTTCTTTCTCTTTTCTCTTTTCTATCCCTTTCTTTCTCACTGACGATGCGTCCATCTGTGTATAGAAGGGCGGGTCGTCACAGTTTGAGACCAACTATCGCATGTGCGTTGCTGTGTGGGGGTATGGCTTCGGCTGGAGGAGCGGTGCGATGGTCAGACACGGCGATGGTGGAGGAGGCTGCGTGCGTGTTTGGTTGATGTCGAGTGGTCGCGTACGTGAGCAGGAGAATGAAAATAGCGTAATAATGTGGTTAAGTGGTAAACGTGATTAAGGTAATTAATTAAGCCATTAGTTTTATTTAATTAAGTTACTTAAATCGATCACTATATTAATGTATAACTCTTTCGTACGAGGTCAAATTTGAGTGCGGTAAATTACGTTGGATTCATGTCAACGTTATCTTCAAATGGAGTTGGTTTTGTTGCTATTCGATTCATTCGAATTTTCAGCGTCATAAAAAGGTGAGTGTTTATACGCTCACAAAGTACTAGATTATTTTTATTTTAGTTAAATTTATATCGTGAAGTGATTTAAATTTATTGACTATTGTTTGGTAAATTTAACTGACATTTAAATTGATATGAATTAATATGATAGGATTTTGAATTGACAGTTCAAATTTGAAATTGAAATTAAATTGCTAGTTAAAAGTTCCGATTATTGATAACTAGCATATTTTTATGATATTTTGACTGATTTGGATGTTGATTGTGATGGATGCTATTGATTGATATTTTGTATGATTTGGATGTTTATTTATTTTTAATATATCCTGTTATCATCCTGTATATTATTTACAGTATATAAAGCTGTAAATCGAATTATTTCAAATAAATTAAGAAATATGTTGAAATGATATAGACCTATGACATTTATTTTGGATTTAAATGATATATATCCATCCTTGAATTAAGTTGAAATAATTGATTCACTTTTGATTTTTAGACTTTTGATTTTGGATAGAAAATTATATATGGACACCGGATTGGTTAAATTAAATGATTTTAAGACTTCTGATTTGAAATTTATTTAAATGATTTTGATTTAAAGAAATAAAAAGTCAAATTTATAGAAATCAAAATATTTTTGAACTTGAGCGCGGAATGTTGAAATTTAAATTTGGTAATGGGAATTGTTTAAATAATCGAAGTTGAGATTTTGAAGTTTTAATAGAAATATGATTTGAATTTCGAAAATTAATTTGTTTTAAAAAAAGATTTGAAATTTCATTCGAACTTTGAATTATTGCTAACTAAAAGTAATATAATTGGATATATAAAATTGGGACTCGAGAATGGAATTTATTTTAAGATTTGAATCTAAATTCGAAGATTGAAGTTTAATTTGAATTCAGTGATTTAAATCGATATTCTGAAATCAAACTCGAATTTATATGAATCGAAATGGTTTAAAATTGAGAATTGAATTGACATTAATTCAAATTGATAATTGAATTTAAATTAATTCAAATTGGAATTGAATTGAAATTAATTGGAATTGAAATCGAAATCAAATTGATGTAAGATCGAAATTGAAATTGTTTTGAATTAAAATTGGAGTTGAAGTTAATTCGGATTGAAATTGGAATTGAATCGATTTAAATTGAAATGGAAATCGATATGAATTGGAAGATTGGAAATTGAATCAGTTTGACTTTGAAACTATCTTCAAATAAATTATTTTAATATAATCTGTTTAAAATCTATCTTTTTAAATATTCAAATTATTTTGATTTTCCAAGCTATTTTACTATATAAACCATTTTCAATACTCAAACTATCTTATATTAACTATTTTAACTATTTTAAAACTATTCAAGCTATTTTCTAAAATTCAAACTGGTCAGAATGGGAATTGTTATATTTAAATCATGGATTTAAATACGAATTGGGTTAAAATGAAGTTATAATCCAAATTGAAATTCGAAACAATTTTGGAATTGAAATCGAGATATTAAGGAGAAAATGATTTTGAATTGAAATAGTATATTTTGAATAAATATGATGATTTCGAAATTAATTTGATTTTGAAGCGAATATGATATTTTGATATCTAGTACGAAGTGTTTTCGAAATATAAAAGAACCATCCAGTGTGTAAAATGACGTTCGGTTGTTAAAGAGACCGGGGCCTCTTATTGGCATACTCTCTATCAATATTAGAACCACTTTAACAACTGTGTACACGGTGGATGATCCAAAATGAAGTGGTTGGATTTTGCGTCGTTTGCTGGATTTGAAGAAAGAGAACGATGATGGATTGGCCTGACACTTGTGTCAAATTGAAATGACTAAAACAGGAGCCGTACCGACCAATGAGGTTAGCTACTTCTAGCAGACACACTTCTTCATATTACTATTATGACATTGTCATCGATTGGTGCGCACCCTTGGATTTTGGTAGTGTTGGATGCAGTGGGATGTTAGGGTTACCACCAGCTGGGAAGGGTAAACTAATAGTATCCTACCTTGGGCATTGCCTCACATGCCTTGTCATACTTTTATCCCTATACGAGGCCCCTACGATTTTGGTTTAGTGTTGTCGTATCACGGCGCATCACTGACTACCGACGTGCTACTGGTTGTGTCAAATGCAAACTGTACGCCAATGCTTAAAATCGCGTTAAGGGGGATCAATGTAAAGCCCTAACGCTAAGAAAAATATTTATTTTATCGATTAGACATTATACATATAGCGTATTATACTACATATAAATATTTTGACGGACCCTTAAGAGATGAAAACTCCCGTAACATCTCTTGAGTTTTGTACGCACGATTACATTGGATAGAAGATGTGAAATCCCATAAACATCTCTAACGCCACGACACTCATGTTATATGCGATATCGATTTGACTCATATAAGAATATTTTAGTCCCGACTCGAGTGTTTTGTCTATTCATTACGCTCGGGTCAACCCTGAGTTTTTCAGCGCATTGAAGATCATTTTATGGAGGATGAAGATTTGGTATATTATTACTATTATTATTCCTGCATCATGTTGTCTGCTGCATTATTTTATTTATCCCTATTGTATATATAACTCTGAAAAATGTTGTATATATTATTATCAAATGTATAGTAAACAGCTTCATGAATTGTTTATTTGATTATTATATTTTATCGTTCCGCTGCGAGATTCTATGTTTGTTTTCTTCTTCTTTTCTTTTTTTTTCTTAATTAACCCCAATGATTATCTATGTTCCGGATTGTTTAAGTTGGACATGTGTGGATTATTGTCAATTTAAACTTCCAAAATGTGGGTCGTCACATTCCTGCTCGATTTGTGTGCGTGTGTGAGTGGGCAACGACGGTAGCGGGTCGTGGTGCTGGCACCGGCATTCGTCGATGTGGTCCCTAGGTGGCGGCGATCGATCGTTTTAAAAAAAATAAAATATATATACATATTGTTAACGTAAATATTGAACGCTAACACCCCGGTGTAAGTAGATATAAAGTGAAAGCACCACCCGTTGGTACGGGAACTAGAGATAAGCAGAAAATGATGTAAAAGCAGTAAAAAGACAACAGTTTTATAGTGGTTCGTCTTAGAGTCAAGCCTACATCCACTTTAAGCTTCTTTATTGCTGATTCGATTACAACTCTTTACAATGAACTTTGATTACAACACACTTAGGACGAGTAGCTAGAACTTGAATGGAGAAGAGCACTTCAAATCCATGTTGAATGTGTTAGATCTCTTCCAAAAGTTCGTTGAAGCGTCTTCGATGTTTGGAATGGTGTTGGATGAGTTGAGAAAACAGCAGAGTATCGACGTTTCAGAAATGATTCGGAAAAGTCCCCCCTCAGTTGGAGCAGGTGCGGTATTTATAGGGAAAAACTGGGGTAAGCCATAGGTCGTGAACGACCTAAGGTAGGTCGTAGATCGCGAGCGACCTATGTTAGGTCGTGGGTCCCCAGCGACCTAGAAGACTTGGCTTTATGGCTTGATAGGGTCGCACTTGATCTGTCTGAACTGATTAGTAAGTTGTAGGTCATGAGCGACCTAAAGGAGTAGTTGGCGACTTAATCCCTGTTTGAGATACCTTGTGGAGCGACCTTTGATAGGTCGTGATAACCTTAGGTCGCTAGGTCGCTTGTGACGTTAGGTCGCTAGGTCGCTGCATTTATCTGCTGCGATATACTGTTGCCCCATGTTGATAGTTAAGTCGCTAGGTCGTTAACCCGTTATGTTCTCCAGAACCTTTAGCTCGTTAAGTCATTAGGTCGCTGAGTCCATTAGGTCGCTTGGTTGCTTAAGAAGTTAGGTCGCTAGGTCGCTTTAAAAGAGGAGTTAACACTTGCCCCTCGAAGTACAGGCCTATGTCATAGGTCGTGTGCTTCGATCTAATTCTGCTAGGTCGTGAGCGACCTAACACATATGCTAACTCGCGTGGCTATTCGCCTTCTTCTCTTTGCCCCATATAAACTGCTAGCTCGCTGCTTCTTCCTTACTTAACTGCTTCTATATCCCGCTCTTCCACTAACAAAACTCCATGATTTCAAAGGTGAATTCGAGCTAATTAGTCGACGATTCATCCTTGCTATCATATTGCGTAAGTGAACTCGATTTCTATCCAATCATGATCACCACCAAATTGTGAATCCCCATCTTCTGACCCTAGTCCAATTCCGTGTGTCGCGTTACACTTTGAGTAATGTTGCGATCGACTTTCAATCGTCATTGGTTACATTGTCGTTGTGATTCTCGAGAACACAACAGGGTGTTGGACAAATTACAGATCTGAAATGATTTGAATTAGTTTTGGGTGATTTGGTGGTATGGAGAGATAACAGATTTCACTGAGAGAATAATGGTTTCATTGTGTAGATGATAATGGGTTATCGGATCGTGAGTTAGCGAGATAGCGGGTTATTAAGTGGAGAGGAGTTAATGGGTTAAGGAGAGTAGGGCATAGCGGTTTAGATAGGAGATAGCTTGAGATTGCTGAGTTACACCGGAAGTGACTTAGGGAATCTGAGCGACATACAAACCTTTACGACCTCACTAAATTTGGCCGACTTAACGAACCGACCGACCTAAGAATTCTCGCGACCTAAGGATCCTTGCGACCTAAAGAAAGCTGAATGACCTTCGAATCTGCGACTTAACTTCCTGTAGCATCACCTTTTGCGACTTAATTTTTAGGTCGCGCTGGGATTCAAACGACCTAGGACTTAGCTAGATTTGTACATGAATTCCAAGCAGGACGACTTAAGGAAAACCCGACCTTTGCTAGGTCGTTTGAGCACAATCTGGACGACCTAAGAGATGAACAAAACTTGAACACTTGTAAAATTCGACAGAACTTGATTGAGTTTCCAACTTGAATAGCTTGAATGAACTGCTTGAACTTGTTGCACTTTTTCATAGATTATATTAACTTTTAAGCTAAAAACCTGTTAAATACAAAATTTGTAGAAAACTAGGGCGAATATACTACCATTGATTGCCCACATCGAATGACAGATTAGTCGATAAAGAATAATCAACTTAAGTGAACTGTGTGAATGAAATGCTGTGAGTCAACAAGTTCAAGTGAAGTATTAAAGCAAAGCTAAAATAATCAACTAAAGCTGATTTGCTTGCATCAACACTGTACTTGGACCTAAAATAACAAGCCCTGAAACTCTATAATTGACAAATGTCAACTAATTTGATTCCAGTTATATTTGCTTGTCATTTTACTAGTTTTGCACAACACTTCACACTTTTAGGAAACGTGCACCTTCATATTTGAATATCTAGTTCCTTGTGTAGAATGACTTCTCAACAAGAAGAAACGGGGCAAGCTGGAGAGGTTTTTCCAATTGCTAACCCGTTGAATGATCCTCCGGAAAGAGCTTCAACCACTTTGAACCACAGAGTTTTCAGTCAGTTGTGCATTCAGTTTGGCATTGCTGAAGCAGACGCTCGGCTTCCCGGGATAAATTATACTGCTGATAGGCCACCTCACGGCTTCATTGCAGTTAACCGACATATGTGCTTGAATGGAGCTATTCCTCCTTTCAATGACTTTCTTCGAACGCTTCTTCTCCGATTAACCATCTCTCCTTTCCAACTACACCCCAATGGCTACACCATCTTGATGGGGTTGTGTGTGCTATTCAGGAGGACACTTGACCAGCTTCCGAGCTTCAAAGAAGTCTGCTATTTGTGCACTTTTGCAAAGTACAAAGATCATCCTTCAATTATTCTCGTGAGAGGCGCGAGAAACCGTAAAATGATTTTAGACTTGCCCGAGAGTGCACACGGGTTTTTAAGTCAATTCTTCTATGTTTGTTGCCCCCCGGGGTTCTATGCCATCTGGAGAATTGGAAGTAAGATTGCCAATTTCTGCTCACTTCACCTTTTCTGAATTTCTTGAAACTCGAATTGCCAAGTACTTAACTTCAATCTTTACTTTTTGTAGCACTTCCTCCTCCGCTTAGAGATCCCAGCCACAAGCCAACCTTCGAAACATTAAGTGCCGTGGCGGCTGAGGAGAGAAGCATCAAGTTTTTGCTGAAAGACGAGTTTCTACACCAATTTGGGCTTTTACATCCCTCTCGATCTACTCAGCTTCATGAAGCTTCTAGTTCCGAGACTGAAACATTAGCTGCCCCGGTTTCTACCGAAGAAGTCGTATTGAAGGAACCTGTTGCAAGAGCTTCGTTAGTGAAATGTTCCACCCCTACCAATGTCGCGGGGTCATCTGTCAAGCTTACACTTTCCCCGGTGATTGAAGAAGGAGTTGAAAAAGAAAGCTCCGCTGGGCATGACGGTGAAGACATTTTTGATGGGCTAAGCGACTTAATGGTGACTTCACGCGAGCCTTTTAAAGATGACACCACCAACACTAAAGTTGTCTCCTCAGCGATTGAAGCGACATCTGCTTTACGACCGATTTCGTTAACTCAAGAGTTGACGCCAGCCGTGAAAACCGATGTCACTCCTAAGCCGAAGAGTGGTTTGTGGCTCGACGCGTGTAGTCTACACATCACACACACTTAGGATTTTTTGCGATTATATGCACTTGGCTTCTTTACTCTGAAGATTTTTAAGACTTGTCCTTTTTTTACTTTCAGATTCTCCGATGGGGCAAAGTAGCTCACATTATGAAGATTTCCAGTGCTATGGAAGGCGTGACACTTATGATCACAGGCGCTATCTCCCTGCCTCTAGGGAAACCGATGAAGAAAGAGTTGCTAGGAAGGCTCAAGAAAGAAGAGCCCATGAGGAGCGATACGGGAGAAGGGATGAACGATATGACTCTTCTCACAGAGGTGATGATTCCCATAAAAGAAAATCTCATGATGATAAAGGGAAGAGTCACATCGTTGAAGATCCAAGTAAGCGGGCCAAGCTTAGCGATGCGTCTGCAATTTCTGAAAAGCCTGCTGCTTCTATTTCTATAGACATCCCTTGGTTCTCCCGCCCTCGAAAAAGCTAATATTCAGATGATCATTAGCAGGCCTCGGTATCAAGTTGAAAAGGGCCCAGCAACTCTCCAAAGCCGGTTTCTGCACTGGTGCTTAAAGGGAGTGCATTTTGATCTCGATTTGGTCCCTATTGACAAACAAGCCATGTTGAGAAATCTCGATGCCGTCAAGCTTGACATTGAGAGAATGTCTGGATGACAAAAACTTGTCGACGAGCTTCAGAGAGTAAACCGTGCCAATCTTGAGGCCATGCTGACTATGGAAAACGATAAATCCGAGTGGCAGAAAGTTCTCGACCAGCACGATGCAGAAATTAAGAGCATCGCCGATGATAATGAGAGACTTGAGGCTGAAGTTGAAAAACTCAAAAATGAGCTTGCTGCCTCATCCACTTCCTATACTCAAAAGGAGGAAGTGCTTCAAAAACAAGTACGGGATGCCCACGCCGCTCAACGATACGCTGAGGCTTAGCTTGATGCCGAACAGAAGATGGTAGAATCCTACCGTACTGACATCGCCCAGCTACGGGAGAAGGCTAGATCCCAAGACTTGGAAATTATAAGGTTGCAGGCTCAATTATTAAAGACTGAAAAAGAGCGCGATGAGGCCATCGCTGGAAAAGAAGCAGCTGAGCAATCGTACGAGGTGACGAAGGCCAATATTAGCTCTACTTTATTTGATTTTTATCTCCATAGTGTTTTGGGGCGCAGAAGTCTCTCATTCTTGGGCCCGAAGTATGAGATCACCTTGGCTGAGGTGTGGGAGGCCGCAATTGATATGCTCGGAGGTGCTGGCTATGCTGAAGCAGACCTTGAGGCGCATTATTTTGATGATGAAACTCGTGCCGCTCTTGCTAGAGGAAAGGAGCAACTCGCTAAAGTGCGAGCCGGATCGACGGAAGAGGAGCATCCAGGGAAGGAAGCACCTTTAACTGCCCCTGTCCATACTTCGATTTCGGCCGACGTTGACATCACAGGCTCCAGTCCCCATTCTTCGCCTCCTGCTAAAGCCAAAACCGAGATTGCAACTGCACAGGGCGGAGACGAAGGCGAAGAAAGCGCCGAAGCACAAGCCTATGAGGTTGAAATTATAAAGCCGACTCCTCCAGGTAACTTCAACGTTGAACCAGGTCAAGCGGATTACTTGTTTGCTTCAACCGAGCTTGATGAATTTCTCGCTTATTACTTAAGACTCGATGAGCCACCATCTCCTCTCTTTACGAGGAATACTGATTTTGACTTTTCTTTTTCTGTAGCGGAAATACCAAGTGCTATACATACTTCTCCTCCTCCGGCTGTTGTTCCTCCATCTTCTCAAGTTACTCCTCCTTCTGCTTTCCAACCAGGGTCACAGGAAGAAAAAATAGTAGCTCTTTAAGACTTGGACGATCCGGCTGCTTTGCAAGAACAGAAGGCGGAAGAACTTGAGGAGGGTGAGAAGACCCTGGAGCAACCTTATGACGATGACACAAAGCTTTATGCGTTGATTACTCCGGGAAGCGAGTCTTCTTCAAAGAAGAAAGGGAAACACGCAGTTTCAAAGAAGAAGAAGAAAAGCGCTTCTGTTGGTGAAGAAAAAGTGGAAGCAGATCCAGCTACACCTCCTTCTCGGACACGTCCACGCCAGCTTCAGAAATTAATCATCAAGCCGGGCAAGAGCTCTAAAGGTGGCGGGAAGAAGGAGTAATGAGCTTGACTTTACGCTTCTTGTTTTTCTTTTTGTTTGTATTCTCAGACTTGTATTGTCCGGAGATTGTGCGAGTACCGGCCCCCGCTTTTTGAAATCTGCACATGTATAATTTTTTTTATAGTATGGAATAAAATGATTCTTTTTGCTTGTACAAACTTCTGTCTGTATTTGAGAATGCATTTATTCCTTATTTTCATACAAGTTTCTTTATTTACTTTGTATGATACTGTAGTGAGCTCGTGGTATGATGTTTGAGCTTTGTTTTTATTAATATAGCTATATGCCCCCATACCACGGCTCATTGCAATATTCTTGAAAAGACTTGTACTCTTATTTTAGAGAATAATTCTTCCGTTTTGAGGAAATATTATTCTGCTTTTAGTAGAGTATGCCTTGTATTGGAGAAGTTTTCTTTCTCTTTTTTTATATATATACTTCAACTTTCGGAGATGGTCGCTTTTTTTTTGTTTTTTTTTTGAAAAGTGGACTCCCCTACGTAGTGAAGTGAGCTTCCGAAGAAAACTTCAATCTATTTGCCAGAAAATTATATTTCATCGTTGAATGGGCCCACAGGACAGACGTCAGCTGTTTTATCGGATATTTGCTTGTACAAATAATCATAAGTATTCAGCTGCGGTCTGGAACCTTCTTTTTGAGAAGGCGCCCCTTTAGTGGTTCCATCGACAAAGTTTTTGGATGTGCCTCGTTAAAGGGCTTCACTTGTTTAGTGCTTCCGAAGAAGGTTTGTGCCTCCGAAGCAGTTTTTTTGCTTACGAAGAGGTCTTTGTTTGTGTGCCTCCGAAGAGGGCTTGTGCCTCCGAAGCAGTTTTTTGCCTACGAAGAGGTCTTTGTTTGTGTGCCTCCGAAGAGGGCTTGTGGCCTCTGAAGAGGAGCATTTGGCCTCCGAAGAGGAGCATTTGGCCTCCGAAGAGGTGCATTTGGCCTCCGAAGAGGAACATTTGGCCTCTGTAGAGGTGCATTTGGCCTCCGAAGAGGGCTTGTTGCTTGTGTCCTTCCACCATCTGCTTCTTAGCGATTGCTCGTTATCACTTCAAGTACATGTCCCATTCTTTTGCAAGTTGTTTGCTTTTTGCTGGAGAAGTGTACTTTATTGTTGAGTGAATCCACGGGGCAGACGCAAGCTACTTTACCGGATGTTTGTTTGCACAAACGATCGCGATTGGTTAGCAAGGGTCTGGAACCTTCTCGTCAGGAAGGTGCCCGCTTTGGTGGAACCATCAACTGTTTGTGAATAGCACTTCTTTTGCAGGAGTTGAATTTTGGAACTTTTGTGGCTTGTTATTTATTTATCGAGTGATTTGTAGGAATCGCTTGGCTTCGTGATGTGTTGAATAGGTAAGCTTTGCTTTGATAGCCTGCAATATTAAATCGACATTTTAGCAACATTTTAAATATATTTGCATATCGAAATGAGACAGGCATCTTATAGTATTAAAGAACATAAGATTTATAGTCCTTTATTATTGATTTGCACTGATTTCTCAGTGGTTTACAATACAAGAGTTATACATCCATCATTATTTTTCAAATTTAAGCAATGCTTTTTAAGTAAAATATGGACGCAGTCATTGCTATTCCCAGGTCTCGGGATTAGACTTCTATTTCCACTGGATTCATAGTTTTGGATCCATATGCCAGACAGAATGAAAGGTGTCCAGTTGCAGTTTTGTGGGTAGTTAGCAGCACTTTGATTAACTTCATCTCAAAGCGTAAGCATATCTCTCCAACTCGTCCCAACTTCTGCCTACTGGGTGAGGACCCCCTGTGACAGCATTAATGACAAGCCTCTTGGATTCCTGCACTGCGGTTTTGTCGCCTGAGCCGGATTGATGGGCAGGAAGTTGTTGCCCCTGAGTGGATGAGGTTGGGTCGACTCTGTTTTTCTTCACATATTGTTGCAGTTTATTCTGTTTTAGCAACTCTTCAATCACATTCTTTAACTGGCGGCATTGGTTAGTGTCATGGCCAGGTTGATTGTGAAATCGACAGAATTTCCCATTATGCACTACACCTCTCCCCATCTCAGGTGGTTTGGGATACTTGACCACATCCTTTGTTGCGAAGAAGATATTTTCCGGTGTATCAGTTAAGGGAGTAAAATCTGAAGGATTGAAGCGGCGAGGTTTCTTCTCATTCCCCTGCTTCTTTCCTTCGTCATTTTCCCTTTTCTGGTTTCCAGATTCTCTTTTGTTAGAAGCAACATCGTTATTCTTGACTTCGGCAACAACTACTTTCGTTGGCGCAGAAAGGCTTTCTAGGCGCATGAATTCGTCGGCCTTTTTATAAAACTTCTCAAGTGAGTTTAGTTCCTTCATTTTTAACCATCTTCCGAATTCACTTGATTTGTCGATGGCTCGCATCAAGTAAGTCAAGATCATACGGGGTTCTTCATTATCCACTTCGGCCAAGGCTATATTGAAACGGTTTAGAAAGATTTGACAGATTCTCCAGAAGCTTGTTCAAGGTTGGACAGTGACATTATATCCTTAGCCTTTGAAGCATACAACCTGAACTGATCCTTGAATTTTCGAGTTAAGTCGAAGAATTGAGCTACGGACCGAACTGGTAGCTTTGTGAACCAAAGTAGAGCCACTCCTTCCAAGTACACTGGAAAGTATCGACATTTAATCTCATCTGATGCTCTTGCACCGGTCATATGCAAGTCATACTTATATAGGAAATGATTAGGGTCACTTGTCCTCTATAGGCCGGGATAGTAGGAGGTACAAATTTCCTTGGAAATTCTACTTTCAGGATCCTTTCAGTAAACGGAGTTTTTCTTGGAGCAAATCCCTAATCGCTCTCATTTTCTTCCCTCTACATGCTCTCTTTCATGATTCGGCGAACCATCCCTGATAGGTACTCCTCATTGTTTAGAGACATCGCCGGGCAGACGTCAGCTATTCCTTCGGAAGTTTGCCTGGGCAAATGTTCGCGAAATGTTGGCTGCGGCCTTGAACCTTCAGCTTGGAAAGGTGGCACTTCGGCGGTGCCAGTTGCTCTTTGAGGAATACCTTTCTCCTGGGAATTATGGGCATCTTCGGCAAAGGTTGTTTCATTGTTTTCTGGTTGTCGATTGCCCCAAGCAGAGCGTTTAATCTGTCCATCATCAAAGTGTTTTGAGCTTCAATTTGTTGGTATAATCCAGACACTACATCGTCTAATTCAGCCCTTGTGACTCCAACGGTAGGAGTTGCCTGGTCTGCTGCTGGGGAAGCGAAGGTCCCCTCATGAGCATTTCCGGATTTGGTAGATCTACACTTTCTTCCAGGAGCCATGATTTCAGATAGACTTCTGGTCTTTAGAGAGATTCTTTCAGCAAACTTTTGCGAAGCAATGGTGAAAATATTCCTGAGTTGGGTTCTCAGTGAAAGCACCAAAAATGTTAACGTAAAAATTGAACGCTAACACCCCGGTGTAAGTAGATATAAAGTGAAAGCACCACCCGTTGGTACGGGAACTAGAGATAAGCAGAAAATGATGTAAAAGCAGTAAAAAGACAACAGTTTTATAGTGGTTCGGCTTAGAGTCAAGCCTATGTCCACTTTAAGCTTCTTTATTGCTGATTCGATTACAACTCTTTACAATGAACTTTGATTACAACACACTTAGGACGAGTAGCTAGAACTTGAATGGAGAAGAGCACTTCAAAACCATGTTGAATGTGTTAGATCTCTTCCAAAAGTTCTTGAAGCGTCTTCGATGTTTGGAATGCTTGAAGTGTTGGATGAGTTGAGAAAACACCAGAGTATCGGCGTTTCAGAAATGATTCGGAAAAGTCCCCCCTCAGTTGGAGCAGGTGCAATATTTATAGGGAAAAACTAGGGTAAGCCATAGGTCGTGAACGACCTAAGGTAGGTCATAAATCGCGAGCGACCTAAGTTAGGTCATGGGTCGCCAGCGACCTAGAACACTTGGCTTTATGGCTTGATAGGGTCGCACTTGATCTGTCTGAACTGATTAGTAAGTTGTAGGTCGTGAGCGACCTAAAGGAGTATTTGGCGACTTAATCTCTGTTTGAGATACCTTGTGGAGCGACCTTTGATAGGTTGTGATAACCTTAGGTCGCTAGGTCGCTTATGACGTTAGGTCGCTAGGTCGTTGCATTTATCTGCTGTGATATACTGTTTCCCCGTGTTGATAGTTAGGTCGCTAGGTCGTTAACCCGTTATGATCTCCAGAACCTTTAGCTCGTTAAGTCATTAGGTCGCTGAGTCCATTAGGTCGCTGGGTTGCTTAAGAAGTTAGGTCGCTTTAAAAGTGGAGTTAACACATATATATACATATATATTTACATATATATACACATATATTTACATATATATACATATATATATTTATAAATATCTTTACTACTAATAATGATAATTCCATAAACTAACTTCAACCGTGTCTTTTTGAAATACCAAAAATACCCTTCGCTGAAAATCACTCATCGTTGCTTCCCATCAAACCATAAATCTTTCTCAGATCTAACATCTTCCGTCCTTCCTCTCCTCTCTCCATCACGCATTCATTCTAAATCTCTAAATCAAATCCTCTCTTCATCCACAACTCCTCCACCGCCGAGCTCGAGCCGAAATCTCACATCCACAACTCCTCCACTGCCGAGCTTGGGTCGAATTCTCTTTATCCACGTTTACTTAGGTTTTTCCTTCCCAGTTTAATAAGCGAAATCGTTCAAAACCCTAGAGACAGTTTTTGATTTATTTGATATGCTATAATGATTTACATGTTTGCACTTATGATTATTCAGTTCAGTAACAATATTATACTATCATGTTTGTGTTGATTATATAGTTATATATTTTTTGCAGAGTTAGAGAACCAACAAATGAAACTTAAAAGTAAAGCAAGTCAATATGACAGAGAGATACCACCCTATCTCAGAAGCAGGTACGCCTACTTTTGCTTTGTTTACAGTTTATCACTACTTCCTATTATAATAATTGTATGTTTAAGTGCATTTTATGTTATTATTTTTTAATATGAATATAAATTACAACAATGTTTGTAGGTTTATGACAATCGGTTTACTAAACATCAACTACTACTATGTGTAGTTGTTTTGTACTGTCTTTGCTTAATTACTTTGTTTTATGTTGTTTTTTATCCAAACACTGATCAATGCTATTTCATTCTTACAAATATGGTATTTATATTAGTGTCATTTTTCTCCTTTCAAGTTGCAATTTTATACCTTACTTCTATATAAACTATACACAAAATTGGGTGTTGATTATTACAATACCATGCTATTTATCACATCAAAGTGGCATTCTGTCGCCTGCTATCCATTTTTTTAAGCAGCTCGCCTTTTTTGCAATAACTAAGACAGCTAAGAAATAGTGATTAATTTATACGGAACGGTACATACCGTATAACTTTAGTTAATCTCTCCAATTTCATTACACACCATTAACCATAATCTTCATCTGAACATCAAACAATGTTTACCATTGTAGGTTGATGAATTTGTACACGAAGGTGTTGACGGTCTACCATCAAAGGGCATCAACATAAGGTCTCCTAATAAGGTGAGCCTTGCATTTTCAGAAATTGTTTTGTGCAAACCATCAAAGCACAAACACAGTTCTTTTTCATACACTTACCCTATACGTCCATATGTAGCCTATATCGTTAATCCAACAACAACCTATATCGTTAATCCAACAACAAACTTTGATTTTATCAAAAAGATTAAATGCACTTCAAATACAAATTAGCAAGGCATCTACTGAAAAGGTCAACTCACACTATACTCTTTTTTTCACACTTTCATCTACTCCATTCATACAACCTAACCTATGTACACATTTACACACAGATTTGGAATGTAGAACATGAAAAGAGGATACTTTCTAAACGTATAGAGTGCATAAGTATCGAAAAGTTCAATGCAAGCGTTTGGGCAACCAAAAACATGGTATATACTATATACATTCATTACATTAAACATCTTGGTAGCCTTAACCATTTAAAGATATAAATTTGCAGGTTGGAGTTGGGTTTAACAACTCTTCGTCGATTATTACACTTGATACTGTAACATTTGCAAGGGTCTTTGAGTCCTACAATTTCAGAAATACATGACTGGTACCTGTACTATGTCCTTACAAGAGTGTTCGTGTTAGCTGACATTCATGTATTATTACCCAGTCTTTATCGTTTTAAATTTGCAATTAGTTTATTCATTTATACTATGGTATTTTAAATCATGTTAGACTGATATAAGAAGGATACCATTAAACAGTATTCAACTTTTGTTTTTAAATTACATGAAATCTACAGTTACTAAAAGCGTATACTGACCATAAAACTTCTAACTGCCTTCATTTTCCTTCAGCCTTGGACAATTTTCACTGCATTTACAAATTTGTATATACAGATTTATTTTTACGGTATTTGTGCTTTTTCGGCTGAGTGAACTTCACCTGTTCTTAGTTTCGCGTACCATTATTAGTGTCGTTATTAAAAATATGATTTATTTTGTTGCACGATAACCGGGTGGTCTCTGTAATTTTGGATTAGCAGAGTGACAACAAAAGGCTGAATGCAACTACTATCAACAGATGATGTTTGGTCAATCATCATCGATGTTTTCTGAACACCATTTTTATTTTGAATGCATATGCATAAAAACCGTCAAATGCTTTGGATTTGTAGGTGGTTCTGAAGCAGATTTAAGGGGAATGTAGGTGATGAATAGTAGTAATATGAGGCGAGTCTTTCTAAAGAATCCATCTGGCAAAACGAAATTCGTCGATTTAAGGAAGAGTGATTTTGGACACATGGTGACTTTCAAGTCTTATAGGGAACTGAGGGTTATTATATTGTGAGATGTATGATTAACTTTGTTTTTTTATCATTAAAGCGCCCTTTTTTGCCATAAACTAAAATCAATTCCTGGTTGGAAAAATTGCATGACAAGGTGACTTTTTTAATCTTCAACTGCAAATTCACGGGTCCTGCTGTGACGACCCGGCTTTTTCTCCACAAAAAGTCGTATCATCAAGAAGAAAGAAAGGGATAGAAAAGAGATAAGATAGAGAAGAAAGAAAGAAACACATCAGAATCTAAACAGCGGAACGAATAAATTATATTAATCAAATAAGATATTACATTGTATCATATACATCAGAGATACACAGCTTATACAACACATACTAGACAGTTATAAACATCTGTCTAGTCATTACAACTCAAATACACTCAACAAATGACTCATACAGACTAACACAGCGGAACACTATATCTACGAACGCTGAAGCCTCCTGCTCCATTGCTCCTCCAAAGATTCGTCAAAGCAAACCTGAATCCCTTGGCTACTCGTAAAAATTTAAGTACCCAAGAGTTTAATAAAACAGAAAATAAACACTTGGGTCAGACATGGGTCTGGTGTGAGTAAACGGTTTAAATTGCTTAACTTCAAAACCTTTTGAAAACAAAGGTATCACGTAAGACTCCCCACAAATAAACATGGGTAAGTTTTTACCTTACGCTAACCAAAACATTTGATAGGAAATCCAGTTATATTATAATAGGGTCTAGGGTTTTCAAGTAAAATACAGAAATAGCTAGAATGCTTACATCTCACGTTCCAACATAGTTGGGCACAACTAAATCGTACGACACTTATTGGATTTTGGATTCCATACAATGGCAGAGCTACCGGGGTACCGCTCGTCACAGTACGTGGCCTAGATCAACGTACCGAGAATCACGCCCAATCCCCTGCAACACAAGGCCGGAACATCCCTTACTGGATAATTCCCGCATAAGAAACCCCGTGGTTGCGGCCAAACAACCACCCACACAGCCGAAATAAAAAGGGACTCTAGACAGGGGAATCTTATACTACTTGGGTGCTACCCACTAACCTTGCTGCACCTCCCCTGTTTTAGCCATTCCCGGTTGATGAGGCTTGAGGCTACGATTACCTTTAATCAGAACACATCACTTAGAATGCTCATCGTCCACCTGACGATGTGTTGAAAGCATTCAATCCATACAAGTTCGTTCCGGGTTCGAACGAAACCGAAGGCATTATCTCGTTACACTCATTTTGGAATCACCCTCAGAGTTAACGACAATAACCCTTGCACTCTGAATCTTCATCTTCACTTGATTCACGACCTATCGTTAATTGGATCGATGTGGTATTCGGATGTCCAAATCTGGAAACCCGATCCCGGTCTCATCGAATTCAAATCGCCATCTTTTAGGTCCAAGTTGTTTAAAGGTTTAAACCATTTGATTCAATTCAATACTTTGAATTCACACAGCATTTAACAGATAAATATCACACATTTATCATAGATATATCCAATATCATATTACAGAACATCACAGCATATCATCCAATAGATATCATCCAATTTAGATATTCTACACAACAATCATCCATAAGCAAACAATTATTAACCCTATATTATAATTAATTTAATTAACTTAAATTAAATTAATTACTTAAGAATTAATTTCTAACTTTGCTTAACCAATCATTAATTAATTACACCTTTAATTAATTAATTACTCATTAAATATTAATCATCCTTGATTAATTATTCATTAATTACATAAAGTAATTATCCTTTAATTAATTTTACAAATTAATTATTCTTATTCATTAACAGTAATTAACCTTTAATTACTTTTATTAATTACATTAATTAATAATCCTTAATTAATTATTTCCATAAATTAATTAACTAAAATTAATTATATTAATTAATTAAACTTTAATTAATCATCTCTATTAATCCACCTTAATTAATCATAAACAATAATTATCATCATGTAATTACTTACCTTAATTAATTATCTTCTTAATTAATTATATTAATCCATTGATTAATTACACCAAATAATAAATCCTTAATTACTTTTACAAAGTAATCATACTTCAATTATTTCTCACTAAATAATTCCCTTTTATTAAATTACATCCTGTAATTATACATTAATAACTTACAATAAGTAAATACACTTATCAATCTTATTAAGTATTCATACTTAATCCTTTATCAAGTGATTATCTTTAATTAATCCACAAATTAATTAACTTAATTCAATCACATTCATTTCACTAATTATTCTTGAGTAATTCATTCTTAATTACTTTTTAAACAATTTAATTAATCATTAATTATAGATTAATTATTCTCTTAATTATTAATTAATAAACCTTAATTATCAATTAATAAAACTTAATAACAGTTTATTAACCTTTAATTATTAGTTAATTAATCCTTAATAAATCTTTATAGATTAATTATCTCTTTAATTATTAATTAATAAAACCTAATTATTAATTAATAAACTTAATTAATCAACCTCTAATTACTAAATTAATTAATCTCTAATCATTAAATTAATCTCTAATCTAATTAACTATAACTCTCAATTAACTTTAATTAATCCTTGATCATTAATTAAGTAAACTAATTAATTACTTTTAATTAATTTCTCAATTTAATTATCCCTGCCTTAATTAACTTAAAGATAAATCTTTATCTTAATAATTACTTAATCATGATTAACACATATTTTCAAAATATCCAATTCTTTAAAATTAACTCTTAAATACATCTTAAAATTAAGTTTAAAATAACTTAAGATTTAACTTTAACCAATTCAAGTTAAACACATTATATTACTTTAATTACCTTTATTTTTAACCCTGTTAAATAATTCATTTTATAAACATATTCCTTAAATAAATTTTATGAACATTTTAAAAGAGGTTTAGATAAGTTTTAAACAGGGAATCGTTTTTAAATTTCAACTGTTATTTATAAAAACTTTAAACAGGCTTAACATCTTTCTCTCCCGATCCTTGCTTCGAGTCATCCACCATCCTACTCGAGAGTGTCTCGAGTTCCCTCCCCATCATCTTCTTCTTCTCTCAATTCTTATATAAAACTAAAACTGCCAGTTCCTAACCTCACGAACACGAGCAAGTACTCGAGCTTTTACCCAGAATCCCCGACATCCCTTCGAGTCGCACGAACCCATACTCCCCTGACACACTATCATCGTTGTGTACGTGCACAACTATCTGGCCACCCTCCGATGAACTTCACCACCTCCAGCAAGTCGTAAAACCACTCGACAATCGATTACAAACCTTCAATCGACAGTATCTAGTTTAAATCGAATTCGAGTGTTCCACTCGAAACAGATATTCGACAACGTCAGAAAGCAACGCCACGCCTCCTCGTCTCCGACCATCATATCACCTGGAACTCCGGCCACGAGTTATTGACACACCACGCATCATTCCCCTAAAATTTTATACGACTCGATGCGATTTTGAAGATGCAGTAGTCAGAATTCCCAAGTTCAACAAAACTAGGGTTAAAATTAAAATCAAGCAATTTCAATTATCAAAGAGATTTATAAATTCAACAACCATTTTTTACTAAACTCTCCAATGCTTCACCTAGCTCCATCAACAATCTCGAGCAACCCAGATGCCCAGGTCATCAGATAATGACCAAAAACCAAATTCTAGCAAAATCCCAAATACACATTCAATACTTTACTAAAAATTATGATTTTGATTTTAAAAATCCTAACTTTAAGAGATGATTAAAGATGTATATTTGAATCAATACAAGTTGACATTTGATTTTTATCATATAATTAAGATTTACTGTATTATCTTGATTCCAGTAAATTTCCAACTAAAAATACTCGAACTTATCACTATAACTAGATGATGTTTAAACTAACATAACTTGTTTGTATATCACAGCCTATCAGAGTTTAAATGAAGAGATTTTGAATTTTTCTCTTTGTTTAAAAACTCTGTAAAATAAGAACAGGGTATAATTTGTACACAAACATGCACACTTAACTGCTTCATATTTATAAACATGCAAGCCTAATTTCCATTTATACAAACAATTATTACAACATTATTTCATACATCCATCACATGTAACAAATTAAACAGGTTAAAGTTTGTTTACTCACTTTAAATAACAGAGAAGCCAATATTTATACATACTGGAAAAACAAGTAAGTTTTTATATATATATCCAGATAAATAAGCATGCAAATCATATCATAACTTTATCACCCTAAATCATCACATGCAATCATCTAAAAACTGTTTTTAAATAAGAGTTTACTCACCATTTTGAAGTTTGAAGCAGAAACTTGAAAAACCGGAAACTTGAAAACTTTGAATTGCAGAGATGATTTTCTCTTTAAAACCAGAATTTGAAAAATGCTTGAAACTGAAGTAGCTCCTTGGTTTTGAAAACTGAATGCTATGATGGTCTTTGAAAGCTGAGATGAAGCTTGAACTTTGAAAACTTGTTACTGGAAAGTTTGCTTTGAAAATTTGAATTGCTTAGTTGTTGCCGAGAAGGTTGAAGCTTGAGTTACAGGGTTGGTTATAGGGTTTTAGATTTGTTGTTTTGAGAAGTGTTACAGGCTTTTATATTTGATTTTCTCTGGTTTGAGAATAGTTTGGAGGTTTAAGTTTCTTTTTTTTTAGAATTAAGAAGATAGAAAAGGAATTGAAGAGGAAGATATATGTTTTTATATAAGTTAATTTGGAATTTATTAAAAAGAAAAGAAAATCAAAATAAATGTGACACTTGTCTTAACCTTATTTAGTTTGCTAACACATGGTATTTAAGAGGTTTATAGATTAACACATGTAACTTTACATGCATAATTAAATTTATATTCTCTTAAATGGATTTAAAAGCTTTTATTATTAAATTTTCCTAATTAATAAATACATATCCTAAATTATAAATGCTTTTTCTACCTTATATAAATATAATCTTTAAAAGAAAATAGAATATAAACCAATTATGATTTAAATAAAAACCATATAAAATATTTTAAGCTTATTTTTAAAAATGCTAATTTAAAAGCTTTTGTATTTATTCCTATTAAATAAATACTCTTCCAATTTCTATAAATATATTTCTTTAAAGAGAATAATACAAAACAAATCTTATTTTTAAATAAAAACTTTTATTCATATATTTTAAATTCAAACTATATTATTTCATTTTAAGATATATATACATCTTTAAATTCAATTTTTAAATTCAATTCAAAGTCAATTAAAAATCCAAATTAAAAATCAATTCAAATATATATATATATATATATATATATATATTAGATTTAAATAATCACATTATTAATTGTCAATAATTATCCTATTTAAAGTCAATTTTAAATACACATATATATATTTTTAAACAATACATATTTAATTTGAAAATAAGTCTATTTAAAAATCTATTTCTACTTATATTTAAAAACAACTCAATATTAAATTGTTTGAGAACAACAACCTTTATCAATATTTAATAATTAATTTAAAAGATTATCTCATTTTAAATTCTCTGAAATCCCGGGATATCACATTCCTTCCCCCTTAAAAGAATTTCGTCCTCGAAATTTAAAACAAAAGATAATCTAAAGTTTTTATTTTATTTTAACCAATTTTAAAACAATTCAAGCCTACTTATCAACCATACACTATCAACAAACAACTATTCATCCAAACAAACAATTTTATCCAAACAACTATACTAGCTACCCGGACACAGATCCGGATAAGCTTCCTAAAATTTCCTCGAGTTTCCCCAAGTATATATATATACCGGGATACTCGCTCAACAGAATCCAAACAACCAATTCTACTGAGCTACAGAGCTCCTACATAACTAGATCTATAAAACTAAACAGAATATCAGACTACAGATAAGTCTAACTCAACTACCAATTCCTTTAGAACTGTTGGTTCCAAAACCAATGATGGATCCTACACGTACTTCCTCAAAGATACGCGATATACTCCGAATTCCAGTTATCCAAACTGGCCATTCAATCCTGTAGATCAAACACTTATCCAAATCAGAATATAGAAGAGATCTAAAATAACTCGGAGCTGACTTCCCAGACTTACCCAATCTTATAGCTCCCTTTTACCAGAGAAAACTTCAATAATAACGAAGTCTCCAACTTCGAATTCCAAATTCCTCCACCTCTAATCTTCAGAACTTTTCTGACAATTCTGGAATGCCTACATCCATTCCGATCAGCTCAACCTTCGCTGATACTTCTAGAAACAGACTAGACCAATCAACTCAGCAAAATGATCTCCTCAAGATTAACTAGAATCAAGAAACACAAACTCTACTCCTCTATATCGGAAGATTACAACTTACTTCTCTTATCCGGAAAAGACAAAACAGATGCACTGCCAATCTGAACTCAAATCCAGAAAAATTTCCTGTAGCAACTCTTAATCCCAACACTGCAACTTCCAAGTTCTTCCAGCTGTCACCTTGCTTCCGCTGCACAACTCTGATCTGGAGAAAATGAGAAAGCTGTCGATGAACTCGAGCACAGACTAGACAACACATCCTGGAAACACGGTTCAACAGATCATAAAAATAAAACTCAGAAGTTCCATAAAATACTGAGCTGTTTCACCAAATCCTTCCTCTAGGAGCTATCCTTCTGAACCACCGGTATAAATCCTGAAATCAAGTCGATACAGAACTCAATCTCAAATGCAGACAAACTTCTGACTTCGCTGAAGATATCCAGAAAGTCTCAGATAACTCAAGAGAATATTCACTATCGCAAGTCACTTTTGCGATTCACTCAGCTTAATTCCAAATAAACTGTTCTCTCTTAACCACTCAGAACAGCTTATGCTTGACTAACCCATCCATCGAAGAACTGGATCCACTCTACTGCTTCTGAACTCCAACTCTAGAAAACTGCTTAGCCAGAAAACTTCCTGCCGGCACACGAAACACTCCGAGCTGCACTGCTGACCCAGATGCCAAGACTCCCTATCCAAAGCTTCGAGAAACTCGGACTCCAAACCAAACAGAAAAGACTCTGCTGAACTCAGCCACAACACCGAAGCAGACACATTTCTTCAAACTTGCTCCAAAAGAAAACATCTTCAGAAACATCCAGTCACTGCATCTCATCACGCAACTACTTCTTCCTGAGATTGTCAAGATACCATCACTCGCTTCTGCTCATTCGACAGATTCAAATTCTACTCAAAGATGGACTCTGAACCTTCATAGGTTTCCTTCAGAGATCAGAGAAATCCTCACACCATATCAAAGCTTACTCGAGACGGTATTAGGTCTACAGTCTCGACAGATACATTTCCAACCTCAACATTCAAACTCCAACCATTGGTAGTTGTGTTACACACACACCACTATCTTATCTACCTTTATATCTTATATTGGGAAAACCCGAACAGGTAACCCAACAAATAGGTAGAAATAAATATATATATATAGTTATATAAAAATTACAAATACGCTCTCTCAAGATAGATAGAAATCACTCCAGAGCTAGGTATTCACTCAACCTACAGCTCTGATACCAACTGTGACGTCCTAGGCTTTTCAACCTTCAGCAACGGTTCACGACCGGTAGGCTTTTCAACCATCCCAGCCCCGCTGTGGCTCATAGTGATACCTCGGGTTTGCTTTTACGGCCACCCTCTCGAGTCGCAACCAACCCCGCAAGGCCTTATACTACCCCCGGGGACATGTAGGGGTAAGAGTCTCCCGTTCGCCACCTAACGCAAAGCGAGAACCCCCTATCACGCTGTAATGTAGCAAACCCGATCCCGGTCTCATCGAATTCAAATCGCCATCTTTTAGGTCCAAGTTGTTTAAAGGTTTAAACCATTTGATTCAATTCAATACTTTGAATTCACACAGCATTTAACAGATAAATATCACACATTTATCATAGATATATCCAATATCATATTACAGAACATCACAGCATATCATCCAATAGATATCATCCAATTTAGATATTCTACACAACAATCATCCATAAGCAAACAATTATTAACCCTATATTATAATTAATTTAATTAACTTAAATTAAATTAATTACTTAAGAATTAATTTATAACTTTGCTTAACCAATCATTAATTAATTACACCTTTAATTAATTAATTACTCATTAAATATTAATCATCCTTGATTAATTATTCATTAATTACATAAAGTAATTATCCTTTAATTAATTTTACAAATTAATTATTCTTATTCATTAACAGTAATTAACCTTTAATTACTTTTATTAATTACATTAATTAATAATCCTTAATTAATTATTTCCATAAATTAATTAACTAAAATTAATTATATTAATTAATTAAACTTTAATTAATCATCTCTATTAATCCACCTTAATTAATCATAAACAATAATTATCATCATGTAATTACTTACCTTAATTAATTATCTTCTTAATTAATTATATTAATCCATTGATTAATTACACCAAATAATAAATCCTTAATTACTTTTACAAAGTAATCATACTTCAATTATTTCTCACTAAATAATTCCCTTTTATTAAATTACATCCTGTAATTATACATTAATAACTTACAATAAGTAAATACACTTATCAATCTTATTAAGTATTCATACTTAATCCTTTATCAAGTGATTATCTTTAATTAATCCACAAATTAATTAACTTAATTCAATCACATTCATTTCACTAATTATTCTTGAGTAATTCATTCTTAATTACTTTTTAAACAATTTAATTAATCATTAATTATAGATTAATTATTCTCTTAATTATTAATTAATAAACCTTAATTATCAATTAATAAAACTTAATAACAGTTTATTAACCTTTAATTATTAGTTAATTAATCCTTAATAAATCTTTATAGATTAATTATCTCTTTAATTATTAATTAATAAAACCTAATTATTAATTAATAAACTTAATTAATCAACCTCTAATTACTAAATTAATTAATCTCTAATCATTAAATTAATCTCTAATCTAATTAACTATAACTCTCAATTAACTTTAATTAATCCTTGATCATTAATTAAGTAAACTAATTAATTACTTTTAATTAATTTCTCAATTTAATTATCCCTGCCTTAATTAACTTAAAGATAAATCTTTATCTTAATAATTACTTAATCATGATTAACACATATTTTCAAAATATCCAATTCTTTAAAATTAACTCTTAAATACATCTTAAAATTAAGTTTAAAATAACTTAAGATTTAACTTTAACCAATTCAAGTTAAACACATTATATTACTTTAATTACCTTTATTTTTAACCCTGTTAAATAATTCATTTTATAAACATATTCCTTAAATAAATTTTATGAACATTTTAAAAGAGGTTTAGATAAGTTTTAAACAGGGAATCGTTTTTAAATTTCAACTGTTATTTATAAAAACTTTAAACAGGCTTAACATCTTTCTCTCCCGATCCTTGCTTCGAGTCATCCACCATCCTACTCGAGAGTGTCTCGAGTTCCCTCCCCATCATCTTCTTCTTCTCTCAATTCTTATATAAAACTAAAACTGCCAGTTCCTAACCTCACGAACACGAGCAAGTACTCGAGCTTTTACCCAGAATCCCCGACATCCCTTCGAGTCGCACGAACCCATACTCCCCTGACACACTATCATCGTTGTGTACGTGCACAACTATCTGGCCACCCTCCGATGAACTTCACCACCTCCAGCAAGTCGTAAAACCACTCGACAATCGATTACAAACCTTCAATCGACAGTATCTAGTTTAAATCGAATTCGAGTGTTCCACTCGAAACAGATATTCGACAACGTCAGAAAGCAACGCCACGCCTCCTCGTCTCCGACCATCATATCACCTGGAACTCCGGCCACGAGTTACTGACACACCACGCATCATTCCCCTAAAATTTTATACGACTCGATGCGATTTTGAAGATGCAGTAGTCAGAATTCCCAAGTTCAACAAAACTAGGGTTAAAATTAAAATCAAGCAATTTCAATTATCAAAGAGATTTATAAATTCAACAACCATTTTTACTAAACTCTCCAATGCTTCACCTAGCTCCATCAACAATCTCGAGCAACCCAGATGCCCAGGTCATCAGATAATGACCAAAAACCAAATTCTAGCAAAATCCCAAATACACATTCAATACTTTACTAAAAATTATGATTTTGATTTTAAAAATCCTAACTTTAAGAGATGATTAAAGATGTATATTTGAATCAATACAAGTTGACATTTGATTTTTATCATATAATTAAGATTTACTGTATTATCTTGATTCCAGTAAATTTCCAACTAAAAATACTCGAACTTATCACTATAACTAGATGATGTTTAAACTAACATAACTTGTTTGTATATCACAGCCTATCAGAGTTTAAATGAAGAGATTTTGAATTTTTCTCTTTGTTTAAAAACTCTGTAAAATAAGAACAGGGTATAATTTGTACACAAACATGCACACTTAACTGCTTCATATTTATAAACATGCAAGCCTAATTTCCATTTATACAAACAATTATTACAACATTATTTCATACATCCATCACATGTAACAAATTAAACAGGTTAAAGTTTGTTTACTCACTTTAAATAACAGAGAAGCCAATATTTATACATACTGGAAAAACAAGTAAGTTTTTATATATATATCCAGATAAATAAGCATGCAAATCATATCATAACTTTATCACCCTAAATCATCACATGCAATCATCTAAAAACTGTTTTTAAATAAGAGTTTATGTAACGACCCAGAATTTCGAACAAATTAAATTGAGAATATTTAATTAATTTTAAATATTTGAACGATGATTTAATTTGAATCCCCGATATAACTCTGAATTTGGCGATTAAATTATAGAATTTAATCGATTGAATGTTGAATAAAAATTTGAATCTTCAATTTTAAGTTGAAGAAAATTATTTTGAAAGCTTAGAAAATTTATATTGATGATACTGAAGATGATAGAAGCTTCAGAATTTAATTTCGAACTGTTTTGTTCAGTTTTGAAAATAATCACTCGAACCGATATTTATAAAATAGTCAATTTTCAAACAGTCTCGGAATTCGACGAAACCAGTTCCATTGGATCCGTAATATTGTATTATTGTCGGATTTCAAATCTCGTAGCTTTCAGAGCTATCGTGTGATCGTACAAGATATAGACGCCGAGACAATAATTAACCGATTTAATTTAAATATAAAATTTATATACTCAAATCACCAGCCACCCTAGTTTCTGATTTGCGTCGACCTACTCTCTGCTTCACGTTCTCTTGTCTCCCCCGTTCATTACAAATCTCACGAAACATTTCAGTTCAAAATTAAATGCCAGAGAAGAAAACAATGGCCGAGCTATTCATTCCCTCCCCCTTTCGTTCAAATTAAAAATCGCGTACCCTATCCTAGTTCTCCTCTCATTCTTCGCCAATTCGAGAATCAGTAAACAAAAAAAAAATGTCGCGAGTTACAAGGGCTTCGCAGTGAGGCGAGCGACGTGAGGTGGGTCCATCGCGACGGCGTGTGGCTTGGGCGAGTCGATGGCTGCTCGCATGGGCACGTAAATGCTTTTCGATCGATGATCTGGAGTTCGTCTTTGCGATGGCAGATCTGGAGCCGGCAAACTAGGCGAATCAACGGAAGGGGATTAGGGCAGTCGCGATAGCAGCAAGCAAGGGTTAGGGTTGTCGAACCTCGGGTGTCTTCGCTGTTGTCGCGAAAGGAGGAGGTCGAGTTCGTTGGTGGCTTTTGCGAGAATGTCGAAGTCGCGAGGGGAAGGCGGCAGTACTGGGGATGGATTCGAGGTGGCTTGTTCGTGGTGGTCGTGATCGACTTCGGTCTGGATTTGGCTGTTACTATTGCAGTGAGGTATAATTATCATCCATTTTCACAAATTAGAAATTTAATTTAATGATTGAAAAAAAAAGAGAAATATTAAATTTGTATTCACTGGGAAATAAACAGGATTTAAAACAGGAAGGTTTTTGTATGGAAAAGATTTTTGAATATATATGTATATAGGAAATTTAGTTTTAAAAATAAACTTTTGAGTTAAAAAGAATTTAGTTTTAGTTTTAAAATTTTGTTAAATAAATTATTAAAAAGGATTAATTTAAAATCAATTGTATTAAAATTGTTAAAAGAAAATTTGTTTAATTTAATTGTTTTAGAAATGGTTAGAGAACATTAGTTTGAAACTGAAATGTTGGTTAAATAAATTTATTTATAAAGAAATTGGTTTAGAATAAATTATTCGATAAAAATTTAATTTTTGGTTTATATAAATTAACAGATGATAATTTATTGTAAATTGATTCAAATATTGATAAATTGTATAAATTGTTATACAAGGTTTAATACAATGAAGAAATGGGATGGCAAAAATAAATAGCTAAGGTGAGATTTTCTCAATCAAAATTGAAGTGGAATTTTCAGTTATTTATTGTTTGATATGATTGCTATGTTGATGTGCTATTAGATATGATAGGATATATCTATATATATAGCAATATATACATATTGGCATATGTATATATTGGATTGATGATTTCCCGCCTCGTATAGCGGATGAGACCCTATTGCGCCGTTAGTAAGCGGATTTATAAAAACCCATATACCGCGATAATTCCGTACTGGAGCGGAATTGGTATTGTGCTAACATCTGTGGATGCAGGGAAACAGGTTGGAGGGATCCGACTGGATTCCTCACCAGTATTTATTTATTTACAGATATATTGATATATTCTGTTATCATATTGATATATGATATTGACTGTTGTGATGGACTGATTGATGCTGTTGCATCATCGGATTCAGTTTTGAAATGTAAAAATAACGACTTTTATTTTAAAAAGATTTTAAAGTGATTTTTGAAAAGTAGACGTTTATCGAATTTTTGAATTGATTTATTTCAGAAAAATAAACGTCTAGAATTTTAAAGTTATAAAAGTTAAGATTTTTGGTGAAATATAACCAAAGTGTGATTTTTGAAATGAAAGTTGATTTGATTGTAAAATAGGTTAAATTGAGATTTTTAAAGTATTATAAAAGATGTACAGAAAAATTGATATATTTATCAATTAAAATTTTTGGAATTTTAAAACGAGTGTTTATAAGTGAAGATATGAATCTTATAGAATTTTAAAATTGTGAAGATATGAAATTTATAGATGTATAAATTGTGAAGTTAAAATGAATGAAATTGTAGAATAGAAGATTTATAAGGAATTAACTTATAAATTGGATTTTTGCCTACAAATGAAATATTGATCGAATTTGTTAATAAAGGAGATTTACAAATCGAAGTTGTTATAAAATATAAAGGGTGAAATTTATAAACATTGTTTTATAAATTCAAAACCAATTGAAATTGATAGGTTAAACATAGAAGTTTAATAAAGGAGATATATCCGCGATTTTGGATAGTGGATAATTATTGAAATAAAAATGGGTAGAAAATATTGAAATGTGGTTAGTGAAGTATATTCACGATTTTGGACAGTGAATATATTGTTAAGTAAAATGGATACTGTTTTGGGAAAGTGATATTGAAAAATGAAGTTAAACATTTTAAAGATGTTTTAAAATGTATTATAAATCGAAAGTAGAGATTTCCGCAGTTCTTGTTGAAATAGACGTTTTCGAAGAATAAGGCAATGATGGACTATAACACTGTTGTTATAGTAGATGATTTCCGAAAGGAAATGTTTTTATATAGTATTGGGATTTATATATCTATCTTAAAAATTCTAATCCCAATACTAATGATTTTGAGTCGTCGTAACGATGTTTTACGTAACATTCGTTTTGACTCAAATTGATGTTGTTATAGAAAATGGATTTCCTTAAAGAATGAAATATATACTTAATTGGATTTAAGTATATCGAATATTTTCCAAGTGTTGAAAATAAATGATTTGTGAAATACTTATTTTTAAATAAGTAGGGAAATGCATTTCCAAAATGAAATGAAACGTTTTAAGAATTTATCTTCTTAAAGATAAATCGAAAGTGAATATTTGAAAACGATTGAAAATCGAATATCTGTAGATATTTTGAAAATATAAATTCACTATGGAATTTATAAAAGGAAAGGGAAACTGTTTAGAAAAATAAACGTTGATTTATTTTTAAAGTGTGGAAATTTTATATCTAGTAAAGATATTTTTGGAAGATTAAATAATTTGGAAAATTATTTGGAATCTGATGATGTTGCGCATCTTTATTGATAGTTAAATAACCGACTATCAATAATTACCTTGAGTAGGTATTTGTTGTGAATTGGATGAATTTGAATGCCACACTTGTTTTTAAATAAACGCTCACTATTCGGGTTAGCCGGGAAAGGACCATGGGGTCGTATAACCCATTCCGAATATGTGATACGTCGTTATGAATCGCATTTGAAGACCGGTGTTGAAGACCGGATATTTTTGAAAACGGAAGGATTACCGTCGAGTTACTCTACATCGGCTGATCTCCGGTTTAGAGGTTTTATCACCCTTAGTGACGGGAAGTCTGGACGTGATTAGAAATTTATCCGGATGTGCAAGGGCTTCGTGAGAAGTGCCTTCGGTTCTGTTCGATCCCGGAACAGACTTGTATGGATTGTGTGTCTGACGTTACAATTTGAGATATAAAGCTGATTTCTTTCAAATACATTTCTGTTGGTGGCGGAGGATTTATTCTCTTAGCTTAACACCCTTCTCTGAGACGTACGAGCTCAGAGGTTATGTAGTTGAAATTTATCAGCGATATATCCCAATTTGGTAACGTGGCATACTGAGTGTTGCTGTGAAATGATCAGTGTTTGATCATTTGTGATATGATCATTTGTTTGATCTTATATCTTTGTGATCATAGGTTGATCATTTTGTTTGACCCGAAGCAGGGCTTTTTGAGAAAGCGTAGCTTTGTGGACGATACTTCGACGAGCCTCACACCCCGGAAATGGTCGAAACAGGAAGGATGCAGCAAGGTTCTAGGGAGTAGCGCCCCTTAGTGTATGTCATTCCTTCTGGATAGAGGTGGTATCATGGTATGGAGCCCAGATACTTAACCTATGTGGTTGCTGCATTATTATCTATGTGGTTTGTTGGAAATCGGGGATCCTCGGGAAGATCGGTTACGATCGGGGGATGGCATACGCGTGTCAGTAGTTACCTATTTTTGCAGAGGTAACCCGGCCTTGTGTTGGCAGAGATCCGGTTAGGTTCTCGGGTCGTCTATTCCAGGGACGTACCCATCGTGGATAGGAAGTTCCTTAGCCTGACCATTTGTTGGAAATCCAAAGAAACAATACGTGACGTGTACGGTTTTAGTTGTATTACCTGCTATGGAATGTGGCGGTAACCTGCTATTGAACATAGTAGCTATAGTAGGCATAAGTGCGGAATGCCTATGCTGGCTAAGATTAATATTATACTTTCGAAATGTTTTCTACACTATGCACTAATAATAATATCAAAAATGATTTGATTTTGCGTAGTAAGCATCTTTGACTATCATAAGAAGAAATCTCCTCCAATTCTGCGTTTGCATTGTGTGTGTGGTGGGAGGTCTTATGGTAGTTTCATTTTCCAAAAGCATTTCGAATTGACTTTAAAATTATTTTGTTGTTATAAAGAATAACTGTTTTACGATCTCACACCAGTCACCATGACTGACTCGGAGTTTATTGTTTCCCTTCTAAACTCTGGGTGCCCACAAATTTCCACACGGGCAGCCTAGAGTTATGTTATCAGGATATTCAGGATATTCTGGAGCTTTGGAGATGAGCTGGATGACGAGACGTAGTATTTGTATCTGATAGTATCTTTTCCGCTGTGTATTCTGTATGAGGACAAGTTATATAACTGTCCATTGTTGTATATGACTCTGATGATTGATGTATGTATAAACTGATATAGCTCTGTGTTTTAAAAGACTAGTGTTTATTTATTATTATATATTGTTCCGCTGCGATATGTGAGATTCTGATATTGTCTCTGTTCTGTATCTGTTGTTGTTTTGTTGTTCTCCTTCTCTTTTTCTTCTATCTTTCTTCTATTTCTTTTTCTTAAACCCTCACTATTGGAGTTTCCGGCACTCGATTGCTCGGCAGTCGATAAAGTGAGTATCGGTGTCGAATTTTCGAAAGTCGAAAATTTCGGTATGTGACAGTTTACTCACCATTTTGAAGTTTGAAGCAGAAACTTGAAAAACCGGAAACTTGAAAACTTTGAATTGCAGAGATGATTTTCTCTTTAAAACCAGAATTTGAAAAATGCTTGAAACTGAAGTAGCTCCTTGGTTTTGAAAACTGAATGCTATGATGGTCTTTGAAAGCTGAGATGAAGCTTGAACTTTGAAAACTTGTTACTGGAAAGTTTGCTTTGAAAATTTGAATTGCTTAGTTGTTGCCGAGAAGGTTGAAGCTTGAGTTACAGGGTTGGTTATAGGGTTTTAGATTTGTTGTTTTGAGAAGTGTTACAGGCTTTTATATTTGATTTTCTCTGGTTTGAGAATAGTTTGGAGGTTTAAGTTTCTTTTTTTTAGAATTAAGAAGATAGAAAAGGAATTGAAGAGGAAGATATATGTTTTTATATAAGTTAATTTGGAATTTATTAAAAAGAAAAGAAAATCAAAATAAATGTGACACTTGTCTTAACCTTATTTAGTTTGCTAACACATGGTATTTAAGAGGTTTATAGATTAACACATGTAACTTTACATGCATAATTAAATTTATATTCTCTTAAATGGATTTAAAAGCTTTTATTATTAAATTTTCCTAATTAATAAATACATATCCTAAATTATAAATGCTTTTTCTACCTTATATAAATATAATCTTTAAAAGAAAATAGAATATAAACCAATTATGATTTAAATAAAAACCATATAAAATATTTTAAGCTTATTTTTAAAAATGCTAATTTAAAAGCTTTTGTATTTATTCCTATTAAATAAATACTCTTCCAATTTCTATAAATATATTTCTTTAAAGAGAATAATACAAAACAAATCTTATTTTTAAATAAAAACTTTTATTCATATATTTTAAATTCAAACTATATTATTTCATTTTAAGATATATATACATCTTTAAATTCAATTTTTAAATTCAATTCAAAGTCAATTAAAAATCCAAATTAAAAATCAATTCAAATATATATATATATATATTAGATTTAAATAATCACATTATTAATTGTCAATAATTATCCTATTTAAAGTCAATTTTAAATACACATATATATATTTTTAAACAATACATATTTAATTTGAAAATAAGTCTATTTAAAAATCTATTTCTACTTATATTTAAAAACAACTCAATATTAAATTGTTTGAGAACAACAACCTTTATCAATATTTAATAATTAATTTAAAAGATTATCTCATTTTAAATTCTCTGAAATCCCGGGATATCACATTCCTTCCCCCTTAAAAGAATTTCGTCCTCGAAATTTAAAACAAAAGATAATCTAAAGTTTTTATTTTATTTTAACCAATTTTAAAACAATTCAAGCCTACTTATCAACCATACACTATCAACAAACAACTATTCATCCAAACAAACAATTTTATCCAAACAACTATACTAGCTACCCGGACACAGATCCGGATAAGCTTCCTAAAATTTCCTCGAGTTTCCCCAAGTATATATATATACCGGGATACTCGCTCAACAGAATCCAAACAACCAATTCTACTGAGCTACAGAGCTCCTACATAACTAGATCTATAAAACTAAACAGAATATCAGACTACAGATAAGTCTAACTCAACTACCAATTCCTTTAGAACTGTTGGTTCCAAAACCAATGATGGATCCTACACGTACTTCCTCAAAGATACGCGATATACTCCGAATTCCAGTTATCCAAACTGGCCATTCAATCCTGTAGATCAAACACTTATCCAAATCAGAATATAGAAGAGATCTAAAACAACTCGGAGCTGACTTCCCAGACTTACCCAATCTTATAGCTCCCTTTTACCAGAGAAAACTTCAATAATAACGAAGTCTCCAACTTCGAATTCCAAATTCCTCCACCTCTAATCTTCAGAACTTTTCTGACAATTCTGGAATGCCTACATCCATTCCGATCAGCTCAACCTTCGCTGATACTTCTGGAAACAGACTAGACCAATCAACTCAGCAAAATGATCTCCTCAAGATTAACTAGAATCAAGAAACACAAACTCTACTCCTCAATATCAGAAGATTACAACTTACTTCTCTTATCCGGAAAAGACAAAACAGATGCACTGCCAATCTGAACTCAAATCCAGAAAAATTTCCTGTAGCAACTCTTAATCCCAACACTGCAACTTCCAAGTTCTTCCAGCTGTCACCTTGCTTCCGCTGCACAACTCTGATCTGGAGAAAATGAGAAAGCTGTCGATGAACTCGAGCACAGACTAGACAACACATCCTGGAAACACGGTTCAACAGATCATAAAAATAAAACTCAGAAGTTCCATAAAATACTGAGCTGTTTCACCAAATCCTTCCTCTAGGAGCTATCCTTCTGAACCACCGGTATAAATCCTGAAATCAAGTCGATACAGAACTCAATCTCAAATGCAGACAAACTTCTGACTTCGCTGAAGATATCCAGAAAGTCTCAGATAACTCAAGAGAATATTCACTATCGCAAGTCACTTTTGCGATTCACTCAGCTTAATTCCAAATAAACTGTTCTCTCTTAACCACTCAGAACAGCTTATGCTTGACTAACCCATCCATCGAAGAACTGGATCCACTCTACTGCTTCTGAACTCCAACTCTAGAAAACTGCTTAGCCAGAAAACTTCCTGCCGGCACACGAAACACTCCGAGCTGCACTGCTGACCCAGATGCCAAGACTCCCTATCCAAAGCTTCGAGAAACTCGGACTCCAAACCAAACAGAAAAGACTCTGCTGAACTCAGCCACAACACCGAAGCAGACACATTTCTTCAAACTTGCTCCAAAAGAAAACATCTTCAGAAACATCCAGTCACTGCATCTCATCACGCAACTACTTCTTCCTGAGATTGTCAAGATACCATCACTCGCTTCTGCTCATTCGACAGATTCAAATTCTACTCAAAGATGGACTCTGAACCTTCATAGGTTTCCTTCAGAGATCAGAGAAATCCTCACACCATATCAAAGCTTACTCGAGACGGTATTAGGTCTACAGTCTCGACAGATACATTTCCAACCTCAACATTCAAACTCCAACCATTGGTAGTTGTGTTACACACACACCACTACCTTATCTACCTTTATATCTTATATTGGGAAAACCCGAACAGGTAACCCAACAAATAGGTAGAAATAAATATATATATATAGTTATATAAAAATTACAAATACGCTCTCTCAAGATAGATAGAAATCACTCCAGAGCTAGGTATTCACTCAACCTACAGCTCTGATACCAACTGTGACGTCCTAGGCTTTTCAACCTTCAGCAACGGTTCACGACCGGTAGGCTTTTCAACCATCCCAGCCCCGCTGTGGCTCATAGTGATACCTCGGGTTTGCTTTTACGGCCACCCTCTCGAGTCGCAACCAACCCCGCAAGGCCTTATACTACCCCCGGGGACATGTAGGGGTAAGAGTCTCCCGTTCGCCACCTAACGCAAAGCGAGAACCCCCTATCACGCTGTAATGTAGCAAACCCGATCCCGGTCTCATCGAATTCAAATCGCCATCTTTTAGGTCCAAGTTGTTTAAAGGTTTAAACCATTTGATTCAATTCAATACTTTGAATTCACACAGCATTTAACAGATAAATATCACACATTTATCATAGATATATCCAATATCATATTACAGAACATCACAGCATATCATCCAATAGATATCATCCAATTTAGATATTCTACACAACAATCATCCATAAGCAAACAATTATTAACCCTATATTATAATTAATTTAATTAACTTAAATTAAATTAATTACTTAAGAATTAATTTCTAACTTTGCTTAACCAATCATTAATTAATTACACCTTTAATTAATTAATTACTCATTAAATATTAATCATCCTTGATTAATTATTCATTAATTACATAAAGTAATTATCCTTTAATTAATTTTACAAATTAATTATTCTTATTCATTAACAGTAATTAACCTTTAATTACTTTTATTAATTACATTAATTAATAATCCTTAATTAATTATTTCCATAAATTAATTAACTAAAATTAATTATATTAATTAATTAAACTTTAATTAATCATCTCTATTAATCCACCTTAATTAATCATAAACAATAATTATCATCATGTAATTACTTACCTTAATTAATTATCTTTTTAATTAATTATATTAATCCATTGATTAATTACACCAAATAATAAATCCTTAATTACTTTTACAAAGTAATCATACTTCAATTATTTCTCACTAAATAATTCCCTTTTATTAAATTACATCCTGTAATTATACATTAATAACTTACAATAAGTAAATACACTTATCAATCTTATTAAGTATTCATACTTAATCCTTTATCAAGTGATTATCTTTAATTAATCCACAAATTAATTAACTTAATTCAATCACATTCATTTCACTAATTATTCTTGAGTAATTCATTCTTAATTACTTTTTAAACAATTTAATTAATCATTAATTATAGATTAATTATTCTCTTAATTATTAATTAATAAACCTTAATTATCAATTAATAAAACTTAATAACAGTTTATTAACCTTTAATTATTAGTTAATTAATCCTTAATAAATCTTTATAAATTAATTATCTCTTTAATTATTAATTAATAAAACCTAATTATTAATTAATAAACTTAATTAATCAACCTCTAATTACTAAATTAATTAATCTCTAATCATTAAATTAATCTCTAATCTAATTAACTATAACTCTCAATTAACTTTAATTAATCCTTGATCATTAATTAAGTAAACTAATTAATTACTTTTAATTAATTTCTCAATTTAATTATCCCTGCCTTAATTAACTTAAAGATAAATCTTTATCTTAATAATTACTTAATCATGATTAACACATATTTTCAAAATATCCAATTCTTTAAAATTAACTCTTAAATACATCTTAAAATTAAGTTTAAAATAACTTAAGATTTAACTTTAACCAATTCAAGTTAAACACATTATATTACTTTAATTACCTTTATTTTTAACCCTGTTAAATAATTCATTTTATAAACATATTCCTTAAATAAATTTTATGAACATTTTAAAAGAGGTTTAGATAAGTTTTAAACAGGGAATCGTTTTTAAATTTCAACTGTTATTTATAAAAACTTTAAACAGGCTTAACATCTTTCTCTCCCGATCCTTGCTTCGAGTCATCCACCATCCTACTCGAGAGTGTCTCGAGTTCCCTCCCCATCATCTTCTTCTTCTCTCAATTCTTATATAAAACTAAAACTGCCAGTTCCTAACCTCACGAACACGAGCAAGTACTCGAGCTTTTACCCAGAATCCCCGACATCCCTTCGAGTCGCACGAACCCATACTCCCCTGACACACTATCATCGTTGTGTACGTGCACAACTATCTGGCCACCCTCCGATGAACTTCACCACCTCCAGCAAGTCGTAAAACCACTCGACAATCGATTACAAACCTTCAATCGACAGTATCTAGTTTAAATCGAATTCGAGTGTTCCACTCGAAACAGATATTCGACAACGTCAGAAAGCAACGCCACGCCTCCTCGTCTCCGACCATCATATCACCTGGAACTCCGGCCACGAGTTACTGACACACCACGCATCATTCCCCTAAAATTTTATACGACTCGATGCGATTTTGAAGATGCAGTAGTCAGAATTCCCAAGTTCAACAAAACTAGGGTTAAAATTAAAATCAAGCAATTTCAATTATCAAAGAGATTTATAAATTCAACAACCATTTTTACTAAACTCTCCAATGCTTCACCTAGCTCCATCAACAATCTCGAGCAACCCAGATGCCCAGGTCATCAGATAATGACCAAAAACCAAATTCTAGCAAAATCCCAAATACACATTCAATACTTTACTAAAAATTATGATTTTGATTTTAAAAATCCTAACTTTAAGAGATGATTAAAGATGTATATTTGAATCAATACAAGTTGACATTTGATTTTTATCATATAATTAAGATTTACTGTATTATCTTGATTCCAGTAAATTTCCAACTAAAAATACTCGAACTTATCACTATAACTAGATGATGTTTAAACTAACATAACTTGTTTGTATATCACAGCCTATCAGAGTTTAAATGAAGAGATTTTGAATTTTTCTCTTTGTTTAAAAACTCTGTAAAATAAGAACAGGGTATAATTTGTACACAAACATGCACACTTAACTGCTTCATATTTATAAACATGCAAGCCTAATTTCCATTTATACAAACAATTATTACAACATTATTTCATACATCCATCACATGTAACAAATTAAACAGGTTAAAGTTTGTTTACTCACTTTAAATAACAGAGAAGCCAATATTTATACATACTGGAAAAACAAGTAAGTTTTTATATATATATCCAGATAAATAAGCATGCAAATCATATCATAACTTTATCACCCTAAATCATCACATGCAATCATCTAAAAACTGTTTTTAAATAAGAGTTTATGTAACGACCCAGAATTTCGAACAAATTAAATTGAGAATATTTAATTAATTTTAAATATTTGAACGATGATTTAATTTGAATCCCCGATATAACTCTGAATTTGGCGATTAAATTATAGAATTTAATCGATTGAATGTTGAATAAAAATTTGAATCTTCAATTTTAAGTTGAAGAAAATTATTTTGAAAGCTTAGAAAATTTATATTGATGATACTGAAGATGATAGAAGCTTCAGAATTTAATTTCGAACTGTTTTGTTCAGTTTTGAAAATAATCACTCGAACCGATATTTATAAAATAGTCAATTTTCAAACAGTCTCGGAATTCGACGAAACCAGTTCCATTGGGTCCGTAATATTGTATTATTGTCGGATTTCAAATCTCGTAGCTTTCAGAGCTATCGTGTGATCGTACAAGATATAGACGCCGAGACAATAATTAACCGATTTAATTTAAATATAAAATTTATATACTCAAATCACCAGCCACCCTAGTTTCTGATTTGCGTCGACCTACTCTCTGCTTCACGTTCTCTTGTCTCCCCCGTTCATTACAAATCTCACGAAACATTTCAGTTCAAAATTAAATGCCAGAGAAGAAAACAATGGCCGAGCTATTCATTCCCTCCCCCTTTCGTTCAAATTAAAAATCGCGTACCCTATCCTAGTTCTCCTCTCATTCTTCGCCAATTCGAGAATCAGTAAACAAAAAAAAAATGTCGCGAGTTACAAGGGCTTCGCAGTGAGGCGAGCGACGTGAGGTGGGTCCATCGCGACGGCGTGTGGCTTGGGCGAGTCGATGGCTGCTCGCATGGGCACGTAAATGCTTTTCGATCGATGATCTGGAGTTCGTCTTTGCGATGGCAGATCTGGAGCCGGCAAACTAGGCGAATCAACGGAAGGGGATTAGGGCAGTCGCGATAGCAGCAAGCAAGGGTTAGGGTTGTCGAACCTCGGGTGTCTTCGCTGTTGTCGCGAAAGGAGGAGGTCGAGTTCGTTGGTGGCTTTTGCGAGAATGTCGAAGTCGCGAGGGGAAGGCGGCAGTACTGGGGATGAATTCGAGGTGGCTTGTTCGTGGTGGTCGTGATCGACTTCGGTCTGGATTTGGCTGTTACTATTGCAGTGAGGTATAATTATCATCCATTTTCACAAATTAGAAATTTAATTTAATGATTGAAAAAAAAAGAGAAATATTAAATTTGTATTCACTGGGAAATAAACAGGATTTAAAACAGGAAGGTTTTTGTATGGAAAAGATTTTTGAATATATATGTATATAGGAAATTTAGTTTTAAAAATAAACTTTTGAGTTAAAAAGAATTTAGTTTTAGTTTTAAAATTTTGTTAAATAAATTATTAAAAAGGATTAATTTAAAATCAATTGTATTAAAATTGTTAAAAGAAAATTTGTTTAATTTAATTGTTTTAGAAATGGTTAGAGAACATTAGTTTGAAACTGAAATGTTGGTTAAATAAATTTATTTATAAAGAAATTGGTTTAGAATAAATTATTCGATAAAAATTTAATTTTTGGTTTATATAAATTAACAGATGATAATTTATTGTAAATTGATTCAAATATTGATAAATTGTATAAATTGTTATACAAGGTTTAATACAATGAAGAAATGGGAAATGGGATGGCAAAAATAAATAGCTAAGGTGAGATTTTCTCAATCAAAATTGAAGTGGAATTTTCAGTTATTTATTGTTTGATATGATTGCTATGTTGATGTGCTATTAGATATGATAGGATATATCTATATATATAGCAATATATACATATTGGCATATGTATATATTGGATTGATGATTTCCCGCCTCGTATAGCGGATGAGACCCTATTGCGCCGTTAGTAAGCGGATTTATAAAAACCCATATACCGCGATAATTCCGTACTGGAGCGGAATTGGTATTGTGCTAACATCTGTGGATGCAGGGAAACAGGTTGGAGGGATCCGACTGGATTCCTCACCAGTATTTATTTATTTACAGATATATTGATATATTCTGTTATCATATTGATATATGATATTGACTGTTGTGATGGACTGATTGATGCTGTTGCATCATCGGATTCAGTTTTGAAATGTAAAAATAACGACTTTTATTTTAAAAAGATTTTAAAGTGATTTTTGAAAAGTAGACGTTTATCGAATTTTTGAATTGATTTATTTCAGAAAAATAAACGTCTAGAATTTTAAAGTTATAAAAGTTAAGATTTTTGGTGAAATATAACCAAAGTGTGATTTTTGAAATGAAAGTTGATTTGATTGTAAAATAGGTTAAATTGAGATTTTTAAAGTATTATAAAAGATGTACAGAAAAATTGATATATTTATCAATTAAAATTTTTGGAATTTTAAAACGAGTGTTTATAAGTGAAGATATGAATCTTATAGAATTTTAAAATTGTGAAGATATGAAATTTATAGATGTATAAATTGTGAAGTTAAAATGAATGAAATTGTAGAATAGAAGATTTATAAGGAATTAACTTATAAATTGGATTTTTGCCTACAAATGAAATATTGATCGAATTTGTTAATAAAGGAGATTTACAAATCGAAGTTGTTATAAAATATAAAGGGTGAAATTTATAAACATTGTTTTATAAATTCAAAACCAATTGAAATTGATAGGTTAAACATAGAAGTTTAATAAAGGAGATATATCCGCGATTTTGGATAGTGGATAATTATTGAAATAAAAATGGGTAGAAAATATTGAAATGTGGTTAGTGAAGTATATTCACGATTTTGGACAGTGAATATATTGTTAAGTAAAATGGATACTGTTTTGGGAAAGTGATATTGAAAAATGAAGTTAAACATTTTAAAGATGTTTTAAAATGTATTATAAATCGAAAGTAGAGATTTCCGCAGTTCTTGTTGAAATAGACGTTTTCGAAGAATAAGGCAATGATGGACTATAACACTGTTGTTATAGTAGATGATTTCCGAAAGGAAATGTTTTTATATAGTATTGGGATTTATATATCTATCTTAAAAATTCTAATCCCAATACTAATGATTTTGAGTCGTCGTAACGATGTTTTACGTAACATTCGTTTTGACTCAAATTGATGTTGTTATAGAAAATGGATTTCCTTAAAGAATGAAATATATACTTAATTGGATTTAAGTATATCGAATATTTTCCAAGTGTTGAAAATAAATGATTTGTGAAATACTTATTTTTAAATAAGTAGGGAAATGCATTTCCAAAATGAAATGAAACGTTTTAAGAATTTATCTTCTTAAAGATAAATCGAAAGTGAATATTTGAAAACGATTGAAAATCGAATATCTGTAGATATTTTGAAAATATAAATTCACTATGGAATTTATAAAAGGAAAGGGAAACTGTTTAGAAAAATAAACGTTGATTTATTTTTAAAGTGTGGAAATTTTATATCTAGTAAAGATATTTTTGGAAGATTAAATAATTTGGAAAATTATTTGGAATCTGATGATGTTGCGCATCTTTATTGATAGTTAAATAACCGACTATCAATAATTACCTTGAGTAGGTATTTGTTGTGAATTGGATGAATTTGAATGCCACACTTGTTTTTAAATAAACGCTCACTATTCGGGTTAGCCGGGAAAGGACCATGGGGTCGTATAACCCATTCCGAATATGTGATACGTCGTTATGAATCGCATTTGAAGACCGGTGTTGAAGACCGGATATTTTTGAAAACGGAAGGATTACCGTCGAGTTACTCTACATCGGCTGATCTCCGGTTTAGAGGTTTTATCACCCTTAGTGACGGGAAGTCTGGACGTGATTAGAAATTTATCCGGATGTGCAAGGGCTTCGTGAGAAGTGCCTTCGGTTCTGTTCGATCCCGGAACAGACTTGTATGGATTGTGTGTCTGACGTTACAATTTGAGATATAAAGCTGATTTCTTTCAAATACATTTCTGTTGGTGGCGGAGGATTTATTCTCTTAGCTTAACACCCTTCTCTGAGACGTACGAGCTCAGAGGTTATGTAGTTGAAATTTATCAGCGATATATCCCAATTTGGTAACGTGGCATACTGAGTGTTGCTGTGAAATGATCAGTGTTTGATCATTTGTGATATGATCATTTGTTTGATCTTATATCTTTGTGATCATAGGTTGATCATTTTGTTTGACCCGAAGCAGGGCTTTTTGAGAAAGCGTAGCTTTGTGGACGATACTTCGACGAGCCTCACACCCCGGAAATGGTCGAAACAGGAAGGATGCAGCAAGGTTCTAGGGAGTAGCGCCCCTTAGTGTATGTCATTCCTTCTGGATAGAGGTGGTATCATGGTATGGAGCCCAGATACTTAACCTATGTGGTTGCTGCATTATTATCTATGTGGTTTGTTGGAAATCGGGGATCCTCGGGAAGATCGGTTACGATCGGGGGATGGCATACGCGTGTCAGTAGTTACCTATTTTTGCAGAGGTAACCCGGCCTTGTGTTGGCAGAGATCCGGTTAGGTTCTCGGGTCGTCTATTCCAGGGACGTACCCATCGTGGATAGGAAGTTCCTTAGCCTGACCATTTGTTGGAAATCCAAAGAAACAATACGTGACGTGTACGGTTTTAGTTGTATTACCTGCTATGGAATGTGGCGGTAACCTGCTATTGAACATAGTAGCTATAGTAGGCATAAGTGCGGAATGCCTATGCTGGCTAAGATTAATATTATACTTTCGAAATGTTTTCTACACTATGCACTAATAATAATATCAAAAATGATTTGATTTTGCGTAGTAAGCATCTTTGACTATCATAAGAAGAAATCTCCTCCAATTCTGCGTTTGCATTGTGTGTGTGGTGGGAGGTCTTATGGTAGTTTCATTTTCCAAAAGCATTTCGAATTGACTTTAAAATTATTTTGTTGTTATAAAGAATAACTGTTTTACGATCTCACACCAGTCACCATGACTGACTCGGAGTTTATTGTTTCCCTTCTAAACTCTGGGTGCCCACAAATTTCCACACGGGCAGCCTAGAGTTATGTTATCAGGATATTCAGGATATTCTGGAGCTTTGGAGATGAGCTGGATGACGAGACGTAGTATTTGTATCTGATAGTATCTTTTCCGCTGTGTATTCTGTATGAGGACAAGTTATATAACTGTCCATTGTTGTATATGACTCTGATGATTGATGTATGTATAAACTGATATAGCTCTGTGTTTTAAAAGACTAGTGTTTATTTATTATTATATATTGTTCCGCTGCGATATGTGAGATTCTGATATTGTCTCTGTTCTGTATCTGTTGTTGTTTTGTTGTTCTCCTTCTCTTTTTCTTCTATCTTTCTTCTATTTCTTTTTCTTAAACCCTCACTATTGGAGTTTCCGGCACTCGATTGCTCGGCAGTCGATAAAGTGAGTATCGGTGTCGAATTTTCGAAAGTCGAAAATTTCGGTATGTGACAGTTTACTCACCATTTTGAAGTTTGAAGCAGAAACTTGAAAAACCGGAAACTTGAAAACTTTGAATTGCAGAGATGATTTTCTCTTTAAAACCAGAATTTGAAAAATGCTTGAAACTGAAGTAGCTCCTTGGTTTTGAAAACTGAATGCTATGATGGTCTTTGAAAGCTGAGATGAAGCTTGAACTTTGAAAACTTGTTACTGGAAAGTTTGCTTTGAAAATTTGAATTGCTTAGTTGTTGCCGAGAAGGTTGAAGCTTGAGTTACAGGGTTGGTTATAGGGTTTTAGATTTGTTGTTTTGAGAAGTGTTACAGGCTTTTATATTTGATTTTCTCTGGTTTGAGAATAGTTTGGAGGTTTAAGTTTCTTTTTTTTAGAATTAAGAAGATAGAAAAGGAATTGAAGAGGAAGATATATGTTTTTATATAAGTTAATTTGGAATTTATTAAAAAGAAAAGAAAATCAAAATAAATGTGACACTTGTCTTAACCTTATTTAGTTTGCTAACACATGGTATTTAAGAGGTTTATAGATTAACACATGTAACTTTACATGCATAATTAAATTTATATTCTCTTAAATGGATTTAAAAGCTTTTATTATTAAATTTTCCTAATTAATAAATACATATCCTAAATTATAAATGCTTTTTCTACCTTATATAAATATAATCTTTAAAAGAAAATAGAATATAAACCAATTATGATTTAAATAAAAACCATATAAAATATTTTAAGCTTATTTTTAAAAATGCTAATTTAAAAGCTTTTGTATTTATTCCTATTAAATAAATACTCTTCCAATTTCTATAAATATATTTCTTTAAAGAGAATAATACAAAACAAATCTTATTTTTAAATAAAAACTTTTATTCATATATTTTAAATTCAAACTATATTATTTCATTTTAAGATATATATACATCTTTAAATTCAATTTTTAAATTCAATTCAAAGTCAATTAAAAATCCAAATTAAAAATCAATTCAAATAAATATATATATATATATATATATTAGATTTAAATAATCACATTATTAATTGTCAATAATTATCCTATTTAAAGTCAATTTTAAATACACATATATATATTTTTAAACAATACATATTTAATTTGAAAATAAGTCTATTTAAAAATCTATTTCTACTTATATTTAAAAACAACTCAATATTAAATTGTTTGAGAACAACAACCTTTATCAATATTTAATAATTAATTTAAAAGATTATCTCATTTTAAATTCTCTGAAATCCCGGGATATCACACCTGCAGTTTTCGACTTTTTTGTTTTGCATTGCACGTGTATTTTGGCATGGTCTCTAACGTCCAAATGTGCAATTTTCAACTCATGTGAGAAGTGGATATGCTAGGCGATAAATAATTACTCCCATAGTAGCTAGGATGAATTACTGAAAAAAGAATCTATCTTAAAAGCTCGGTGAACAGGCAGTTAAGGTGGTATTAGTTAGTTTATGCGAAATGAAAGTACTTGATCACACCATTTTGCTTGCAGGACCGAATCATCCGTTATTAGTTTTGATTTTTGCATTTTTATAACACATTAAGAAATAGAAGAACCTAAATCAATACAACCGTATAAAAATAACCCACCGTTTATATTGCAAAATTACAAAAATATATTTTTGTAATTTTTAAGTTTCTCAAATTCTGAATGAATTTTATTAGTTGGGTTTTTTTAGTTTCTTTTATTTTTTTCGAACTTTTTTAAACTTCCAATTTTTTTTGAAAAAAAAATCATTCCTTTTAACTATTCGGAAAAAATGTTAGAACAAATTTGACAATAAAAAAATTATTTTATTTTTAAAACAACATTTTCTAGAAACACATATTTTATTTTGGAAATATATGATTGTGTTTCCTGAGAAAGGGAATTGTAAAGGTAATCATTGAAATTTGTTTTCTGTAACCGAATATATGATTTTATTTTATTCGTGCATTTAAATATGCTTTTTGTGCAGGGATATTATCAGAATACATTTAAATTTGTTTTTTTGTTGTATACAGCTTTGGATGGGCGCATATGAACATAAATAAAAATATTTGAGTTTGCATGGAGGTTTGTACGTCAAGACATTCATAACTTGCAGCATATATAGAAGTTGGTTGACCACATAAGGTTAAGTTAACTCTTAGTTTCATCTTTAATTTTTAGTATTCGGAAATTGCAACGAAAATATTTGGCGTTAAGTTATATGAAAAACATTAGGGAGCTTTGTTGTAATTTAATTCATGCATGAACTGTTTTTATTTTTATTTTTAGCACAACTAACAGGAAACATTATCTGTTACTTTTATCTATAATTCATTTTATATTTGAGTTGGAAATAACACAACATTGAAAATAGTCTCATCTTTTTAACAAATTCATGTAAAACATGGTCATGCTTTCTTATCTTTTTTATATGCAACTCTATAGCAAGAAATATGCTTATATTTCCTGAAACTCCTTGATATACAAACATAGAAGTTATATATTCAATTGTTTCTGACATCATAATAAACCACTCATCAAATTTTAAGCTCATAAATTTCATTTTAGCAGGTCAAAACAGAGGAACAAATGCAGGCATTACTGGAAGCATTGAAGCATTTGCAGCGTAACATGAATGGCTGTGATGTACATAATTTTTGCATGATAAATTACCACCATATTCTATGGACAGATGTCAACAGTGTTTTGGAAAGTGGTGTCTTTCTAATTGAAAACGCATTTATCATATAAGAATCTATGCATTCAGAAACTGTAACTAATTTCTCTGTTATTGTCATTGAGCTTAGTAATATATTATATTTAGATCTTTAGAACTGTACAAATAATTCATATGTGGCATATTACCAAACTGTTGTTAACTTTTCAAGCTTTTCCTCAAAGCATTTTTTTTATGATAATTATTATTCTTAGTAGCATATTAATGAATTGTTATTGCCATTTCATTTCCTTATTTTAGATACGGTAGGAAATAATTAATTGAGGACTGTAAAATAAAATAGGAGTACTCGATTGAAATATAGATATAATCTGAATGATGGTTCATTGCATTACGTTCATGCTTCTATTTATCGGTATAATGATTCGTTCGGCGGTTGATAGCTTTGCAATGAAGATACACTTCAATGACATTAGCCATTACGAGTTCTCATGTCCATTATCGCTTTGTATCAAAGATGCATTGTTGCTACCAGTTAGGGATTACATCGGCTGTAACTTCAATTTATTTGCTTGGTAAATAATCGCTTCATTTCACAAGTTAAACATTTTCTAAAACTAGAAAGCTAGGCACATGGGTTGTGCATTAAAAAGTGAACTCCTATATAAATTAAGCATCTCAGATCTAAGTATAGCTTCTAGGTGTACTTATATAGTTAAATATCATTACGGTTGCCATTGCTTATAATAAAAAGTCATATTAGTTTCAATTGTTTTTCCTAATCAGATTTTTGCGCTTATGCAGTGCATTATACTATACTAATAAAATGGTTAATTTTAGTTTCCTACGAATTTGCTGGAGGTGGCTTACCAATAAGATATTCAGTTTGGCCTTATTGGCTTTCTTCATAGCAGACATTACATAAGTTAAAGTGAGTTATATTTCGTTTTTATAAGATTTGGATAAGTTTATGGTAGATAGTTAACTTTATGGATGCTAGCTTTGACTTGTGCACTTCTTGCCATTGCAAGGAACTAACCCATGTTGAAGATACCAAATAGTATATAAAAAATAGCGGCTTCTGCCTAGGCGAAGTTCAAATGCTACTATCAAATTTACTTCCACAAGTACAACTAAAAATGCATGCACGTTGTGATTAAATGCAGGCCCACTTGGGCGTGCATATGTACTCGTATATATATATATATATATAAATATATATATCGTGAGCAGGAAGGAAACGCGGGCCTGGGTCGAACGAGAGCAAGATGAGATTTGGGTATTGTTTTATTAATTTTGTTAATTAGTTGTTAATTAAAATTTAATTAGTCAAATGTTTAAAATTGCATAACTTTTCCATGCGAGGTCCGATACGAGCGAAACAAGTTGCACTGGATTCGTATCGAAGTCGTCTACGACATGGAATCGAATTGGAATTTATTTGAAGCTGAATAATTTACAGTTTCAAATGAAGGTGAGTGTTTTTAACCGCTTACGAAGACTAAAATTTTTGTGTTCATTAAATTGAGATCATGAAGTACTTTAATTTTATTGACTATTGTTGGGTAATTTAACTGACATTTAAATTGATATATGAGTTGACTGTTAGGAATTGGTAATCGGTAGTTAAATTTGAAATTGAAATTTAACTGCTAGTTAAATTCCTGATTATTAACAAATAGTTAACCATTGCAATTATTGACTGTTTTGGATGTTGATTGTGATGGATGTCTATTGGTTGATGTAATGTATGATTGGGTGTTTATATATATATACATATATACATATATCCTTTTATCACCATGTACATTATTTGACAATATATGTACTGTTATTTGAATTATATTCGAATAAATTAAGAAATAGGTTGAAATGATATATACCTATGACATTTATTTTGGATTGAAATAATATATATCCATCCCTGAAATTAAATTGAAATAACCGATCACTTGGCCATAGGATAGAAAATTATATAAAGACACTGGATTGGATAAACTAAACGATTTTAAAATTTTGGATTGAACTTATTCGAATGATTTTGTTTTATGAAAATAAAATTGAATCAAAATATGGGAATTGGATTATTTTCGAACTCAAGCTTGAAATGCTGAAATTAAATTTATTAAAAGAAATTGTTTTAAAGAAGTTAATTTGGAATTACAGAAATTGAATTGTTTTAAAAGGTTTGAACTTTTACTTGACCTTCAAAGTGTAGGAAATGCGGCTTACAGATCTTAAGGCAGAATTAACACTAGAGGGGAGGGGTGAATATTGTTTAATTAATTTTATAAATCTTTTTGAAATCTTTTCAAATTAAACCCAAACAAATGCAATTCACAAACACAGAGGCAATCACAGAACCAGACACAGATGCAAATAGTAAGTAAAAGCAGTAAAGGAAAGAGCACACCAGAATTTTATACTAGTTCGGAGTTACCCTACATGCAGTCCCATACAATTTCTTATGAAGATTTCTTCTCAAATATAATGTCGATATTACAACCTTGATTTCAAGGCCACGAGATACACCCTCTTGTCTCTGAGTCTAGGGCAAAATCTCTTGATTTAACCAGGCTACAAGATCACCTAATTGATTTACGAGCTACAATCACCCCAAATTGATTTACGGACCATAATCACACCGTTTCCAATCACGCTTTGATAGAGAGAGACTCGATACACTTTGATCTTTCGATCTTTGATTACAAATGATCCTATAACTCTGAATAGCACTGAGAACTTTGAGAGAGAGTGGCAGAGAATCAAACTAGAGGCGATCAAGTTTGATTCACTTAGGATTTTGGTAGAGTTTTGTTAAGAATGTTTTTAAATAAGAATGGAAGAGAAAGAGGAGAGAAAACAAAGAAATCTTAAGTGAAAATTCATTGAAAACTACTGATATATATAGGAGAATAACGGTCATGTCCATTCATGAAAGGTTATGACGAATAGACACTTCTTTTGAATTTTCAAATTTTAAAATCTACGGCTACCATGTCGACATGGGGGTATACGCATGTCGACATCCCCTAGTATTTCTTTGAAAATTGATTTTTGTAAGCGATTTTCTTTCTAAAGTTTGTCGAAACAATCTTAGAACTTTGTAAACTATTTTGAATATACTTTATGATTATAAAAACCTTTGGAAAGTACGAATTCCATACACTCCAGTTGAATCTTAATTCCATGATTAAAATTTCCAATTTCCTTTCTTATTTATATCAACTTCACTTTATAAGTTCAATAGTTGATTCATTTTAACTTTTCACATTATTTAAATGGAATTTCCAGAATTCAACTGCCCGGTTAAATTTCAAATCCATTTTGAAATAATAATCAACACATACCCACTTGGTATGTCAAATCAAATCTCTGGATTCCAAAACAACTTGGTTTTACCAAAACAAATTTTCCTTTTGAAATTTCTAAAACAACTTGTATACCCAACAAGTGCAAATAATATCATAACCAATTACCACGGTAGCAATCCATCACTTTAGAAACTCGAAAATGAATTCTGATGATGTGGCCATCATCAGTAGGATTATTTTCCAGCGACTGAAGTGAGTTTAGTGCTTCTTTACTTCCACAATTCCATTTCAAAACAATTTCCATTCCAAAAATAATTCCCAAAATAATACTTCATTATTTCCTTCAAACATTCTGGGAAACATTTCAAACATTTCCAAGACCTTAAATTCCCAAACCTTTGTTTTAAATACATTTAAAACACTTTTCAAAATTTCCAGGATTTAAATTCTGGTTTAAATCAAATTTTAGTTATACACCCTTGTATTATTTCATACTTACATAATTCTATTTGGTTATAAACCATTTCAAATTTCAAATTCTTATATTTGATTATAATATTAACAACCAAACATCCAAATATATATATATATATATATAATAATTTCAGAAAATTATTTCCTTTATAACAAAATAAAAATTTAGGTAAAATTGTTTCATCTACCCTCTTTAAAAACAATACTATGCCGGTTTATCTTGTTTAAGAGTTTAGAAACCCCTATCGATACATTTGTACTTCCCGCACCGACCATAATTCATAAACACTCAACCGATAAGTCAACACAGTATAAAAACAAATTTTTATATTCACTAACAAATACGCTCTTATATCTATTATTACTCTCAAACTCATTCTAGAGTACTTCTGACTCTATTTCTAATGAGTAATTCCCCACCAAAGCCTAGGTATATCGCCAACCTAACCTCTGATACCAAGTGTGATGACCTGCCCTTCTCGACCCTAAAAAATCGACACAAAATTCACCATAGTATAATATGCCGACGATCGAGTGCCGGAAAGACAGATTGTTGAGGAAAAAGAAAGAAGATAGAAGAAAGAAGGAACTAAAACAACATCAGAATCTCACAATCGCAGCGGGACAAAATATAATAAATAATAACAGATCTTTACACAAAATGAAACCATATCTGTTTTATATAATACATCATTAGAGTATATCACCAGTAAAGAATAATTACCAGCCTGGCAGTTATATCAGCCTGCCTCACAACTTGCTGGCAATTTCAAACAACCATAGCAGTAGAATAAACAAGTACGAATAATACGTCTCGGACTCCAACTCCACACCTGAGCTCCACAGCATCCTATCCTGAAATCTATAATACTCGGCCTGACCCGAGCAGTATAATAAAATAACACCCGAGTCAGTCTGGATTACCAGCGTGAGAGAAATACATCCAAACTGATTATTTAAGTTTCAAAAATCCTTTGAAATCAAAAGCATCTCATAAGACCACGCCATAAATAAACATGTCGGGTTTTTTCCTTACGATAGCTAAAACACTTTTTGTTAAATCCGTCTGATATTATAATAGTGTCTATAGAAAGTAAAATAGAATCTAGCTGAAATGCTTGCATCTCACGTTTCAGCAATAGTTGGGCACAATCAAAACCGTAAAGGCGCGTAGGGAAAATGGATTTCCAACTAATGACTAGGAACTGGGGTACCACCTATCACAGTACCTGGTCTAGATCAGTGTCCCGAGGACCACGCCCGATCCCCTGCAACACAAGGCCGGAACTACCCCTTACTGGATAATTCCGAGTAAGATCACCCCACGGTTTGGATCAGCAACCGCACCACTAAGTCGAAAAAAGGGACATCTAGACAGGGATGACCTCACCCTAATGGGCGCGACCCACATAGCCTTGCTGCATAACCCCTAATTTTCAGTCATTCCCGGTTGATGAGGCTTGAGGCTAAGCGTTACCTTTGAGAACATATCACTTAGAATGCCCACCGTCCACCTGACGATGTTCCGAAAGCATTCATCCATATAAGTCCGTCCCGGGTTCTTACGGAACCGAAGGCACTACTCCTACTACATCCATTTTGGAATCACCCTCAAGATTAGTAGCGACTAGCCCTTGCACTTCACTGCTCCATCTTCGACTACGAACTCGTTTTCCCATGAAAACGTACAAACCGGATCAAAGTGGTTTTCGGGAAATAGATCCCGATCCCGGTCTCTTCGAAACGATCAGCGCATTGTCCAATATTGATTGTTGGTGATTTAACTATCAACTAAAATCCACAAACATCCACCAAACATAGATAATTTCCCAAATTCATGTTTTCCTCAAAATATCTTCTCAAGATATATTTCCATTTCAACCCCTTGAAACAGTTCCAAACCATCTTCCTTTTACAGAATAAATTCCCAAATAATTTTTCTATTCCCCACTGAAATAACCAAGTCCAAATACTTTAGATTTTAAAAAAATTAAATCACTTTATTATAAAATATACCTTAATTAAAATATTTAAATTAAACTACTTAAAACACTTTTCCAAAAATATATTTTAAAAATATTTAAAGCAAAACTATTTTATAAGTTATAAATTAATTTTAAAATAAAGATTAAGTTACACTAAATTCTAAAAAGGAGTTACAAAATTCTATACTAGTTTCAAATAAAATCTTAACCCAACTATCCTTAAAATAAATCCATTTTATAAATTATCAGTATTAATAATATTATTTTAAAAACATAATACTAATCAACCCTTAAAAATAATTACTACTATAACTAATTTATTAAATTTTTACTTCTAAGATTTTTACAACTTAAATAATAATTTTTAAAAGCGTTCTTTTAAAAACAACTTGAAAACTTCTAAATTTTACTCAAAAATCTTTTTTTAAAATGTACTTGGCTTTCCAGGGAAATACGCTTCCATTTCAGAATAAAATAAAGAATTCTTTTATAAATCCTGTTGGATTTATCTCAATCCAAATTTACGTTTAAATCCCGTAAATTCCTTTCCTCACTTTTAGAAATAAACACCTTTTTATTTTAAACACATTTCCCATTCCTGGAAAATCACTTCCAAAACATATACTTGAATTATTTAAAATCAGTTACCAAATTCTTTATTCAAAATAAAATTTTGAAAATTGATAAAAGTTTTCTTGCATAACTTAAATCAAAAATTTCTTTTTAAAATAAGGTTATTTTATATCAAATATTTATAGTAAAATTCCCCTTTAGACAACATAATTCTAATTTACCTTAAAAATAGTTAAATACCGTAATTACTTAATAAATACTTATTTTTCACTTAAAAGTAATTAAAGATAATGATTTTTCTAAAATATTCTAAACACATTTTTAAACTTTTCAGTTTATACTTTGGAATTTCTCTTTTGAAACATACTTCATTTCCCAGGAAAATTACACTTTCCATCCTTTTAAAATAATCTCACTATTATTTTAAAAAACAATTGCCCCTCTTATAGAAATTCCCACCGGAAATCTATCTTTCAAAATTTATCCACCAATAAATATTCCATTACATTTATAAACCTCGTTTATAAATTCTCATTCCTCATTTCCTTTTAAAACACCATTTCAAAACACACTTCAAATTCCAAACCCATTTCTTGAATTTAATTCCCTTAAATTCATTACTCCAAAATTTCTTTTTCAATTCCTTTCTTGATTTCCAATTTATTTTATTGATATTTAAAATACCAAATTTTATTTATCCAACATTACACATCATAACAAACATTCCCAAATCAATCTATCACAGGATATCAATGAAATATTTCACTGATTATAAATATAATTTCTATTTGTAAGGAATACAGTTGGATCCCTCCAACCTATTTCCCTGCATTCACAGATGTTAGCACAACAAATAATATCGATTCAATCTGATAATAATTATCACATTCAACCAATCAATCAATCATTTAAATATTAACTATTTAAACTAACTAGCATTCCAGATGTGAGTGAGATTAACTCACCTTGAGTTCGGCGTTTCAAATTTTAAATTAAATCAAGCTCGTTCGATTTAATCTAAAATTCTTACTTGCTCCAAACGATCCCAGATCTGCATCGCAGCGTAGATTGTGTCGCTGCGATTTCGGCGCTGCTTATTTTGTTTGAATCTGATCATGTATGCAACAGTTATGAATTTACGAAGTTTGAATATATTTAACACAAAACTTATATATTTTTTTATTTTTTTACCCAACAAAAAATCATGGCCGCACATACCCTCTTCCTCCTCAATGCATACGTTCGTTCCAGACATCGTTCGAACCCAAAGCCGCTTCCCAAATAAAAAATCGCGACCATCCCCGGCGATATCTAGCTTGATCGGAGCCCCTACGACGAAGACCATGGCGCCAACATCCATCGACTAAAAGTTCGTCAAGCTCGATTCTTCCAGTGCTTCAAAAAACGCAAACGAACGGCCCCACCTCGTCATGCGATTTCCAGCTATCCGCTGCGAAAATTCCAATCATGGCCGTTGGATATCTAAAGCTCGAAGTGCTCGGCAATTTCTTAGTTAGGAGTTTTAGAATTAAACGAATGGATTGTGAGAAAAATGGAGATGAAATAGGTGGAACTTCGACCATTGAAAGACATAGACGGCGGCCGTGAATGTGGACTAGGGTTTCAGCCCTTATACGTATATATACACGTATAATCAAATAATTTTATTAATATTCTCAAATTTTAACAGCTTATACAAACGAACTCCAAATCACACGTGCCGCCTGGCGTTTATAAGGTTTTAACCACATTCCAAACACAATGAAACTTGTTTCGGAAGCTAATTCAGTCATAAACGCGAGTTACAGAAATAAACAATCAATTTTAAATTAAATCGATTAAAATAGTTTCTATGCGTTTTGAGCTGCCATGGTCAAACCACAACTCCGATTGCTACGAAAATTGAAATCCGATAATAATTAACTATTACGGATGAAATGGAACTGGTTTCGTCGAATTCCGAGACTGTGCCCCGGAAGGCTATTTTTAACTCGTCGATTAAATCGAGCGATTTTCGAAATCGTCGAAATCACTTAAAATTTCACTATTAAAATTTTACTAACTTAATTATAAATCATATGGGATTTATAATCACATTAGAAATCATTCTGATTCATTCCGAGCCAAAATCGGATTATTTGCATTATTATATTATTAAATTTGATTATTAAATTAATATAAAAATTCCAAATTTAACTTATCGACTTTTGATTCCATCCAAAAGTCCAATACCAAAAATTCAAATCAATTTAGACTTAAAATAAACCTTAGAAACCATTTTCATACCCATTTACATCCAGATTCACAAATTTCCTAATTGCAAATATTTAATTATTATTTATTCAAATCCAATTGAACTGCCATATTTGAAATCTATCTAATTTCATTAATTTAACCGAAATCTTCTTATTTCAAAATCAAATTAAAATTCACATTCAACATTTAAAACGAATTAAATGTTCAAAATCTAATGATCAAAATTTCGGGTCGTTACACTAACTATCCTATTTTATAATTCTCCCCCTTTGTCATTAATAAAAACTAAGCCTAAACTACATAACTCCCCCTTAAACTAATACTATGGAATTAAATGCTAATAACAAAGTATAATAAGTGAAACATAAATCTAATTTTATTATATATGATGTTACATTACACATATATACGAAACATTGACTCAAATATATACAAGTACACAAAATATAAAAACATTAACGTAATAACAATCTAACGAGGGTCCTTGATAATTGGTGACTTGTGAATCGAACAAATAGGGTAATGGAGACAAAAGTTTCCATGTTTTTCGACCAAATTACCATTTTTTCAAAACAGACTTCTCCAATGCAAGCAACATTATTGTCCTCGTCCATTTGTACTTCTTCCTCCTCTTCTTCTTCGTCGTCCTCTAATGGATTATAAATATGTATGTTAGAGGAATCATCTTTAATCACAATAGGGTCTGCATGATTATTCATTAGAAATTTTTGCAAATTTCTAAGAATCTTGCCTAGTTTCTCATGTTCCTTTGCCATCCTTATTTGCATGACTCGTAATTCAGTCAGCATATTGCAGAGAATCCTTCGTAATTTCCTCGATCTTCATTACTCGAGCCAATGTAGTACATTGGAATGGACTAGAATTAGAAGAAGGGAAGGAAATGGTTGCATTTTGGTTGGATTTAGAAGAGGAGGCCATTACTCTGTATTTTCAAAAGTTTATTACAGAGAAAATGAAGTGAGAAGACTGATGAATTCGAAATATTGTGGTTATATAACCACCAAACTGATTTTAGAGGGAAAATCAAAATTTCAAATCTGACCGTTGTATGTCGACATGGAGGGTAGGGGCATGCAAACATCCCTTTGAAAATTTTGACAATTTTGTTTTTCTCTATTTATTTAAATATATATGTTACTCTATCTTTATTCTATATCTCAGTTATAGAACAAATACCTAGTTCTCTTCTTAATTTAGTAAAGGTTGATTGATTCAAGGGTTTGGTCAGAATATCAGATATTTGATTCTCGGTGTTGATAAATTCAAGAGAAATAATCTCTTTGCTTATATTATCTTTGAGAAAGTGATGTCTGATATCAATATGTTTGGTTTTGGAATGATGAGTAGGATTTTTGGATAAATTTATTGCACTTGTATTGTCACAATAAATTAGTGATTTTGAAATATTTAATCCAAAATCCTTTAGGGTTTGTTGCATATAGATAACTTGAGAACAAGTCAAAATAGCAGAGATATATTCTGCTTCAGTTGTTGATAGTAAGACAGTATTTTGCTTTTCACTAAACCAGGAAACCAGAGAATGTCCTAAAAAGTGACAAGTTCCACTTGTACCTTTTCGGTCTGATTTACAACCAGCATAGTCAGCAACACAATATGAGATTAAATCAAATGAATCATTTTTAGGGTAAAATAGGCCATAGTCTAAAGTGTGTTTAACATATCTTAGGATATGTTTAACAGCTTTTAAATGGGTTTCTTTGGGTTGAGATTGGTATCTTGCATAGAGACAGACACTATGCATGATATCAGGCCTACTTGCAGTTATACAGAGTAGTGATCCAATCTGTAACGACCACCCTTTTTGTACGCTTTAAGCAGACACACATGCCGACTCAAACCATGTAGAAGGGAAAATTGTTATTTAGGGTGAATAAGAAAAAGCAGAGAAGAAAAAAACAAAACAAAATCTCGCAGTGGAATGACAAAATATAATAATTAAATAACAGTTCATAAAGCTGTTTACAAAACATTTGATTTTACTTATACAATACAGAATCAGAGTTACATAAATCAGACATAAATAAATAATGCAGCGGAACAATATAAATGCAGTGGAATAAATATAGTAAATAATAGCAGTATGTTAACGGTAAAAAGTGAACGCTAACACCCGGTGTGTGTAATAAACTTGTGAAAGCACCACCCGTTGGTACGGGAACAGAATATGAGCTGAAAATAGCAGAAAAAGCAGTAAATGAACAACAGATTTATAGTGGTTCGGCCCGTAATTGAGCCTACATCCACTTTATAGTCTTTTATTGCTGATTTGATTACAATTCAATACAATATCCCTCTAAATACAATACAACTTGATCATGAAACCATTCTTGACTACTAGCTCGATCTTTAATGATGAAACTCGACGAATCCGCGTTGGATGTTTGGAGCTCTTCTCGAAGACCGTTGTAGTGTCTCGAATGCTTGAAGATCTTTGATTGCTGAATGAGAGGAGGCTTCGACAGCGTAACGGCGCTTGGAGAAATGAATGGCCAAAAAGTCCCCTTCATGTTGGAAGTGGCGGGGTATTTATAGGAGCTGATCTCGAATCAGGAAATTTCTCTAAGTCCTTAGGTCGGAGCCGACTTAGGGTAGGTCGGTGACGGGTTAAGGAATATGGTTAGGGCGTAGCAGAGTTAACTCGCAATCTTAAGTCGACCATTTGTTAAGTCCTAGGTCGCGTACGACCTAAGCTAGGTCTTAGGTCGCAAGCGACCTAAGATAAGTCGTAGTCTATTCGCGACTTACCAAATGCAGCAATGAAGTACGTGGTTTTTTCTAAGTGATAAGTCGGTGACGACTCAAGAGATCATGCGCGACTTAGTATAAGTCGTAGGTCTTCCACAGCTGTCTTAAGTCAATCCCTTATCTTATAGATCCCTAACTCGCGGCACTTCTTAACTCGGAGCACTGCATAACTCGGAGAGCTTTTAGGTCGCAACATTGTTAGATCGCAATGTTCCTTAAGTCGCAGAGCCTCTTAGGTCGCAGACTTCTTAACTCGTAGGTCGTCTAGCTGTTAACTCGTTAAGTCTGCAAGTTCCCATAGGTTGGCAATCTGTTAACTCGGCAGGCCTTGCTAACTCACAATTTGCTAGGTCGGCATACCTTTTAAGTCGGCAGGCTCCTAACTCGGCATCCCTCTTAAGTCGGTTACGCCTTTAGATTGTTAGGTCGTCCTCTTTCTTAGGTCGGCAAGCACCTTAACTCGACATACCTTCTTAAGTCACCACACCCCTTAACTCGGCATGCTGCTAGATCGCGAGTCGAAAAGGGGTTAACATTTGCCCCTCGAAGTATATGCCTAAGCCATAGGTCGTATGCTTCGATTCTCTTAACTCTTTGGTTAGGTCGGTGCCGACTTAACAAATGCCTTAGGTCGTACACCGTGTGTCGATTCGTCTTTCACTGCCCCAGTGAGTAAATAGCTTAAGCCGTCCCTTCTCTTCCTTTACCTGTTCCAACTTCCTGTGCCGCCATTAACAAAGTTCTTCAATTTCGAATACAAATTCAAGTCCACCACCCAGCGATTCACCCTTGCTATCCAATTGCGTAAGCGTTTTCGATCCTTTTTCACTTCACGTTCGCCATTGAACCATGAATTCTAACCTCCGAGCCCCGAATCGGAATCATACGTCGCGCTTCACTTTGAATCGTGCTGTGATCAATTTATAATCGTCACTAGTTGTTGATGTGATTTACGAACGCATGACAGTAGGTCAGGTTTATGACAGATCGGAGATGTGTTGAATTGTTGTTCCAGCGACTTTGTGATATGAAGGGAACGGTGAAATTCGAGTTGATTGGTGGAAGGAGGTGAAATTTATGGTGGAGGAGAAGTAGCTTGAGACGACTCAAAACATTCATGCGACCTAACTATCTCAGCAGCCCAGTTTTCCTTGCGACTTAACTATTCGCCGACATAAGCCTTAGGTCGTGGCCGAGCTAGGACTTAGATCTGACTTGAGACCTTTTGCACGCAGCCCGACTTAACTTATCACACAGCTTCTTGAATTAGGTCGTGACCGACCTAGAACTTGGAATAATTTCAATGACTTATTTTTCACAACAAGGCTTTAGGTCGCAGCCGAGTTAGGACTTAGAGAATTTCTGGTTGCCTCGAACTAATTTTTTGTTCCTTTATTCGACCTAAGACTCGGGGACTGCCGACCTAGACCCATAGGGAATCTCTTAAGTCGTCACCGAGTTAATACTTGGGTTTTCAGCAAACTAAGCAGATGACTTTTAAACTTTGCCTGGACTTTGAACTGTTGAACTATAAACCATGTTGCATGCCTTTTTACGGATTGCTTCAATTTTGCAAACTAACAATCCTGCTTAAAACAACATTCACAGAATACTAGGACGAATATACTGTCACTGACTGCCCATATCGAATGACAGATTAGTTGGTAAAGAGAAAGTTAAATTAAGTGAATATGAATGAGATGCTGTACAATAACCAATTCAAGTGAAGTATTAAAACAAAATCATAATAGTCAAATGAAACTGACTTGTCTGTATTAACACTGCACTTGATCATTGACAAGTTCTGAAATTCTGTAATCGATTGATTGTCAACTAATTTAATTCCAGTTATGCTTGTCTTTTATTTTCATTAGTTTTTGCACAACACTTCACACTTTTAGGGAACGTGCACCTTCACATTTGAACATTCAGCTGATTGTGTAGAATGTCTTCTCCACAAGAAGGAACAGAGCAAGCTGAAGATGTATTTCCAGTTGCTATCCCGCTGAACGATCCTCCAGAGAGGACTCCTACTACCTTGAGCCATAAAGCCTTTCGTCAGCTATGCATCCAGTTTGGCATTGCTGAAGTTGACGCTTTGCTTCCCGAAACAAATGATACTGCTGACAGGCCGCCCCATGGCTTCGTTGCAGTTAACCGTCAAATGTGCTTGAGCGGAGCTATCCCCCCATTCAATGACTGCATTCGAGAACTTCTTCTCCAACTATCTATCTCCCCTTTTCAGTTACATCCCAATGGCTACGCCATCTTGCTGGGACTATGCGTGCTTTTTAGGAGAACGCTGGGCCGCTTTCCTACCTTCGGAGAAATTCGCTATCTTTGTACCTTTGCCAAGAATAAAGATCATCCCTCCATCATAGTCGTAAGGAGTGCGAGGAATCGTAAGTTGATCACCGGTCTCCCTGAAAGTGTTCACAGTTTCCTGAGCCCGTTCTTTTATGTCCGCTGTCCTCCTGGGTTTTATGCTATTTGGAGAATAGGGAGTAAGATCACTTGCACCTGTCTCTTATGTTCCTTCAAACTTACCGAAGTTCGGATTATCAAGTGCTAACTTCGATCTTTTTTTTTTTCAGCACTTCCTTCTCCTTCTAAAAATCTCAGTCACAAAGTGACTTTCGAGAGGCTTATGGCGGTGCCTGTGGAGGAGAGGAGTATCTAGTTTCTATTAGATGATGAGCTTTTGCACCAATTTGGGCTTCTACACCCTTCCAGGTCGACTCGAATTCATGAAATTCCTAGCTCTGATGCGGAAACGTCGGCTGCTTCGGGTTCTCAAGCAGAGGCGTCAAATGCCCCAGTTTCTGCGGAAGAAGCTGCATCAAAAACACTTGTCATGGATGCTGCTTTGATAAAGTGTTCTGGATCCACTGATGTTGTAGGGTTAGCTGGCAAGTCGGCACTTCCCCCAATTATTGAGGAAGAAGAGAATCTTCGAGCTTCTGAAAAATCAACTGATGTGGAAGTTGAGAAGGAGAAATCTGCCGAACACTTGGGCGATGACACCTTTGATGGTTTGAGTGACATTATGATTACTTCTCAAGAGCTTTTCAAGGATAATATTCCAAAGGCAAACTCTCCTGTCATTGAAGCGACTTCCTCTTTGAAACAGATCTCGACGCCTTCGACACCTGTCGTCTCCGTTCCTGCACTGAAGCGTGGTTTGTAGTTTGACGCGCGTAGTTCGCACGCCGCACACACTTAGGATTTTTCTGCACTTATAAGCATTTACTTTTTCTTTCTGGAAATTTCTAAACTTTACTTCTTTCCTGTTTTCAGATTCTCCGATGGGACGCTCCGGCTCATATTATGACTCATTTCAGCGCCATGGAGGCCGTGGATCCTATGACTTCAGGAAATATCTTGGTGACCAGAGAGAGACAGATGAGGAACGGGCCCAAAGGAAGGCTCAAGAAAAATGGGATTATGAGCAGCGGCAGAGAAGAAGAGATGCTGATCGATACGATTCTTCTTACAAAACTTACGATTCTCATAAGCGAAAATCTTATGATGACAAAGGGAAGACTCAAATTACTGATGAATCGAGCAAACGGTCTAAGCCAAGTGACGCGTCTGCTATTTCTGAAAAGACCAACGCTCCCATTTCTTCTGACATTCCGGCCGGTTCTCCTCCTCTAAAGGAAACTGACATTCAAACCATCATTAACAGGCCACAATATCTAGTTAAAGACGGCCCTCCAACGCTTCAGAGCCGATTTCCGAATTGGTGTCTAAGAGGAGTCCGCTTTGACTTAGATTTGGTTCCCATTGATAAGCAGGCAATGCTGAGAAATGTCGACGCTGTCAAGCTTGATATTGAAAGAATGTCTGGATGGCAGAAGTTGGTTGATGAACTTCAAAGGGTCAACCACCTTAACCTTGAGGCGATGATGACGATGGAGAACGATAAAGCAGAATGGGACAAATGGCGTAAGCAGCATGACGCGGAAATGACGAGTATTGCAGACGACAATGCAAAGCTTGCGTCTGAAGTTAAGCAGCTTAAGGAAAATCTCGCTTCTTCTTCTGCATCATATACTCAAAAAGAAGAAGTCTTTCAGAAGCAGGTGCGGGACGCACACGCTGCACAAAGAGATGTAGAAATGAAGCTTGCCGCCGAACAGCATGTCAATGAGAAGTATCGTGCAGAGAACGCCGAACTGCGGGCAAAAGTCACCTCCCAGAACGTGGAGATTGAGTTATTAAAGTCTCAACTTGCTAAAGCTGAGGTAGCTCGTGATGAGGCTATTACTGGTAGGGTTGCTGCCATTGCCGAAAAAGAAGCGACTGAACAGTCACATGAGGCAACGAAAGCAAGCATCAGTTCTACCTTATTCGACTTTTATTTACACTGCGTTCTGGGTCGTGGGAGCCTTGCTTTTCTAGGTCCAGATTATGAAATCACCCTGGCGGAAGTGTGGGAGGCCGCACTAGATATGTTTAAAGGTGCCGGCTATGATGAAGCAAAATTTGAGGAAGCAAAATTTGAGGCTCGCTATCTTGATGATGAGGCTCGCGCCGCTCTGGTTAGAGGGAAGGAGCAACTTGCTAGGGCACGGGCTGAATCATTGGGAGAAGAACTCTCAAAAGAGGAAGCTCTTTTAACTGCCCCTGTTCATGCTTCCACTTCGGCTGATGCAAACATTATGGATTCCAGCTCTCATCCTTCACCTCCAGTTGTGACCACTCCTACAGAAGAGGAGGCAATGAAGGACTTTCAGGCTCGGGAATTTGAGATTGATCTTGCCAAACCGGCTTCTCCAGGTAACTTTGACGATTCACGGTCTTCTTTTTTCTCGAGGAATACTAATTTTGATTTCTTTTATTATGCAGCAGTCGCGCCGGAAACTGCACCAATTCCTCCTTCTTCAGCTGCCATTCCTTCTTCTCAAGTTACTCCTCTTCCAGCTTCTCAACCAGGTTCACAGGAAGAACCGATAGCAGCCCTTCAAGGTTTGGACGAACCATCTGTTTCCGAGGAACAGAAAGCAGAAGATCTGGAAGATAGCGAGAAGACCCCGGAGCGGTCTTTCGACTACGACACAAAACTTTCTACATTTCTTACTCCGGGGAGTGAATCTTCTTCGAAGAAGAAGGGGAAGCGTGTGGTTTCAAAGAAAGGAAAGAGGAGTTCTTCTGCTGCTGGAGATGAGGCAGAGATTGATCCGGCTGAGTCTCTTTCTCCTTCTTCTCCGACGCGGCCTACGAAGCTAATTACCAGACCGGGTAAAAGTTCCAAGGGTGGGAAGAAGGGGAAATGAGTTTGATTTTGCATTTTCTGCTTTTTGTATTGACCGGGGATTGTGCGGATTCCGGTCTCCGCTTCTTTTTGTAACCTATACAATGTAAAAATTTCTCATAGTGTTGAAATAAATAGATATTTTTCTTGTACAAATCCTTGTGTATGTAGGAATACATCTGTTTTTCATTTGAAGTGTAGAGTAAATGATTCTTTTCGCTTGTACAAATTTTTTGTCTGTGTTTCAAGAACGCACTTACTCCACATCTTTATTACGTGATATTGCAATGGACTTGTGGTATGTTGCTTGTATACTACTTTTATTAATGTAACTGAATTGTATAATGTTGCCCCCATACCACAAGTATATTGTAATATTTCTTGATTTCACAAGACCGATATTCTTATTTTAGAGAATAACTTTCCACTTTTTCAGGGAAGAATCATTCTGCTTTTAATAGAGTATATCTTGTCTTTGGAGAAATCTTTATTTTCTTCTTCTTCCTGAAGAACACTTCGACTTCTGGGAATGATCACTTTTATTTGTTTGAAAGTGAATTTTCCTGTACAGTGAAATGAGCTTCTGAAGAAGGTTTTGGTTTTTCGTGCCCCGGTAAAGGGTTTATTTTTGGTACTTCAAGCAAGGTGAAGTACGCCTCTGAAGAGGTCTTTTGGTCTTCTAAGAGAAGCGATTTTGGTCTCCGAAGAGAAGCAGTTTTGGTCTCCGAAGAGAAGCAGTTTTGGTCTCCGAAGAGAAGCAGTTTTGGTCTCCGAAGAGAAGCAGTTTTGGCATTTCATCTCTGGTGAAGTGGGTCTCCGAAGAGAAGCATTTTGCACTTCTACACGGGTGAAATGTGCCTCCGAAAAGGGCTTTTTAGCATTTCATCACTGGTGAAGTGGGTCTCCGAAGAGAAGCATTTTGGTCTCCGAAGAGAAGCAGTTTTGGCATTTCATCTCTGGTGAAGTGGGTCTCCGAAGAGAAGCATTTTGCACTTCTACACGGGTGAAATGTGCCTCCGAAAAGGGCTTTTTAGCATTTCATCACTGGTGAAGTGGGTCTCCGAAGAGAAGCATTTTGCACTTCTACACGGGTGAAATGTGCCTCCGAAAAGGGCTTGTGCCTCCGAAGAGGGCTTGTGCCTCCGAAGAGGGCTTGTGATTGCCTGGAAGTTACTTTCTCATGGTCGGAGGGGTCCACGGGACAAGCGTAAGTCATTCGATTGGATGTTTGTTTGTACAAACGATCGCAATCGGTTAACAAGGTGCCCCTTTTTGGTAGTCCCACCGATCTTTTTGATTGAGGAAAGCTCTCCATTTATTGGCGTGCCTCGTTAGAGGGCTTTGTTGATCCTTGGGAAGGAGCATCAGTTGGTTGGCGTGCCAGGAAGGTTGCGTCTTAGGTGCAAGTAGATCCATGGGATGGACACAAGCTGCCTGATTGGATGCATCACAATCAGCCAGCGAGGGTCTTATTCCTTCTGCTTGGGAAGTTATCCCTTTAATGGATCTACCTGCTTTCCTGTTGAGAGGCATACCTTCCTTTGGCTGCTTCCATGTCTGCCTGCTCATGTTGTACCATCATTCGCCAATCTGCAATCCTTTATCATCATTTCCAAACGCGTGCTTCTTTCTTTTGCAAGTAAATTTCTTTATCCGAAGAAGTAGACTTCACTGTTGAATGACTCCACAGAGTAAACGCAAGTTATTTGGTTGGATGCCTTTTTATATCAACGATCGCAACCAGTTAACGAGGGCTTGACACAGTGGAGCCGTCAACTTTTTATGTGAAGTTCCTCTTGTATGGGATTTGAGTTTGAAATTTTTGTTGCTTGAAATTTGCTAAATGATTTGTAAGGCTCGCTTAGCTTTGCGATGGGTGAGCTTTGCTTTAATGACCTGCAGTATTAGATCGATATTTTAGCAATACATTTAGAGTATTTACACATCGAAATATAACAGGCATTTTATAACAGAAAACACAATGCATAGTTTTTTCATTATTGATTTACGCTGATTTCTCAGCGGTTTACAATGCAGAAGTTACACATCTATCATTATCTTTACAAATCCAAGCAATGCTGTTAAGTAAAAATGAATGCTAGTTATTGTTTTTTCAGAATCTCCAAGTTGGATTTCCATTTGTGCTTGATTCATAGCTTTTGGATTTTTCATGTCAGAGAAAGCGAGAGATGCCCCAGTCGTAGTTTTGTGAGTGATTAGTAGTCATCCCAACTTCTGCTTGCTGGGTATGGTCCCCCTGTGATAGCATTAATGACAAGCTTTTCTGAATCTTGCACTGCAGTGTTGTTGAGAGAATCGGATTGATGGGTAGGACGTTGTTGATCCCGAGTGGATGGGGTTGGATCGAGTCCGCTTCTTTTAACGTATTGTCGGAGTTTACCCTGCTCTAGCAATTCTTCAATCACCTTCTTTAATTGGCGACATTCGTCAGTGTCATGGCCAGGTTGATTGTGAAATTGGCAGAATTTTCCATTACGCTTTGCCCCTCTTGTCATCTCAGGTGGCTTAGGATACCTGACAACGTCTTTTGTTGCAAAAAAGATATTTCTTGGTGTATCGGTTAAAGGAGTAAAGTCCGAAGGATTAAAGCGGCGAGGTTTCTTTTCATTTCTATGGCTTTTTCCTCCTTCATTCTCCCTTTTCTTAGGTGGGACATTGGCATTATTAATCTGGGCAGTAACCACCTTCGACGTTGCAGAAAGGCTTTCAAGGCGAATGAACTCATCGGCCTTTTTATAGAATTTATCAAGTGAGTTTGGTTCTTTCATCTTTAACCATATCCCAAATTCACTCGATTTATTAATGGCTCTCATCAAATAAGTCAGGATCATACGTGGTTCTGCATTTTCTACTTCGGCTAAAGCTATATTGAAACGGCTCAAGAAAGATTTGATTGATTCTCCGGGCGCTTGTTCAAGGTTAGACAGTGACATTATATCCTTAGATTTTGAAGCATACAATCTTAACTGTTCTTTAAACTTTTGCGTTAAGTCGGAGAATTTATCTACAGACCGAACTGGAAGCTTTGTGAACCAAAGTAAAGCCACACCTTCTAGGTATACCGGAAAGTATCGACACTTGATCTCGTCTGATGCTCTTGCACCAGTCATATGCCAATCGTACTTGTAGAGGAAATGATTAGGGTCACTGGTTCCCCTATAAGCTTGGATAGTAGGAGGTGCAAATTTCCTTGGAAACTCTGCTCTTAGGATCCTTTCAGTAAACGGAGTTCTGCTTGGTGCAAATCCCCAATCAGCCTCATCTTCTTCCCTTTGCATGCTCTCTTTCATGATGCGGCCAACCATTTCAGACAGGTACTCTTTATTGTTCAAAGACACCTCCGGGCAAGTATTAGTTCTTTCCTCGGAATTTTGCCCGGGCATATGCTCATGACAAGTTGGTTGCGGCATAGAACCATCAGCTTGGAAAGGTGGCATTTCAGGAAGAGTAGTTCGATGGTTTTCTGGTTGACGATTTGCCCCGAGCAGAGCAGTTAATCTATCCATCATCAAAGCGTTTTGGATTTCAATTTGTTGGTATAATCCAGAAACTGCGTCATCCAATTCAGCCCTGGTGACCCCAACGGTTGGAGTTGCTTGGTCTGTTATTGGGGAAGCGGAAGTTGCTTCGTGAGCGTTTCCGGATCTGATAGGTCTACCTCTTCTTCCAGGAGCCATTATTTCAGATCTGGTTTTTAAAGAGAGGTTCTTTTTATGAATCTTTGCGAAGCAACGGTGGATGATCGCCTTGAGTTCAATTCTCAGTGAAAGCACCAAAATGTTAACGGTAAAAAGTGAACGCTAACACCCGGTGTGTGTAATAAACTTGTGAAAGCACCACCCGTTGGTACGGGAACAGAATATGAGCTGAAAATAGCAGAAAAAGCAGTAAATGAACAACAGATTTATAGTGGTTCGGCCCGTAATTGAGCCTACATCCACTTTATAGTCTTTTATTGCTGATTTAATTACAATTCAATACAATATCCCTCTAAATACAATACAACTTGATCATGAAACCATTCTTGACTACTAGCTCGATCTTTAATGATGAAACTCGATGAATCCGCGTTGGATGTTTGGAGCTCTTCTCGAAGACCGTTGTAGTGTCTCGAATGCTTGAAGATCTTTGATTGCTGAATGAGAGGAGGCTTCGACAGCGTAACGGCGCTTGGAGAAATGAATGGCCAAAAAGTCCCCTTCATGTTGGAAGTGGCGGGGTATTTATAGGAGCTGATCTCGAATCAGGAAATTTCTCTAAGTCTTTAGGTCGGAGCCGACTTAGGGTAGGTCGGTGACGGGTTAAGGAATATGGTTAGGGCGTAGCAGAGTTAACTCGCAATCTTAAGTCGACCATTTGTTAAGTCCTAGGTCGCGTACGACCTAAGCTAGGTCTTAGGTCGCAAGCGACCTAAGATAAGTCGTAGTCTATTCGCGACTTACCAAATGCAGCAATGAAGTACGTGGTTTTTTCTAAGTGATAAGTCGGTGACGACTCAAGAGATCATGCGCGACTTAGTATAAGTCGTAGGTCTTCCACAGCTGTCTTAAGTCAATCCCTTATCTTATAGATCCCTAACTCGCGGCACTTCTTAACTCGGAGCACTGCATAACTCGGAGAGCTTTTAGGTCGCAACATTGTTAGATCGCAATGTTCCTTAAGTCGCAGAGCCTCTTAGGTCGCAGACTTCTTAACTCGTAGGTCGTCTAGCTGTTAACTCGTTAAGTCTGCAAGTTCCCATAGGTTGGCAATCTGTTAACTCGGCAGGCCTTGCTAACTCACAATTTGCTAGGTCGGCATACCTTTTAAGTCGGCAGGCTCCTAACTCGGCATCCCTCTTAAGTCGGTTACGCCTTTAGATTGTTAGGTCGTCCTCTTTCTTAGGTCGGCAAGCACCTTAACTCGACATACCTTCTTAAGTCACCACACCCCTTAACTCGGCATGCTGCTAGATCGCGAGTCGAAAAGGGGTTAACACAGTACAAATCCTCGTCTTCGTCCTCTAGAAATAAGGTCTTCAAATCCTAAAATGCTTGGGCTGACCCGAGAGAATTGAAAAGACAAAACACTCGAGTCAGAACTAAAAGATCTTATGTAAGTTAAACATCGGTAAATAATTATGAGTGGAATGGCGTCAGAGATGTTTACGGGGTTTGACATCTCCTATCCATTGTCTAACGTGAGTGCAGTAACTTAAGAGATGTCCGGGATTCACATCTCCTAAGGATCCGTTAAACTATCTACTATGTAGTACAATACGCTATTATAATGTCTACAGTAAAGTAAAAGTATTAAAATAGCGTTAAGGCATTACCCATATCCCCTTTAACACATTTTATATATTCCCATAGTCTATACAGTACCGTAACTCCCCCGTAAACTGGAAGGGTATCAAAGGGCACTCCATAGTATGGTATAAAACAAACTCGTAGAAGACACTCTAGACACAAGGAAATGATAGGGTAGATATACCGTTTGCGGATGGTAACGCATAGTAGCTACTACCGCCTACCTCGAAACACACTCCCAAATCAAAATCGAAGTGTGGCCACCAAATAAATCACAAATAATAATATAATATCGAAGAAGTGTGTCCGATCGGAGGAATGACCTCACTTGGCCCGGCGTAGCTCCTGATTTTAGTCACATCTAAGCTGACTCACGGGAGTCAAGGTCACGTCATACCTTATACAAAAATCGTTCACCAAACCATCCTACTTCATTTCTGGAATCCCCACCACGTACACAGTTGTTAAAGTGGCTTTAGGTATTGGCAGAGAGTATGACAATATCTGATCCCAGTCTCTTTAACAACCAATCGATTATTACACACAGGATGGTTCTTTTACTGTAATGACCCGCAAATCCGTACGCCTTGAGTCAACAATACAATCCATCATATGAACTCAAAGTGAACGGAAATACAGACCATTTGGGGTTAAAGAAGAAAGAGGTAGAAGAAGAAATAGAAAACAACACAGAATCTCACATCGCAGCGGAATAAAATATAATAGATAATATCTGATCTTTACAGAAAGAAACTATATCTGTTTATACATACCTCATCAGAATACAACATCAGAGTACAATCAACATCTCAATTCAGGACAGTTATAATAACTTGTCCCACACAGAATACACAACATACACAACACAGCGGAATAACATCATATACGTGTGATACGTCTCGCCATCTAGCTCGTCTCCTGAGCTCCATAACACCATATCCTGTATCCTATAATACTCGGTCTGACCCGAGCATTATAATAAAATAACACCCGAGTCAGTCTGGAAAACCAGCGTGAGAAAACACACTTAATTGGATCATTAAAGTTTTCCAAACCCTTTGAAATCAAAAGCATCTCGTAAGACCACGCCACAAATAAACATTTCGGGTTTTTACCTTACGATAGCCAAAACACTTTCTTATCAAAATCCTCTGATATTATAATAGTGTCTATATACAAATACTTATTCAAATAGCTGAAATTGTTACATGATTAAATTCCAGCATACTAGCCACAAAGTGGGTTCTAAAAACAAAAACTGTAAAAGGCGCGTAGGGAGAATGGATTTCCAACTAATGACTAGGCACTGGGGTACCACCTGTCACAGTACCTGGTCTAGATCAGCGTACCGAAGACCATGCCCAATCCCCCACAACACAAGACCGGAACTAACCCTTACTGGAAAATTCCGAGTAAGATCACCCCGCGGTTGGGATCAGCAACCGCACCACTAAGCCGAAATAAAAGGGACATCTAGATAGGGATGACTTCACTCTAATGGGCGCTACCCACATAGCCTTGCTGCATAACCCCTGATTTTTAGTCATTCCCGGTTGATGAGGCTCGAGGCTAAGCGTTACCTTTTTAGGACACATCTCTTAGAATGCTCATTGTCCACCTGACGATGTTTCGAAAAGCATTCATCCATACAAGTCCGTTCCGGGTCCGAACGGAACCGAAGGCACTATTCCTACTATATCCATTTGGAATCACCCTCAGGATTAGTAGCGATTAGTCCTTGCACTTCACTGCTCCATCTTCGATTCCAAACTCGTTTCCCCACGAAACGTACAAACCGGATCGAAGTGGTTTTCGAGAAATAAATCTCGATCCCGGTCACTTCGAAACGATCAGCGCATTGGCCAATATTGATAGTCGGTTTTTTAACTATCAATTAACATTCACAAACATCCATCAAACAATAAATAATTTTCCAAATTATTTATTTACCTCACAAATATCTTCGCAAGATATATTTCCATTTTCAACCCTTTTGAAAACAGTTTTCAAACTACACTCTTCCCATGGAATCAATTCCCAAATACTTATTTCCATTGAAAACACCAAGTACAATTACTTTAGATTTTTTAAAATAATTTAAAAACACTTTATTATAAAATACACTTTAAAACATTTAAATTAAAACTACTTTAATACTTTAAGAATATTTTAAATAAACTACTTTATAAAATATAAAACTACATTTTATCCTTTTAAAACACAATACCAAGTTACCTTTAAATAATTACTACTAAATTAAATTTGAGAAATACTTACTTTTAAACATTAAACATTTAAAAATAATGGATTTTCTAAAACATACTTTAAAAACAACTTTAAAACATTTAACTCATACTTAAAAGTTGCTTTGGAAATGTACTTGGCTATCCAGGGAAATACACTTCTCTTTCACATCTTTAAAAATAAATCACTATTTATTTTTAAACAAATTTACCCATTCCTTTAATAAATTCCCACCTTGAATTTATTCTTCCAAATATCCACTGATATATTACTTCACTTTTATAAACCCAGTTTATAAATTCCAAAATCTCACTTCTCTTTTAAATTCCAATTCCAAACACTTAAATCAATTTACAATTAATTTCCAATTTACTTCACTTTGAAATAAATTTCCTTACTTACTCCATTTAATTTAAAACCATTAACTTTTAGATTTTATTTCTTTATTATGATATAAAAAAATCCTTTTTAACTGAGAATACCAATTTCAGATTTCCAAATTCCATTCTTATCCCTTTTTAAATAAATTTAAACCTTGAATTTAAAAATTAAATTCTTTATTTCCTGATATAATATCACTTAAGTTTAAAATTCATTATTCCTCTGTTTATTCAAATTCCCTCTTCCATACTCGGAATTTTTATTTATTAGAATTTTAAAATCACTTTTATTCTTTTCCAATTAATTCTTAAATTTATTCAAATTCTTTATAATTATTTACTTAAAAATTCACTCTTTTATTTCCTTTCCAAAAATTCAATTTATATATATTTTTGGTAACTCATTATACCCAAATATATTCAATCAAACCATAACATCCAATACTCCAATTATCAATATAATTCATCACAGGATATCAAATAATCATAACATAGAATATTTAAGACAAATCTAAATATTTTGAGGAATCCAGTTGGATCCCTCCAACCTGTTTCCCTACATCCACAGATGTTAGCACAATACCAATTCCACTTCGAGGTGGAATATCGCGGTATATAGGATTAATATAATATCATCCGCTATTATGCGGCACATAGGGTCTCATCCGCTATATAATGCGGGAATATCAATCACTCCAATATATATGTACTATATAAAGTATACCACATCTAGACTGATAATAATAATCAGCTGCAATCAATCATCCAACAATTTAAATTTAACTATTTAAATAAACTAGTAATCCAAATGAGTGAGATTAACTCACCTTTGATTTTTAACTTGCATTCCGATCAAACCAGCTTGTTTTCTTCGCGATTTAGACCTTGTACATACATTAGATGATTTTATTAATATTCAAACAAATCGAATAATTAAATTCCCATTTGACAAATTTAATTAACTAATGATTTAGTTTAAAACTGATTTCCTTTTAATAAATCTTTTAGTAACTAAAATAGTTTAGACAAGTCAATTAAACAAATTTAATCTCTATAATATGTTATTTTAAAATAAACTAATTAAGTGAAAATATGTATATTTATTTTTTTCAAACTTATCTATACATAGTTATTTTCTTATTTCCATATACTTTTAAATTTAGAACAGGCTGCTTAGAAAAATATTTTTGCTGTTTATCTATATACACACATATGTATATATATATATATAAAGAGAAGTCTATATATATATACTTCTCTGGAAAAAGGTTTTCTGTTTAAAATTTTATATATTTTGTTTTGTATACATTTATGACTATTACTAAACCAAGTATTAACGAAAGGAAAAAAATGAATACCTCGCTGCCTCCGATCCAACGTACACACAAATCGAAGCCATCATGACCTCGATCTCGACTCCGACCACACGCGAATGCCACCATCGCAGGCTCGAAAACACCCTTAGCTTGATTCCATTGTAGACGTACGAACTGTCGCGACCACAAATCGAAGACACCTCCCCAGTCTCGATCTCGTCGTTTCACGCGAGTGCGTCACCTCAACCACATGCGAGCGAAACCCTAGCAATCAGAACCAAATTCGCTTCCTCCTCTCTCCATCGCGATTGATCACGGCCACATGCTAGGCAAACCACGAAGCTTCAATCCCAACCTTTCGCGATTTCCCCCCAATCGTGGCGACTCGGCCCTGCGAACTCCCCTGCTTGAAGTCTCAAGTTTGAGCAAGAACGAGGAACGCGTTGAAATCTGATTAGGTTTGAACAGACAGAATGGAAAGGGGAAAAGAAACGCGGCTGAATTAGAAAAAAGAAATTTGTTTCGGCCATTAAAATTTCGAGCGAAATGTATTGCTTTTTTTTCCGAAGTGGACATCTAGATTATGATTAAAAAGGCAAGGGGACACGTTTCAATGTTAACATGTTTTGAACAACTAGCTACAGTGTTTTGAATTGAAATTAAAAAGTTCCGATGTGAATACTTTGACCAGTCAAACAATTTATATATTATATTTAAATTTAAATTCAAATTGTTTAGAAAACGAAGCCTAAAATATCGATCTCCTATCGAGCGTGCCGTTAGGCGTTTATAATGTTATACCCCTATTACGAACACGATGGAAAAAAGTTTCGAGTCCTAATTCGATCGTATGGAGAAGACAGCTTTTTGAACCTAGTTATTATATTGAATTTTCGATATAGATTTCAGTGCGTTTACTTACCGTACGATCATACGACAACTCCAAACACTACGAAATTTGAAATTCGATAATAATACAATATTACGGATCTAATGGAACTGGTTTCGTCGAATTCCGAAACTGTGCCTCGGAAGGCTATTTTTTTAAATTCAATTTAAACGATATATTTTTAATACTGAACAAAACACTTTTAAATTCAATTTTAAAAGTTATATCACTTTCAGTATCATTAATATGAATTCCCAAGTCTTCAGATTATTTTTAACAGGCTTAAAACTTCCGATTCAACATTTTACCCAACTTCAAATTATTTAATTTAATAATTAAATTATCCAATAAATATTGATATTTGAAATTCGAGTTAAAAATTTAACTTTTAAATATTTAAAACAATTAAATATTCCAATTTCAAAAGCCCAAAATTCCGGGTCATCACATTCCTCCCCCTTTAAAAGAATTTCGTCCACGAAATTGCTAGTTAGGAAGAATGGTCCAATACCCGTGTACTATTTCCCAAATCAAACATTTCCAATAACTTTTCAAAACAATTCCTTTATTAACGACACACTATCCCTCTTACTAACTTCCTAAACTCATCCATAATTTTCAAACAACATTACTTACTTATCAATTCAGATTTAAATTTAAATCCAAATTTTAAATTATCAAAATTTTTCTAACTCTCTAAATTCCCGAAAAATTTCGCCAGCGTCTCCTTCGCGCGGCTAGCTCGGTACTACTACAAAATGCCTCTACAGGCCCCCAAATTTCAAAGGAAACAAAAAGCCAAGTGGCTAGACAAGAAAATCATCAAATTTCATAAAGAAATTTAAATACATACCTCTGTGTTGTCCAATTCAATTTATCTTTGAAAATCAAAACATCCATTTATCCTTTGCTTTCAGATACATGTATATCTTACTAAGCAATAATATCCAATCACAAAATCCCAAAATCATTTCACTCATTTCTTTACAAAATTTTCAATATCTACTTTACTTAAGCCCGTACGATGCACATATATCATTTGTACGCAATATCAAATTCGATCGCTCACTCGATCACACAATTTCATTTCCGAACTAGTATCGTCCACCTGACTTCCTAGTGCGGACTCAGATCTGGTTTCTTGATTAGAAACCGTCATTCTCTTTGCATAGCCACAACTATGATAGAGAATATCTAGAATCAATCAAAATCCATATCCAGGGTTCGCCTTCGAAAATCAAGTGAAAAATCCCAACTCAGATCGATATAACTATCTCAAAATTCTGTGCTCGAATCTGGATCAAATTGCTATGCGAATAAAATAATATATGTACATCTTACATATTTATATCCATTGATTATTAACTATGTCAATTTCACTTTTATTCACATTTATTTTGGTTCATATCCACTTATCCACAATTATCCCTTTTCACTACTTTACTTAATCTCCATTCCAAAATTAATTAGTATATTTCCAATACCAAATTTACTTAAGAACTTCACCATTCCCTCTTAAGTGCAATATAAATGTTTTATATACTTCTTATAACTATTTTCACTTCACCACTTTGGTTTATCCATACTTTCATTCGAATTTTCGTTTTCAAATTCATTTGAATCCAATGTCCCTTTCATTTTAAATATTGAATTCTATTCACATTATCTCATCCATTTTAATTTCCAAACTTTTATTATTCTAGTCCATTTTGAATTAATTCTTCAACTTTACTTGACCCAATTCAAAATGAATTCCAACACTTCAGTTTTCAATTCTTATTTGCTTACAAATTTTAAATCATTTGTTAGTGAAAATTTTAAAAAATTTGTAACTCCCAAAATTTTCGGAAAATTTTGGCAGAGTCTCCTTTGTACGGAGGAGCTTTTGCAATTTGACAAGAGATATAAATATATATACATCGACCCACACGGTCGGGAAAACAAATACAATTCATAATCCCTATTTTTATTGCGTATGCGAACCTTATTTAGCATTTTTAAGAAAGCAGATTATTATTTTACCATTTTGCATGACCCAGTCCAGCCAAACGGCTTCCCTGAACCTGTACTTACTCAATTTAACATGTAAGTGCCAAATACATGCAATTTACAACATTTCATTTGCGTTTAAAAAGCTAATACATGAATTCTATAAACAATGCATGTTATATAGTTTTTCATAAGCACATATAAGGTTTCGACACCTATTTCAATTGCATATTTGCATAATTTTCATTCAAAACCATTTTATTTAGGCTCGACAACATTCCTTGCTTTTATATTAATAACCATTTCCAAATTTATATAAGCCCATACTTCTATTAACTTTAAACTTAAGCTAATTTACTTTAATTCACTCCCATTTCATAACTTAAGTTCATTCTCATTTTAATTTGATTGTCATTTAATCAAATCCCGTTTAATTCAATTAGCAGTTCACTTAGTCCATTTAATGCATTTTCTTTCATATCCAAAAAGTTTGATTCCAAACCAATATATTAAGTAACCATCTCACAATTTACTTAAGTTATCTATTTCTTCAAATTATTCCACCTTATACTTAAGTTTTTTTTATTCAACCAACTTCCATTTAAATCTTTGATTTGATTTTCCTTAGATCAAATCCCAACCATTTTAGTAATTTATTCGATTAGTTTATTTTCTTATCCATTTTAAAATTTTAATTCACATTATCAATTCATTATTGAATTTATTAATAATAAGGCCATTCAATTTTATGCTTGAATTGGATTTGTTTACAACTTAAACCATATCTATTTTAATCCAATTCAATTTCTGTTAACGGTAAAAAGTGAACGCTAACACCCTGTGTGTGTAATAGAATTGTGAAAGCACCACCCGTTAGTACGGGAACAGAATATGAACTGAGAATAGCAGAAAAGTAGTAAATGAACAACAGATTTATAGTGGTTCGACCCGTAATTGAGTCTACATCCACTTTATAGTCTTTTATTGCTGATTTCATTACAATTTGATACAATATCTCTCTAAACACAATACAATTTGATAATGAAATCATTCTTGACTACTAGCTCAATCTTTAATGATGAAACTCGATGAATCCGCGTTGGATGTTAGGAGCTCTTCTCGAAGATCGTTGTAGTGTCTCGAATGCTTGAAGATCTTTGATTGCTGAATGAGAGGAGGCTTCGACAGCGTAACGGCGCTTGGAGAAAAGAATGGCCAAAAGTCCCCTTCATGTTGGAAGTGGTGGGGTATTTATAGGAGCTGATCTGGACTCAGGAAATTTCTCTAAGTCTTTAGGTCGTAGCCGACTTAGGGTAGGTCGGTGGCGAGTTAAGGAATAGGGTTAGGGCGTAGCAGAGTTAACTCGCAATCTTAAGTCGACCATTTGTTAAGTCCTAGGTCGCGTACGACCTAAGCTAGGTCTTAGGTCGCGAGCGACCTAAGATAAGTCGTAGTCTATTCGCGACTTACCAAATGCAGCGATGAAGTACGTGGTTTTCTCTAAGTGATAAGTCGGTGATGACTCAAGAGATCATGCGCGACTTAGTATAAGTCGTAGGTCTTCCACAACTGTCTTAAGTCAATCCCTTATCTTATAGATCCTTAACTCGCGGCACTTCTTAACTCGGAGCACTACATAACTCGGAGAGCTTTTAGGTCGCAACATTGTTAGATCGCAATGTTCCTTAGGTCGCAGAGCCTCTTAGGTCGCGGACTTCTTTAGATCGGCAGGCTCCTAACTCGGCATCCTTCTTAAGTCGGTCTTAACTCCTGAGTCACAGATCTTCTTAAGTCGGCAGGCTCCTAAGTCGGCACAACTCTTAAGTCGGCAGCTCTTCTCAGTAGTTAGATCGGCAACTGTTGGGTCAGAGCTTTCCTTAAGTCGGTTACGCCTTTAGCTTGTTAGGTCGTCTTCTGTCTTAGGTCGGCAAGCACCTTAACTCGGCATACTGCTAGGTCGCGAGTCGAAAAAAGGGGTTAACATTTGCCCCTCGAAGTATATGCCTAGACCATAGGTCGTATGCTTCGATTCTCTTAACTCTTTGGTTAGGTCGGAGGCGACTTAACGTAAGTCTTAAGTCGTACATCATGTGTCGATTCGTCTTTCACTGCCCCAGTGAGTAAATAGCTTAAGCCGTCCCTTCTCTTCCTTCACCTGTTCCAACTTCCCGTGCCGCCATTAACAAAGTTCTTCAATTTCGAATACAAATTCAAGTCCACCACCCAGCGATTCACCCTTGCTATCCAATTGCGTAAGCGTTTTCGATCCTTTTCCACTTCACGTTCGCCATTGAACCATGAATTCTAACCTCCGAGCCCCGAATCGGAATCATACGTCGCGCTTCACATTGAATCGTGCTGTGATCAATTTTTAATCGTCACTAGTTGTTGATGTGATTTACGAACGCATGACAGTAGGTCAGGTTTATGACAGATTGGAGATGTGTTGAATTGTCGTTCCAGCGACTTGGTGATATGAAGGGAACGGTGAATTTCGAGTTGATTGGTGGAAGGAGGTGAAATTTATGGTGGAGGAGATGTAGCTTGAGACGACTCCAAACATTCATGCGACCTAACTATCTCAGCAGCCCAGTTTTTCTTGCGACTTAACTATTCGCCGACATAAGCCTTAGGTCGTGGCCGAGCTAGGACTTAGACATTCATGCCGTTCTGACTTGAGACCTTTTGCACGCAGCCCGACTTAACTTATCACACAGCTTCTTGTATTAGGTCGTAACCGACCTAGAACTTGGAATAATTTCAACGACTTATTTTTCACAACAAGGCTTTAGGTCGCAGCTGAGTTAGGACTTAGAGAATTTCTGGTTGCCTCGAACTAATTTTTTGTTTCTTTATTCGACCTAAGACTTGGGGACTGCCGACCTAGACCCATAGGGAATCTCTTAAGTCGTCACCGAGTTAATACTTGGGTTTTCAGCAAACTAAGCAGATGACTTTTAAACTTTGCCTGGACTTTGAACTGTTGAACTATAAACCATGTTGCATGTATTTCTTTTTACGGATTGCTTCAATTTTGCAAACTAACAATCCTGCTTAAAACAACATTCACAGAATACTGGGACGAATATACTGTCACTGACTGCCCATATCGAATGACGGATTAGTTGGTAAAGAGAAAGTTAAATTAAATGAATATGAATGAGATGCTGTACAATAACCAATTCAAGTGAAGTATTAAAACAAAATCATAATAGTCAAATGAAACTGACTTGTCTATATTAACACTGCACTTGATCATTGACAAGTTCTGAAATTCTGTAATCGATTGATTGTCAACTAATTTAATTCCAGTTATGCTTGTCTTTTATTTTCATTAGTTTTTGCACAACACTTCACACTTTTAGGGAATGTGCACCTTCACATTTGAACATTCAGCTGATTGTGTAGAATGTCTTCTCCACAAGAAGGAACAGAGCAAGCTGAAGATGTATTTCCAGTTGCTATCCCGCTGAACGATCCTCCAGAGAGGACTCCTACTACCTTGAGCCATAAAGCCTTTCGTCAACTATGCACTCAGTTTGGCATTGCTGAAGCTGACGCTTTGCTTCCCGAAACAAATGATACTGCTGACAGGCCGCCCCATGGCTTCGTTGCAGTTAACCGCCAAATGTGCTTGAGCGGAGCTATCCCCCCATTCAATGACTGCATTCGAGAACTTCTTCTCCAACTATCTATCTCCCCTTTTCAGTTACATCCCAATGGCTACGCCATCTTGCTGGGACTATGCGTGCTTTTTAGGAGAACGCTGGGCCGCTTTCCTACCTTCGGAGAAATTTGCTATCTTTGTACCTTTGCCAAGAATAAAGATCATCCCTCCATCATAGTCGTAAGGAGTGCGAGGAATCGTAAGTTGATCACCGGTCTCCCTGAAAGTGTTCACAGTTTCCGGAGCCCGTTCTTTTATGTCCGCTGTCCTCCTGGGTTTTATGCTATTTGGAGAATAGGGAGTAAGATCACTTGCACTTGTCTCTTATGTTCCTTCAAACTTACCGAAGTTCGGATTATCAAGTGCTAACTTCGATCTTTTTTTTTTGTTTTCAGCACTTCCTTCTCCTTCTAAAAATCTCAGTCACAAAGTGACTTTCGAGAGGCTTATGGCGGTGCCTGTGGAGGAGAGGAGTATCCAGTTTCTATTAGATGATGAGCTTTTGCACCAATTTGGGCTTCTACACCCTTCCAGGTCGACTCGAATTCATGAAATTCCTAGCTCTGATGCGGAAACGTCGGCTGCTTCGGGTTCTCAAGCAGAGGCGTCAAATGCCCCAGTTTCTGCGGAAGAAGCTGCATCAAAAACACTTGTCATGGATGCTGCTTTGATAAAGTGTTCTGGATCCACTGATGTTGTAGGGTTAGCTGGCAAGTCGGCACTTCCCCCAATTATTGAGGAAGAAGAGAATCTTCGAGCTTCTGAAAAATCAACTGATGTGGAAGTTGAGAAGGAGAAATCTGCCGAACACTTGGGCGATGACACCTTTGATGGCTTGAGTGACATTATGATTACTTCTCAAGAGCTTTTCAAGGATAATATTCCAAAGGCAAACTCTCCTGTCATTGAAGCGACTTCCTCTTTGAAACAGATCTCGACGCCTTCGACACCTGTCGTCTCCGTTCCTGCACTGAAGCGTGGTTTGTAGTTTGACGCGCGTAGTTCGCACGCCGCACACACTTAGGATTTTGCTGCACTTATAAGCATTTACTTTTTCTTTCTGGAAATTTCTAAACTTTACTTCTTTCCTGTTTTCAGATTCTCCGATGGGACGCTCCGGCTCATATTATGACTCATTTCAGCGCCATGGAGGCTGTGGATCCTATGACTTCAGGAAATATCTTGGTGACCAGAGAGAGACAGATGAGGAACGGGCCCAAAGGAAGGCTCAAGAAAAATGGGATTATGAGCAGCGGCAGAGAAGAAGAGATGCTGATCGATACGATTCTTCTTACAAAACTTACGATTCTCATAAGCGAAAATCTTATGATGACAAAGGGAAGACTCAAATTACTGATGAATCGAGCAAACGGTCTAAGCCAAGTGACGCGTCTGCTATTTCTGAAAAGACCAACGCTCCCATTTCTTCTGACATTCCGGCCGGTTCTCCTCCTCTAAAGGAAACTGACATTCAAACCATCATTAACAGGCCACAATATCTAGTTAAAGACGGCCCTCCAACGCTTCAGAGCCGATTTCCGAATTGGTGTCTAAGAGGAGTCCGCTTTGACTTAGATTTGGTTCCCATTGATAAGCAGGCAATGCTGAGAAATGTCGACGCTGTCAAGCTTGATATTGAAAGAATGTCTGGATGGCAGAAGTTGGTTGATGAACTTCAAAGGGTCAACCACCTTAACCTTGAGGCGATGATGACGATGGAGAATGATAAAGAATGGGACAAATGGCGTAAGCAGCATGACGCGGAAATGACGAGTATTGCAGACGACAATGCAAAGCTTGCGTCTGAAGTTAAGCAGCTTAAGGAAAATCTCGCTTCTTCTTCTGCATCATATACTCAAAAAGAAGAAGTCTTTCAGAAGCAGGTGCGGGACGCACACGCTGCACAAAGAGATGTAGAAATGAAGCTTGCCGCCGAACAGCATGTCAATGAGAAGTATCGTGCAGAGAACGCCGAACTGCGGGCAAAAGTCACCTCCCAGAACGTGGAGATTGAGTTATTAAAGTCTCAACTTGCTAAAGCTGAGGTAGCTCGTGATGAGGCTATTACTGGTAGGGTTGCTGCCATTGTCGAAAAAGAAGCGACTGAACAGTCACATGAGGCAACGAAAGCAAGCATCAGTTCTACCTTATTCGACTTTTATTTACACTGCGTTCTGGGTCGTGGGAGCCTTGCTTTTCTGGGTCCAGATTATGAAATCACCCTGGCGGAAGTGTGGGAGGCCGCACTAGATATGTTTAAAGGTGCCGGCTATGATGAAGCAAAATTTGAGGAAGCAAAATTTGAGGCTCGCTATCTTGATGATGAGGCTCGCGCCGCTCTGGTTAGAGGGAAGGAGCAGCTTGCTAGGGCACGGGCTGAATCATTGGGAGAAGAAGTCTCAAAAGAGGAAGCTCTTTTAACTGCCCCTGTTCATGCTTCCACTTCGGCTGATGCAAACATTATGGATTCCAGCTCTCATCCTTCACCTCCAGTTGTGACCACTCCTACAGAAGAGGAGGCAATGAAGGACTTTCAGGCTCGGGAATTTGAGATTGATCTTGCCAAACCGGCTTCTCCAGGTAACTTTGACGATTCACGGTCTTCTTTTTTCTCGAGGAATACTAATTTTGATTTCTTTTATTATGCAGCAGTCGCGCCGGAAACTGCACCAATTCTTCCTTCTTCAGCTGCCATTCCTTCTTTTCAAGTTACTCCTCTTCCAGCTTCTCAACCAGGTTCACAGGAAGAACCGATAGCAGCCCTTCAAGGTTTGGACGAACCATCTGCTTCCGAGGAACAGAAAGCAGAAGATCTGGAAGATAGCGAGAAGACCCCGGAGCGGTCTTTCGACTACGACACAAAACTTTCTACATTTCTTACTCCGGGGAGTGAATCTTCTTCCAAGAAGAAGGGGAAACGTGTGGTTTCAAAGAAAGGAAAGAGGAGTTCTTCTGCTGCTGGAGATGAGGCAGAGATTGATCCGGTTGAGTCTCTTTCTCCTTCTTCTCCGACACGGCCTACGAAGCTAATTACCAGGCCGGGTAAAAGTTCCAAGGGTGGGAAGAAGGGGAAATGAGTTTGATTTTGCATTTTCTGCTTTTTGTATTGACCGGGGATTGTGCGGATTCCGGTCTCCGCTTCTTTTTGTAACCTGTACAATGTAAAAATTTCTCATAGTGTTGAAATAAATAGATATTTTTCTTGTACAAATCCTTGTGTATGTAGGAATACATCTGTTTTTTATTTGAAGTGTAGAGTAAATGATTCTTTTCGCTTGTACAAATTTTTTGTCTGTGTTTCAAGAACGCACTTACTCCACATCTTTATTACGTGATATTGCAATGAACTTGTGGTATGTTGCTTGTATATTACTTTTATTAATGTAACTGAATTGTATAATGTTGCCCCCATACCACAAGTATATTGTAATATTTCTTGATTTCACAAGACCGATACTCTTATTTTAGAGAATAACTTTCCACTTTTTCAGGGAAGAATTATTCTGCTTTTAATAGAGTATATCTTGTCTTTGGAGAAATCTTTATTTTCTTTTTCTTCCTGAAGAACACTTCGACTTCTGGGAATGATCACTTTTATTTGTTTGAAAGTGAATTTTCCTATACAGTGAAATGAGCTTCTGAAGAAGGTTTTGATTTTCGTGCCCCGGTAAAGGGTTTATTTTTGGTACTTCAAGCAAGGTGAAGTACGCCTTTGAAGAGGTCTTTTGGTCTCCGAAGATAAGCGATTTTGGTCTCCGAAGAGAAGCAGTTTTGGTCTCCGAAGAGAAGCAGTTTTGGTCTCCGAAGAGAAGCAGTTTTGGTCTCCGAAGAGAAGCAGTTTTGGTCTCCGAAGAGAAGCAGTTTTGGTCTCCGAAGAGAAGCAGTTTTGGCATTTCATCTCTGGTGAAGTGGGTCTCCGAAGAGAAGCATTTTGCACTTCTACACGGGTGAAATGTGCCTCCGAAAAGGGCTTGTGCCTCTGAAGAGGGCTTGTGCCTCCGAAGAGGGCTTGTGCCTCCGAAGAGGGCTTGTGCCTCCGGAGAGGGCTTGTGCCTCCGAAGAGGGCTTGTGATTGCCTGGAAGTTACTTTCTCATGGTCGGAGGGGTCCATGGGACAAGCGTAAGTCATTCGATTGGATGTTTGTTTGTACAAACGATCGCAATCGATTAACAAGGTGCCCCTTTTTGGTAGTCCCACCGATCTTTTTGATTGAGGAAAGCTCTCCATTTATTGGCGTGCCTCGTTAGAGGGCTTTGTTGATCCTTGGGAAGGAGCATCAGTTGGTTGGCGTGCCAGGAAGGTTGCGTCTTAGGTGCAAGTAGATCCATGGGATGGACACAAGCTGTCTGATTGGATGCATCACAATCAGCCAGCGAGGGTCTTATTCCTTCTGCTTGGGAAGTTATCCCTTTAGTGGATCTACCTGCTTTCCTGTTGAGAGGCATACCTTCCTTTGGCTGCTTCCATGTCTGCCTGCTCATGTTGTACCATCATCCGCCAATCTGCGATCCTTTATCATCATTTCCAAGCGCATGTTTCCTTCTTTTGCAAGTAAATTCCTTTATCCGAAGGAGTAGACTTCACTGTTGAATGACTCCACAGAGTAAACGCAAGTTATTTGGTTGGATGTCTTTTTATATCGACGATCGCAACCAGTTAACGAGGGCTTGACACAGTGGAGCCGTCAACTTTTTATGTGAAGTTCCTCTCGTATGGGATTTGAGTTTGAAATTTTTTGTTGCTTGGAATTTGCTTTAATAAATGATTTGCAAGGCTCGCTTAGCTTTGCGATGGGTGAGCTTTGATTTAATGACCTGCAGTATTAAATCGATATTTTAGCAATACATTTAGAGTATTTACTCATCGAAATATAACAGGCATTTTATAATAGAAAACACAATGCATGGTTTTTTATTATTGAATCACGCTGATTTCTCAGCGGTTTACAATGCAGAAGTTACACATCCATCATTATCTTTACAAATTTAAGCAATGCTGTTAAGTAAAAATGAATGCTAGTTATTGCTGTTCCAGAATCTCCAAGCTAGATTTCCATTTGTGCTTGATTCATAGCTTTTGGATTTTTATGCCAGAGAAAGTGAGAGATGCCCCAGTCGCAGTTTTGTGGGTAATTAGTAGTCATCCCAACTTCCGCTTGCTGGGTATGGTCCCCCTGTGATAGCATTAATGACAAGCTTTTCTGAATCTTGCACTGCAGTGTTGTTGTGAGAATCGGATTGATAGGTAGGGTGTTGTTGATCCCGAGTGGATGAGGTTGGATCGACCCCGCTTCTCTTAACGTATTGTTGGAGTTTACCCTGCTCTAGCAATTCTTCAATCACCTTCTTTAATTGGCGACATTGGTCAATGCCATGGCCAGGTTGATTGTGAAATTGGCAGAATTTTCCATTACGCTTTGCCCCTCTTGTCATCTCAGGTGGCTTAGGATACCTGACAACGTCTTTTGTTGCAAAAAAGATATTTCTTGGTGTATCAGTTAAAGGAGTAAAGTCCGTAGGATTAAAGCGGCGAGGTTTCTTTTCATTTCTCTGGCTTTTTCCTCCTTCATTCTCCCTTTTCTGACTTTCAGATTCTCTTTAATAGGTGGGACATTGTCATTATCAGTCTGGGCAATAACCACTTTCGATGTTGCAGAAAGGCTCTCAAGGCGAATGAACTCATCGGCCTTTTTATAAAATTTATCAAGTGAGTTTGGTTCTTTCATCTTTAGCCATATCCCAAATTTACTCGATTTATCAATGGCTCTCATCAAATAAGTCAGGATCATGCGTGGTTCTGCATTTTCTACTTCGGCTAAAGCTATATTGAAACGGCTCAGGAAAGATTTGATTGATTCTCCGGGCGCTTGTTCAAGGTTAGACAGTGACATTATATCCTTAGCTTTTGAAGCATACAATCTGAACTGTTCTTTAAACTTTTGCGTTAAGTCGGAGAATTTATCTACAGACCGAACTGGAAGCTTTGTGAACCAAAGTAAAGCCACACCTTCTAGGTATACCGGAAAGTATCGACACTTGATCTCGTCTGATGCCCTTGCACCAGTCATATGCCAATCGTACTTGTAGAGGAAATGATTAGGGTCACTGGTTCCCCTATAGGCTTGGATAGTAGGAGGTGCAAATTTCCTTGGAAACTCCGCTCTTAGGATCCTTTCAGTAAACGGAGTTCTGCTTGGCGCAAATCCCCAGTCAGCCTCATCCTCTTCCCTTTGCATGCTCTCTTTCATGATGCGGCCAACCATTTCAGACAGGTACTCCTTATTGTTCAAAGATACCTCCGGGCAAGTATTAGTTCTTCCCTCGGAATTTTGCCCGAGCATATGCTCATGACAAGTTGGTTGCGGCATAGAACCATCAGCTTGGAAAGGTGGCATTTCAGGAAGAGTAGTTCGACGGTTTTCTGGTTGACGATTTGCCCCGAGCAGAGCAGTTAATCTATCCATCATCAAAGCGTTTTGAGTTTCAATTTGTTGGTATAATCCAGAAACTGCGTCATCCAATTCAGCCCTGGTGACCCCAACGGTTGGAGTTGCTTGGTCTGTTATTGGGGAAGCGGAAGTTCCTTCGTGAGCGTTTCCGGATCTGATAGGTCTACCTCTTCTTCCAGGAGCCATTATTTCAGATCTGGTTTTTAAAGAGAGGTTCTTTTTATGAATCTTTGCGAAGCAACGGTGGATGATCGCCTGAGTTGGGCTCTCAATGAAAGCACCAAAATGTTAACGGTAAAAAGTGAACGCTAACACCCTGTGTGTGTAATAGAATTGTGAAAGCACCACCCGTTAGTACGGGAACAGAATATGAACTGAGAATAGCAGAAAAGTAGTAAATGAACAACAGATTTATAGTGGTTCGACCCGTAATTGAGTCTACATCCACTTTATAGTCTTTTATTGCTGATTTCATTACAATTTGATACAATATCTCTCTAAACACAATACAATTTGATCATGAAATCATTCTTGACTACTAGCTCAATCTTTAATGATGAAACTCGATGAATCCGCGTTGGATGTTAGGAGCTCTTCTCGAAGATCGTTGTAGTGTCTCGAATGCTTGAAGATCTTTGATTGCTGAATGAGAGGAGGCTTCGACAGCGTAACGGCGCTTGGAGAAAAGAATGGCCAAAAGTCCCCTTCATGTTGGAAGTGGTGGGGTATTTATAGGAGCTGATCTGGACTCAGGAAATTTCTCTAAGTCTTTAGGTCGTAGCCGACTTAGGGTAGGTCGGTGGCGAGTTAAGGAATAGGGTTAGGGCGTAGCAGAGTTAACTCGCAATCTTAAGTCGACCATTTGTTAAGTCCTAGGTCGCGTACGACCTAAGCTAGGTCTTAGGTCGCGAGCGACCTAAGATAAGTCGTAGTCTATTCGCGACTTACCAAATGCAGCGATGAAGTACGTGGTTTTCTCTAAGTGATAAGTCGGTGATGACTCAAGAGATCATGCGCGACTTAGTATAAGTCATAGGTCTTCCACAACTGTCTTAAGTCAATCCCTTATCTTATAGATCCTTAACTCGCGGCACTTCTTAACTCGGAGCACTGCATAACTCGGAGAGCTTTTAGGTCGCAACATTGTTAGATCGCAATGTTCCTTAGGTCGCAGAGCCTCTTAGGTCGCGGACTTCTTTAGATCGGCAGGCTCCTAACTCGGCATCCTTCTTAAGTCGGTCTTAACTCCTGAGTCACAGATCTTCTTAAGTCGGCAGGCTCCTAAGTCGGCACAACTCTTAAGTCGACAGCTCTTCTCAGTAGTTAGATCGGCAACTGTTGGGTCAGAGCTTTCCTTAAGTCGGTTACGCCTTTAGCTTGTTAGGTCGTCTTCTGTCTTAGGTCGGCAAGCACCTTAACTCGGCATACTGCTAGGTCGCGAGTCGAAAAAAGGGGTTAACAATTTCATTCGATTACACTTTCAATTTATAATCCAATACTTGATTTTTTTTCCAAAATCATTTTATTTAATTTTCTTCACTTTACTCCAAGTTAAATTTTATTTTATCCTTCTTTAGTTTACATGTATTTAATTTGCTTACCTTTCTAGCTTTATTAATTTTTTACAAGTTAATTTCACCCCTAGAGTTTAAACCATTACTTAGACACTCAAAAACATTTTCAACCAATTCCAGAGTCTTCAATAGCCACTTAAGTATTTCAAAAATCATTTGAAATCAATTATATCCAATATTCTTTGGCAAATTCAATTATCCCTTTGAATTTCAAAACCAAACCCAGTTTGCAAACAATTCCAATTTAAAACAATTTGGTAGCAATTTCTCTCTTGGAAACTCGAAAATGAACATCGATGATGCTGTAGTCATCAGTGAAGTTATTTTCCAACGACCGAAAGAGTTTAGTGCTTTTGCTTCTTTCAAAAATATTTCAAATATTTTTAAATTCTAAATCTCACCAGATTTCAAATCCTATTCAAAAATATTTTCCAAATAATATCACCATTATTTCTTCAAAATCTTTGAAAACTATCTTCAAACTCAAAGGAATTTAAACTTCCCAAAATTCCAAATTTCAAAATCCATCCAATTCAGATTCAAACATTACTCTGGAGTTTTTATTTCAACTTCAATTATAAACTATATTTATAGTTCACATTTACTAATTTTATTTGTAAATGAATTTATTTCTTAACTTTTAGCTATGGTTTTCAATTTCTTATTCAATCCCTTCACAACAATGATAATAATTTAATATTATCATTTCCTAGCAACCAAGAAACCATATATATATCTATAATAATTTCTAAAAATTATTTCTTTCATATATAAAAATAATTTGGGTAAAATTATTTCATTTACCTTATTTAAAAATAATACTATGTCGGTTTATCTTGTTTAAGAGTTTAGAAACCCCTATCGATGTCGTGGTGTCCCACTCATTGACCCGAATCCATAAACACTCAACCGATAAATCAACACGATATAAAAACAATTTTTATATCCACTAACAAATACACGCTCATATCTATTAATACACTCAAACTCATTCTAGAGTACTACTGACTCTATCTCTAATGAGTAATCCCAAGCAGAGCCAAGGTTCTCGCTTAACCTTCAGCTTCGATACCACTGTAATGACCCGCAAATCCGTACCCCTTGAGTCAACACTATGCACCATCATATCAACTCAAAGTGAACGGAAATACGAACCATTTGGGGTTAAAGAAGAAAGAGGTATAAGAAGAAATAGAAAACAACACAGAATCTCACATCGCAGCGGAATAAAATATAATAGATAATATTTGATCTTTACAGAAAGAAACTATATCTGTTTATACATACCTCATCAGAATACAACATTAGAATACAATACAATCAACATCTCAATTCAGGACAGTTATAATAACTTGTCCCACACAGAATACACAACATACACAACACAGCGGAATATACATCATATACGTGTGATACGTCTCGCCATCCAGCTCGTCTCCTGAGCTCCACAGCACCATATCCTGTATCTTATAATACTCGGTCTGACCTGAGCATTATAATAAAATAACACCCGAGTCAGTCTGGAAAAAAAACATGAGAAAACACACTCAATTGGATTATTAAAGTTTTCCAAAACCTTTGAAATCAAAAGCATCTCGTAAGACCACCGAGCATTATAATAAAATAACACCCGAGTCAGTCTGGAAAACAAACATGAGAAAACACACTCAATTGGATTATTAAAGTTTTCCAAAACCTTTGAAATCAAAAGCATCTCGTAAGAACACGCCACAAATAAACATGTCGGGTTTTTACCTTACGATAGCCAAAACACTTTCTTATCAAAATCCTCTGATATTATAATAGTGTCTATATACAAACACTTATTCAAACAGCTGAAATTGTTACATGATTAAATTCCAGCATACTAGCCACAAAGTGGGTTCTACAAACGAAAACCATAAAAGGCGCGTATGGAGAATGGATTTCCAACTAATGACTAGGCACTGGGGTACCACCTGTCACAAGGACCGAGGACCATGCCCAATCCACTGCAACACAAGGCCGGAACTACCCCTTACTGGAAAATTCCGAGTAAGATCACCCCGCGGTTGGGATCAGCAACCGCACCACTAAGCCGAAATAAAAAGGACATCTAGACAGGGATGACCTCACCCTAATGGGCGCTACCCACATAGCCTTGCTGCATAACCCCTGATTTTCAGTCATTCCCGGTTGATGAGGCTCGAGGCTAAGCGTTACCTTTTTAGGACACATATCTTAGAATGCCCATCGTCCACCTGACGATGTTTCGAAAAGCATTCATCCATACAAGTCCATTCTGGGTCCGAACAGAACCGAAGGCACTATTCCTACTACATCCATTGGAATCACCCTCAGGATTAGTAGCGATTAGTCCTTGCACTTCATTGCTCCATCTTTGATTCCAAACTCGTTTCCCCACGAAACGTACAAACCGGATCAAAGTTGTTTTCGAGAATTAAATCTCGATCCCGGCCTCTTCGAAACGATCAGCGCATTGGCCAATATTGATAGTCGGTTATTTAACTATCAATTAACATTCACAAACATCCATCAAACAATAAATAATTTTCCAAATTATTTATTTACCTCACAAATTTCTTCGCAACATATAATTCCATTTTCAACCCTTTTGAAAACAGTTTTCAAACTACACTCTTCTCATGGAATAAATTCCCAAATACTTATTTCCATTGAAAACACCAAGTACAATTACTTTAGATTTTTTAAAATAATTTAAAAACACTTTATTATAAAATACACTTTAAAACATTTAAATTAAAACTACTTTAATACTTTATTTAAAAATATATACTTTAAGAATATTTTAAATAAACTACTTTATAAAATATAAAACTACATTTTTATCCTTTTAAAACACAATACCAAGTTACCTTTAAATAATTACTACTAAATTAACTTTGAGAAATATTACTTTTAAACTTTAAACATTTTAAAATAATAAATTTTCTAAAACATATTTTAAAAACAACTTTAAAACATTTAACTCATACTTAAAAGTTGCTTTGGAAACGTACTTGGCTATCCAGGGAAATACACTTCTCTTTCACATCTTTAAAAATAAATCACTATTTATTTTTAAACAAATTTACCCATTCCTTTAATAAATTCCCACCTTGAATTTATTCTTCCAAATATCCACTGATATATATTACTTCACTTTTATAAACCCAGTTTATAAATTCCAAAATCTCACTTCTCTTTTAAATTCCAATTCCAAACACTTAAATCAATTTACAATTAATTTCCAATTTACTTCACTTTGAAATAAATTTCCTTACTTACTCCGTTTAATTTAAAATCCATTAACTTTCAGATTTTATTTCTTTATTATGATTTTAAAAAAAAATCCTTTTTAACTGAGAATACCAATTTCAGATTCCCAAATTCCTTTCTTATCCCTTTTTAAATAAATTTAAACCTTGAGTTTAAAAATTAAATTCTTTATTTCCTGATATAATATCACTTAAGTTTAAAATTCATTATTCCTCTGTTTATTCAAATTCCCTCTTCCGTACTCGGAATTTTTATTTATTAGAATTTTAAAATCACTTTTATTCTTTTCCAATTAATTCTTAAATTTATTCAAATTCTCTATAATTACTTACTTAAAAATTCACTCTTTTATTTCCTTTCCAAAAATTCAATTTATATATTTTTGGTAACTCATTATACCCAAATATATTCAATCAAACCATAACATCCAATACTCCAATTATCAATATAATTCATCACAGGATATCAAATAATCATATCATAGAATATTTAAGACAAATCTAAATATTTTAAGGAATCCAGTTGGATTCCTCCAACCTGTTTCTCTGCATCCACAGATGTTAGCACAATACCAATTCCACTTCGAGGTGGACTATCGCGGTATATAGGATTAATATAGTATCATCCGCTATTATGCGGCACATAGGGTCTCATCCGCTATATAATGTAGGAATATCAATCACTCCAATATATATGTACTATATATAGTATACCACATCCAGACTGATAATAATAATCCGTTGCAATCAATCATCCAACAATTTAAATTTAACTATTTAAATTTACTAGTAATCCAAATGAGTAAGATTAAATCACCTTTGATTTTTAACTTGCAGTCCGATCAAACCAGCTTGTTTTCTTCCGATTTAGACCTTGTACAAACATTAGATGATTTTATTAATATTCGAACAAATCGAACAATTAAATTCCCATTTGACAAATTTAATTAACTAATGATTTAGTTTAAAACTGATTTCCCTTTAATAAATCTTTTAGTAACTAAAATAGTTTAGACAAGTCAATTAAACAAATTTAATCTCTATAATACGTTATTTTAAAATAAACTAGTTAAGTGAAAATATGTATATTTATTTCTTTCAAACTTATCTATATATAGTTATTTTCCTATTTCCATATACTTTTAAATTTAGAACAGGCTGCTTAGAAAAATATTTTTGATGTTTATCTATATACACGCATATGTATATATATATATATATATATATAAAGAGAAGTCTGTATATATATACTTCTCTGGAAAAAGGTTTTCTGTTTAAAATTTTATATATTTTGTTTTGTATACATTTATGACTATTACTAAGTCAAGTATTAACGAAAGGAAAAAAATGAATACCTCGCTACGTACACACAAATCGAAGCCATCACGACCTCGATCTCGACTCCGACCACACGCGAATGCCACCATCGCAGGCTCGAAAACACCCTTAGCTTGATTCCCTTGTAGACGTACAAACTATCGCGGCCACAAATCAAAGTCACCTCCCCAGTCTCGATCTCCTCGTTTCACGCGAGTGCGTCACCTCAACCACATGCGAGCGAAACCCTAGCAGTCAGAACCAAATTCGCTTCCTCCTCTCTCCATCGGGATTGATCGCGGCCACATGCTAGGCAAACCACGAAGCTTCGATCCCAACCCTTCGCGATTTTCCCGCAATCGCGGCGACTTGGCCCTGCAAACTCCCCTGCTTGAAGTCTTAAGCTTGAGCTCGAACGAGGAACACGTTGAAATCTGATTAGGTTTGAACAGACAGAATGGAAAGGGGGAAAAGAAACGCGGCTGAATTAGAAAAAAGAAATTTGTTTCGGCCATTAAAATTTCGAGCGAAATGTATTGCTTTTTTTTTGTTTTCGAAGTGGACATCTGGATTGTGATTAAAAAGGCAAGGGGACACGTTTCAATGTTAACAAGTTTTGAACAACTAGCTACAGTGTTTTGAATTGAAATTAAAAAGTTCTGATGTGAATACTTTGACCAGTCAAACCATTTATATATTAAATTTAAATTTAAATTCAAATTGTTTAGAAAACAAAGCCTAAAATATCGATCTCCTATCGAGCGTGCCGCTAGGCGTTTATAATGTTATACCCCTATTACGAACACGATGGAAAAAAGTTTCGAGTCCTAATTCGATCGTATGGAGAAGACAGCTTTTTGAACCTAGTTATTATATTGAATTTTTGATATAGAGTTCAGTGCGTTTACTTACCGTATGATCATACGACAACTCCAAACACTACGAAATTTGAAATCCGATAATAATACAATATTACGGATCCAATGGAACTGGTTTCGTCGAATTCCAAGACTGTGCCTCGGAAGGCTATTTTTTTAAATTCAATTTAAACGATATATTTTTATTACTGAACAAAACACTTTTAAATTCAATTTTAAAAGTTCTATCACTTTCAGTATTATTAATATGAACTCCTAAGTCTTCAAATTATTTTTAACAGGCTTAAAACTCCAGATTCAACATTTTACCCAACTTCAAATTATTTAATTTAATTATTAAATTATCCAATAAATATTGATATTTGAAATTCGAGTTAAAAATTTAACTTTTAAATATTTAAAACAATTAAATATTTTAATTTCAAAAGCCCAAAATTCCGGGTCGTCACATTTACATTTCCAAAATCATTTCGTAATTGATATCAAAATATCATATTCTCAAAACCATAATACTTTCAAACCATATTCACTTTCAAATCATATTCACTTTCAAATTCATATTCACATTAAAACATCGTTTCCAAAATAATAATTTCTTCAAAAATCATATTTCCAATACAGGTTAAATTCTTACTTCAAAATCATCATATTTAATTAATTATAACATTAAATCCCAACTTAGGTTATTACATCATTTAACCTTATTTTCTTTTAAACTAATAAATTTAATTCAAAAGTTCCACTTACTTGGTCTGGAAATTTAGAAATAGTTTAAATAATTATAAATAGTTAAAATAGTTATATATAGTTAAATACTCTAAAATAGCTTTAAAATAGATTAATTAGATTTAAAATAAATTAAAATATTTTAATTAGTTTAAAATAAATTAAATTGGATTAAAATAGATTAAAATACTATATATAGTTGATATTAGTTAAATAGTTTAATAAATTTGAAATTCTTAATAATTAGAACTTTTAAAATGATATATTCTTTTAAAATAGTTTATATTAAAATATAAGTTTGGAATTTATATCCAATTAAACTATTCATTTCATTTTAACACAATTAGACCAATTTCAATTTCCAATTCAACAAACCAAATTTCCCTTTCATACATAAACTTGATTTTCCAAAAATACTTAAATTTATATAAATCAAATTTTACTTCAAAATATCATTTAATTCCATTCAAAAATTGAGGATTTTAAAATCATTTAATTTAACCGATCCGGTGTCCGTATATAATTCTCTACCCTAGGGTCAAGTGATATGGATATTTATCATTTCAATCCGCAATTTAAAATTTTACGGTTATATATCATTTCAAACCGCAATCCTGAATAAATATAAAAATTCATAAAATCGCTCGAGTCTATCATTTCAACCCATAACGATTTTCAAATAATAATAAGTTAAGGAACTTCCAGAGTGATAACAGTATATATAAATAAATTAACATAACATCCAATCATCCAATATCAACAATCAACATCCATCATAATTATCATCCAAATCAACCAAATAAATATCAGCAATTTACTAATTTACAATAACAGGTATTCAAGTGGCAAATAAATTTCAAAAATAAATTAAAAAACAATTTAATTCGAAAGGATACAAATTAACAAGGATGGCAATTTAAATATATCAAACAGTCATAAATAATTTCCTAATCACATCATAAATTAATTTAACAAACATAAGAAATTTTAGAAGTTGTGAGTGGGTTAAAACACTCACCTTTGAATTTAGATTGAATTTAAATTCAATTTAGGGCCCAAATTTGAACGGTCTCAGAATTCTTCCAAATAAGCGTCAAAATGTCTGGAATTTCAATACGATCCTAACGCAAGAAACAGCGCGTGAATTGGACCTCGTATGCAAAAGTTATTGCGATTTAGAACATTTGAAATAGGAATTTAAATAAAAATAAAAATAAAATAACGACCTATCATATTCGGCCACGCCATCTTCTCTTCTGCACACACCCTACCCGCCTCGTACAATGCGAGACCATCTCCCAATCTAGCAGCCAATCACCGAACGAACGAAACCCAAAGCTAGCTGCCGCTATCAATCAACGCGCGCCACTAGCAGGCCAACTGCGGCCCCATGCGTGCCTCCTCCAGGTGAGGCACCCACCACCAAAACTCCAAGCGAACACCTCAGATCGACTCCCCGCGGCCCCTTCTACAAAGCGGTATCAATGATTCGATGATCTAACGTAGTTCACCGGAAAGTGATGAACGATTGAAAATAAACTAGTCAATTCCGACCACATCGAAACCCAGATCGAAAAACGAATCACATATTTGACTTGCGCTCGTCGAGAGCTTCAAATCGATATATAATTTGATATAGTTTGAGGAGATTTGATTTTGAAGTTGAATTTTGAATTGAAATTGAATTGGATAATTTAGGGTTTGTCTGCCATTAGAAAGAGAGGAACAAATGAAATTGTACGTACATACAAACTGAGTTGAGGAACACTAGGGTTTATAACAGGTTATTTATAGATGGATCGGAAATAGAACAAATGGATTAGGTCGATTTGGGTTTGAACGATAAACGACCGGAAAAGCCCGTTCTGACTCCGGAACGAAAATGGGTCATCCTATATATCAAAATAGATGTTATTGAATATTTTAAATCCACTGGAACCGGTTTCAGTTCATAATTCTATCATTTGAAGAAGTTATGCTAAAATCAGCTTATTTCAAATTGATTTCAATTGATTTCAATTTAATTGATTTCTAGGCGTTTCGAGCCCGTACGATCAAACGACAAGTCCGATCGTTACGAAACTTGAAATCCTACAATAATTCACCATTATGGATCCGATGAAACTAGTTTCGTCGAAATCTGAGTCAGTGGAAAAATGGCTATTTTCCAGTTAATTAAATAAATTAATATTAAATTAGTTAATCACTTTTCGATTCAAATTTTATATATTTCAATTTCTATTAATTTGGATTACTTAATAATTTATAATCCTTTAAAACTAATTTATACATCAATTCAATGTAAATTATCTCACCAATTACAGTGTTTAATTCCAATTTTAGTAAATTCATTAATTATTAATTGAAATTTCAATAAATCCATTTATTCGATTTTTAAATCTTGTTATTCAATAAATTGTCATCTCATAGGTACAATTAACATCGGTTTATATCTTAGCACGTTAATATTTCCCAAATTTATCTTGATTTCAAATAACGTAATATTTAATTTCATTTTAATCACAATTAATTTCCAATTTAATTTAATGGACTGCATACATAGGTAACTTATAATAATTGTCACTATTTACATTTAATTACATTTACAAGTTCATTACTTACAAACAAATGTTACAATTACTTAATATAATGCTAATTTCATTCAATTATTATTAACAATACATTATTTCATTAGTTAATTAACTATTTACATTTGTTTCTTATATCCAATTTTATCACCAAGTATAACAATTTACATTATTTCAATTACTTGCAATTTCATTCAAATTGTTAATTATTAGTTTTAATCATCATTTGTTACTTCATTTCAGTATTCATTTCATTATTACATTACAAATTTCTTTTTCTTCCAAATTTAATTACCAAAACTTATTATATTAACAAATTTAAATCATCGAAAATTACGGGTCGTTACACAATCATTCCCCTGTATAGTTTTTGATCAACATCTTTTGACATGTCTTCTTTATTCAAGGCTTCATTGGTTGCCATAGGAGTGGGTTTTCTACTTGTAGTGGTCATACCAAACTTAATAACTAGATCCCTAACATACTTTTCTTGACTAATGAAAATACCACTATCTAATTGTTTTATTTGCAATCCTAAAAAGAAATTAAGTTCACCCATATGACTCATCTCAAACTCTTTTTTCATTATTTCAGAAAACTCTTTGTTCATTTCATTGTTTGTTGATCCAAAAATGATATCATCTACATAAATCTGTACTAATTGGATATCATTTTTGTTTCTTTAATAAAAAGAGTATTATCTACTCTACCTTTTTAAAAATTTTATTGTAATAGGTAAGATCTTAGTCTGTCATACCAGGCTCTAGAAGCTTGTTTCAGACCATATAAAGCTTTCTTTAATTTATAAACATGATTTGGAAACTTTTCTTCTTCAAAAAGTGGAGGTTGTTCAACATAAACATCCTCTTTAACAAAACCATTTAGAAAAGCACTTTTGACATTCATTTGAAATAACTTGAAATTGTTGTAGTTTGCAAAAGCAAGTAGAATTATAATGGCTTCTAATCTTGCCACGGGTGCAAAGGTTTTATCAAAGTATATTCCTTCTTCTTGACAATAACCTTGCGCGACTAACCGAGCTGTATATCTAACGACCTCACCTTGTTCATTCATTTTATTTTTATAAACCCATTTAGTTCCTATTATAGTTTTGTCTACAGGTCTAGGAACAAGTTCCTATACATCATTTTTGGTGATGTTAGCTCCCTTTTAGCAACGACTTACGAGTTAAAAAGCCTAAAACCTGTGTACTCAACGACTCACGACTTAGTTGCTGAAAAGGAATCTATGGCTTGAATGACTTACGACCTACCGGGTTAGGGAGCTATGACCTAAGGGAGTCTACGACCCAACTATCTCAAGAGCTTCGCGACCTAGCAGCTTGCGACCTAAAGGAGCTTGCGACCTAACTACTTAAGATGTATGCCGACCTAGTAGCCAACCGACTTAACAAATGGTCGACTTAAGATTGCAAGTTAACTCTGCTCCGACTTAACTACTCAACGAGTTAAAGTCTCTACGACTTAAGAAGGTTTCGACTTAACATGCTACGACTCATGAAGTTAACTCTTCTACGACTTAAGAGACTCAGCGACTTAACTTCCCTAGCGACCTAACTATCTGGAAGGCCTTAAGTCGTCTACGACTCATGGTTTGCTATAAGTCGTCTACGACTCATGGTTTGCTATAAGTCATCTACGACTCATGGTTTGCTATAAGTCGTCTACGACTCATGGTTTGCTATAAGTCATCTACGACTCATGTTTTGCTATAAGTCGTCTACGACTCATGATTTGCTATAAGTGGCCTGCGACTTAAGAGCTTCATGACTCAACGAAGACAAGCTTCTTACGACTCATGGTCTTACGAGATAAGAGGTGTACGACTCATAGTCCTGCGAGATAAGAAGTGAACAACTTAAGTTATGTGGCGACTTAGTGATTGAAAAGAATCAACGGCCTAACTGCTAAAGGCTCTACGACTCATGAGGTTCTACGACTCATGAGGTTCTACGACTCACAAGGTCTGTACGACTCATCAGGCTTATGGCTTATGAAAACTTACGACTCATGAGGTCTTACGATTCATCAGTCTTACGACTCATCAGATTTACGACTCATGGAGATTTACGATTCATGAGGTCTTACGACTCATCAGGCTTACGACTTAAAGGCTATCAAGCTGGAATCCAAAGCCCTTGCCTGTGCTACTTTGATCTGATGAGTCGACTACGACTTAGCACTTGTCTTCCAACTGAGCCACGAGATGGACCAAATATGGCGCCCACGAGACATCTTAAGTCGAATACGAGTTACGACTTACAATGAGTCGGTCACGACTCATGACTTGGCCAAACCGAGAGCTCAGAAATCTGCTCCTATAAATAGGCCACCACTTCCAACATGAAAAGGACTTTTTTGGCCATTCATTTCTCCAAGTGCCGTTACGCTGTCGAAGCCTCCTCTCATTCAGCAATCAAAGATCTTCAAGCATTCGAGACACTACAACAATCTTCGAGAAGAGCTCCTTACATCCAACACGGATTCGTCGAGTTTCATCATCAAAGATCGAGCTAGTAGTCAAGAGTGTTTTCATGATCAAGTTGTATTGTATTCTGAAGGATATTGTATTAAATTGTAACCGAATCAGCAATAAAAGACTATAAAGTGGACGTAGGCTCAATTACGGGCCGAACCACTATAAATCTGTTGTTCATTTACTGCTTTTCTGCTATTTTCAGCTTATATTCTGTTCCCGTACCAACGGGTGGTGCTTTCACAATTCTATTACACACACCGGGTGTTAGCGTTCACTTTTTACCGTTAACATTTTGGTGCTTTAACCGAGAGTTGAACTCAGGCGATCATCCATCATTGCTTCGCAAAGATTCATAAAAAGAACCTCTCTTAAAAACCAGATCCGAAATAATGGCTCCTGGAAGAAGAGGTAGACCTATCAGATCCAGAAATGCTCACGAAGGGACTTCCGCTTCCCCAACAACAGACCAAGCAACTCCAACCGTTGGAGTCACCAGGGCTGAATTGGATGACGCAGTTTCTGGATTATACCAACAAATTGAAACTCAAAATGCTTTGATGATGGATAGAATAACTGCCCTGCTCGGGGCAAATCGTCAACCAGAAAACCATCAAACCACCCTTCCTGAAATGCCACCTTTCCAAGCTGATGGTTCTATGCCGCAACCAACTTGTCATGAACATATGCCCGGGCAAACTTCCGAGGGAAGAACTGGTGCTTGCCCGGAGGTGTCTTTGAACAATAAAGAGTACCTGTCTGAAATGGTTGGCCGCATCATGAAAGAGAGCATGCAAAGGGAAGAAGATGAGGCTGACTGGGGATTTGCACCAAGCAGAACTCCGTTTACTGAAAGGATCCTGAGAGCGGAGTTTCCAAGGAAATTTGCACCTCCTACTATCCAAGCCTATAGGGGAACCGGTGATCCTAATCATTTCCTATACAAATACGATTGGCATATGACCGGTGCAAGAGCATCAGACGAGATCAAGTGTCGATACTTTCCAGTATATCTGGAAGGTGTGGCTTTACTTTGGTTCACAAAGCTTCCAGTTCGGTCTGTAGATAAGTTCTCCGACTTGACACAAAAGTTTAAAGAACAGTTCAGATTGTATGCTTCAAAAGCTAAGGATATAATGTCACTGTTTAACCTGGAACAAGCGCCCGGAGAATCAATCAAATCTTTCTTGAGCCGTTTCAATATAGCTTTAGCCGAGGTAGAAAATGCGGAACCACGCATGATCCTGACTTATTTGATGCGAGCCATTGATAAATCGAGTAAATTTGGAATATGGCTAAAGATGAAGGAACCGAACTCACTTGATAAATTTTATAAAAAGGCCGACGAGTTCATTCGCCTTGAAAGCCTTTCTACGACGTCGAAGGTGGTTGCTGCCCAAACTAATAATAACAGTGTCCCATCTAAGAAAAGAGAATCTGAAAGTCAGAAAAGGGAGAATGAAGGAGGAAAGAACCAGGGAAATGAAAAGAAACCTCATCGCTTTAATTCTTCGGATTATACTCCTTTAACTGATACACCAAGAAATATCTTTTTTGCAACAAAAGACATTGTCCGGTATCCTAAGCCACCTGAGATGACGAAAGGTGCAAAGAGTAATGGAAAATTCTGCCAATTTCACAATCAACCTGGCCATGACACTGACCAATGTCGCCAGTTAAAGAAAGTGATTGAAGAATTGCTGGAACAAGGTAAACTCCAACAATACGTTAAGAGAAGCGGAGTCGATCCAACCTCATCTACTCGGGATCAACAACACCCTACCCATCAATCCGATTCTCACAACAACACTGCAGTGCAAGATTCAGAAAAGCTTGTCATTAATGCTATCACAGGGGGACCATACCCAGCAAGCAGAAGTTGGGATGACTACTAATTACCCACAAAACTGCGGTTGGGACATCTCTCACTTTCTCTGGCGTAAAAATCCAAAAGCTATGAATCAAGCACAAATGGAAATCCAGCTTGGAGATTCTGAAACAACAATAACTAGCATTCATTTTTACTTAACAGCATTGCTTGAATTTGTAAAGATAATGATGGATGTGTAACTTCTGCATTGTAAACCGCTGAGAAATCAGCGTGACTCAATAATGAAAAACTATGCATTCTGTGTTTTCTATTATAAAATGCCTGTTATATTTCGATGCGTAAATACTCTAAATGTATTGCTAAAATGTCGATCTAATACTGTAGGTCATTAAAGCAAAGCTCACCCATCGCAAAGCTAAGCGAGCCTTACAAATCATTTATTAAAGCAAATTTCAAGCAACAAAAATTCCAAACTCAAATCCCATACAAGAGGAACTTCACATAAAAAGTTGACGGCTCCACTGTGTCAAGCCCTCGTTAACTGGTTGCGATCGTTGATATAAAAAGGCATCCAACCAAATAACTTGCGTTTACTCTGTGGAGTCATTCAACAGTGAAGTCTACTTCTTCGGATAAAGCAATTTACTTGCAAAAGAAAGGAAGACACGCTTGGAAATGATGATGAAGGATCGCAGGTTGGCGGATGATGATACAACATGAGCAGGCAAACATGGAAGCAGCCAAAGGGAGGCATGCCTCTCAACAGGAAAGCAGGTAGATACACTAAAGGGATACCTTCCCAAGCAGAAGGAATAAGACCCTCGCTAACTGATTGTGATGCATCCGATCAGGCAGCTTGTGTCCATCCCATGGATCTACTTGCCCCTAAGACGCAACCTTCCTGGCACACCAACCAAAGCCCTCTAACGAGGCACGCCAATAAATGGGAGTGCTTTCCTCAATCAAAAAGATTGGTAGGACCACCAAAGGGGCACCTTGTTAATTGATTGCGATCGTTTGTACAAACAAACATCCAATCAAGCAACTTGCGCCTGTCCCGTGGACCCCTCCGACCATGAGAAAGTAACTTCCAGGCAATCACAAGCCCTCTTCGGAGGCACAAGCCCTCTTCGGAGGCACAAGCCCTCTTCGGAGGCACAAGCCCTCTTCGGAGGCACAAGCCATCTTCGGAGGCAAAAGCCCTCTTCGGAGGCACAAGCCCTCTTCGGAGGCACAAGCCCTCTTCGGAGGCACAAGCCCTCTTCGGAGGCACAAGCCCTCTTCGGAGGCACAAGCCATCTTCGGAGGCAAAAGCCCTTTTCGGAGGCACAAGCCCTCTTCGGAGGCACAAGCCCTCTTCGGAGGCACAAGCCCTCTTCGGAGGCACAAGCCCTCTTCGGAGGCACAAGCCATCTTCGGAGGTAAAAGCCCTTTTCGGAGGCACATTTCACCCGTGTAGAAGTGCAAAATGCTTCTCTTCGGAGACCCACTTCACCAGAGCTGAAATGCCAAAATTGCTTCTCTTCGGAGACCAAAATTGCTTCTCTTCGGAGACCAAAATTGCTTCTCTTCGGAGACCAAAATTGCTTCTCTTCAGAGACCAAAAGACCTCTTCAGAGGCGTACTTCACCTTGCTTGAAGTACCAAAAATAAACCCTTTACTGGGGCATAAAATCAAAACCTTCTTCAGAAGCTCATTTCATTGTACAGGAAAATTCACTTTCAAACAAATAAAAGTGATCATTCCCAGAAGTCGAAATGTTCTTCAGGAAGAACAAGAAAATAAAAAATTTCTCCAAAGACAAGATATACTCTATTAAAAAGCAGAATAATTCTTCCCTGAAAAAGTGGAAAGTTATTCTCTAAAATAAGAGTATCGGTCTTGTGAAAGCAAGAAATATTACAATATACTTGTGGTATGGGGGCAACATTATACAATTCAGTTACAGTAATAAAAGTAATATACAAGCGACATACCACAAGTTCATTGCAATATCACGTAATAAAGATGTGGAGTAAATGCGTTCTTGAAACACAGACAAAAAGTTTGTAAAAATAGAAAGAATCGTTTACTCTACATTTCAAATGAAAAACAGATGTATTCCTACATACACAAGGATTTGTACAAGAAAAATATCTATTTATTTCAACACTATGAGAAATTTTTTACATTGTACAGGTTACAAAAAGAAGCGGAGACCGGTATCCGCACAATCCCCGGTCAATACAAAAAGCAGAAAAGACAAAATCAAACTCATTTCCCCTTCTTCCCACCCTTGGAGCTTTTACCCGGCCTGGTAATTAGCTTCGTAGGCCGTATCGGAGAAGAAGGAGAAAGAGACTCAGCCGGATCAATCTCTGCTTCATCCCCAGTAGCAGAAGAACTCTTCTTTCCTTTCTTCGAAACCGCACGCTTTCCCTTCTTCTTGGAAGAAGACTCGCTCCCCGGAGTAAGAAATGTAGAAAGCTTTGTGTCGTAGTCAAAAGACCGCTCCGGGGTCTTCTCGCTTTCTTCCAGACCTTCTGCCTTCTGTTCTTCGGAAGCAGGTGGTTCGTCTATACCTTGAAGGGCTGCTATTGGTTCTTCCTGTGAACCTGGTTGAGAAGCTGGAAGAGGTATAACTTGAGAAGGAGGAGGAACGACAGCTGAAGAAGGAAGAATTGGTGCAGTTTCCGGCACGACTGCTGCATAATAAAAGAAATCAAAATCAGTATTCTCCGAGGAAAAAGAAGACCGTGAATCGTCAAAGTTACCTGGAGAAGCCGGTTTAGCGAGATCAATCTCAAATTCCCGAACTTGGAAGTCCTTCATTGCCTCTTCCTCTATAGGAGTGGTCACAACTGGAGGTGAAGGATGAGAGCTGGAATCCATAATGTTTGCATCAGCCAAAGTGGAAGTATGAGCAGGGGCAGTTAAAAGAGCTTCCTCTTTTGAGAGCTCTTCTCCCAGTGATTCAGCCCGCGCTTTAGCAAGCTGCTCCTTCCCTCTAACAAGAGCAGCGCGAGCCTCATCATCAAGATAGCGAGCCTCAAATTTTGCTTCCTCAAATTTTGCTTCATCATAGCCGGCACCTTTAAACATATCAAGTGCGGCCTCCCACACTTCAGCCAGAGTGATTTCATAATCTGGACCCAGAAAAGCAAGGCTCCCACGACCCAGAACGTAGTGTAAATAAAAGTCGAATAAGGTAGAACTGATGTTTGCTTTCGTTGCCTCATGAGATTGCTCGGCCGCTTCTTTTTCGGCAATGGCAGCAACCCTACCAGTAACAGCCTCATCACAAGCTGTCTCAGCTTTGGCAAGCCGAGACTTTAGTAACTCAATCTCCGCGTTCTGGGAAGTGACTTTTTCCCGCAGTTCGACGTTTTCTGTGCGATACTTCTCATTAACGTGCTGTTCGGCGGCAAGCTTCATTTCTACATTTCTTTGTGCAGCATGTGCATCCCGCACTTGCTTCTGAAAGACTTCTTCTTTTTGAGTATATGATGCAGAAGAAGAAGCGAGATTTTCCTTAAGCTGCTTAACTTCAGACGCAAGCTTTGCATTGTCGTCTGCAATGCTCGTCATCTCCGCGTCATGCTGCTTACGCCATTTGTCCCATTCTGATTTATCGTTCTCCATGGTCATCATCGCCTCAAGGTTAAAATGGTTGACCCTTTGAAGTTCATCAACCAACTTCTGCCATCCAGACATTCTTTCAATATCAAGCTTGACAGCATCGACATTTCTCAGCATTGCTTGCTTATCAATGGGAACCAAATCTAAGTCAAAACGGACTCCTCTTAAACACCAATTCGGAAATCGGCTCTGAAGCGTTGGAGGGCCGTCTTTAACTTGATATTGTGGCCTGTTAATGATGGTTTGAATATCAGATTCCTTTAGAGGAGGAGAACCGGCCGGAATGTCAGAAGAAATGGGAGCGTTAGTCTTCTCAGAAATAGCAGACGCGTCACTTGGCTTAGACCGTTTGCTCGATTCATCAGTAATTTGAGTCTTCCCTTTGTCATCATAAGACTTTCGCTTATGAGAATCGTGAGTTCTGTAAGAAGAATCATATCGATCAGCATCTCTTCTTCTCTGCCGCTGCTTATAATCCCATTTTTCTTGAGCCTTCCTTTCGGCCCGTTCCTCATCTGTCTCTCTCTGGTCACCAAAATATTTCCTGAAGTCATAGGATCCACGTCCTCCATGACGCTGAAATGAGTCATAATATGAGCCGGAGCGTCCCATTGTAGAACCTGAAATTGAAAAAGAAAGGCAAGTTTTAGAAATCCTCAAATTGAAGAAGCTAAGTGCATATAAGTGCCAAAATTCTAAGTGTGTGTGATGTGAAAACTACACGCGTCAGACTACAAACCACTTTTGGGCGTAGAAATGGCAACAAGTTGTGTGGAAGGCGTTGTGGTTTGTTGCAAAGAAGAAGTTGCTTCGATAACAGGAGGGACCACTTTAGAAACATCATCTTTAAAGAGCTCCTGAGAGGTTATCATAATGTCGCTCAGACTGTCAAAAGTATCATCGCCATGGTGCATGGGAGAATTATCTTTTTCAACTTCCACCTCAGCCGTCTTTTCAAGAGTGTGAAGATTTTCCTCCTCTTCAACAACCGGGGCAAGTGCTAACTTACTGGACGATCCAGCAATGTCGGTAGGAGTAGAACACTTTACCAATGAAGTCTCAGCGGTAAGTTCTTGCGGTAAAAGTTCTTTAGCAGGAACAGGGGCATCTGATTCCTCAGCAGGAGAATCAGGGACTTCATGTGGCTGAGTGGAACGGGAAGGATGTAAGAGTCCAAATTCGTGGAGGAACTCATCTCTCAATAGAAATTGAACACTCCTCTCCTCGACCGGCACGGCCATAAGCCTCTCGAAGGTATTTTTGTGACGAGTTTCCCTAGAGGGGGGAGGGAGCGCTGAAACAGTAGAGAAAGAAGTTAACATTTGACAATTTGGACTTCAAAGAATTTTAGAAAACACAGGGAAAAGATAGATAGTCTTACTTCCCACTCACCAAATGGCGTAAAATCCCGGGGGACAGCGAACAAAGAAAAACTGGCTTAGAAACCCAGGAACGCTTTCGGGAAGACTAATAATCAGTTTACGGTTCCTGGCACTCCTTACAACTGTAATAGAGGGATGGTCTTTGTTCTTTGTAAATGAGCACAAGAAGCAAATTTCTCCAAAACTGGGAAAACGGTCCAGCATTCTCCTAAAAAGCACACACAGTCCCAGTAGGATGGCGTAGCCATTAGGATGTAGTTGAAAAGGGGAGATAGATAATCGAAGGAGAAGTTCTCGAAGACAGTCATTAAACGGGGGAATCGCTCCACTCAAGCACATTTGGCGGTTCACTGCGACAAAGCCGTGGGGCGGCCTATCAGCAGTGTCATTTACTCCAGGGAGCAAAGCGTCAGATTCAGCAATGCCAAACTGGGTGCATAGTTGACGGAAGACTTTATGACTCAGAGTGGTAGGAGTCCTTTCCGGGGGATCATTCAACGGAGTAGCAATTGGAAAAGCTTCTCCACTCGGTTCCAAGTCTTCTTGATGAGATGCCATTCTACACAATCAGCTGAATGTTCAAAAGTGAAGGTGCACGTTTCCTAAAAGTGTGAAGTGCTGTGCAAAACTAATGAAAACAAGAAAAAACAAGTATAACTGGAATTAAACTAACTGACAATCAGGCGAATACGAGATTTCAAAACTTGTTAATACTCAAGTGTAGTGTTAATGCAGACAAATCAGTTTTAGTTTACCATTATGATTTTGCTTTAATACTTCACTTGAGTTGGTTATTGTGTAGCATTTCATTCATACAGTTCATTTAATTTAATTTTCTCTTTATCAACTAATCTGTCATTCGATGTGGGCAGTCAGTGGCAGTATATTCGTCCCAGTATTCTGTGAATGTTGTGTTAAGCAGGTTATTAGCATTAAAGTCAAGACAGTGTGAGAGGTAACACAACACAGTTCAAATTCAAGAGTTCAGCCAACTTCTGTGCAAAATCATCTAAGTCTTAAGTCGTTAAACGACCTATCATGAGTCGGGGCTTTTAGGTTGTATTAGGCGAGTCAAGATGCTCAAGGCATGTTCTCTTAAGTCAGGTCATTCAAGTCCAAGAATTCGAAGTCATAGAGTTCAAGTTATTAAGTCGTTCGGATGGGTTCGCGAGTTACGAGTTAAGGACTATCTCATCCACGACCTAGTCATTCAGATGTGCTTGCAAGATTAAACCTTAAGTGCTAACTCGTCCACGACCTAAGGGGCAAGCTATGAGTTAAATCAAGTCGTCAGTCCTTAAGTCGCACTGCAAGGAAAAGTTTCAAGTCTGAATGCAAAAATGCAATGTCCTAGGTCGTTACCGACCTACGACCTACGACCTACTTAAGGTCGTCAAAAATTAAGTCGCAATTTCTGTTCAAAGGTGTTAAGACGTTCATTCTCCCCAGTACATCGATTCGCCGAACTCCTAACCCGTTAACCCATTAGCCTCTCCTTCAACCAAAACTCTCGTCCCCTCAACGCATTCAATCATCTCGAAATCACCATACACCTAGTGTAATGATATTCCATCACAAATCACAAATCGGTCAAACTGAATCGCCGCAATCCATCGCCTTGTTCACACAAGACTGTCCAAGGCTAAGACAAATCATCTTGAATCCATCAATGATCGATTGAATCAAGGATTGCAGAGAAGTACGGCATGAGAAAAGGGGGTCGATGGCGAAAATGGGATTCATAATTCGGTTAAAGTCGGGGATTGAATAATCAAGTTCACTTACGCAATATAACGATGGGGATAACTGGCGATCGAGTATGTGAATTCGTCTTAAGAGAGCTCGAATGCTTGCAAATGGCAGAATAAGATGATAAGAACAAGTGAAGGAGGAAAAGGAACGACTGAAGCTATTTATGCCCTGGGACAGTGAAAGATGAATCGACACATCCGACTTACGATTTATACTAAGTCGTTCGCGACCTATGACTCATCTTAAGTCGATCGCGATCTAGCGCACTCATCAAGAAGCGAGCTAAGGAAATCGAAGCACACGACTTACGACTTAAGACGTATACTTCGAGGGGCAAATGTTAGCTCCCTTTTAGCAACGACTTACGAGTTAAAAAGCCTAAAACCTGTGTACTCAACGACTCACGACTTAGTTGCTGAAAAGGAATCTACGGCTTGAACGACTTACGACCTACCGGGTTAGGGAGCTACGACCTAAGGGAGTCTACGACCCAACTATCTCAAGAGCTTCGCGACCTAGCAGCTTGCGACCTAAAGGAGCTTGCGACCTAACTACTTAAGATGTATGCCGACCTAGAAGCCAACCGACTTAACAAATGGTCGACTTAAGATTGCAAGTTAACTCTGCTCCGACTTAACTACTCAACGAGTTAAAGTCTCTACGACTTAAGAAGGTTTCGACTTAACATGCTACGACTCATGAAGTTAACTCTTCTACGACTTAAGAGACTCAGCGACTTAACTTCCCTAGCGACCTAACTATCTGGAAGGCCTTAAGTCGTCTACGACTCATGGTTTGCTATAAGTCGTCTACGACTCATGGTTTGCTATAAGTCGTCTACGACTCATGGTTTGCTATAAGTCGTCTACGACTCATGGTTTTCTATAAGTCGTCTACGACTCATGGTTTGCTATAAGTCATCTACGACTCATGTTTTGCTATAAGTCGTCTACGACTCATGATTTGCTATAAGTGGCCTGCGACTTAAGAGCTTCATGACTCAACGAAGACAAGCTTCTTACGACTCATGGTCTTACGAGATAAGAGGTGTACGACTCATAGTCCTGCGAGATAAGAAGTGAACAACTTAAGTTATGTGGCGACTTAGTGATTGAAAAGAATCAACGGCCTAACTGCTAAAGGCTCTACGACTCATGAGGTTCTACGACTCATGAGGTTCTACGACTCACAAGGTCTGTACGACTCATCAGGCTTATGGCTTATGAAAACTTACGACTCATGAGGTCTTACGATTCATCAGTCTTACGACTCATCAGATTTACGACTCATGGAGATTTACGATTCATGAGGTCTTACGACTCATCAGGCTTACGACTTAAAGGCTATCAAGCTGGAATCCAAAGCCCTTGCCTGTGCTACTTTGATCTGATGAGTCGACTACGACTTAGCACTTGTCTTCCAACTGAGCCACGAGATGGACCAAATATGGCACCCACGAGACATCTTAAGTCGAATACGAGTTACGACTTACCATGAGTCGGTCACGACTCATGACTTGGCCAAACCGAGAGCTCAGAAATCTGCTCCTATAAATAGGCCACCACTTCCAACATGAAAAGGACTTTTTTGGCCATTCATTTCTCCAAGCGCCGTTACGCTGTCGAAGCCTCCTCTCATTCAGCAATCAAAGATCTTCAAGCATTCGAGACACTACAACAATCTTCGAGAAGAGCTCCTTACATCCAACACGGATTCATCGAGTTTCATCATCAAAGATCGAGCTAGTAGTCAAGAGTGTTTTCATGATCAAGTTGTATTGTATTCTGAAGGATATTGTATCAAATTGTAACCGAATCAGCAATAAAAGACTATAAAGTGGACACAGGCTCAATTACGGGCCGAACCACTATAAATCTGTTGTTCATTTACTGCTTTTCTGCTATTTTCAGGTTATATTCTGTTCCCGTACCAACGGGTGGTGCTTTCACAATTCTATTACACACACCGGGTGTTAGCGTTCACATTTTACCGTTAACAGGTGAATTGATTCAGTTCTTCTTGCATAGAAAGAATCCATGAATCATCAGATGATGCTTCCTTTGGATTTTTGGGTTCAATAGTTGATATAGAAGCTACATTATTCATCTTGTTTAGTTGATTTCTAGTTCTAATAATAGATTCAATATTTCCTAGTATATTTTCTATAGGATGATCGTTTAAAATCCTGATCCTTTTATTAGGATGAACAGTTTCACAATTTATTTCATTTGGTTCATTATTTAAAGTAACAAAATCATCTTCATCATTTATTTGAACAAAATCTTTGAAATTTTCATCAAAAGATACATGCATTGTTTCTTCAGTGGTGTTGGTTTTTAAAATGAAAACTCTGTATGCTTTAATTCTATTAGAATATCCGATAAAGATTCCTTTGTCGGATTTAGGATCAAATTTATCCAAATTGTCCTTTGTATTTAGAATAAAGCATTTACTTCCAAAAACTTTAAAATAAGATACCTTTGGATTCTTATTGAAAAGAAGTTCATATGGTGTTTTATTGGTTAGAGGTTTAATTAAAATCCTATTCAAAATGTAACAAGCTGTAGTGGCTGCTTTAGCCCAAAAATTTCTTGGTAATTTACAATCTAAAAGCATAGTTCTTGCACACTCTTGAATCATCATACTTTTACGCTCTACCACTCCGTTTTGTTGTGGAGTTCTTGGAAAAGAAAATTTATGAGTTATTCCATTTATATTACAGAAATTCTCAAAAATTTCATTTTTAAATTCTCCACCGTGATCATTACGAAGAGTTTTGATTTTTAATGAAAGTTGATTTTGAATTCTTTTTGCAAAAGTTTTAAATAAATCAAAAGCATCACTTTTATGTTTCAGAAAAATTGTCCATGTAAATCTAGAATAATCGTCTACAATTACAAAAACATATTAACTGTGATTTATTGACTGAATTTGAGATGGACCAAACAGATCTAAATGAAGTAACTCAAGAGGTTTTGAAGTTGAAATCATATCTTTCAATTTGAATAAACTCTTCCTAAGTTTTCCTAATTGACAAGCATCACGTATACTATCCACTTTAAATTCCATTTTAGGAAGACCTCTTACTAGATCAAGTTTTGAAAGTCTAAATAAGAGTTTGAAATTCAAATGTCCAAATATTTTATGCCAAATCCAAGGGTCACTTGTATTAGCCAAAAGACATAGGTTATCATTTGAGATTTTCATACTGAGAATATAAATATTTTTCTTCCTAATTCCTTCAAAGATAATATTTGATTTATTATCTTCGATGTGACACTTGTCCTTTTCAAATTTAATTTTGTAGCCCTTGTCACCTAGTTGACTTATGCTAAGTAAGTTGTGTTTTAGATTCCTAACTAATAGAACATCAAAAATAGTAGGAGTTTTAGAGTTACCGACATTGCCGATGCCAATCACATATCCTTTTGAATTGTCTCCAAAGCTGACCAGTCTTTCATCTTCATAAATTATGTTATTCAGTATCTTCGGATTACCAGTCATGTGTCTTGAACATCCACTATCAAGTATCCATTTGTTTTTCTTGATTTGCACCATTTGTCCATTGAGTGTTGATTCTTCAAAAGCCATATAATACATCTGTTCCTACACAACACACCAATTTGGTAGATAACTTGATTTTCTATAATAACAATATGCAGACTTATGAGACAATGATGATTTGGACAGTTTTGAACTAGTTTTAACAGAATCTCCAAAAATTACCATTTTAAACCTTTTCAAAATTCAGATTATGATAACTTTGAAAACCAAGGCTCTGATACCAAATGTAGGAAATGTAGATTACGGATCTTAAGGTAGAATTAACACTAGAGGGGGGGGGTGAATAATGTTTAATTAATTTTATGGATCCTTTTGAAATCTTTTCAAATTAAACCCTAACAGATGTAATTCACAAACACAGAGACAATACTGGTTCGGAGTTACCCTACACCAGTCCCACATAATTTCTTGTGCAGATTTCTTTTCAAATATAATGTCGATATTACAACCTCGATTTCATGGCCACGAGATACACCCTTCTGTCTCCGAGTCCAGGGAAAACTATTTTGATTTAACCAAGCTACAAGATCACCTAATTAATTTACAAGCTACAATCACACCCAATTGATTTACGGGCCACAATCACACCGTTTCCAATCACACTTTGATAGAGAGAAACTCGGTACACTTCGATCTTTCGATCTTTGATTACAAATGATCCTATAACTTTGAATAACACCGAGATCTTTGAGTGAGAGTGGCAGAGAATCAAACTAGAGACGATCGAGTTTGATTCACTTAGGATTTCGGCAGAGTTTTGTTAAGAATGTTTTTAAATAAGAATGGAAGAGAAAGAGGAGATAAAACAAAGAAATCTTAAGTGAAAATTCGTTGAAAACTACTGATATATATAGGAGAATAACGGTCATATCCATTCGTGAAAGGTTATAACGAATAGACACTTTTTTTGAAAATTCGAATTTTAATATCTACGGCTACCATGTCGACATGGGGGGTATAGGCATGTTGAAATCCCCTAGTATTTTTTTTGAAAATTGATTTTTGTTTTAAATGGGATTTTCTTTCTAAAGTTTGTCGAAACAATCTTAGAACTTTGTAAACTATTTTGAATATACTTTATGATTATAAAAACCTTTGGAAAGCGATCTTACGAAATATAAAAGTAATAAAAACTAAATATATAAATATTTTGAGATTAAAGCTAAAACATTAAAACCAAGAGATAGTTTAAATACAAGAAATAATTTTGAAATTAATATGATCAAAAATGGTTTTTGAATTAAGGCTAAAATATTTAAATCGAGAGAAAGATGTCTTTTTTTAAAAAGATAGTTTTGAAAAAATCTAAAAATAAGTCATTTTAAAAATTTCGTGGATTCCATTCCACTAGAGAAGGTGTGGGTTCCATCCTACTAAAGAGGTCATGGGTTCCATCCCACTATTAAAGCGAGAAGGTGGATTCCATTCCACAATTAAAATCCGAATAAAGGTTTTAGTGCTACTATGTAACGACCCACTATTTTGGACCATTCAAATCGACAATAATCCACACATATCTGACTTGAATAATTCAAAATAACAGATTGTAATAAAATTTGGAGCAAATTAAATCAAATACAGAATCACAGAGACAGAAATATCAGAATAACTCGCAGCGGAAATTAAAATACCATAGTAGTTCATGAAGCTACTATAACAAACCCTCAAACCAAAATACATAATATCAATCTAAAAACATATACAATAGAAATCTCAAATACATAGAAGTTTATAATACCAGAGCTGAAATAGAACAACTGAAACTGAAATGGATAGATAACTGGATAAGCAGAATCTCCAACGATTCCTAGCTCCAGAAAGAGATCCAAAGCTAAGCTGTAAATACTCAGGCTGACCCGAGCGTAAAGCAAAACACAAAATACTCGAGTCAGGACAATATATACTTATATAATGTAAACCAACTCAAGTGAACTGTAGCAGTAATGCATAATAACTTAAAGGATGCTTGGGATCGCCCATCCTCTAAGGATCAGTTAAACCATAAATTAAATACATCCCGTGGTTAAAATTTCAAGGGTGGTATTTTATACTTATAAATCAAATATCATTTCAAAAATTCAATATAATTTCAAATCCATTTCACAATATCCAAATATTTTCAAATTAAAATATTCCAATTAAACCATTTCAAAAATGAAATTATTATATTTAATATTCAAATATTCAATTCTTAAAATTTTAGTCTTTTCACAATTCATTTATTCACTTAAATTTATTAGAACAGTGAAATTTCAACTTTCGCAGCACTTAGAAAATGCTATGGAAAGTTATGTTTAAAAACAATTCAGTTAGCAAAAGACAGCATTTAAAATGCTGTAATACGTTTAGATTTCAAATAAAACTTTAGTTAAATTCAACAACTACAGCACTTACAAAGTGTTGTAACAGCCTTTAGTTCATTTTAGCCATTAAGTTCATTTATATCAATTACAGCATTTACAAAATGTTGTAATATCCTTTATATTTGAAATGATAGCGTTTCAAAAGGCTGCCAATTAAAATTCAAGAATTTAAATACAATTTAATAACCAATTAAATTTTAATTTAAATTATTCTAACTTATAAAATCATATAATTTCACACTTTAAAACAATCATTGAAATACCGTTATATTTATGATTTTATAAAGTTAAATTTTCATTCAAAATCAAATTTAATAATAATTTTACTTATTAAATTCCAGCATTAATTTCCTTTCTTTATAATTAAATATTATAACTTAACATTTAAGTTTATATTTCAAAATATTACCTATTTTCATTTTATTTACTTAATTAAAAATTCACATTTTTTTTACAAAATTCACAAATTTCCAATTTAAGTTATATTTCAAAATTCAACTTAAATATCCATTTAATTCATATTTATTTATACAAAAATCATTAACACTTTATAAAATCATTTAATTTCATTTTAAATCAAAATTGTCGTATTTTCTTAATTTACATAAATTCCATTTATAAACAAAATCATAAATTCCAAATTAACTTATATTTCAAATTCCACTCCACCATTTACTTAATTCACTTATTTAATTTATAGATAATCACTAATATTTTATAAAAATAATTTTTAATTAAATTTAAATCAAAATATCATAATATTTACATTTTTTTGTTATATACTTTAAAATTTAGAAAAATGTTTTAACCATAGTCTGCATAAAAATTTCTAACTTAAATAAAATGATACGGATAATATATCATTTCAATCCGTAATTTTCAAAGGAAAAATCCGGGTTTTATCATTTCAAACCCGCAATCCCAAGTTAGATGAAATAAATAAAAATCGTTCAGGTCTATCATTTTAGCCCATAACGATTTTTCCCTATTCTAAAGTCCGTTCGGGTATGTATCATTTCAACCCATAGTGATTCTAATCTACATGGAACTTGCAGTGTGATAAACTGATATAAGTAAACAAAATAGCCTTATATAATAGTAACAGATGATATGACAGGTGAATAAACAGGGTGATCATCATATAAATAATATCACAGTCAAGTATAATATGATAATATGAACTACAGATTGACAAGATGTCAATTTACTACTTATATAAGTACAGAATGTCTGGTGAGAAATACTCACTTCTACAAGCTGGAGATAACCGATTTAGACACACAAACAAATACCCGGAAAGCACGAAGGCACGACTATGAATCAAGTGTGGGAGAGCCAAAGTAGTTGTCTTGTGCATATGAAACAAAACAATACATATAACATGAATTTCAACCTAAAATATGACATTAAACAAGCTAGAATTAAGGAACAACAATTAATCAAACACTTGCACTTGCTTTCACAAATCTCATGCTCGGCCTATAGGATGATAAGGCACTGCCATGGGGTGTATTTGGTTAGGTATGGGTCAGGTATGGTTGGCCTAGCAAGGATATTGAAGGTATGGAAGTTGTTTGAGTGATTAATGGCATAAATGTACAAACACAAGGCAAAGGTACATTTTTATGTAACAACAAGTCACAGCTATGGATTTATGTGGCACGGCCAGACATACTGGAGGCTAGGGGATGGTGTGGAAGTGGCATTGGGTCAGGTAGTTGCTGGTGGAAGTGATGCAAGAGGTGGCCAAGGGTGTGGTGAAGTGGTGAAGGCCATAGGAGCTCGGCTAGGCATATATAGGAAGTGTTGCTTGCATTTTTGTGCGATCTTGCATCAAGGATGGCCATGGCTTGGTAGGTCAGAGGAGATGGAGGTGGTTTGCAGCTGGGCAAGATGGTGATGAAGGTGGTGATGATGATGGAGGCTATAGGCCGAACATAGAAGGTGAAGCAAGGCAAGAATTTACACAAAACAAAGAAGAAAGATGGAAAAAGAGTGAAAACATTTACCAATTTTTTTTCTCAGATGAAGCGAGGCCTAAAATTTGAGGTTGAGAAACTTTTCCTTACGTGAAAAATGAGCAGAGAACGGCTGAAAGAAAGGAGATAGGTTCGGCTCAAAATGAATGCATGAGTTAGGAAATGAAAAGGTGAGAAAACAAAGAGTCTTAAGCAAACAAAAGGTCACAAACCTTTCAAATTTCTATTATTTCTTTTTGAAAATTTAAATACATGTAAAATACTGATAAATAAAGATAACAACTCAGAAATGAAAGTAAATATATAATTAAATAATTAAATTTTAATTAAATAGAATTTAAATTAAGAAAATAGCTTAAAAATGCAAACTAGGCTTTAGAAATTAGAAATAAATTCAATACACTTTGGAAAAATCTTATTATCTCTTTAAAAATATTTAATGGTCAAAACATATATAGTATAGCCTAAATATACAAATTTAAGTAAGATATATCAAATAAAAATGTCATTTATATAAATTAAAAATAAAGAAAATTGTTAAATAACTCAATATACACACAATATTGAAAACAATATAACTTTCACAATTTAAATCCAATTTCAATGAAACGAAAAGCAGTATTCATGATATTAAGTCTATTTTCATAATAAAAGATACAATTCAAATATTTAAATTTAAAATTTAAAAGTCAAAGTTTGACCAAATTGACCAAAATCCACTTTTTCTGGAATTATTCAATTTATTCAGGTTTGAAATTATAATTCTCATAAAAATCAACATTTATATTTAAAATAACATAGTTTATTCATTTTAATAAATAAAATAAAGTTTTTAAATCAAAATTCAAATAAAATAATCAAAATAAACAATTAAAATAAATCACAAAATTTCAGGGTTGTTACACTCTCCCCCACTCAAAACTTTTCGTCCTCGAAAAGGAAGGAAGCAGAGAAACAACTAGAAAGAACAATAGGTTGGAAGACATCCCCAAAAAGAAGGTAGGGGAAAAAGTAGCTAGGTGGGGAAAATAGATCGAAGGACAAGGATGAACCATTATTTCAAACCATTATACATTTCAATTAAATTTTATAACATTTAAACATTTTATAATAGGATGAATAGTCATTTGATTCAAATCTGATGGTTCAAAGTAAACAATATTTAAAACATTTTAAAAAAATCTTTAGAAGGGAAAATAACTGATCAAGATATCCTTTATATAATACTTTAATCAAAATACTTTTATAACTCGATATCTTAACAAGTTTATCCTCGTTCCTGCAGACTTTGGCAGTGCGTTGATCAGGCGCAAAGCTAGAATTCTCCAGGTACTTAGTAGACTTGTTTCAACACCCAGTGAAAATACTGGAAAACTTTTAAAAACAGATATGGAAAGTACAATCCAAAAAAATCAAAACATGTCGATCATGGATCGCGGATACACAATGGTTACGCCTGGATCCCCCAGGAAACATCCGTACCCGTAGGCCGCCCCCCAACCTTGCGATTACGCCATGAAGACTGGTAGTACTAGAGATACACAATGGTTACGCCTGGATCCCCCAAGAAACATCCGTACCCTAGGCTCTCGTAGCCCCTGCTGATTATGCTACCAAGCAACCCAATAGATCACAGATACACAATGGTTACGCCTGGATCTCCCAGGAAACATCCATACTCGTAGGCCACCCCCAACCCTGCGATTACGCCATGAAGTCGCGCTCGTAAGACCATGGAGATTGCCATGGAATTCAATGGAAACTCCAGTATCATATCCGGAAAACCAAAAATAAGAGAAAAATATCGATAGAATGAATCCACAATGTGGCCACAAAGCAGATATCAAGCAGAAGGCACTTTCCATATCTTTACTTCAAAAATATGTATCATATAGTACCTTTTCAAATCACTTTCAAATATCATACTTATATAAAGTCCATTATATATAAGATTTCATTTTCAAATCAAATACTTTCCAAAATCAATAGTATATCAAATCACACTTATATAGACTTCAATTATATAAGATTTCACTTTTCAAATTGAGTATCTTTTCAAATCCATAGTTTTCGAATCAACATCATACTTATACAAACCAATTTTTATATAAGTTCGATAACTCCCAAATCAAGTATTTAGTAACACAAGGTTCTCAAATTTCAATTTGTTTCAATATCAGTTCAGTTTCAAAATCATATACAATTCCACCAAATTATTTCTTCTCAATTTAAATATCTTCAGTTTCAAAGTTTCCAAAATAATAGTTTTGGAGAATAATCCAAGTTTCTAAATCAATATAATTTAAGTCAAACAATTCATTTCCAAAATTAATGGTTTTCAAAATCATCTTATACTTACATAAAGTTCTTCTTATATAAGGATCAAAAATTTTCAAAAATAATAAATTTCGCTGCATGAAGAGCCATATGGGATTGAACATATTTGCTTTATAAAAGATTTTCAATTTAGAATAGTTTTGTATATAAAGTAGTTTGTATGTAAAATAGAATAAAAATAGTTTGTTTAAGAAGAACAAAAGAAAAATAGTTTTGAAAAATGGTTTTAAATTGATAGTATTTTTTCATAAAAGAAAATTCCAATTAAATTACAAAGATATCCAACCCAACAACTTTCAATTTCAGCCTCAAGTATATCAATGATATTAGAATATAAGATGTACATATGTCATCATTTCGCAAAATCACATTCGATCGCTCGCTCAATCACACAAGTTCACTTTAGAACTAGTATTGTCCATTCGACTTCCCTAATGCGGATTTCGATATTGTTTCTTGACTAGAAGCCATCAGTCTCCTTGCATAGCCATATACTATGATAGAGAAATCTAGAATCAAGCCCAAAATCCATATCAAATATTCGCCATCAAGAATCAAATGAAAAATCCTAACACGAAATGGTGTAATTCACCTCGAACTTGTGTACTCAAACCTGAATCAAATTAATTATGCGAATAAAATAGCATACATACAACTTATGTCTCTATTCCAACTTGTTAAATATATAGTTTTATAAAGATGTTACTAAGTTAAAACATTTAACTAAATTTTATTCAAAATATTTTGAAGACCAAATTCTTTTTAAAACATTTAAAATCTAAATTTCATATTAGAAAAATTCAAAATAGCCTTATTCATTTACTTAACAAAACAGTTTGAACTTATTTAAATCATATTACTATAAGGAATGCGGATTATGGATCTTAAGGCTAGGAATAACACTAGAGGGGGGGGGGGTGAATAGTGTTTTTAAGAAATTACTAAATCTTTTTGAGTTTATTTTAATTTGAACACAAATGTATGCAATATTCAGACACAGGTATAATCACAGAAACAAACACAGATGCAGAAATAAAGTAAATGCAGTAAAGGAAAGAACACACCGGATTTTATACTGGTTCGGGGTTACCCTACATCCAGTCCCGCACAACTAAGTATGGATTTCCTTTCAAAAGCAATTCAACAATTACAACCCTCGGTTTCAAGGCTACGAGGTACACCCTCCAGAATAACAATCCTCTGGGTAGAGATACTTGATTTCCGGGGCAACAAGTTCACCCAATTGATTTCCAAGGCTACAATCACACCTTTTCTCGCTTGATTGATTTCCAAGGCTACAATCACACCTTTTCTCGCTAGATAGATGACAAAGAAGCCTATAACTCTGAATAGCACTTAGATCTTGTTGAGATAGTGATAGAGAATCAAACCAGAGATAATCTAGTTCGATTCAATGTTGATTTCGGTAGAGTAATGATAGGATTTTGATTAAGAAAATGTGGAAGAAGAAGAGGAGTGAAAAAACCAGAAAAACCGATTAAAATTTCGTTGAAACTAACCCCTATTTATAGAAGAACAACAGTCATGTCCATTCGTGAAGAGTTATGGTGTGTTAACCCTCTTTTATTCTGCGACCTAGCGACCTAACGACTTAATGGCCTTGCGACCTAAGGCTCACGACTTAACAATTTGTAACAAGTTAGCGACCTATAACACAAAACAGCTCAATACGGTACGACCTAACGAGATAAGAAGGCTACGACCTAACTCCTGAAAGACTCCTGCGACCTAACTCCTGAAAGACTCCTGCGACCTAACTCCTGAAAGTCTCCTGTGACCTACCAAGATAAAGAAAGAGCGACCTAACGAGTTAGCGACCTAGCAACTCAGGAAAAGCAACGACCTAACATGCTCTAGAGTTAAGCCGCACGACCTACCACTTCTATTAGGTCGCTCACGACCTAATCCTACCGAGATAACTTCTGTTTTACATATATTAGGTCGCTCATAGCCTGTATCTCACCCAGAATGATTCCATTAAGTCGCCAACGACTTATGCTAACTCGGAATGGCTCTTAGGTCGCTCACGACCTAAAACCTAACGACCTAAGCCCAATTTTCTCCTATAAATACCCCGCCTACTCCGCATTTGAAAGGGGACGAATTTTTGGAAAACGCCAAGACTCTGCTGATTTCTCTACTGACTTCAACACTTCAAAGGCAAAGAATACTTCAAAGAATCTTCGAAAAGAATCAAGTTCATTGAACATGAATCGAAAGTGCTTTTCTGCATCAAAGTTCTGATTACTTATCTTGATTGAGTTGTAATCAAAGAGTGATTGTAAAATCTGTAATCGAATCAGTCATAGAAGAGATTAAGTGGACGTAGGCTTGACTTTGAGCCGAACCACTATAAAGCTGTTGTCTTTTAATGTTTTCTGCTATTCTCTGTTTACTTTTAGTTCCCGTACCAACGGGTGGTGCTTTCACGATATTACAAATTACACCGGTGTGTTAGTACATTTTTCACGTTAACATTTTTGGTGCTTTCACTGAGAACCCAACTCAGGAGTACTTTCATCATTGCTTCACAAAGATTTGTGGAAAGACTCTCCCTCAAAACCAGAAGTCTATCTGAAATTATGGCTCTTGGAAGAAAAAGTAAATCTACCAGATCTGGAGTTGCTCATGACAATACCGCCACTTCTCCCGCATCAAATCAAGCGGCTCCTAGTGTTGGAGTCACAAGGGCGGAATTAGATGCCGTAGTGTCTGGACTGTATCAACAAATGGAAGCCCAGAACGCTTTGCTGTTGGACAAATTGAATGCTTTACTTAGAGTTAACCAGCCACCAGAAAACAACAAAGAAACCTTCGCTGAAGATGATCATGATCCCAAAGGGAAAAGTATTCCTCAAAGGGCAGCTGGCACCGCCGAAGGGGCACCTCCCCAAGCTGGAGGTTCAAGGCCGCAACAAACTCTTCGTGAACATTTGCCCAAGCAAACTTCCGAAAAAGTAGCTCACGTCTGTCCCGCGGAGCCTCTAAATGATGAGGAATATCTCTCGGGAATGATTCGACAGATTATGAAAGAAAGCATGAAAAGCAAGGAAGATGAAAATGACTGGGGGTTTGCTCCAAGCAAAACTCCTTTTACTGAAAGAATTTTGAAGGCTGAATTCCCAAGGAAGTTTGTCCCTCCTACCATTCCAGCTTATAGGGGAACAAGTGATCCTAACCAATTCTTATACAAGTACGACTGGCATATGACAGGTGCCAGAGCAACAGACGAGATCAAACGCAGATATTTTCCTGTGTACTTAAAGGGAGTTGCCTTGCTTTGGTTCACAAAGCTGCCAGTTCGATCTGTGGATCAGTTCTCCGATCTGACTCGGAAATTCAAAGACCAGTTCAGGTTATATGCTTCAAAGGCCAAGGACATAATGTCACTATCCAGCCTTGAACAAAACCCTGGAGAGTCTATTAAATCTTTCTTAAACCGCTTCAATATAGCTTTGGCTGAAATTGATAATGCAGAGCCTCGAATGATTCTGACCTACTTGATGCGAGGCTGAAATTGAAGTTTAAAATTTATGGATTCAATAAATTAATTTAACTCAATAGAAAATATTTATTTAAATGTTAATCTACTTCAAATTGAGAATGAAGAAAAGAAATAAAGATATCTTATAAACTGTAATTAGTTAATTTGAGTTTTGGAAAGATTAAAAATATATTAAGCTTTTGAAGAGTTATTGTAATCAATAAGTGAAATTTTATTTAAGAATAAAGGAAGATGTTATTAATAAATACGAATAAGAAATTCTGTTAAGAGTCAAAAGGAAAGTTTATTATGGGATAAAAGGAAATTTTATTAAGTAACGAAATGAAATTTAGATAAAGAACAATAAGGAAATGTATGTAAAGTAAATAAATTATAAAGATGGAATTCTTTAATAAAACTATTTGTTTTAAAAATCAATGGAACTCCAGGATATTTTATAAATTTATAAATGGAATTTATAAATGGATATAGAAAATATCAATGTATATTGGAAGATAAGTAAGTGAATTTATATTGAGATATGGAATTTGTTGGATGGAAATAGTAGAATATTTCCAAAGGTGGTTGTAGACAAGAGGCATTTATAGAGGAATATTGAGTTTTCTAAAATTATAAATTTATTTTAAAGGGAATATTTTAAATTACTATACTATGTAGATTTCCTAAATCATTTTTGAAGTTAAAATATTTCGAATTAGTTATATTTGAAGGCATAGAAAATATTTATAATAAACTCTAATTTTTCTAAAACCAACTTTGAAATTTATAAATCACTAGATATAAATTTTAACATTTATATTTAAAATTACTTCTTATTTTATAAATCTAGATGTTTGCAAAATGTTTTTAAAATCCAATTAAAATCCTCTTGTGATGGTAAGTGAGTTCATTTAAATGAAATAAGATTTAGGAGAAATCTTATAAAGTGGAGAAATTGAGTTTGAGAATTTATAAGCAAAAGCGTAAATTGATTTTGAGAAAGGAATGAGAAAATAAGGATATTTTCAAAAGGGAATCAAAATGTAAGTAAAGTATGAGAAATCAGATAAGTGATTTCATGGAAATAAAAGGACTTTGAAAATTATTTCAAATGGGTTAAAATGGAAATAATATCTGAAGGATATTTGAGATAAAATAATTTATGGAAATTATTGATGGTTGCTTGTGTATGATTATCTGATAGTTAAATAACCGACTATCAATATTGGACAATGCGTTGATCGTTTCGAAGAGTCCGGGATCGAGATTAATTTCTCGAAAACCACTTCGATTCGGTTTGAACGATTACGAATGAAGACCGTGAAGAGTTGAAGACGGTGATTCGGTTTGTCCAGACCCAGGACAACTTGTATGGATTGAATGCTTTCAGAACATCGTCAGGTGGACGATGAGCATTCTAAGTGTGACACGTTCTTTAAAGGTAATCGTTAGCCTCTAGCCTCATCAACCGGGAATGGCTAAAACAGGGGAGGTGCAGCAAGGTTTCGTGGGTAGCTCCCACTTGAGAGTAAGGTTTCCCCTGTCTAGATGTCCCTTATTATTTCGGCTTAGTGTGCGGTTGGTCGCGCCAACCGTGGGGTGATCTTACTTGGAACTGTTCAGTAAGGAATGGTTCCGGCCTTGTGTTGCAGGGGAGCGGGCGTACTCCTCGGTACTCTGATCTAGGCCAGGTACTGTGACGGGCGGTACCCCAGTAGCCCAGCCATTGTATGGAATCCAATCTCCACTACGTGACTGTACGGTTTTGATTGTGCCCAACTATTGCTGAAACGTGAGATGCAAGTATTTCAGCTAGATTCTATTTTACTTTCTATAGACACTATAATAATATCAGAGAACTTTAATATAAAAATGTTTTAGCTATCGTAAGGTAAAAACCCGGCATGTTTATTTGTGGCGTGGTCTTACGAGATGCTTTTGTTTTCAAAGGATTTTTGAAACTTTAATAATTCAATTGAGTGTGATTTTCTCACGCTGGTATTCCAGACTGACTCGGGTATTGTTTTATATGATGCTCGGGTCAGACCGAGTTAAACAGGTTCAGGTTATAGCTATGGAGCTCAGGAGATGAGTTGGATGACGGAGTGTATTTTCGTATTTGTCTATTATTTCCGCTGTGTATGGACATGTATGATTGATTGATGTACTCTGATATGTATGTATATATGACAGTACAGATTCTTTGTATTTAAAACTGTATTCTATGTATTGTATTTTGTTCCGCTGCGATGTGAGATTCTGATGTTGTTTTTGTTCTTCTTCTTCTACCTCTTTCTTCTTTAACCCAAAATGGTTCGTAATTCCGTTCACTTTGAATCGATTTTGAAGAATGGTGTCGATTTCAAGGGGTACGGAACTGCGGGTCGTTTCACTTGGTATTAGAGCTGAAAGGTTAAGTGAGAACCTTGGCTCTGGTGGGAATTACTCATTAGAGATAGAGTCAGTAGTACTCTAGAATGAGTTTGAGTGTACTAATAGATATGAGCGCGTATTTGTTAGTGGATATAAAAATGATTTTTATATTGTGTTGGTTGATTTATTGAGTGGCATATGAACCTTCGTCAGCACGGTCTGCACAACTGTGCCGAAGGGGTTTCTAAACACTTGGATAGAACAATTCGACACAATATTGTTTTTCAAAGGCGGGTGAATGAAATAATTTCATCCAAAATATATTTTGATATAAAAAGAAATACTTTCTGGCATTATTATATAACTTAGATGTTTGGATGCTAATATTTTAGGAAAATGAGATTATAAAAATCTGAAATAGTTTATATAATCAAGGAAAGCCTTAAATTTAAATCTTGGAATTAAAATTTAAGGTGAGAAGTTAAAAATGAGAATTTAGCTTGGATCTAAGATTAAATTTTTGAAATTTAATTATGATGGAAGAAATAAAATAGTAAATTGTGTATGTGATTGAAATGAGGAAATAAAAATAAATAAATATAAATGAATTGGTGAAGTAAATAAACTTTTAGAATCAAAATGAAGTGGATTGAGAAGTTAATAGGAATTAAATGGATTGAAGTTAGTTTAAGCTAAGTAAATAAAAGTAAGTTGAAATGAAGTTGAACTGGAATAAATATATTCCGATAGCTTATAAAGGAAATTGACAACCCATTGTTTAAGAATATTTTTAGCTGTAAATAAGTGTTCAACCTTGAATGAAAATGAAATATGAATATATTCAAGCCTAAATGGGTAGGAATGGCAGAAAATATAATTAGGTGACTTATAAGTAAATGGAGAAGTAAAATAGTAAGCCAAAATGAAATTGTTTTGTTTTGGGAAATGAGATGGAAATCCAAACTTAAATTACAAAATAGAATTTAACTCTAAACAAAATATAATGAAGTGATTTTTGTAATGAAGATCAAATATCGAATTTAAAAGGAAAGCAAGCTAACTTGGAATAAAATTAGGAAATTGAAAATGTTAATGAGTTTTTAAAATTGATCCGATATAAGTTGGGTTGAGAGTTAATAAACTTTGATTTTTAAAATGGAATTGGAGTTAGAAATAATATTCCATGTATAATGATAATAAACTGAATTAATGTATTGTCAAATGAAAAGTTAGATTATGAATTGAATTACAAATAAAATTCAAGAGAGTGGTAATAAAATTGAAAATGGCTTTATAGTTAAATAAATAGATTAGTAGGGAAATGTGAATGTGAATTTAAAATTTAAAATGAATAAGTGGATAAGCATATTGAATTAAATTTAAAAGTGAAATGGATTTGATAACTAAGAATCAAATCAAGAAATTAAATTTGGAGATTGTTTATAAGAAAAACAATAGATAAACTTGATTTATCAAGTTAAAGTAACTTGAAGAAAAATGAATAACTTAAGCAAATAATTGAATAGAGGATCAGCTTAAGTAAATTTGATAAACGATTATTTAATGAAGTGTTTCCAAGCTGAATAAAATGGTTTGAATGAAACCCATGCAAATATGAAAAATAAAATGCAAAGATATGGGTTGTAAATAAACAAATGGGAATGGATTTAAAAATAAATTGGGTTTGAATCAATTTTGGAAAAGGTACGAGACTAAAGGAATTGTTATTTAAGTGAATATAGTCGAATGGCATAAATTAGTCGTTCGACGAAAACAGAAGTAAAATAAAAATCCTGTGGAATAATGGAAGTAAATAAAATTTGATTCTTGAATCAAATGCAATAGATATGAGTTGTTTACATTACAATAAATTGAAAATAAAAAGAATGATGTAGAAAATCATTCCGAATTGGATAGGATGATATAAATTGAGTGAAAGAAAGTGGATTAATTTTTAAACCTTATCAATTGCTTATACAAATTGTTCTGTGTATATTGTTTATAGAATATGGCTTTGAATTGATAGAAGTAGTGAAATTTGATTTTTGAAATCAATTAAATTGGAAATGAATTATTTGGACGTAAGTATGTATTGAAAATAAGAAAATGAATTGTTAACCACTTGTAGTGAATACAAATGGTATGTGAATCGGTTAAAAAGAAGTTGAACTAGTTTGGCAACCCTGAAACTTGCTTATGTAAGTTGTATTGAATGCATCACTTATGTTATTGATTGTTGTAGTTGTTTAAGTGAATGGAATGTTATAAATTTCATAAATATGTTGCTTATAAGTTTAAATTGAGTAAGTACAGGTACCAGAAGACTGTTTAGCGAGAGTTTGGACGCGTAAATGCTAAAATAAAATAAGCCGCTCGCTTAAAATGCTAAATAAGGTACGCTTACGCAATAAAAATAGGAAATATGAACTGTTTTTGGTTTTTCCGACCGTGTGGGTCGATGTATATATATTTATCTCTATTGTCAAATTGCAAAAGCTCCTCCGTACAAAGGAGACTCTGCCAAAATTTTCCAGAAATTTTGGGAGTTAGAAAATTTTAGAATTTTTGAAATTTGCACTAACGAAAAATGATTTAAAATTGGTAAGTAATTTGAATTGAAACTGAATAGTGAAATCTAATTTAAATTGTATATGTAAAGTAACATGAAATCGGAGAAATTAAAGGAAGAAAAAGTTTATAATAAACTTTTATTTGAGACTAAAAATAAGTTAGTAAGTGAAACCAATTGAAGAAGTAGTTAATTAAATAGGGATTGTGATATTGTGAATAGAATTCAGTATTCAAAATGTAAGGGAAATTGAATGGAGGTAAAATTTAAAATGAGAATCTGGATGAAATTGAGAAAAAGTATTGAGATTTGAAATTAATTTGCAAATTGAAGCAAATTGAATTTATATGAAATTGGAATTCAATTTGAATATAAACTTTAGTAGTGAAGTTAAAATGATATTGAGAATGCTGTAAAGAAATATACAAAATGATTTTTTGAATATTGTAATTGGGCTTCAGTGCTAAATAGAATATACAGGTGTTAAAGATAGAAGATAAATTTGAATTGCCAACTTAAGAGGTATGTATTTAAGATTTCTGTATGAAATTTGATTGGGTTTTGATCTAGCCACTTGGCTTTTGTTTTTCTTTTTGAAATTTGGAGGCCGGAGAGCCATTTTGTAGCAGTACCGAGCTAGCCGCGCAAAGGAGACGCTGGCAAAATTTTTCAAAATTTAAAGAGTTGGTAAAATTTTGAGAAAATTTTAATAATTCAAAATTTGATTTCAAATTCAAATTCAAATTGATGAGCAAGTAATGTTATTGGGAACCTATGGATGAGTTTAGAAAGTTAAAAAGGGATTAGAGTGTTTTAATAAAAGATTATTCGGGAAGTTAGAATTGAAAACAAATTGTATGGGTAAAGGGAAAGATTAAGAAAGTGAATAGCAAGTTTAATTAAGTAACTTCCAAATAAGTTAGTGGGTTAGGACATTCTTCTGTGTTAGTAATTTCGGGGACGAAATTATTTTAAGGGGGAAGGAATGTAACAACCCGGATTTTTGAACGGTTAATTTGTGATATTTAAATTGGATATAAAAATTTAATTTGAACCTTAAGTTGATTTTAATATGAAAAGTTTGTTTTTATTTAATAATAATAAGGATTCAGAATTTAGAAATATCGATCTATTGAATATTGGGTAAAATATTAAATCTGGGGTTGTAAGCTTGTTTAAATATTTTAACGGCTTATAAAATGTATATTAATATTACTGAAAATAATAGACGAATTAAAATTGAATTTAACGGTCGTCTGTTCAATTTAAAATTTAAATTGTTAAATCGTCGTTTGAAAATAGCCGTCCGAGTCGCAGTCTCGAATTTCAACGAAACCAGTGTCGTTGGATCCGTAATATTGAATTATTGCCGGATTTCAAATTTCGTAATTTTCGAAGCTACCGTGTGATCGTTCGAGATAGAAATGTCTAGACGAAAATTTAACGTTTAATTTAAAATATCTTTACCAGAACTTTCTCGTCTCCTTACTGTAACCAGATAAAGATTCCTCCGCAAGCTACCTTTCTCTTTAAAACATCAGCCGAGTCCTTTATTTTATCTTGAAGCTTCAAACGAAAAAGGGGAATGGCGTACGCTTCTTCTCTACTGCCGTTTTCGTTTCTCCTTTTCAAATCAAATAGCATTCGCTCCTTTCTGTTTCGCTCATTCCCAAATGAATTCGTGAGCCCTTTCATTTATCTCTCTGAAGTTCGACATCAAAATCCCATTTCCCTCTTTCTAAAAAAAAAATAATAAATAAAAATATAGCAGTAGAACAATCGAAGGGCGGCGACTCGCTTGGCTCCAGCGTCGCGATGGTGACAATGCTCGAATTCAATTCGAGTGCGGAGAGGGATTGCTCACATACTCGTGAGTTGTTCTCAAACTCGGCGACGCAGTTCGATGTGGGGTGCGACGCGTGGCCAGGGTAGGGTTTTGCAAGGCACTGGTAGCTTGAGCGACTGTGAACGTGGCCGTGGGGCTGGAGTTAGCGCACGCGTACGCGTGGAGGATGTGGTCTCGATTTCACAAGTTTGTGATGGTGAGGCGTGAACGCGAGGCATGTCTAGACTGCTTGGAACTCGCCTGGAACTCGAGCAGATGTTGGGTAGGTTCTGATCGAACGAAGTGGAGTCGCCTGTATTTGTTTTCCAGCGAGGTATATTGTTTTATTTTTAATTTAATTGAATAAATGTTTTACTGTGAAATATATATAAGTAAGCTTTGAAAAAAATGTAGGTCGGTGATTAACTGGTTAACTAACGTGTTCAAATTATTTTAGATACTAAAGATTTTTTTTGGTATATGCAGTTTCAAGGAAGTAAAGTAAAATAAATATATAAGTGTGAAAGAAAATCTTTTTATTAGAATTTAATGTATATATATGATTTTGGGAAGTATATAAGAATTTTAAAATATTGAGGTGTTTATTTAAAAATTTGATTTTGAATCCATAAAAGTTATTTTATAACTATATATGTGGTTTCAAAAAGGGGAGGAAGAATAAATATATATATTTTTTTTTCACTTACTATTTAAAATAAGTGTTAAGATGGTAACATGTTTAATTAGCTTATTCAATTATTTTAGTCATCGGAATAATTTATCAAAGGAAAATTAGTTTAAATAAAATTTCTAGTTAATTAAATTAATAAATAGAAATTAATTGTTGATCAATTCAAATATTAATAAATCATCAATTTTTTTATATAAGGTCAAAAGTCGAGAAATCAAGCCAAGATTGGAAAGGATCGCAACTTAATAGCAAAGGTGAGATTTTCTCACTCATTTGGATTCCACAGTTAATTTAAATGATTAAATTTAAACCATTGGATGTGTTTGGTTGATTTATATTATTATATCTGTTGGATGATATTATATATAGTAGTATATATCAATATATACATATTGGAATATGTATATATTGGAATTGATATTCCCGCATTATATAGCGGATGAGACCTTATGCGCCGCATAATAGCGGATGATATTTTATAAAATCTCATATACCGCGATATTCCACCTTGAAGTGGAATTGGTATTTTATCTTGTGCTAACATCTGTGGATGCAGGGAAAACAGGTTGGAGGGATCCAACAGGATTCCTCAAAATATTTATTGATTTTATGTTGGTTGTTGTTATATGACAGGATGATGATTTGATATGGATTTGTGATGTGAATTGAATTAATTATGATAAAATAACATTGAAGTTGAAGTTTAAAATTTATGGATTCAATAAATTAATTTAACTCAATAGAAAATATTTATTTAAATGTTAATCTACTTCAAATTGAGAATGAAGAAAAGAAATAAAGATATCTTATAAACTGTAATTAGTTAATTTGAGTTTTGGAAAGATTAAAAATATATTAAGCTTTTGAAGAGTTATTGTAATCAATAAGTGAAATTTTATTTAAGAATAAAGGAAGATGTTATTAATAAATACGAATAAGAAATTCTGTTAAGAGTCAAAAGGAAAGTTTATTATGGGATAAAAGGAAATTTTATTAAGTAACGAAATGAAATTTAGATAAAGAACAATAAGGAAATGTATGTAAAGTAAATAAATTATAAAGATGGAATTCTTTAATAAAACTATTTGTTTTAAAAATCAATGGAACTCCAGGATATTTTATAAATTTATAAATGGAATTTATAAATGGATATAGAAAATATCAATGTATATTGGAAGATAAGTAAGTGAATTTATATTGAGATATGGAATTTGTTGGATGGAAATAGTAGAATATTTCCAAAGGTGGTTGTAGACAAGAGGCATTTATAGAGGAATATTGAGTTTTCTAAAATTATAAATTTATTTTAAAGGGAATATTTTAAATTACTATACTATGTAGATTTCCTAAATCATTTTTGAAGTTAAAATATTTCGAATTAGTTATATTTGAAGGCATAGAAAATATTTATAATAAACTCTAATTTTTCTAAAACCAACTTTGAAATTTATAAATCACTAGATATAAATTTTAACATTTATATTTAAAATTACTTCTTATTTTATAAATCTAGATGTTTGCAAAATGTTTTTAAAATCCAATTAAAATCCTCTTGTGATGGTAAGTGAGTTCATTTAAATGAAATAAGATTTAGGAGAAATCTTATAAAGTGGAGAAATTGAGTTTGAGAATTTATAAGCAAAAGCGTAAATTGATTTTGAGAAAGGAATGAGAAAATAAGGATATTTTCAAAAGGGAATCAAAATGTAAGTAAAGTATGAGAAATCAGATAAGTGATTTCATGGAAATAAAAGGACTTTGAAAATTATTTCAAATGGGTTAAAATGGAAATAATATCTGAAGGATATTTGAGATAAAATAATTTATGGAAATTATTGATGGTTGCTTGTGTATGATTATCTGATAGTTAAATAACCGACTATCAATATTGGACAATGCGTTGATCGTTTCGAAGAGTCCGGGATCGAGATTAATTTCTCGAAAACCACTTCGATCCGGTTTGAACGATTACGAATGAAGACCGTGAAGAGTTGAAGACGGTGATTCGGTTTGTCCAGACCCAGGACAACTTGTATGGATTGAATGCTTTCAGAACATCGTCAGGTGGACGATGAGCATTCTAAGTGTGACACGTTCTTTAAAGGTAATCGTTAGCCTCTAGCCTCATCAACCGGGAATGGCTAAAACAGGGGAGGTGCAGCAAGGTTTCGTGGGTAGCTCCCACTTGAGAGTAAGGTTTCCCCTGTCTAGATGTCCCTTATTATTTCGGCTTAGTGTGCGGTTGGTCGCGCCAACCGTGGGGTGATCTTACTTGGAACTGTTCAGTAAGGAATGGTTCCGGCCTTGTGTTGCAGGGGAGCGGGCGTACTCCTCGGTACTCTGATCTAGGCCAGGTACTGTGACGGGCGGTACCCCAGTAGCCCAGCCATTGTATGGAATCCAATCTCCACTACGTGACTGTACGGTTTTGATTGTGCCCAACTATTGCTGAAACGTGAGATGCAAGCATTTCAGCTAGATTCTATTTTACTTTCTATAGACACTATAATAATATCAGAGAACTTTAATATAAAAATGTTTTAGCTATCGTAAGGTAAAAACCCGGCATGTTTATTTGTGGCGTGGTCTTACGAGATGCTTTTGTTTTCAAAGGATTTTTGAAACTTTAATAATTCAATTGAGTGTGATTTTCTCACGCTGGTATTCCAGACTGACTCGGGTATTGTTTTATATGATGCTCGGGTCAGACCGAGTTAAACAGGTTCAGGTTATAGCTATGGAGCTCAGGAGATGAGTTGGATGACGGAGCGTATTTTCGTATTTGTCTATTATTTCCGCTGTGTATGGACATGTATGATTGATTGATGTACTCTGATATGTATGTATATATGACAGTACAGATTCTTTGTATTTAAAACTGTATTCTATGTATTGTATTTTGTTCCGCTGCGATGTGAGATTCTGATGTTGTTTTTGTTCTTCTTCTTCTACCTCTTTCTTCTTTAACCCAAAATGGTTCGTAATTCCGTTCACTTTGAATCGATTTTGAAGAATGGTGTCGATTTCAAGGGGTACGGAACTGCGGGTCGTTTCACTTGGTATCAGAGCTGAAAGGTTAAGTGAGAACCTTGGCTCTGGTGGGAATTACTCATTAGAGATAGAGTCAGTAGTACTCTAGAATGAGTTTGAGTGTACTAATAGATATGAGCGCGTATTTGTTAGTGGATATAAAAATGATTTTTATATTGTGTTGGTTGATTTATTGAGTGGCATATGAACCTTCGTCAGCACGGTCTGCACAACTGTGCCGAAGGGGTTTCTAAACACTTGGATAGAACAATTCGACACAATATTGTTTTTCAAAGGCGGGTGAATGAAATAATTTCATCCAAAATATATTTTGATATAAAAAGAAATACTTTCTGGCATTATTATATAACTTAGATGTTTGGATGCTAATATTTTAGGAAAATGAGATTATAAAAATCTGAAATAGTTTATATAATCAAGGAAAGCCTTAAATTTAAATCTTGGAATTAAAATTTAAGGTGAGAAGTTAAAAATGAGAATTTAGCTTGGATCTAAGATTAAATTTTTGAAATTTAATTATGATGGAAGAAATAAAATAGTAAATTGTGTATGTGATTGAAATGAGGAAATAAAAATAAATAAATATAAATGAATTGGTGAAGTAAATAAACTTTTAGAATGAAAATGAAGTGGATTGAGAAGTTAATAGGAATTAAATGGATTGAAGTTAGTTTAAGCTAAGTAAATAAAAGTAAGTTGAAATGAAGTTGAACTGGAATAAATATATTCCGATAGCTTATAAAGGAAATTGACAACCCATTGTTTAAGAATATTTTTAGCTGTAAATAAGTGTTCAACCTTGAATGAAAATGAAATATGAATATATTCAAGCCTAAATGGGTAGGAATGGCGGAAAATATAATTAGGTGACTTATAAGTAAATGGAGAAGTAAAATAGTAAGCCAAAATGAAATTGTTTTGTTTTGGGAAATGAGATGGAAATCCAAACTTAAATTACAAAATAGAATTTAACTCTAAACAAAATATAATGAAGTGATTTTTGTAATGAAGATCAAATATCGAATTTAAAAGGAAAGCAAGCTAACTTGGAATAAAATTAGGAAATTGAAAATGTTAATGAGTTTTTAAAATTGATCCGATATAAGTTGGGTTGAGAGTTAATAAACTTTGATTTTTAAAATGGAATTGGAGTTAGAAATAATATTCCATGTATAATGATAATAAACTGAATTAATGTATTGTCAAATGAAAAGTTAGATTATGAATTGAATTACAAATAAAATTCAAGAGAGTGGTAATAAAATTGAAAATGGCTTTATAGTTAAATAAATAGATTAGTAGGGAAATGTGAATGTGAATTTAAAATTTAAAATGAATAAGTGGATAAGCATATTGAATTAAATTTAAAAGTGAAATGGATTTGATAACTAAGAATCAAATCAAGAAATTAAATTTGGAGATTGTTTATAAGAAAAACAATAGATAAACTTGATTTATCAAGTTAAAGTAACTTGAAGAAAAATGAATAACTTAAGCAAATAATTGAATAGAGGATCAGCTTAAGTAAATTTGATAAACGATTATTTAATGAAGTGTTTCCAAGCTGAATAAAATGGTTTGAATGAAACCCATGCAAATATGAAAAATAAAATGCAAAGATATGGGTTGTAAATAAACAAATGGGAATGGATTTAAAAATAAATTGGGTTTGAATCAATTTTGGAAAAGGTACGAGACTAAAGGAATTGTTATTTAAGTGAATATAGTCGAATGGCATAAATTAGTCGTTCGACGAAAACAGAAGTAAAATAAAAATCCTGTGGAATAATGGAAGTAAATAAAATTTGATTCTTGAATCAAATGCAATAGATATGAGTTGTTTACATTACAATAAATTGAAAATAAAAAGAATGATGTAGAAAATCATTCCGAATTGGATAGGATGATATAAATTGAGTGAAAGCAAGTGGATTAATTTTTAAACCTTATCAATTGCTTATACAAATTGTTCTGTGTATATTGTTTATAGAATATGGCTTTGAATTGATAGAAGTAGTGAAATTTGATTTTTGAAATCAATTAAATTGGAAATGAATTATTTGGACGTAAGTATGTATTGAAAATAAGAAAATGAATTGTTAACCACTTGTAGTGAATACAAATGGTATGTGAATCGGTTAAAAAGAAGTTGAACTAGTTTGGCAACCCTGAAACTTGCTTATGTAAGTTGTATTGAATGCATCACTTATGTTATTGATTGTTGTAGTTGTTTAAGTGAATGGAATGTTATAAATTTCATAAATATGTTGCTTATAAGTTTAAATTGAGTAAGTACAGGTACCAGAAGACTGTTTAGCGAGAGTTTGGACGCGTAAATGCTAAAATAAAATAAGCCGCTCGCTTAAAATGCTAAATAAGGTACGCTTACGCAATAAAAATAGGAAATATGAACTGTTTTTGGTTTTTCCGACCGTGTGGGTCGATGTATATATATTTATCTCTATTGTCAAATTGCAAAAGCTCCTCCGTACAAAGGAGACTCTGCCAAAATTTTCCAGAAATTTTGGGAGTTAGAAAATTTTAGAATTTTTGAAATTTTCACTAACGAAAAATGATTTAAAATTGGTAAGTAATTTGAATTGAAACTGAATAGTGAAATCTAATTTAAATTGTATATGTAAAGTAACATGAAATCGGAGAAATTAAAGGAAGAAAAAGTTTATAATAAACTTTTATTTGAGACTAAAAATAAGTTAGTAAGTGAAACCAATTGAAGAAGTAGTTAATTAAATAGGGATTGTGATATTGTGAATAGAATTCAGTATTCAAAATGTAAGGGAAATTGAATGGAGGTAAAATTTAAAATGAGAATCTGGATGAAATTGAGAAAAAGTATTGAGATTTGAAATTAATTTGCAAATTGAAGCAAATTGAATTTATATGAAATTGGAATTCAATTTGAATATAAACTTTAGTAGTGAAGTTAAAATGATATTGAGAATGCTGTAAAGAAATATACAAAATGATTTTTTGAATATTGTAATTGGGCTTCAGTGCTAAATAGAATATACAGGTGTTAAAGATAGAAGATAAATTTGAATTGCCAACTTAAGAGGTATGTATTTAAGATTTCTGTATGAAATTTGATTGGGTTTTGATCTAGCCACTTGGCTTTTGTTTTTCTTTTTGAAATTTGGAGGCCGGAGAGCCATTTTGTAGCAGTACCGAGCTAGCCGCGCAAAGGAGACGCTGGCAAAATTTTTCAAAATTTAAAGAGTTGGTAAAATTTTGAGAAAATTTTAATAATTCAAAATTTGATTTCAAATTCAAATTCAAATTGATGAGCAAGTAATGTTATTGGGAACCTATGGATGAGTTTAGAAAGTTAAAAAGGGATTAGAGTGTTTTAATAAAAGATTATTCGGGAAGTTAGAATTGAAAACAAATTGTATGGGTAAAGGGAAAGATTAAGAAAGTGAATAGCAAGTTTAATTAAGTAACTTCCAAATAAGTTAGTGGGTTAGGACATTCTTCTGTGTTAGTAATTTCGGGGACGAAATTATTTTAAGGGGGAAGGAATGTAACAACCCGGATTTTTGAACGGTTAATTTGTGATATTTAAATTGGATATAAAAATTTAATTTGAACCTTAAGTTGATTTTAATATGAAAAGTTTGTTTTTATTTAATAATAATAAGGATTCAGAATTTAGAAATATCGATCTATTGAATATTGGGTAAAATATTAAATCTGGGGTTGTAAGCTTGTTTAAATATTTTAACGGCTTATAAAATGTATATTAATATTACTGAAAATAATAGACGAATTAAAATTGAATTTAACGGTCGTCTGTTCAATTTAAAATTTACATTGTTAAATCGTCGTTTGAAAATAGCCGTCCGAGTCGCAGTCTCGAATTTCAACGAAACCAGTGTCGTTGGATCCGTAATATTGAATTATTGCCGGATTTCAAATTTCGTAATTTTCGAAGCTACCGTGTGATCGTTCGAGATAGAAATGTCTAGACGAAAATTTAACGTTTAATTTAAAATATCTTTACCAGAACTTTCTCGTCTCCTTACTGTAACCAGATAAAGATTCCTCCGCAAGCTACCTTTCTCTTTAAAACATCAGCCGAGTCCTTTATTTTATCTTGAAGCTTCAAACGAAAAAGGGGAATGGCGTACGCTTCTTCTCTACTGCCGTTTTCGTTTCTCCTTTTCAAATCAAATAGCATTCGCTCCTTTCTGTTTCGCTCATTCCCAAATGAATTCGTGAGCCCTTTCATTTATCTCTCTGAAGTTCGACATCAAAATCCCATTTCCCTCTTTCTAAAAAAAAAATAATAAATAAAAATATAGCAGTAGAACAATCGAAGGGCGGCGACTCGCTTGGCTCCAGCGTCGCGATGGTGACAATGCTCGAATTCAATTCGAGTGCGGAGAGGGATTGCTCACATACTCGTGAGTTGTTCTCAAACTCGGCGACGCAGTTCGATGTGGGGTGCGACGCGTGGCCAGGGTAGGGTTTTGCAAGGCACTGGTAGCTTGAGCGACTGTGAACGTGGCCGTGGGGCTGGAGTTAGCGCACGCGTACGCGTGGAGGATGTGGTCTCGATTTCACAAGTTTGTGATGGTGAGGCGTGAACGCGAGGCATGTCTAGACTGCTTGGAACTCGCCTGGAACTCGAGCAGATGTTGGGTAGGTTCTGATCGAACGAAGTGGAGTCGCCTGTATTTGTTTTCCAGCGAGGTATATTGTTTTATTTTTAATTTAATTGAATAAATGTTTTACTGTGAAATATATATAAGTAAGCTTTGAAAAAAATGTAGGTCGGTGATTAACTGGTTAACTAACGTGTTCAAATTATTTTAGATACTAAAGATTTTTTTTGGTATATGCAGTTTCAAGGAAGTAAAGTAAAATAAATATATAAGTGTGAAAGAAAATCTTTTTATTAGAATTTAATGTATATATATGATTTTGGGAAGTATATAAGAATTTTAAAATATTGAGGTGTTTATTTAAAAATTTGATTTTGAATCCATAAAAGTTATTTTATAACTATATATGTGGTTTCAAAAAGGGGAGGAAGAATAAATATATATATATATTTTTTTCACTTACTATTTAAAATAAGTGTTAAGATGGTAACATGTTTAATTAGCTTATTCAATTATTTTAGTCATCGGAATAATTTATCAAAGGAAAATTAGTTTAAATAAAATTTCTAGTTAATTAAATTAATAAATAGAAATTAATTGTTGATCAATTCAAATATTAATAAATCATCAAATTTTTTATATAAGGTCAAAAGTCGAGAAATCAAGCCAAGATTGGAAAGGATCGCAACTTAATAGCAAAGGTGAGATTTTCTCACTCATTTGGATTCCACAGTTAATTTAAATGATTAAATTTAAACCATTGGATGTGTTTGGTTGATTTATATTATTATATCTGTTGGATGATATTATATATAGTAGTATATATCAATATATACATATTGGAATATGTATATATTGGAATTGATATTCCCGCATTATATAGCGGATGAGACCTTATGCGCCGCATAATAGCGGATGATATTTTATAAAATCTCATATACCGCGATATTCCACCTTGAAGTGGAATTGGTATTTTATCTTGTGCTAACATCTGTGGATGCAGGGAAAACAGGTTGGAGGGATCCAACAGGATTCCTTAAAATATTTATTGATTTTATGTTGGTTGTTGTTATATGACAGGATGATGATTTGATATGGATTTGTGATGTGAATTGAATTAATTATGATAAAATAACATTGAAGTTGAAGTTTAAAATTTATGGATTCAATAAATTAATTTAACTCAATAGAAAATATTTATTTAAATGTTAATCTACTTCAAATTGAGAATGAAGAAAAGAAATAAAGATATCTTATAAACTGTAATTAGTTAATTTGAGTTTTGGAAAGATTAAAAATATATTAAGCTTTTGAAGAGTTATTGTAATCAATAAGTGAAATTTTATTTAAGAATAAAGGAAGATGTTATTAATAAATACGAATAAGAAATTCTGTTAAGAGTCAAAAGGAAAGTTTATTATGGGATAAAAGGAAATTTTATTAAGTAACGAAATGAAATTTAGATAAAGAACAATAAGGAAATGTATGTAAAGTAAATAAATTATAAAGATGGAATTCTTTAATAAAACTATTTGTTTTAAAAATCAATGGAACTCCAGGATATTTTATAAATTTATAAATGGAATTTATAAATGGATATAGAAAATATCAATGTATATTGGAAGATAAGTAAGTGAATTTATATTGAGATATGGAATTTGTTGGATGGAAATAGTAGAATATTTCCAAAGGTGGTTGTAGACAAGAGGCATTTATAGAGGAATATTGAGTTTTCTAAAATTATAAATTTATTTTAAAGGGAATATTTTAAATTACTATACTATGTAGATTTCCTAAATCATTTTTGAAGTTAAAATATTTCGAATTAGTTATATTTGAAGGCATAGAAAATATTTATAATAAACTCTAATTTTTCTAAAACCAACTTTGAAATTTATAAATCACTAGATATAAATTTTAACATTTATATTTAAAATTACTTCTTATTTTATAAATCTAGATGTTTGCAAAATGTTTTTAAAATCCAATTAAAATCCTCTTGTGATGGTAAGTGAGTTCATTTAAATGAAATAAGATTTAGGAGAAATCTTATAAAGTGGAGAAATTGAGTTTGAGAATTTATAAGCAAAAGCGTAAATTGATTTTGAGAAAGGAATGAGAAAATAAGGATATTTTCAAAAGGGAATCAAAATGTAAGTAAAGTATGAGAAATCAGATAAGTGATTTCATGGAAATAAAAGGACTTTGAAAATTATTTCAAATGGGTTAAAATGGAAATAATATCTGAAGGATATTTGAGATAAAATAATTTATGGAAATTATTGATGGTTGCTTGTGTATGATTATCTGATAGTTAAATAACCGACTATCAATATTGGACAATGCGTTGATCGTTTCGAAGAGTCCGGGATCGAGATTAATTTCTCGAAAACCACTTCGATCCGGTTTGAACGATTACGAATGAAGACCGTGAAGAGTTGAAGACGGTGATTCGGTTTGTCCAGACCCAGGACAACTTGTATGGATTGAATGCTTTCAGAACATCGTCAGGTGGACGATGAGCATTCTAAGTGTGACACGTTCTTTAAAGGTAATCGTTAGCCTCTAGCCTCATCAACCGGGAATGGCTAAAACAGGGGAGGTGCAGCAAGGTTTCGTGGGTAGCTCCCACTTGAGAGTAAGGTTTCCCCTGTCTAGATGTCCCTTATTATTTCGGCTTAGTGTGCGGTTGGTCGCGCCAACCGTGGGGTGATCTTACTTGGAACTGTTCAGTAAGGAATGGTTCCGGCCTTGTGTTGCAGGGGAGCGGGCGTACTCCTCGGTACTCTGATCTAGGCCAGGTACTGTGACGGGCGGTACCCCAGTAGCCCAGCCATTGTATGGAATCCAATCTCCACTACGTGACTGTACGGTTTTGATTGTGCCCAACTATTGCTGAAACGTGAGATGCAAGCATTTCAGCTAGATTCTATTTTACTTTCTATAGACACTATAATAATATCAGAGAACTTTAATATAAAAATGTTTTAGCTATCGTAAGGTAAAAACCCGGCATGTTTATTTGTGGCGTGGTCTTACGAGATGCTTTTGTTTTCAAAGGATTTTTGAAACTTTAATAATTCAATTGAGTGTGATTTTCTCACGCTGGTATTCCAGACTGACTCGGGTATTGTTTTATATGATGCTCGGGTCAGACCGAGTTAAACAGGTTCAGGTTATAGCTATGGAGCTCAGGAGATGAGTTGGATGACGGAGCGTATTTTCGTATTTGTCTATTATTTCCGCTGTGTATGGACATGTATGATTGATTGATGTACTCTGATATGTATGTATATATGACAGTACAGATTCTTTGTATTTAAAACTGTATTCTATGTATTGTATTTTGTTCCGCTGCGATGTGAGATTCTGATGTTGTTTTTGTTCTTCTTCTTCTACCTCTTTCTTCTTTAACCCAAAATGGTTCGTAATTCCGTTCACTTTGAATCGATTTTGAAGAATGGTGTCGATTTCAAGGGGTACGGAACTGCGGGTCGTTTCATGAGAAGTTCTATAACAAGGTTGATGAATTCATGCGCTTAGAAAGCCTTCATGTACAAGCAAAAGTAGACGTGGCTAAAGTCAAGAATAACAATGTTGCCACTAACAAAAAGGAATCTGGTGGTTAGAAAAGGGAGAATGACGGTAGGAAAGAGCAAAAAGATATGAAGAAACCTCGCTTCTTCAAACCTTCAGATTTTACTCCTTTAATGGATACTCCTGAAAATATCTTTTTCGCAACCAAGGATGCTGTCGAATACCCCAAACCACCTGAGATGAAGCTTGGGAAAAATGCTTTGCATAATGGGAGATTCTGTCGGTTTCACAATCAGCCTGGCCACGACACTAATGAATGTCGCCATTTAAAGAGTTTGATTGAAGAGCTTCTGAGATAGAATAAACTACAACAGTATGTGAAGAGAAACAGAAGTGATCCAACTTCATCAACTCAGGGGCAAAAAGTTCCTGCTCATCAATCCAACTCAGGCGAGAGGACTGCAGCACAGGAATCTGAGAGGCCCATCATCAATGTTATCACAGGGGGCCGTCACCCACCGGGCAGAAGTTGGGGTGAGATGGAAAGATATGCTCACGCTTTGAAATATGTCCCAGCAGAAGAAAATGTTTTTGTCTTAGAAGATGCTGCACCTTTGTAACAACAAAGAACTTTTAACGAAGACATCATATTCCGGGCTAGAGACTCTGTTGGGGTTGAAGCTCCCACCATTGGAGAACCAAAATAGCCAATTGGGACTATTGACTTGTTTGTAGAACTCGAAGAAAGAGAAAAGAAGGTGGTCCGAAAGCAAACTTCTGTGATTGTTGATGAATTCTCCGCTTACAATGCCTTCTTGGGTCGACCAACTCTTGCTGCATTCAAGGCCATTCTCGCCCCATGGTGCCTGACTATGAAGTTCCCCACTGATAATGGTGTCGGTGTTGTGAAGGGGGACCAAAATGCTGGGCGAGAATGCTATTTCATAGAGTTGCGGAAAAGAAGAAAAAGAGAAATGGGAAAAGGTGCGGCAGCTCCGCTCCGCATCAAAGAACCCACCTTGTAGCAATTACGGGATGGACCCTGCACTGGTGAGCACAGTGGTGCACGAAAAGAGATTGAGCACAGTAGAGTGGTACCGGTGGTAGTAACGGTGCCGATATCTGTTGACCTGAATGACCCAAACAAGGTGCTAAATGTGGGTTCACAGCTTGGTATGATGATTCAGAATATGCTGATATCATTGTTGAAAGCAAATCTAGATGTATTCGCTTGGAGTCATGCTGATATGTGTGGAATATCTCCAGAAATCACAGTGCATGCCTTGAATATTGATCCAAAATTCACACCCGTAAAGAAGAAAAGAAGAACCCAAGGTCCTGAAAGGTCAACAACATTAAAGGAAGAAGTAGATCGGCTCATGGAAAATGGCTTCATCAAAGAATCCACTTATCCAAATTGGGTTTCTAATCTGGTGTTGGTTAAAAAAGCAAATGGGAAGTGGAGAGTGTGCATTGACTTTTCAGACCTAAACAAAGCATGCCCCAAAGACTGCTTCCCATTGCCCAGAATCGATCAGTTGGTGGATGGAATAGCCGGGCATGAATTAATGTCTTTTATGGATGCTTACTCAGGATATAATCAAATCAGGATGCATGATCTCGATCAGGAGGACACGAGCTTCATCACTGATGTTGGTCTTTACTGCTATAAAGTCATGCACTTCGGACTAAAGAACGCAGGGGCAACTTATCAAAGACTTGTTAATGCCATGTTCAAACCCCAGATTGGCAAGACTATGGAAGTGTATGTCGATGATATGATAGTAAAATCGAAGAAAGCAGTGGATCACATGGAGCATTTGGCAGAAATGTTCGCGGTTCTCCGAAAGTATGGGATGAAGCTAAATCCTCTGAAATGTTCGTTCGGGGTAGAGTCCGGAAAATTCTTGGATTTCATTGTGAGTGCTAGGGGCATCGAAGCTAATCATGCTCAGATTACATCTTTAAGAGAAGTCAAAGCCCCTAGAACAAAGAAGGAATTACAAAGCCTCAACGGGAAAGTCACAGCTTTAAGTCGGTTTATTTCCAGGGTCACTGATAAATGCATTCCCTTCTTTGATGCCCTGAAGAAAGGAAAGAAAAACTTTGAATGGACTCCCGATTGTCAGAAAGCTTTTGAAGAATTGGTTCGTCACATGGAAAAGCCTCCCATGCTTTCTCAGCCCAGCAATGGTGAAGATCTTTTCATATACTTAGCGGTTTCATCTCATGCTCTCAGTGCAGCATTGGTACGGGAAGATGCCAAAGTTCAGCACCCGGTCTATTACATCAGTAAAAGATTCACTGGGGCAGAGACGAACTATTCAAAGCTGGAAAAGCTCGCCTATTGTTTGTTAATTGCATCTAGAAAGTTGAGGCCATATTTTCAGGATCATCTTATCAAAGTCCTCACTGATCAACCTCTAAAGCAAGTCCTATTTCGCCCTGAAACTTCGGGTCATCTTCTGAAGTGGAATATTGAACTCAGTCAATACGATATCACCTACCATCCCCGAAGAGCAATCAATGGACAAGCTTTATCAGATTTCATTGCAGAATACACAGATAATGGTGGCAGTGACGAAGAGGTGACTAATGACATCCCGATCCGATGGAAATTATATGTTGATGGTGCAAGAAATGACTATTGTTCTGGAGCTTGGGTTGTGCTTGAAACCCCCGAAGGGCGATCATTGTGCTATGCATTGAGATTAGAATTTCCATCGACAAATAATGAAGCAGAATATGAAACTCTTATTGCCGGCTTGAAGATTGCTAAAGAACTGAACATCAAAGTATTGCAGATCTTCAGTGATTCCCAGCTTATTGTATGCCAAGTCAAGAAAGAGTTTCATACTAAAGGGCGAAATCTTCTTGCTTACTTGTCAAAGGCCTGGGAGCTTCTCGATGATTTTGATCATTATACAATTAGCCATATACCCCGGGAAGAGAACATGAAGGCAGATTCTCTCGCAAAATATTCAAGCTTTGGCGAAGCTCAGTTATTAGGATTGGTCCCTGTGGAAGTCTTGTCAGCTTCAGGTACTGATGAGATGGATATTGACTGGATCATGACTGTATCTCAAGAACAGGAGTCGTGGATGACCCCTATCAAGGAATATCTACTCAACGGCTCCTTGCTAGAAAACTCAAAAGAGCGCCAAAAGCTGTTAAGGAAATCCCCGAGATATGTAATTCAAGACGGCCATTTGTACAGACGAGGATTCTCGATGCCATTACTCCGATGTGTAACCAAAGAAGAGGCTAAGACAATTTTAGCTGAAGTGCACGGAGGAGAGTGTGGGGATCACTCAGGTTGCCAACCCTTGCAAAGAAAATTCTCCGTTATGGGTATTTTTGGCCAGATATTAATAAAGATGCTGCTAGCTACTCCCGAAAGTGTGACAGATGCCAGAGATTTGCAAAAATCCCAAGAGCACCTTCCACCATGCTAACACAGATGGTCAGTCCTTGGCCATTCGCCATTTGGGGGATAGATCTCATCGGACCTTTGCCAATTGCCATGTCCGGAATCAAATATGCTATTGTTGCTGTTGATTATTTCACTAAATGGGCTGAAGCTGAACCACTGGCTACTATTACCTCTAAAAAGATGATAAACTTTGTGACTAAGAATATCATTTGCAGGTATGGTGTGCCTCAGAAGATAATCACAGACAATGGTACCCAATTCGAAAGCGAGGAATTCCAGGACTTTTGCAAGCGATTCAAGATCCGAAAAAGCTTCTTAGCAGTGGCTCATCCACAGGCAAACGGGCAAGTGGAAGCAGTGAACAAAATTATCAAATCAACCATCAAAAAACAGCTGGAAAAATCAAAAGGTGGTTGGGTCGATAAACTGCCACTAGCACTATGGGCTTATAGAACTACCCACAAAACTGCGACTGGGCACACTCCATTTTCATTAGCATATGGATCAGAAGCAATGATTCCAGTGGAAATAGAGGTCCCCTCACACAGGAGAGTTCATTTCAACCAAGCTGAAAATGAAAAGCTGCAACTTGAAGCACTTGACTTGCTTGATGAAAGAAGGAAAGAAGCTGAACTCAGAGTTGCAGCTCAACAGCAAAGGATAGCCAGACACTTCAATTCTAAAGTTCGCCAATGCAGCTTTGAAATTGGGGATCTAGTCTTGAAAAGGATCATGACAGCAACAGGAGTGTTTGGGCCAAACTGGGAAGGGCCATCTATCATAGGCAAAAAAATTCTTGATGGCACTTTCAAACTCACAACTGTCGAAGGAGATTCAATTCCGAGAGCCTGGAACAACAATCACTTACGTCCATATTTTACTTAAAGGCTATGCTTAAGTTTGTAAAATGATTGTGGATGTATCATTCTTGTATTGTAAGCCATTGTAAAATCAGTGTGACTCAGCAATAAGAACTATAAAGTGGATGTAGGCCCAATTCTTGGCCGAACCACTATAAATCTTATGTCTTCTACTACTTTAAAATGCATGTCTTATTTCAATGTGCAAACATCTTAAGTATGTTGCTAAAATGTTGATTTAATATTGCAGGCTATCAAAGCAAAGCTTACCTATTCAATACATCACAAGACCAAGCGATTCCTATAAATCAACAAACCAATGTCAAGCCACAAAAATTCCAGGTTCAATTACTACATAAGAAGTACTTCTCACAAACAGTTGGTAATTCCACCGAAGGGGCACCTTCCCAAAGTAAAGGTTCCAGGCCCTTGCTAACTGACTGCGATCGTTTGTGCAAATAGACATCCAGTTAAGTAGCTTGCGTCTGCCCCGTGGATTCACTTAACAATGAAGTACACTTCTTGGGAAGAATCAAACAACCTGCAAAAGAAAGGAACATTAACTTAGGAGTGATAACAAGGAATCGCTGAAGAGCAGATGGTGAAAAGACATGGGCAAGCAGTCAAAAGCAGCCAAAATGGGATCTTGTTTCTCAACAAAAAGGTTAGTGAAACCACCAAAGGGGCACCTTCCCAAAGGGGAGGTTCCAGGCCCTTACTAGTTAATTACGATCGTTTTTGCAAACAAACATCCAATTAGGTAGTTTGCGTTTGCTCCGTGGATCCACTTAAGTATGAGATACAACCTTCCTGGCAAACGGAACAAGTAAAGCCCTCTCCGAAGGCACAATTCAAAGCCCTCTTCGGAGGCACAACTGAAAGCCCTCTAAAGAGGCACGCCGTAAAATGAAATGATTTTCTCAATACAAAGGTTGGTGATACCACCGAAGGGGCACCTTCCCAAAGTGAAGGCACCGGGGCCTGGCTAATTAATTGCGATCGTTTGTGCAAACGAACATCCAATTAGGTTGCTTGCGTCCGCCCCGTGGATCCGTTCAACTGTGAGAAATAACTTTCAGGCAAACAAATAAAGCCCTCCAACGAGGAATGCTGTAAAATGAGATGTTTTTCTCAATAAAAAGGTTGGTGATACCACCGAAGGGGCACCTTCCCAAAGTGAAGGCACCGGGCCCTTGCTAGTTAATTACGATCGTTTGTGCAAACGAACATCTAATTAGGTTGCTTGCGTCCGCCCCGTGGATCCATTCAACTATGAGAAATAACTTTCAGGCAAACAAATAAAGCCCTCCAACGAGGCACGCCATAAACTGAAATGATTTTATCAATACAAAGGTTGGTGATACCACCGAAGGGGCACCTTCCCAAAGTGAAGGCACCGGGCTCTTACTAATTAATTGCGATCGTTTGTGCAAACGACCATCCAGTTAGGTTGCTTGCGTCCGCCCTGTGGATCCGTTCAACTATGAGAAATAACTTTCAGGCAAACAAATAAAGCCCTCCAACGAGGCACACTGTAAAATGAGATGTTTTTCTCAATAAAAAGGTTGGTGGTACCACCGAAGGGGCACCTTCCCAAAGTGAAGGCACCGGGCCCTTGCTAGTTAATTGCGATCGTTTGTGCAAACGAACATCCAATTAGGTTGCTTGCGTCCGCCCCGTGGATCCATTCAACTGTGAGAAATAACTTTCAGGCAAACAAATAAAGCCCTCCAACGAGGCACGCTGTAAAATGAAGTGTTTTTCTCAATACAAAGGTTGGTGGTACCACCGAAGGGGCACCTTCCCAAAGTGAAGGCACCGGGCCCTTGCTAGTTAATTGCGATCGTTTGTGCAAACGAACATCCAATTAGGTTGCTTACGTCCGCCCCGTGGATCCATTTAACTGTGAGAAATGACTTTCTGGCACCAAATGAAGCCCTCTTCGGAGGCACACTTCTACTCTCATGGGAATGGTTCTTCCCCAAAAAAGTTGAAGTGCCATATAAAGCCCTCTGACGAGGCACGCTGTAAAATGAAACGTTTTTCTCAAATAACAAGGTTAGTGGTACCACCGAAGGGGCACCTTCCCAAAATGAAGGCACCGGGCCCTTGCTATTTAATTGCGATCGTTTGTGCAAATGAACATCCAATTAGGTTGCTTGCGTCCACCCCGTGGATCCATTTAACTGTGAGAAATGACTTTCAAGCAAACAAATAAAGTCCTCTCCAGAGGCACACTTCCACAAGTTGAAATGCCAAATAAAGCCCTCTCCGGAGGCACACTTCCACAAATTGAAATGCCAAATCAAGCCCTCTAACGAGGCATGCCCAGAAAAAGAAATGTTATCTCTAAAAAAAATCGCCGATGGAACCACCGAAGGGGCACCTTCTCAAAATGAAGGTTCTAGGCCGCAGTTAACTGCTCGCGATCGTTTGTGCAAACAAAATGTTCGATAAAGCAGCTGACGCCTGTCCCGTGGGCCCATTTAGCAGTAAAATATAGCTTTATGAGAAACAAATCAAAGCCCTCTATGGAGTCCCGCTTCACCGCATAGTGGAACCCACTTTTCAAAAATAAAAGTGATCATCTTCGAAAGTTGAAGTGTTTTTTTAAAAAAAAAAATAGAGAGAGAAAACTTCTCCGATACAAAGCACACTCTACTAAAGTACAAGTCTTTTCAAAATGGAGAATATTGCAATAAACCGTGGTATGGGGGCAATATAGCTACATTAACAAAAACAACGCTCAAACAACATACCACAAGCTCACTACAATATCATGCAAAGAAAATAAAGAAACTTGTGCTAAAATAGGGAATAAATGCATTCACAAATACTGACAAAAGATTGTACAAGTAAAAAGAGTCATTTTATTCCATACTATGAATTTTTTATACATGTACAGGTTTCAAAAAAAAAGCGGGGGCCGGTACCCGCACAATTTACGGTCGATACAACACTTTAGACAAAAGGCAAAATAGCAAAACAAGAAAGATAGAACCAAACTCATATCTTCTTCCTCCCGCCGCCTTTGGAGTCCTCACCTAGCTTAATGGCTAACTTCGCAAGCCGGTCTAGACGAGTCGCGGAAGAAGGAGAAAGAGGTGCAATTGGGTCTTCTTCCACTTTCTCATCACTAGTGGAAGCGTCCTTCTTCTTCTTTGAAGTTACACATTTTCCCCTCTTCTTTGAAGAAGATTCACTACCTAGAGAGATAAGATCACTCAGCTTTGTGTCATCGGCAGTAAACTTCTCCGGGGTCCTCTCACCCTCCTCAAGTTCTTCAGCCTTCTGCTCTTGTGAAGCCGCTGGGTCATCTAAACCTTGAAGAGCTTCTATTTGTTTTTCTTGTGATCCCGGTTGAGAAGTAGAAGGAGGAGTAACTTGAAGAGGTGGAGGAGCAACAGCTAGGGGAGGCGAAGCCTGTGCAACACTTGTTGTTTTCGCTACAGAAGAAGAAAAGTTAAAAACATCAGTATTCCCCGCAAAGAGAGGAGATAGCGGCACATCAAAGATTAAGTAATAGGAAAAAAGTTCATCAAGCTCATGTGAAGCAAACGAGTAGTCCACTTGAGCTGGATCAGAATTGAAGTTACCTAGAGAGCTTGGCTTGATCACGTCGATTTCATAATCTTAGGCTTCAGTGCTTTCTTGGACCTCTTCTTCGGTGTGAGCAGTTTTAGCTTCGATTTCGGCTTTAGCAGGAGGCGGAGAATGGGAACTTGAGCCAATAATATCAACGTCGACCGAAGACGAAGGATGGGTTGGGTCGGTCAAAAGTGCCTTCCCTGGACATTCTCCTTCCGCTACTTCGGCTCGCTGATTAGCAAGTTGTTCTTTCCCTCTCGCAAGGACGGCACGACCCTCGTCGTCCAAATAATTAGCCTCAAAATCCTCTTCGGTGTAGCCAGCATCTTTGAGCACTTCAACTGCTGCTTCACACACTTCAGCCAATGTAATCTCATACTTCGGGCCCAAGAAAGAAAGACTGCCTTTCCCCAAAACGCTGAGAACGTAAAACTCAAATAAAGTGGAGCTGATGTTGGCTTTAGTCGCCTCGTGTGAATGTTCAGCTGCCTCTTTTCCAGAAACGGCGTCGTCACGTTCTTTTTCAGCTTTAGCAAGCTGGATCTTCAACATCGCAATCTCCGCGTCCTGAGAGCTAGTTTTTTCCCGCAGCTGAGCAGCATCTTTGCGGTACTTTTCAACAATTTTCTGCTGTGCCTCGAGTTTGGCCTCAATATCACGCTGAGCAGCATGGGCATCTCTTACTTGCTTTTGGAGAACCTCTTCCTTTTGTGTATAAGAAGTGGAAGAGGTGGTGAGCTCATCTTTAAGTTTCTTAACTTCAGCCTCAAGTCTCTCGTTATCAGCAGCGATGTTCGTCATCTCTGTATCATGCTGATCAAGAACTTTTTGCCACTTAGACTTGTCGCTCTCCATGGTCAGCATAGCCTCAAGATTTAAGTGATTTATTCTCTAAAGCTCATCGACTAGTTTTTGCCAGCCGGACATTCTTTCGATATCGAGCTTGACCGCATCAAGATTTCTCAGCATGGCTTGTTTATCAATTGGAACTAAGTCCAGATCGAAGCGCACTCCTTTCAAGCACTAATGTTGAAATCGGCTTTGGAGTGCAGTCGGAGGCTTCTCAATTTGATAAGGAGGCCTATTAATGATTAATTGAATGTCAGCTTTTTTCAGGACAGGAGAGCTGGAAGGGATGTCTAAAGAGATAGAAGCAGTGGGCACTTTAGAAATTTCAGATGAAGACTTGTCGTCAAGTTGGCCCGCTTGCTTGGATCCTCAGTTATATGACTTTTTCCCCTATCATCGTGAGACTTTCTTTTGTGAGAATCATCATCTCTTTGGTAGGAGTCATGATGGTCATCTTTTCTTCCATACCGCTCCTCATAAGCCTGCCTCTCACGGGCTTTCCTAGCCGCTCGTTCCTCATCAGTTTCCCTGGGGGCAGAGAGATAGCGTCGGGGATCATAAAAGTCACGCCTTCCGTAGCGTTGAAAATCATCATAATACGAGCCGCTGCGTCCCATGGGAGAACCTGAAAGTAAAAAAGAGACAAAAAATTAGAAATCTTCGAATTAAAGAAGCTAAGTGCACGTAATTGCCAAAAGTCCTAAGTGTGTGTGGCGTGCAAGCTACGCGTGTCAAGCTACAAACCACTCTTCAGCTTAGGAGTGATGTCGGCTTTTGCAATAGGAGTCAACTCTTGGGTTGACCGAAGTGGTCGCAAGGCGGATGTTGCTTCAACCGATGGAGAGACAAGCTTAGAAACAGTGGTATCGTCTTTAAAAAGCTCTTGGGAAGTCACCATAAAATCGCTCAATCCCCCAAAGATGTCATCACTGTTATGACCAACGTAAGGGGTTATATCGGTAATGCCCTCTTTAACGTGTTCCACGCTCTCCGTAGCGGAGCTGTCTTTCTCAGCCTCCTCATCAACCTTTTTTGTAGTCTTCCTAGAATGTTGAGGGAGTTCCTCTTCTTCAATAATGGGGGGAAGTTTAGGCTTGTCAGATAACCCCGCACCGGAACTAGAACATTTCAGTAGTGAAGTCTCTATAATGGGTTCCTTCGATGTGGATTCCTCTGCGGAAGCTGGAGCATCTGATGCTTCCGTTTGAGAGCTGGGAGAGTCACGAGGCTGAACAGATCGAGAGGAATGTAAGAGTCCGAATTGATGCAGAAATTCGTTCCTCTGAAGAAATTTGATACTTCTCTCGTTGGCGGCTATAGCACTCAAGCTTTCAAAGGTAGATTGTGAGTAAAATCTTTAGAGAGAGGAGGAATTGCTGCAAAAGTAAAGAATGAAGTGAGCACTTGACAACTAAAATTTTGAAAGGGCTCAGAAATGAAGTAAACGGAGATAGGTGGTCTTACTTCCTACTCTCCAGATGCCATAGAATCCCGGAGGACAACAGACATAGATGAATTGATTTAGAAATCCGTGGGCGCTCTCGGGAAGATCCGTAATTAACTTACGGTTCCTGGCGCTCCTTACCAGAATAATAGAAGGATGATCTTTGTTCCTCGCAAATGTACACAGATAACAGATCTCCTCAAAGCTTGGGAGGCGATCAAGTGTCCTCCTGAATAATACACACAACCCCAGCAAGATGACATAGCCATTGGGGTGCAACTGGAACGGAGAGATGGTTAATCGAAGGAGAAGAGTTCTGAGGAAGTCATTGAAAGGGGAAATAGCTCCGTTCAGACACATGTGATGATTAACTTCAAAGAAGCCATGTGGCGGCCTATCGGTAGCGTCGTTTACTCCAGGAAGCAGAGCATCCGCTTCAGCAATACCAAATTGCATGCATAATTGATTGAAGGTCCGTTGGTTCAGCGCAGTTGGAACTCTTTCCGGAGGATCATTCAAAGGAGCAGCAATCGAAAAAACTTCACCGGTCTGATCTACTGTCTCTTCTTGTACTTGTTGAGAAGTCATTCTACACAAGGAACTGGATATTTAAATATGAAGGTGCACGTTTCCTAAAAAGTGTGTGAAGTGTTGTGCAAAGCTGCTGAAAATAACAAGTAAATAAAGTAAAACTTGAAATAATACTGGTTGGCGCACGTCAATTCAGGAAGATTTAAGACTTTTTATTATATCAAAATTAAGTGTAGTATCAATGCAGATAATATTTAGCAATAAGTAGCTATAACTATATGAATGTTGCATTGATGCTCCACTTAAGTTAGTTGATTCACAGCACTTCACTTTTAATTAGATTCATATTATTTTCTCTTTGACTTAATCCGTCACTCGATTTGGGCAGTCGATGATGAGTATATTCGTCCTAATTTTCTGCAAATGTTGTATTTAACAGGTTGTTAGCTTAAAAGTCAATATAGTCTGTGATAGAGTGCAATAGTTCTAGCAGTTCAAATTAAAGGTCCAATAAAGTTCTGGATAAATCTGCAAGTGTTCAAATGCAGTTCATTCCTTAAGTCGCAGGAACGACTTAAGTTAGCTCGAGACTCCTTTAGGTCGTCCAGTTCATGTCTGAACGACCTAACATAGGTCGGGTTTCCCTAAGTCACTCTGCTCAAGTTATAAGGTTTATCAGTTATCTTCCTACGAGTTAAGTCTATGCTGCGAGTTAATTTAGGTCGCTGGTTCTTTAAGACGTTCAGCTTTAAGTCGTGTGTTATTCTGGAAAATTAGGTCGCTGGTTCTTTAAGTCGTTCAGCTTTAAGTCGTGTGTTATTCTAGAAAATTAGGTCGCTGGTTCTTTAAGTCGTTTCAGCTTTAAGTCGTATGCTATCCTGGCAAGTTAAGTCGCTGTCCCTTATGACGTTCGGAGTTTTTTGACTAAGTCGCTATGTCGTTCATAGAGTTAAGTCGCACGATTCATGTCCACATTGCTAATGCCCTAAGTCATTCAAGGCTTTTAGGTCGAGCATGACCTAACTCTCCTTAACTCGCTAACTCCTCTTCTTTCAGCAAATCGCCTAACCCACTAACCCGTTAACCCAATAGCCCATTAGCCTCTCTACAATAAAATCTATCGTCTCTCCACACCACCTGTTAACCCTCTTTTATTCTGCGACCTAGCGACCTAACGACTTAATGGCCTAGCGACCTAAGTCTCACGACTTAACAATCTGTAACAAGTTAGCGACCTATAACACAAAACAGCTCAATACGGTACGACCTAATGAGATTAGAAGGCTACGACCTAACTCCTGAAAGACTCCTGCGACCTAACTCCTGAAAGACTCCTACGACCTAACTCCTGAAAGACTCCTGCGACCTAACTCCTGAAAGTCTCCTGCGACCTAGCAAGATAAAGAAAGAGCGACCTAACGAGTTAGCAACCTAGCAACTCAGGAAAAGCAACGACCTAACACGCTCCAGAGTTAAGCCGCACGACCTACCACTTATATTAGGTCGCTCACGACCTAATCCTACCGAGATAACTTCTGTATTAAAATATTAGGTCACTCACAGCCTGTATCTCACCCAGAATGATTCCATTAAGTCGCCAACGACTTATGCTAACTCGGAATGGCTCTTAGGTCGCTCACGACCTAAAACCTAACGACCTAAGCCTAGTTTTCTCCTATAAATACCCCGCCTACTCCGCATTTGAAAGGGGACGAATTTTTGAAAACGCCAAGACTCTGTTGATTTCTCTACTGACTTCAACACTTCAAAGGCAAAGAATACTTCGAAGAATCTTCGAAAAGAATCAAGTTCATTGAACATGAATCGAAAGAGCTTTTCTGCATCAAAGTTCTGATTACTTGTCTTGATTGAGTTGTAATCAAAGAGCGATTGTAAAATCTATAATCGAATCAGTCATAGAAGAGATTAAGTGGACGTAGGCTTGACTTTGAGCCGAACCACTATTAAACTGTTGTCTTTTACTGTTTTCTGCTATTCTCTGCTTACTTTTAGTTCCCGTACCAACGGGTTGTGCTTTCATGATATCACAAATTACACCGGGGGGTTAGCGTACATTTTTCACGTTAACATTTTTTGTGCTTTCATTGAGAACCCAACTCGGGAGTGCTTTCATCATTGCTTCACAAAGATTTGTGGAAAGACTCTCCCTAAAAACCAGAAGTCTAACTGAAATTAAGGCTCCTGGAAGGAAAAGTAAGTCTACCAGATCTGGAGTTGCTCATGACAACACCGCCACTTCTCCCGCATCGAATCAAGCTGCTCCTAGTGTAGGAGTCACAAGGGCGGAATTAGATGCCGTAGTGTCTGGGTTGTATCAACAAATGGAAGCCCAGAGCGCTTTGATGTTGGACAAATTGAATGCTTTACTTGGAGTTAACCAACTACCAGAAAACAACATAGAAACCTTTGCTGAAGATGCTCATGATCCCAAAGGGAAAAGTATTCCTCAAAGGGCAGCTGGCACCACCGAAGGGGGCCGCAGCCAACTCTTCGTAAACGTTTTCCCAGGCAAACTTCCAAAAAAGTAGCTGACGTCTGTCCCGCGGAGCCTCTAAACGATGAGGAATATCTCTCGGGAATGATTCGATAGATTATGAAAGAAAACATGAAAAGCAAGGAAGATGAAAATGACTGGGGGTTGGCTCCAAGAAAAACTCCTTTTACTGAAAGAATTTTGAAGGTTGAGTTCCCAAGTAAGTTTGTCCCTCCTACCATTCCAGCTTATAGGGGAACAAGTGATCCTAACCAATTCTTATACAAGTACGACTGGCATATGACAGGTGCCAAAGCAACAGACGAGATCAATTGCAGATATTTTCCTGTGTACTTAGAGGGAGTTGCCTTGCTTTGGTTCACAAAGATGCTAGTTCGATATGTGGATCAGTTCTCCGATCTGACTTGGAAATTCAAAGACTAGTTCAGGTTATATGCTTCAAAGGCCAAGGACATAATGTCACTATCCAGCCTTGAACAAAACCCCGGAGAGTCTATTAAATCTTTATTAAACCGCTTCAATATAGCTTTTGCTAAAATTGATAATGCAGAGCCTCGAATGATTCTGACCTACTTGATGCGAGCCATTGATAAATCAAGTGAATTCAGAAAATGGCTAAAGATGAAAGAGCCAAACTAACTTGAGAAGTTCTATAAGAAGGCTGATGAATTCATGCACTTAGAAAGCCTTCATGTACAAGCAAAAGTAGACGTGGCTGAAGTCAAGAATAACAATGTTGCCACTAACAAAAAGGAATATGGTGGTCAGAAAAGGGAGAATGACGGTAGGAAAGGGCAGAAAGATATGAAGAAACTTCGCTTCTTCAAACCTTCAGATTTTACTCCTTTAACGGATACTCCTGAAAATATCTTTTTCGCAACCAAGGATGCTGTCGAATACCCCAAATCACCTGAGATGAAGCTTGGGAAAAATGCTTTGCATAATGGGAGATTCTGTCGGTTTCATAATCAGCCTGGCCACGACACTAATGAATGTCGCCATTTAAAGAGTTTGATTGAAGAGCTTCTAAGACATAATAAACTACAACAGTATGTAAAGAGAAACAGAAGTGACCCAACTTCATCAAATCAGGGGCAACAAGTTCCTGCTCATCAATCTAACTCAGGTGAGAGGACTGCAGCGCATGAATCTAAGAGGCCCACCATCAATGTTATCACAGGGGGTCCTCACCCACCGGGCAGAAGCTGGGGCGAGATGGAGAGATATGCTCACGCTTTGAGATATGTCCCAGCAGAAGAAAATGTTTTTGTCTTAGAAGATGCTGCACCTTTGAAATAGTAAAGGACTTTTAACGAAGACATCATATTCCGAGCAAGAGACTCTATTGGAGTTGAAGCTCCCACCATGGATTCTTTGGTAATATCTACAGGCATCGGATCAGCCATTGTAAGGAGAGTGCTTGTTGATTGCGGCGCCTCTTGTAATATCCTCTTCAAAAAGACATTTGATCAGATGAAAATTCTCATGGCTGATGTCCAAGCTTCCTCGCAGAAGATTGTTGGGTTCACTGGAGAACCAAAACAGCCAATTGGAACCATTGACTTGTTTGTAGAACTCGGAGAAGAAGAAAAGAAGGTTGTCCGAAAGCAAACTTTTGTAATTGTTGATGAATTCTCCGCTTACAATGCCTTCTTGTGTCGACCAACTCTTGCTGCATTCAAGGCCATTCTCGCCCCATGGTGCCTGACTATGAAGTTCCCCACTGATAATGGTGTCGGTGTTGTGAAGGGGGACCAAAATGCTGGGCAAGAATGCTATTTCACAGAGTTGCGGGAAAGAAGAAAAAGAGAAATGGGAAAAGGTGCGGCAGCTCTACTCCGCATCAAAGAACCCACCTTGTAGCAATTACAGGGTGGACCCTGCACTGGTGAGGATAGTGGTGCATGAAAAGAGATTGATCCCAGAAAAACCAGTGCAGGGGAAAGTAGAGTGGTACCGGTGGAAGTAACGATGCCGATATCTGTTGACCCGAATGACCCGAACAAGGTGTTGAATGTGGGTTCACAACTTGGTTTGACGGTTCAGAATATGCTGATATCATTCTTGAAAGCAAATTTGGATGTATTCGCTTGGAGTCATGCTGACATGTGTGGAATATCTCCAGAAATCGCAGTGCATGCCTTGAATATTGATCCAAAATTCACACCCGTAAAGCAGAAAAGAAGAACCCAAGGTCCTGAAAGGTCGACATCATTAAAAGAAGAAGTAGATCGACTCATGGAAAATAGCTTCATCAGAGAATCCACTTATCCAAATTGGGTCTCTAATCCGGTGTTGGTTAAAAAAGCTAATGGGAAGTGAAGAGTATGCTTCGACTTTTTAGACTTGAACAAAGCATGTCCCAAAGACTGTTTCCCATTGCCAGAATCGATTAGTTGGTGGATGGAACAGCCGGGCATGAATTAATGTCTTTTATGGATGCTTACTCAGGATATAATCAAATCATGATGCATGAGCCCAATCAGGAGGACACGAGCTTCATCACTGATGTTGGTCTTTACTGCTATAAAGTCATGCCCTTCGGACTAAAGAACGCAGGGGCAACTTATCAAAGACTTGTTAATGCCATGTTCAAACCCCAGATTGGCAAGACTATGGAAGTGTATATCGATGATATGCTAGTAAAATCGAAGAAAGCAGTGGATCACATGGAGCATTTGGCAGAAATGTTCGCGGTTCTCCGAAAGTATGGGATGAAGCTAAATCCTCTGAAATGTTCGTTCGGGGTAGAGTCCGGAAAATTCTTGGGTTTCATTGTGAGTGCTAGGGGCATCGAAGCTAATCCTGCTCAGATTACAGCTTTAAGGGAAGTCAAAGCCCCTAGAACAAAGAAGGAATTACAAAGCCTCAACGGGAAAGTCGCTGCTTTAAGTCGGTTTATTTCCAAGGTCACTGATAAATGCATTCCCTTCTTTGATGCTCTGAAGAAAGGAAAGAAAAACTTTGAATGGACTCCCGATTGTCAGAAAGCTTTTGAAGAATTGATTCGTTACATGGAAAAGCCTCCCATACTTTCTAAGCCCAGCAATGGTGAAGATCTTTTCATATACTTAGCGGTTTCATCTCATGCTCTCAGTGCAGCGTTGGTACGGGAAGATGCCAAAGTTCAACACCCGGTTTATTACATCAGCAAAAGATTCACTGGGGCAGAGACGAACTATTCAAAGCTGGAAAAGCTCGTCTATTGTTTGTTAATTGCATCCAGAAAGTTGAGGCCATATTTTCAGGCTCATCTTATCAAAGTCCTCACTGATCAACCTCTAAAGCAAGTCCTATTTCGCCCTGAAACTTCGGGTCGTCTTCTGAAGTGGAATATTGAACTCAGTCAATACGATATCACCTACCATCCCCGAAGAGCAATCAATGGACAAGCTTTAGCAGATTTCATTGCAGAATACACAAATAAAGGTGGCAGTGAGGAAGAGGTGACTAATGACATCCCGATCCGATGGAAATTATATGTTGATGGTGCAAGAAATGACTATTGTTCTGGAGCTGGGGTTGTGCTTGAAACCCCCGAAGGGCGATCATTGTGCTATGCATTGAGACTAGAATTTCCATCGACAAATAATGAAGCAGAATATGAAGCTCTTCTTGCCGGCTTGAAGATTGCTAAAGAACTGAACATCAAAGTATTGCAGATCTTCAGTGATTCCCAGCTTATTGTATGCCAAGTCAAGAAAGAGTTTCAAACTAAAGGGGGAAATCTGCTTGCTTACTTGTCAAAGGCCTGGGAGCTTCTCGATGATTTTGATCAATATACAATCAGCCATATACCCCGGGAAGAGAACATGAAGGTAGATTCTCTCGCAAAATATTCAAGCTTTGGCGAAGCTCAGTTATTAGGATTGGTCCCTGTGGAAGTCTTGTCAGCTCCAAGTACTGAAGAGATGGATATTGACTGGATCATGACTGTATCTCAAGAACAGGAGTCGTGGATAACCCTTATCAAGGAATATCTACTCAACGGCTCCTTGCCAGAAAACTCAAAAGAGCGCCAAAAGCTGTTAAGAAAATCGCCGAGATATGTAATTCAAGACGGCCATTTGTACAGATGAGGATTCTCGATGCCATTACTCCGATGTGTAACCAAAGAAGAGGCTAAGACAATTTTAGCTGAAGTGCATGGAGGAGGGTGTGGGGATCACTCAGGTGGCCAAACCCTTGCAAAGAAAATTCTCCGTTATGGGTATTTTTGGCCAGATATTAATAAAGATGCTGCTAGCTACTCCCGAAAGTGTGACAGATGCCAGAAATTTGCAAAAATCCCAAGAGCACCTTCCACCATGCTAACACAGATGGTCAGTCCTTGGCCATTCGACATTTGGGGGATAGATCTCATCGGACCTTTGCCAATTGCCAAGTCCAGAATCAAATATGCTATTGTTGCTGTTGATTATTTCACTAAATGGGCTGAAGCTAAACCACTGGTTACTATTACCTCTAAAAAGATGATAAACTTTGTGACTAATAATATCATTTGCAGGTATGGTGTGCCTCAGAAGATAATCACAGACAATGGTACCCAATTCGAAAGTGAGGAATTCCAGGACTTTTGCAAGCGATTCAAGATCCGAAAATACTTCTCAGCATTGGCTCATCCGCAGGCAAACGGGCAAATGGAAGCAGTGAGAAAAATTATCAAATCAACCATCAAAAAACAGCTGGAAAAAGCAAAAGGTGGTTGGGTCGATAAACTGCCACTAGCACTATGGGCTTATAGAACTACCCACAAAACTGCGACTGGGCACACTCCATTTTCATTAGCATATGGATCAGAAGCAATGATTCCAGTGGAAATAGAGGTCCCCTCACACAGGAGAATTCATTTCAACCAAGCTGAAAATGAAAAGCTGCAACTTGAAGCACTTGACTTGCTTGATGAAAGAAGGAAAGAAGCTGAACTCAGAGTTGCAGCTCAACAGCAAAGGATAGCCAGGCACTTCAATTCTATAGTTTGCCAACGCAGCTTTGAAATTGGGGATCTAGTCTTGAAAAGGATCATGACAGCAACAGGAGTGTTTGGGCCAAACTGGGAAGGGCCATATGTCATAGGCAAAAAACTTCTCGATGGAACCTTCATGCTCAGAACTGTCGAAGGAGATCCAATTCCAAGAGCCTGGAACAGCAATCACTTGCGTCCATATTTTACTTAGCAGCTATGCTTAAATTTGTAAAATGATTGTGGATATATCATTCTTGTATTGTAAGCCATTGTAAAATCAGTGTGACTCAGCAATAAGAACTATAAAGTGGATGTAGGTCCAATTCTTGGCCGAACCACTATAAATCTTGTGTCTTCTACTACTTTAAAATGCTTGTCTTATTTCAATGTGCAAACATCTTAAGTATGTTGCTAAAATGTTTATTTAATATTGCAGGCTATCAAAGCAAAGCTTACATATTCAATACATCACAAGACCAAGCGATTCCTATAAATCAACAAACCAATATCAAGCCACAAAAATTCCAGGTTCAATTCCTACATAAGAAGTACTTCTCACAAACAGTTGGTGATTCCACCGAAGGGGCACCTTCCCAAAGTGAATGTTCTAGGCCCTTGCTAACTGACTGCGATCGTTTGTGCAAACAGACATCCGGTTAAGTAGCTTGCGTCTGCCCCGTGGATTCACTTAACAATGAAGTACACTTCTTGGGAAGAATCAAACAACCTGCAAAAGAAAGGAACATGAACTTAAGAGTGATAACAAGGAATCGCTGAAGAGCAGATGGTGAAAAGACATGGGCAAGCAGTCAAAAACAGCCAAAATGGGATCTTGTTTCTCAACAAAAAGGTTTGTGGAACCACCGAAGGGGCACCTTCCCAAAGGGGAGGTTCCAGGCCCTTACTAGTTAATTGCGATCGTTTGTGCAAACAAACATCCAATTAGGTAGTTTGAGTCTGCTCCATGGATCCACTTAACTGTGAGATACAACCTTCCTGGCAAACGGAACAAGTAAAGTCCTCTCCGGAGGCACAATTCAAAGCCCTCTTCGGAGGCACAACTGAAAGCCCTCTAACGAGGCACATCGTAAAATGAAATGTTTTTCTCAATACAAAGGTTGGTGATACCACCGAAGGGGCACCTTCCCAAAGTGAAGGCACCGGGCCCTTGCTAGTCAATTGCCATCGTTTGTGCAAACGAACTTCTAATTAGGTTGCTTGCGTCCGCCCCGTGGATCCATTCAACTGTGAGAAATAACTTTCAGGCAAACAAATAAAGCCCTCCAACGACGCACGCTGTAAAATGAAGTGTTTTTCTCAATACAAAGGTTGGTGATACCACCGAAGGGGCACCTTCCTAAAGTGAAGGCACCGGGCCCTTTCTAGTTAATTGCGATCGTTTGTGAAAATGAACACCCAATTAGGTTGCTTGCGTCCGCCCCGTGGATCCATTTAACTGTGAGAAATGACTTTCAGGCACCAAATGAAGCCTTCTTCAGAGGCACACTTCTACTCTCATGGGAACGGTTCTTCCCCAAAAAAGTTGAAGTGCCATATAAAGCCCTCTAACGAGGCACGCTGTAAAATGAAACGTTTTTCTCAAATAACAAGGTTAGTGGTACCACCGAAGGGGCACCTTCCCAAAATAAAGGCACCGGGCCCTTGCTAGTTAATTGCGATCGTTTGTGCAAATGAACATCCAATTAGGTTGCTTGCGTCCGCCCCATGGATTCATTTAACTGTGAGAAATGACTTTCAGGCAAACAAATAAAGCCCTCTCCAGAGGCATACTTCCACAAGTTGAAATGCCAAATAAAGCCCTATTTGGAGGCACAATTCCACAAGTTGAAATGCCAAATCAAGCTCTCTAACGAGGCACGCCCAGAAATAGAAATGTTATCTCTAAAAAAAATCGCTAATGGAACCACCGAAGGGGCACCTTCTAAAAAAGAAGGTTCTAGGCCGTAGTTAACTGCTCGCGATCGTTTGTGCAAACCAAATGTCTGATAAAGCAGCTGACGCTTGTCCCGTGGGCCCATTTAGCAGTAAAATATAATTTTCTGAGCAACAAATCAAAGCCCTCTATGGAGGCCCACTTCACCGCGTAGGGGAACCCACTTTTCAAAAATAAAAGTGATCATCTCCGAAAGTTGAAGTGTTTAAAAAAAAGAGAGAAAACTTCTCCGATACAAAGCACACTCTACTAAAGCACAAGTCTTTTCAAAATGGAGAATATTGCAATAAGCCGTGGTATGGGGGCAATATAGCTACATTAACAAAAACAACGCTCAAACAGCATACCACGAGCTCACTGCAATATCATGCAAAGAAAATAAAGAAACTTGTGCTAAAATAGGGAATAAATGCATTCACAAAAAAAAGCGGGGGGCCTGTACCCGCACAATTTCCGGTCGATACAAGTCTTTAGACAAAAGGCAAAATAGCAAAACAAGAAAGATAGAACCAAACTCATTTCTTCTTCCTCCCGCCGCCTTTGGAGCCCTCACCTGGCTTAATGGCTAACTTCGCAAGCCAGCCTGGACGAGTCGCGGAAAAAGGAGAAAGAGGTGCAATTGGGTCTTCTTCCACTTTCTCATCACTAGCGGAAGCGTCCTTCTTCTTCTTTGAAGTTACACGTTTTCCCCTCTTCTTTGAAGAAGATTCACTGCCTAGAGAGATAAGATCACTCAGCTTTGTGTCATCGGCAGTAAACTTCTCTGTGGTCCTCTCACCCTCCTCAAGTTCTTCAGCCTTCTGCTCTTGTGAAGCCGTCGGGTCATCTAAACCTTGAAGAGCTTCTATTTGTTCTTCTTGTGATCCCGGTTGAGAAGCAGAAGGAGGAGTAACTTGAAGAGGTGGAGGAGCAGCAGCTAGGGGAGGCGAAGCCTGTGCAACACTTGTTGTTTTTGCTACAGAAGAAGAAAAGTTAAAAACATCAGTATTCCCCGCAAAGAGAGGAGATAGCGGCACATCAAAGCTTAAGTAATAGGCAAAAAGTTCATCGAGCTCATGTGAAGCAAACGAGCAGTCCACTTGAGCTGGATCAGAATTGAAGTTACCTGGAGAGCTTGGCTTGATCACGTCGATTTCATAATCTTGGGCTTCAGTGCTTTCTTGGACCTCTTCTTCGGTGTGAGCAGTTTTAGCTTCGATTTCGGCTTTAGCAGGAGGCGGAGAATGGGAACTTGAGCCAATAATATCAACGTCGACCGAAGACGAAGGACGGGTTGGGTCGGTGAAAAGTGCCTTCCCTGGACGTTCTACTTCCGCTACTTCGGCTTGCTGATCAGCAAGTTGTTCTTTCCCTCTCGCAAGGGCGGCACGACCCTCGTCGTCCAAATAATTAGCCTCAAAATCCTCTTCGGTGTAGCCAGCATCTTTGAGCACTTCAACTGCTGCTTCACACACTTCAGCCAATGTAATCTCATACTTCGGGCCCAAGAAAGAAAGACTGCCTTTCCCCAAAACGCTGAGAATGTAAAACTCAAATAAAGTGGAGCTGATGTTGGCTTTAGTCGCCTCATGCGAATGTTCAGCTGCCTCTTTTCCAGAAACGGCGTCGTCACGTTCTTTTTCAGCTTTAGCAAGCTGGATCTTCAACATTGCAATCTCCGCGCCTTGAGAGCTAGTTATTTCCCGCAGCTAAGCAGCATCTTTGCGGTATTTTTCAACAATTTTCTGCTCTGCCTCGAGTTTGGCCTCAATATCACGCTGAGCAGCGTGGGCATCTCTTACTTGCTTTTGGTTAACCTCTTCATTTTGTGTATAAGAAGTGGAAGAGGTGGCAAGCTCATCTTTAAGTTTCTTAACTTCAGCCTCAAGTCTCTCGTTATCAGCAGCGATGTTCGTCATCTCAGTATCATGCTGATCGAGAACTTTTTGCCACTCAGATGTGTCGCTCTCCATGGTCAGCATAGCCTCAAGATTTAAGCGATTTATTCTCTGAAGCTCATCGACTAGTTTTTGCCAGCTGGACATTCTTTCGATATCGAGCTTGACCGCATCAAGATTTCTCAACATGGCTTGTTTATCAATTGGAACTAAGTCCAGATCGAAGCGCACTCCTTTCAACCACCAATGTGGAAATCGTCTTTGGAGTGCAGTCGGAGGCTTCTCAACTTGATAAGGAGGCCTATTAATGATTGATTGAATGTCATCTTTTTTCAAGGCAGGAGAGCTGGAAGGGATGTCTAAAGGGATAGAAGTAGTGGGAACTTTAGAAATTTCAGATGAAGACTTGACGTCAAGTTTGGCCCGCTTGCTTGGATCCTCGGTTATGTGACTCTTTCCCCTATCATCATGAGACTTTCTTTTGAGAGAGTCGTCATCTCTTTGGTAGGAGTCATGGCGGTCATCTTTTCTTCCATATCGCTCCTCATAAGCCTGCCTCTCATGGGCTTTCCTAGCCGCTCGTTCCTCATCAGTTTCCCTAGGGGCAGAGAGATAGCATCGGGGATCATAAAAGTCACGCCATCCGTAGCATTGAAAATCATCATAATACGAGCCGCTGCGTCCCATGGGAGAACCTGAAATAAAGAAGAGACAAAAATTTAGGAATCTTCAAATTAAAGAAGCTAAGTGCACGTAATTGCCAAAAGTCCTAAGTGTGTGTGGCGTGCAAACTACGCGCGTCAAGCTACAAACCACTCTTCAGCTTAGGAATGATGTCGGCTTTTGCAATAAGAGTCAACTCTTGGGTTGACGGGAGTGGTCCCAAGGCGGATGTTGCTTCAACCGATGGATAGACAAGCTTAGAAGCGATGGTATCGTCTTTTAAAAGCTCTTGGGAGGTCACCATAAAATCACTCAATCCCCCAAAGATGTCATCACCGTTATGACCAACGGAAGGGGTTATATCAGTAATGCCCTCTTTAACGTGTTCCACGCTCTCCGTAGCGGAGCTACCTTTCTCAGCCTCCTCATCAGCCTTTTTTGTAGTCTTCCCAGAATGTTGAGGGAGTTCCTCTTCTTCAATAATGGGGGGAAGTTTAGGCTTGTCAGATAACCCCGCACAAGAACCAGAACATTTCACTAGTGAAGTCTCTATAATGGGTTCCTTCGATGTAGATTCCTCTGTGGAAGCTGGAGCATCTGATGCTTCTGTTTGAGAGCTGGGAGCGCCACGAGGCTGAATAGATCGAGAGGAATGTAAGAGTCCGAATTGATGCAGAAATTCATTCCTCTGAAGAAATTTGATACTTCTCTCGTTGGCAGCTATAGCACTCAAGCTTTCAAAGGTAGATTTGTGAGTAAAATCTTTAGAGAGAGGAGGAATTGCTGCAAAAGTAAAGAATGAAGTGAGCACTTGACAACTCAAATTTTGAAAGGGCTCCGAAATGAAGTAAACAGAGATAGGCGGTCTTACTTCCTACTCTCCAGATGCCGTAGAATCTAGGAGGACAACGAACATAGAAGAATTGATTTAGAAATCCGTGGGCGCTCTCGGGCAGATCCGTAATTAACTTACGGTTCCTGGCGCTCCTTACCAGAATAATAGAAGGATGATCTTTGTTCCTCGCAAATGTACACAGATAACAGATCTCCTCAAAGCTTGGGAGGCGATCAAGTGTGATATCCCGGAATTTTGGGCAATAATCAATTTAATAATCTGTATTTAAAATTAAATTGATTGATAATCTTTGTTAATAAATTTGGATTAATTTAATAATCTAATTAAAATAAATATTTAATTAGTGATTTATCTTTTAAAAGGTTAATAGAACGATTTCTATTTATAATGTATATATATAATTATATATATTGTAAATAGATGAGTTGGTGAATTTAACAAATGAAATTATGTTTTCAAAATTCTAATATATTTTGGGTAATTTGGAAATCATGATTAAATTAATATTAAGCTTTTCAAAGTTATTTAATAAATAACTATATAGTTAAAATACATAAGATAAATGTTTTATTTCTTTAAAAATTAGCTATACATACAAACAAGTATTTATAAATTAATTAAGTTTAAAACATTCATTACCTTTAAATAAAAATGCTAATTAATTAAAAGGACATGTGTAAATATATTAAAGCCTAATGTAACATGTGTTAGATGTTTAAACAAGGTAATTAACAAGTGTTGAAATTCAAGCCATGTGTCAAATTTTAGTTTTAATTTTCTTTAATTTTTAATTTAAATCATAAATATAGTTATATAAACTCATGCATTCTTTCTTTCCTTTCCCTTTTTCTCATTTTTCAATTCTAAAACAAAGAACTTTCAGCTGAGAGAAACGTTTCATTTTAAACCATCTCCAAATCACAAATCTGAAAAATCAAATTCTGTAATCAATCCCTATAACATTTGTTTGCATGCAAATCAATTTTCAAAAGCTTTTTCCTCAATCAGTGAAGTAAATCCCTCAAAAATGCATAGCAAACTTCATCCCTTCAAACATGCAAAATCAAAGCCCTGATCCACTTACAAAGGCCTACATTCAATTCTTTTTCAAAAATCTGGAAAGCAAGAAAATCTGCATTCCCTTCCTCAAAAATTTGGAAGTTGGTCACTACAATTTCAATCTGTAGCCTGTGCATTTCTGCAAGAACTGATGCCAGCCTCTTTTCAAAACTAAAGCAATTTTCTTTTCAAAATCTGGAACTCATCTCTGCATTCAATTTATAAAACCAAGGCATTCAGCAGCATTCAAGTTTAAGGTTGATAAAAAAATAACAAAAGCATTTCAGCAAAAGCAAGTATAAAGACTTTTCCAAAACTGGTGCTCTGTCTGCATGTTTAAATCAAGTGAGTAACTTTTAATTCTAAAATCTAGTATGGTTGAATAATAAATGTGTATTGATAAGTGAATGCCTGATATTTGTGTGCATGTTGTTTTTAAGTACCCTGTTCATCATTGTCTTAGGGAAGTAACAAATTTTTTTTAAAATGCTTAAGTATAAATGGGTACATGTGAATCTATGAAGAAAGAATGGTTGTATATATATATATGAGAAATCTCTGTGAATATTGGATGATGGATGTGTGCATGTTTGTGAAATATCTGTACCATCTCTGTTTCAAGTTTCTAGACAAAGTTTGATTCAAAAATCATTATCTCATGGTCTAATCTTTATTAGAATGTAAGATTAAAACAAAAATGGTTTGTTTCATTTTAAACTTTAGTTTAGAGTTTAAAATTAAGTCAAAATAATATTAACTTGGCTCTGGAAATCATAAGTACCAGAATACTTAAGCTAAGTCAAAAATTTAAGTTTAATAATTCGTAGATTCAGGGTTATGAAACAAATCCCTAAACAAAATTATGATTTTTAAAAATAAAATCAGCAATCCTAGTATTGGAATCAGAGAGCAGTCCATAGATGTCTGGATTATGTATTTTGGCTTGTTACTGTTGATCTAAATGATCGGAGGAATCAAGTTTATTTCTGGAGATGGAGAAGTGGTCAGTGATGACGAGAAAATTATCTGATGATGATGTACTTCACCGTGGAGATGGTGATGGGGAAATTTGGTCTGTAGCCCTAGTTTGGGTAGAGTTGGTATATTTGATCGTCACGACTCCTATGTTGAATCGAGTTCAACGAGATTAAGGGAAATAGTAGGGGAGATGTTGGCGATGGTGTAGACGGAGTTTCAGCAACTCCGATGATCGGAGGCATGAGTACGAGATGTTTTCCAGGCTTCGTGGTGGTTCGTAACTTTTGTTCCAGGTTTAGTCTTGAATGCTCGAATTCGTTTTCATGTTCGTATTGATGATTTTGGTGGTCGAGATCGGGTTCTCAGGTGGTTGTCGATGAATTGAGGCTAGGGTAAGAGGCCGGAGGTGATCAACGTCACGGTGCACGTGCACCGTGCATTTCTTTTGGCTGGAGAAGGTTTTGATGGGTGAGTTGTTCTTGTAGATTGCTCGGGTCACATGGATGTTTTTCCCGAAGTTGGATGGAGGTTAACTCGGAGTAATTTAGGTTCTAGCTCGAGTTGTTTTGTAGTTTCAGGTTTTGTTTTCTGAAACCTGACAGTTTCAGTTTTTTTTTAAATCTGAAAGAAAATTTAAATAAAAGGAAGCAAAGAAAGATTTAAACCAAAAGTTGAAACAAGTTTAAAATATGAATTCAAATGAATTTGAATTATTGTTTTCAAATAAATAATTTATAAAATGTGAAATGTTTAATAACTAAAACCTGTACAGTATTTATAAGGAGATTTACAAATCTGAAATAAGATCTAAACATGATTTTTTTTACATTTAAGTTAAAATCTGGATTGAATACCAGAATTCAAATTGGAATTTGAATCTTAAAGTTTTCAAAGGAAATAAGTTTATAAATTCAAATGTTTGTAATTAAGCTTGAATCATAAAGTAATTTATAATGAAGTTTTAAAAATCTGAAATATAAGATTTGAACAAAGTGATCAAATCTAAGCTTGGAATCTGAGATTCAAAAATGAATTTGAATACTAGTTTGTAATAGGATAAGCTTTTGAACTCAAATGTTTTAAAAACAACTTTGAATGTTTTTAAGTATGGTTTAAGATTAAATTTGAACTTGGGTTTATAATTCTTTTAAATTTCTTTATAAAAAAAATAATAATAGATTCTTTATCATGTAATTAAAAAGGTTTTGAATTGTTTTAAAGGTTTTGTTAAGTTAAGAGTTATAAAGGTAGATTGTGTGTATATGATTTATTTATAAGTAATTAAATATTAATTAAGTTATGGTAAACACTTAATTAATTAAATAATTAGAGATTAATTAATTGATTATTAAGATTTATTAATTTAGAATTAATAAAAAAATTAGTATAAGTTAATTACTTAAGGAAAGTAATTAAATAGTAGTTAATGAAGTCATTAACTATGGATTATTAAATAATAAATTAATAAGATTAATTTAATAGTTAATTAGATTAATTAATTTAAGAATAATCATTTATGAATTTGTTTAAATGTAATTACTTATTGGAAGTAATTAAGAATTAATTACTTATTGTAATTAATTGAAGTTAATTTGATTTAGTTAAATTAATTAATTAAGTTTAATTAATTTAGAATAATCAAGAGATGATTTGATAATAATTACTTAATGTAATTATTAAGGTAAGTTTATTTAGAGAAGTAAATAATATGATAATTACTGGAAGTAATTAGTTGAATAATGATTTTATTAATAGAAGTAATTTGAGTTAATTACTTTGAATAATTAATCAAGGGATTAATTAAGGAATTAATTAAGGAGTAAATAATTTAGTTAATGAAAGTAATTAAGGGTAGTTAATTACTGATTGAAGATTAATCAAGGTGATTAATAAATGTGTTAAATAAAAGGTTAATTACTTAATATAATTAGTTTAATTTAAGTAATTAATAATTAAGTGGTAATTAAGGATCATTAATTAATATAATTAATGATGTAATTAAGATTGGTTAATTAAGTAATAATTAATAAATAAAGTAATTAATCAATGTAATTAATTAAGGATTAATGTAATTAATTATAGTTGATTAAGTTAATTAATTTTAGTAAATTAATTAATGAAGTAATTAAAGGTTAATTACAATAAGTGGTTAAGGATAATTAATTTAAGTAATTAATTGAGAATAAATTACTTGAATGTAATTAAAAGATAATTAATCAAGATGATTAATTGAAAAGGTAATTAGAGGATAATTAATTAATTAAATTGTAATTAATTAATGGTTAAGTAAGAAGGATTTATAAAATAAAGTAATTAATTTAATTCACTTTAAATTAATTAGAGATGATAAATCATTACTTATGAATGGGTGATAGTATTGAATACTTGGCATTGATTGATATCTCTGATGAGATATATGCTGTATGATATGGATGTTAGTTGAATTGTATGGATTATCTGATAATGTTGATTATCTGTTGTGAATTATCTTTCTTTGTGTATAAAGATAATGAATTGAATTTGTTTTAACCTTTAAAACAACTTGGCCTTAAAAGATACGCTTTGGATTTCGATGAGACCGGGATCGGGTTTCCGTATACCGGATTTCCAGGTCTGGAGACCCGAATACCACATCGATCCAAATTTACGATAGGTCGTGAATCAAGTGAAGATGAAGATTCAGAGTGCAAGGGTTATTGTCGTTAACTCTGAGGGTGATTCCAAAACGAGTGTAACGAGATAATGCCTTCGGTTTCGTTCGAACCCGGAACGAACTTGTATGGATTGAATGCTTTCAGCACATCGTCAGGTGGACGATGTGCATTCTAAGATAGATGTGTTCTTTTTAAAGGTAATCGTGACCTCAAGCCTCACAAACCGGGAATGGCTAAAACAGGGGAGGTGCAGCAAGGTTAGTGGGTAGCACCCAAGTAGGACAAGATTACCTCTGTCTAGAAGTCCCTTCTTATTTCGGCTTAGTGTGTGCGGTTGCTGATCCCAACCGTGAGGTATCTTGTGCGGGAATTATCCAGTAAGGGATGTTCCGGCCTTGTGTTGCAGGGGATTGGGAGTGATCCTCGGTACGGTGATCTAGGCCACGTACTGTGACGGGCGGTACCCCGGTAGCCCTGCCATTGTATGGAATCCAAACTCCAATAAGTGCCGTACGTATTAGTTGTGCCCAACTATGTTGAAATGTGAGATGTAAGCATTTCAGCTATTTCTGTATTTTACTTGAAAACCCTAGACCCTATTATAATACAATCGAATTTCCTATCAAATGTTTTGGTTAGCGTAAGGTAAAAACTTACCCATGTTTATTTGTGGGGAGTCTTACGTGATACCTTTTCTTTCAAAAGGTTTTGAAGTTAAACAAGTTTAACCTGTTACTCACACCAGACCCATGTCTGACCCAAGTTGTTTATTTCTGTTTTATAAACTCTTGGGTACTCAAATTTTTACGAGTATCCAAGGGATTCAGGTTAGCCTTGACGAATTATGGAGGAGCAATGGAGCAGGAGGCTTCGGCGTTGTAGATAGATAGTAGTTTCCGCTGTGTTGATCTTGTTTAGATCTTTGTTTTGTATTGAGTTTTAATAACTAGACAGATGTTTATAACTGTCTAGTATGTGATGTGTAATCTGTGTAACTCTGATAAGTGTTGTATATGATACTATGTAATATTTATGTGATATAATATATTTTGTTCGTTTCCGCTGTGAGTATTTGTGTTTGTTTCTTTTCTCTTCTTCTCTTTTCTACTTCTCACCCCTTTCTTTCTTATTAGCGATACGACTTTCTATGGAGAGAAAGTCTTGGTCGTTACAGTGGTATCAGAGCACTAGGTTGAGTGAATACCTAGGTTCGGAAGGATTGTTCATTAGAAATAGGATCTGTAACAACCTGTTTGAGTCCGAGTGTATATATATATATATATATATATATGAGAGCGCGTATTTGTTAGTTATATAAAATGGTTTTATATTGTGTTAATTGATCGGTTGAGTGGTATATGGATTCTGGTCAATACGAGTAGCTAACGTTATTGATAGGGATCTCTAAACACTTGAACCAGGCCAACGGACACAATATTGTTTTAAAGAGGTAAATGAAATAATTTTACCCAGAAATAATTTCTATATAAAAAGTATCATTTTAAATATATATATATTTCTACCTATTTGTTGGGTTACCTGTTCGGGTTTTCCAATATAAGTTATAAAGGTAGATGGGGTAGTGGTGTGTGAAACACGACTACTAATGGTTGGAGTTTGAATGTTGAGGTTGGAAGTGTATTTGTCGAGACTGTAGACCCAATACCGTCTCCAGTAAGCTTTGCTGTGGTGAAGGATTTCATCGATCTCCGAAGGAAACTGTAATGGTTCGGAGTTTATCTTTGAAGTTTGGATGAGTAGAGTTGGATCTGTCGATGAGGTAGAAGTGAGTGATGGTATCTTGATACCTCAGGTAATAGTAGCTGTATGATGAGATACAGTGACGATGGATGTTCCCGAAGATGTTTTCTTTGGAACAAGATTAAGGAAGTGTGTATGTTTCGGTAGTGTGGCTGAGTTCACCATGGTGATTCTGTTTGGGAATCGAGTTTCTCGAGAAGCTTTGGATTGAGAAGTCTTTGGCACCTGTGGCAGTAGTGCAGCTCGGAGTATTCTGTGCATTGGCAGGAAGTTTTCTGGATGAGCTGTTTTTCTAGAGGCGGAGTTCAGAAGCAGCAAAGTGGATCCATTTCTTCGATAAATTGGATAAATAAGTGTAAGCTGTTCTAATTAGTAAAGAGAGGACAGTTTTCTTTGGAATTAGGATGGGTTGATCGCAAAAGTGACTTGCGATTGTCTGAGTGTTCTCTTGGGTTGTCAGAATTTTTCTAGATGTCTTCAGAGAAGTTAGAGATTTGTCCGCATCTGGAAGTTGAGTTTTCTTATCGATTGGATTCCAGGAGTGATACCGGTGGTTCAGCCTAGTTGAAGGATGTTTCCTAGAGATGGAGTTTGGTGAAGCAGCTCAGTATTTCTTGGAACTTCTGAGTTTTTCTTTATGGATTTGTTGAACTATTTTTCTGGGATGAGTTGTCCAGTCTGTGCTTGTGTTCTTCATCTGCATTCTTATCAACTTCAGATCAGAGTTGTGCAGCAGAAGCAGTTTGGGAGTGTATCTGTTGTCTTTTCCGGGTAGGAGAAGTAAGTTCGGTCTTCTAATGTTTGAGGAGTAGAGATTGTGTTCTTGATTTTGGATAAGTGTTGATTTATCTATGGTTTTGGAATCAGCAGTTCCGGACGATTTGGTTGTTGAGTCAGACTTGTCTATAGTCTGATATCCTGTTTAGTTTTATAGATCTAGATGAGTAGGAACTCTGTAGCTTCGTAGTTTAGATTGTTTGTAGAGCGAGTATCCCGGTATATATATATACTTGGGGAAACTCGAGGAAATTCTATCCAGAATTTTGTCTGGATAGTTAAAATTGTTTGTTTGGATGATTGGTTGCTATGATTGTTAGCATATGGATGATAGTATATGCTTGTGCTTTGAAAAATTAAATCTTAAGTATATTATTAAATTACCTTTGTTTAAATTTCGGGGACGAAATTATTTTAAGGGGGGAGGAATGTGATATCCCGGAATTTTGGGCAATAATCAATTTAATAATCTGTATTTAAAATTAAATTGATTGATAATCTTTGTTAATAAATTTGGATTAATTTAATAATCTAATTAAAATAAATATTTAATTAGTGATTTATCTTTTAAAAGGTTAATAGAACGATTTCTATTTATAATGTATATATATAATTATATATATTGTAAATAGATGAGTTGGTGAATTTAACAAATGAAATTATGTTTTCAAAATTCTAATATATTTTGGGTAATTTGGAAATCATGATTAAATTAATATTAAGCTTTTCAAAGTTATTTAATAAATAACTATATAGTTAAAATACATAAGATAAATGTTTTATTTCTTTAAAAATTAGCTATACATACAAATAAGTATTTATAAATTAATTAAGTTTAAAACATTCATTACCTTTAAATAAAAATGCTAATTAATTAAAAGGACATGTGTAAATATATTAAAGCCTAATGTAACATGTGTTAGATGTTTAAACAAGGTAATTAACAAGTGTTGAAATTCAAGCCATGTGTCAAATTTTAGTTTTAATTTTCTTTAATTTTTAATTTAAATCATAAATATAGTTATATAAACTCATGCATTCTTTCTTTCCTTTCCCTTTTTCTCATTTTTCAATTCTAAAACAAAGAACTTTCAGCTGAGAGAAACGTTTCATTTTAAACCATCTCCAAATCACAAATCTGAAAAATCAAATTCTGTAATCAATCCCTATAACATTTGTTTGCATGCAAATCAATTTTCAAAAGCTTTTTCCTCAATTAGTGAAGTAAATCCCTCAAAAATGCATAGCAAACTTCATCCCTTCAAACATGCAAAATCAAAGCCCTGATCCACTTACAAAGGCCTGCATTCAATTCTTTTTCAAAAATCTGGAAAGCAAGAAAATCTGCATTCCCTTCCTCAAAAATTTGGAAGTTGGTCACTACAATTTCAATCTGTAGCCTGTGCATTTCTGCAAGAACTGATGCCAGCCTCTTTTCAAAACTAAAGCAATTTTCTTTTCAAAATCTGGAACTCATCTCTGCATTCAATTTATAAAACCAAGGCATTCAGCAGCATTCAAGTTTAAGGTTGATAAAAAAATAACAAAAGCATTTCAGCAAAAGCAAGTATAAAGACTTTTCCAAAACTGGTGCTCTGTCTGCATGTTTAAATCAAGTGAGTAACTTTTAATTCTAAAATCTAGTATGGTTGAATAATAAATGTGTATTGATAAGTGAATGCCTGATATTTGTGTGCATGTTGTTTTTAAGTACCCTGTTCATCATTGTCTTAGGGAAGTAACAATTTTTTTTTAAAATGCTTAAGTATAAATGGGTACATGTGAATCTATGAAGAAAGAATGGTTGTATATATATATATGAGAAATCTCTGTGAATATTGGATGATGGATGTGTGCATGTTTGTGAAATATCTGTACCATCTCTGTTTCAAGTTTCTAGACAAAGTTTGATTCAAAAATCATTATCTCATGGTCTAATCTTTATTAGAATGTAAGATTAAAACAAAAATGGTTTGTTTCATTTTAAACTTTAGTTTAGAGTTTAAAATTAAGTCAAAATAATATTAACTTGGCTCTGGAAATCATAAGTACCAGAATACTTAAGCTAAGTCAAAAATTTAAGTTTAATAATTCGTAGATTCAGGGTTATGAAACAAATCCCTAAACAAAATTATGATTTTTAAAAATAAAATCAGCAATCCTAGTATTGGAATCAGAGAGCAGTCCATAGATGTCTGGATTATGTATTTTGGCTTGTTACTGTTGATCTAAATGATCGGAGGAATCAAGTTTATTTCTGGAGATGGAGAAGTGGTCAGTGATGACGAGAAAATTATCTGATGATGATGTACTTCACCGTGGAGATGGTGATGGGGAAATTTGGTCTGTAGCCCTAGTTTGGGTAGAGTTGGTATATTTGATCGTCACGACTCCTATGTTGAATCGAGTTCAACGAGATTAAGGGAAATAGTAGGGGAGATGTTGGCGATGGTGTAGACGGAGTTTCAGCAACTCCGATGATCGGAGGCATGAGTATGAGATGTTTTCCAGGCTTCGTGGTGGTTCGTAACTTTTGTTCCAGGTTTAGTCTTGAATGCTCGAATTCGTTTTCATGTTCGTATTGATGATTTTGGTGGTCGAGATCGGGTTCTCAGGTGGTTGTCGATGAATTGAGGCTAGGGTAAGAGGCCGGAGGTGATCAACGTCACGGTGCACGTGCACCGTGCATTTCTTTTGGCTGGAGAAGGTTTTGATGGGTGAGTTGTTCTTGTAGATTGCTCGGGTCACATGGATGTTTTTCCCGAAGTTGGATGGAGGTTAACTCGGAGTAATTTAGGTTCTAGCTCGAGTTGTTTTGTAGTTTCAGGTTTTGTTTTCTGAAACCTGACAGTTTCAGTTTTTTTTTAAATCTGAAAGAAAATTTAAATAAAAGGAAGCAAAGAAAGATTTAAACCAAAAGTTGAAACAAGTTTAAAATATGAATTCAAATGAATTTGAATTATTGTTTTCAAATAAATAATTTATAAAATGTGAAATGTTTAATAACTAAAACCTGTACAGTATTTATAAGGAGATTTACAAATCTGAAATAAGATCTAAACATGATTTTTTTTACATTTAAGTTAAAATCTGGATTGAATACCAGAATTCAAATTGGAATTTGAATCTTAAAGTTTTCAAAGGAAATAAGTTTATAAATTCAAATGTTTGTAATTAAGCTTGAATCATAAAGTAATTTATAATGAAGTTTTAAAAATCTGAAATATAAGATTTGAACAAAGTGATCAAATCTAAGCTTGGAATCTGAGATTCAAAAATGAATTTGAATACTAGTTTGTAATAGGATAAGCTTTTGAACTCAAATGTTTTAAAAACAACTTTGAATGTTTTTAAGTATGGTTTAAGATTAAATTTGAACTTGGGTTTATAATTCTTTTAAATTTCTTTATAAAAAAAATAATAATAGATTCTTTATCATGTAATTAAAAAGGTTTTGAATTGTTTTAAAGGTTTTGTTAAGTTAAGAGTTATAAAGGTAGATTGTGTGTATATGATTTATTTATAAGTAATTAAATATTAATTAAGTTATGGTAAACACTTAATTAATTAAATAATTAGAGATTAATTAATTGATTATTAAGATTTATTAATTTAGAATTAATAAAAAAATTAGTATAAGTTAATTACTTAAGGAAAGTAATTAAATAGTAGTTAATGAAGTCATTAACTATGGATTATTAAATAATAAATTAATAAGATTAATTTAATAGTTAATTAGATTAATTAATTTAAGAATAATCATTTATGAATTTGTTTAAATGTAATTACTTATTGGAAGTAATTAAGAATTAATTACTTATTGTAATTAATTGAAGTTAATTTGATTTAGTTAAATTAATTAATTAAGTTTAATTAATTTAGAATAATCAAGAGATGATTTGATAATAATTACTTAATGTAATTATTAAGGTAAGTTTATTTAGAGAAGTAAATAATATGATAATTACTGGAAGTAATTAGTTGAATAATGATTTTATTAATAGAAGTAATTTGAGTTAATTACTTTGAATAATTAATCAAGGGATTAATTAAGGAATTAATTAAGGAGTAATTAATTTAGTTAATGAAAGTAATTAAGGGTAGTTAATTACTGATTGAAGATTAATCAAGGTGATTAATAAATGTGTTAAATAAAAGGTTAATTACTTAATATAATTAGTTTAATTTAAGTAATTAATAATTAAGTGGTAATTAAGGATCATTAATTAATATAATTAATGATGTAATTAAGATTGGTTAATTAAGTAATAATTAATAAATGAAGTAATTAATCAATGTAATTAATTAAGGATTAATGTAATTAATTATAGTTGATTAAGTTAATTAATTTTAGTAAATTAATTAATGAAGTAATTAAAGGTTAATTACAATAAGTGGTTAAGGATAATTAATTTAAGTAATTAATTGAGAATAAATTACTTGAATGTAATTAAAAGATAATTAATCAAGATGATTAATTGAAAAGGTAATTAGAGGATAATTAATTAATTAAATTGTAATTAATTAATGGTTAAGTAAGAAGGATTTATAAAATAAAGTAATTAATTTAATTCACTTTAAATTAATTAGAGATGATAAATCATTACTTATGAATGGGTGATAGTATTGAATACTTGGCATTGATTGATATCTCTGATGAGATATATGCTGTATGATATGGATGTTAGTTGAATTGTATGGATTATCTGATAATGTTGATTATCTGTTGTGAATTATCTTTCTTTGTGTATAAAGATAATGAATTGAATTTGTTTTAACCTTTAAAACAACTTGGCCTTAAAAGATACGCTTTGGATTTCGATGAGACCGGGATCGGGTTTCCGTATACCGGATTTCCAGGTCTGGAGACCCGAATACCACATCGATCCAAATTTACGATAGGTCGTGAATCAAGTGAAGGTGAAGATTCAGAGTGCAAGGGTTATTGTCGTTAACTCTGAGGGTGATTCCAAAACGAGTGTAACGAGATAATGCCTTCGGTTTCGTTCGAACCCGGAACGAACTTGTATGGATTGAATGCTTTCAGCACATCGTTAGGTGGACGATGAGCATTCTAAGATAGATGTGTTCTTTTTAAAGGTAATCGTGACCTCAAGCCTCACAAACCGGGAATGGCTAAAACAGGGGAGGTGCAGCAAGGTTAGTGGGTAGCACCCAAGTAGGACAAGATTACCTCTGTCTAGAAGTCCCTTCTTATTTCGGCTTAGTGTGTGCGGTTGCTGATCCCAACCGTGAGGTATCTTGTGCGGGAATTATCCAGTAAGGGATGTTCCGGCCTTGTGTTGCAGGGGATTGGGAGTGATCCTCGGTACGGTGATCTAGGCCACGTACTGTGACGGGCGGTACCCCGGTAGCCCTGCCATTGTATGGAATCCAAACTCCAATAAGTGCCGTACGTATTAGTTGTGCCCAACTATGTTGAAATGTGAGATGTAAGCATTTCAGCTATTTCTGTATTTTACTTGAAAACCCTAGACCCTATTATAAGACAATCGAATTTCCTATCAAATGTTTTGGTTAGCGTAAGGTAAAAACTTACCCATGTTTATTTGTGGGGAGTCTTACGTGATACCTTTTCTTTCAAAAGGTTTTGAAGTTAAACAAGTTTAACCTGTTACTCACACCAGACCCATGTCTGACCCAAGTTGTTTATTTCTGTTTTATAAACTCTTGGGTACTCAAATTTTTACGAGTAGCCAAGGGATTCAGGTTAGCCTTGACGAATTATGGAGGAGCAATGGAGCAGGAGGCTTCGGCGTTGTAGATAGATAGTAGTTTCCGCTGTGTTGATCTTGTTTAGATCTTTGTTTTGTATTGAGTTGTAATAACTAGACAGATGTTTATAACTGTCTAGTATGTGATGTGTAATCTGTGTAACTCTGATAAGTGTTGTATATGATGATGTGTAATCTGTGTAACTCTGATAAGTGTTGTATATGATACTATGTAATATTTATGTGATATAATATATTTTGTTCGTTTCCGCTGTGAGTATTTGTGTTTGTTTCTTTTCTCTTCTTCTCTTTTCTACTTCTCACCCCTTTCTTTCTTATTAGCGATACGACTTTCTATGGAGAGAAAGTCTTGGTCGTTACATCAAGTGTCCTCCTGAATAATACACACAACCCCAGCAAGATGGCATAGCCATTGGGGTGCAACTGGAAATGAGAGATGGTTAATCGAAGGAGAAGAGTTCTGAGGAAGTCATTGAAAGGGGGGATAGCTCCATTCAGACACATGTGACGATTAACTGCAACGAAGCCATGTGGCGGCCTGTCGGCAGTGTCGTTTACTCTAGGAAGCAGAGCATCCGCTTCAGGAATACCAAATTGCATGCATAACTGATTGAAGGTCCGTTGGTTCAACGCAGTTGGAACTCTTTCCAGAGGATCATTCAAAGGAGCAGCAATCGGAAAAACTTCACCAGTCCGATCTACTGTCTCTTCTTGTACTTGTTGAGAAGTCATTCTACACAAGGAACTGGATATTCAAATATGAAGGTGCACGTTTCCTAAAAAGTGTGTGAAGTGTTGTGCAAAGCTGCTGAAAATAACAAGTAAATAAAGTAAAACTTGAAATAATACTGGTTGGCGCGCGTCAATTCAGGAAGATTCAAGACCTGTTATTATATCAAAATTAAGTGTAGTATCAATGCGGATAATATTTAGCGATAAGTAGTTATAACTGTATGAATGTTGCGTTGATGCTCCACTTAAATTAGTTGATTCACATCACTTCACTTTTAATTAGATTCATATTATTTTCTCTTTGACTTAATCCGTCACTCGATGTGGGCAGTCGATGATGAGTATATTCGTCCTAGTTTTCTACAAATGTTATATTTAACAGGTTGTTAGCTTAAAAGTCAATATAGTCTGTGATAGAGTGCAACAGTTCTGGTAGTTCAAATTAAAGGTCCAATCAAGTTTTGGATAAATCTGCAAGTGTTTAAATGCAGTTCATTCCTTAAGTCGTAGGAATGACTTAAGTTAGCTCGAGACTCCTTTAGGTCGTCCAGTTCATGTCCGAACGACCTAACATAGGTCGGGCTTCCCTAGGTCACTCTGCTCAAGTTATAAGGTTTATCAGTTATCTTCCTACGAGTTAAAGCTATGCTGCGAGTTAATTTAGGTCGCTGGTTCTTTAAGTCGTTCAGCTTTAAGTCGTTTGTTATTCTGGAAAATTAGGTCGCTGGTTCTTTAAGTCGTTCAGCTTTAAGTCGTTTGTTATTTTGGAAAATTAGGTCGCTGGTTCTTTAAGTCGTTTCAGCTTTAAGTCGTATGCTATCCTGGCAAGTTAAGTCGCTGTCCCTTATGACGTTCGGAGTTTTATGACTAAGTCGCTAAGTCATTCACATAGTTAAGTCGCGCGATTCATGTCCACATTGCTAAAGCCCTAAGTCGTTCAAGGCTTTTAGGTCGAGCACGACCTAACTCCCCTTAACTCGCTAACTCCTCTTCTTTCAACAAATCGCCTAATCCACTAACCCGTTAACCCAATAACCCGTTAGCCTCTCTACAATAAAATCCACCGTCTCTCTACACCACCAGATCATCCAAAACCAATTCAAAACACCTCGGATTAATCATAAACCCATTGCACTGCTGTGCGCTCATGAATTACAGTGACAACATGTCCAATAAGGATCAAAAATCGATCGTAATATGATTCGTAGCGAAATATGGCATGTGAAATCGGGTAAGGGTCGAAAAACGGGGAATTCACAATTCAACGGTGGTCGTGGTTGGATGATGATCGGAATTCAATTACGTAGTGTGATTGTAGAGATGATCGGCGACTGGTTGATTTAAATTCTTCTTTGAGAGCTTGAAAATCTTTTGAAAGCGGGTTAGAGTGTTAGAGCAGGTAAAGAAAGGAAGAGGTGATTTCGGCGACTTATATACAGGGGTAGAGGAACACGAATCGGCACGAACAACCTAACTCCCTCATAAGTCGCTCACGACTGAACGATCCAAGATAGCACGAGTTAAGAGATATCGAAGCACACGACCTAACTCCTAGGCGTATACTTCGAGAGGCAAGTGTTAACCCTCTTTTATTCTACGACCTAGCGACCTAACGACTTAATGGCCTAGCGACCTAAGGCTCACGAATTAACAATCTGTAACAAGTTAGCGACCTATAACACAAAACAGCTCAATACGGTACGACCTAACGAGATAAGAAGACTACGACCTAACTACTGAAAGACTCCTGCGACCTAACTCCTGAAAGACTCCTACGACCTAACTCCTGAAAGACTCATGCGACCTAACTCCTGAAAGTCTCTTGTGACCTAACGAGTTAGCGACCTAGCAACTCAGGAAAAGCAACGACCTAACATGCTCTAGAGTTAAGCCGCACGACCTACCACTTCTATTAGGTCGCTCACGACCTAATCCTACCGAGATAACTTCTGTATTACATATATTAGGTCGCTCACCGCCTGTATCTCACCCAGAATGATTCCATTAAGTCGCCAACGACTTATGCTAACTCGGAATGGCTCTTAGGTCGCTCACGACCTAAAACCTAACGACCTAAGCCCAATTTTCTCCTATAAATACCCCGCCTACTCCGCATTTGAAAGGGGACGAATTTTTGGAAAATGCCAAGACTCTGCTGATTTCTCTACTGACTTCAACACTTCAAAGGCAAAGAATACTTCAAAGAATCTTCGAAAAGAATCAAGTTCATTGAACATGAATCGAAAGAGCTTTTCTGCATCAAAGTTCTGATTACTTGTCTTGATTGAGTTGTAATCAAAGAGTGATTGTAAAATCTGTAATCGAATCAGTCATAGAAGAGATTAAGTGGACGCAGGCTTGACTTTGAGCCGAACCACTATAAAACTGTTGTCTTTTGCCGTTTTCTGCTATTCTCTACTTACTTTTAGTTCCCGTACCAACGGGTGGTGCTTTCACGATATCACAAATTATACCGGGGTGTTAGCGTACATTTTTCACGTTAACATGGCGAATAGACACTTCTTTTGAAACTTAAATTTTGAACTCAACTGTCACCATGTCGACATGGTCACCATAGGCATGTCGACATCCGAAAGCAATTTTTGAAGATTTGATTTTCTTTGAAAATAACCTTTATCTTATATTAAAACTATTTTAAACTTTATAAATATACTTGACTACAGATAAAATACATAGATGAATATAAAGAATAATATATATAATATTTTACTATAATTTTATATTTAAATCAAAGTATAAATATATTATAATTAAAAGATAGTTTAAAATAACCGAAGTTTAAAAACAAGAATATTTAAGGCTAAAACATCTTTTTGAAAATCATTTAAAAAGATAATTTTTAAGGCTAAAACATTTTGAAAAACAATTTTGAAAATCATTCTGAGGTAGTTTTGAAAATCATTTTGAAGTAGTTTTGCAAGCTTCTTCCTGCAGAATATCTCATCATGTCAGGACTCGAGAACTTGTACAAAACCAGGATGTTCGTGGGTTTGTAAGCCACTTGTCGTAGGTTTGTAAGCTACTTGTCGTGGGTTTGTAAGCCACTAAAAAGGTAGAAATGGGTTCCATCCCAAAAGAAAAATGGAGTGAAGATTTCAGTGCTATTGTGAAGTTTTAACATAATTCTAGACTCAATACTTATCTTGAAATCTTGAACTCTTGATAATCTTGATATTCTTGATACTCATGAGTCTTTAATCTTGATATCTTTAATCTCCATACTGTACAGTCTTCATTCTTGGTACCTGCATGGTTAAATCCTGCATATACATATATATCTAAAATATAATGTTAGTATTTATATTTTATAATCTTATTCTAAGGTTGTTGTCATCAAAACCATCAACTCATAGACTAACAATTACTACATATTTTAAACATAAATACCAAACTTATATACTTTATACTTTTCAAAATTCCTTAGCTTCGAAAAGTTAACCTTGATTTGGAAGTGCTCGAACCTTCAAAATAGTTGAAGAAATCATTTTCAAATTCAAGAGTTGGAAATCAACAACAAATCAGTAAATCAATATTAAAAGATGGGTTTCAAATCCGAAACTCGAGGACTGAACACCGGCTCAATTCAAATTGTTGAAATATATATACATATATCTTTCGAATATCACATTACACTTCGGAATTTGGAACCAAAATTGGTTTCACAAGTCGATTGTTTAACAAAGCTACCGAAGTGGCCTCTCCCCCACTCAGAAACTCGAAAATCAATGTCGATGATGCATGCATTCAACACCGAAATTATTTTCCAGCGACATTAGTGGGTTCTGGACTTCTATTTTCTCAAACTTCATTTGAAATTTCTTCGAAATCATTTGAAACTCATTAAAATCATTTAAAACATTCCATATTCGGAAAATACTTTCAAATCATATTATTTATTATTCCAAAATCTTAAAACCAGTTTCAAAAATGCCGGAGTTCAATCACTCAAATTCAGATTCAAAACCTTTAGTTATAAATTATTTTATATGAAACCATTTCTTATAAAATTTTCACAATTTCAAATCCTTTCAAAACTTCAAATTCTCGTTTTAAAAGGGTATATAATCTTTATCGAAAACATTTCACTTATATATATAAAATATGGTCACCCTTATCAAAATAACAATTTCGATGTACACACAAATTCCAAAATACAATCAACCTCAAATTTTTCAAGGGATGATTCAAGGATGGATTTCAAAGCAAAACAAAGATTCAAATTTAGAGGAACTCTAATCAAATAGAATTCTGATTCAAAGATAAGCTCAAACGAAGATACGATAATTAAATGACAAAATAGAAGGTGGATAGGCCCATATAGATCGCGAGCGACCTTAACAGGGTCAACCATGACTTCAGGAATATAATCGATGTGAAAATCTAAGGCAAATCGACCTTCGATCACCAACGATAGAATCTAAATATAGCAGAAGATAGAAAACATCGTAAACCGAGGATACAGAAATCTCCGGTGAATCAATGCCAATTATAAGGGAGTTTCACCCTTTTACAAATCATTCAAAGATTGGCGGAATCACTGATCTTTATAGAGGTCATTCAAAATGGAGTTATGGAATGCTCCAAAAATCAAAAGAATACAATTAGAGGAGACAGGAATGGATTTCAGAACAAGTGGGAGCGTTCCAAAATTCAAAGGAATCCTAATCAAAGAAATCCCAACTAAGATAGAAGTTCATAATTTTAAGGAAATCCTAATCAAAGAAATTACTAACAAGGTGGATACGAAAGGGATAAAGTCCAAGAAATTTTTCTTTCAAAACAAGAAAATTTTATATCAAAATAATCTTTAAAAATCCTTTAAAATCATTCGAAAATCATTTTATACTTGAAAAATACGTCCTCTCACAAAGAAATGATTCTAAGATTGATTTCACTCATTCTAGGAAATTTCTACCCTATCTCTAATGAGTTTTGCTCTGTAGGATAAGCTTTGCCTAAAACCAAAGCTCTGATACCAAATGTAACGACCCATTATTTTGGACCATTCAAATCGACAATAATCCACACATGTCTGACTTGAATAATTCAAAATAACAGATTGTAATAAAATTTGGAGCAAATAAAATCAAATACATAATCACAGAGACAGAAATATCAAAATAACTTGCAGCGAAAATTAAAATACCATAGTAGTTCATGAAGCTACTATAACAAACTCTCAAAACAAAATACATAATATCAGTTTGAAAACATATACAATAGAAATCTCAAATACATAGAAGTTTATAATACCAGAGCTGAAATAGAACAACTGAAACTGAAATGGATAGATAACCGGATAAGTAGAGTCTCCAACGATTCCTAGCTCCAGAAAGAGATCCAAAGCTAAGCTGTAAATACTCAGGTTGACCCGAGCGTAAAGCAAAATACAAAACACTCGAGTCAGGACAATATATACTTATACAATGTAAACCAACTCAAGTGAACTGTAGCAGTAATGCATAATAACTTAAAGGATGCTTGGGATCGCCCATCCTCTAAGGATCAGCTAAACCATAAATTAAATACATCCCGTGGTTAAAATTTCAAGAGCTTATAAATCAAATATCATTTCAAAAATTCAATATCATTTCAAATCCATTTCACAATATCCAAATATTTTCAAATCAAAATATTCCAATTAAACCATTTCAAAAATGAAATTATTATATTTAATATTCAAATATTCAATTCTTAAAATTTTAGTCTTTTCACAATTCATTTATTCACTTAAATTTATTAGAAAGTGAAATTTCAACTTTCGCAGCACTTAGAAAATGCTACGGAAAGTTATGTTTAAAAATAATTCAGTTAGCAAAAGACAGCATTTAAAATGCTGTAATAGGTTTAGATTTCAAATAAAACTTTAGTTAAATTCAACAACTACAGCACTTAGAAAGTGCAGTAACAACCCCTAGTTCATTTTAGCCATTAAGTTCATTTATATCAATTACAGCATTTACAAAATGCTGTAATATCCTTTATATTAGAAATGATAGTGTTTCAAAAGGCTACCAATTAAAATTCAAGAATTTAAATACATTTTAATAACCAATTAAATTTTAATTTAAATTATATTAACTTATAAAATCATATAATTTCACACTTTAAAACAATCATTGAAATACCGTTATATTTATGATTTTATAAAGTTAAATTTTCATTCAAAATCAAATTTAATAATAATTTTACTTATTACATTCCAGCATTAATTTCCTTTCTTTATAATTAAATATTTTAACTTAACATTTAAGTTTATATTTCAAAATATAACCTATTTCATTTTATTTACTTAATTAAAAATTCACATTTTTTTACAAAATTCACAAATTTCCAATTTAAGTTATATTTCAAAATTCAACTTAAATATCCATTTATTTCATATTTATTTATACAAAAATCATTAACACTTTATAAAATCATTTAATTTCATTTTAAATCAAAATTGTCATATTTTCTTACTTTACATAAATTCTATTTATAAACAAAATCATAAATTCCAAATTAACTTATATTTCAAATTCCACTCCACCATTTACTTAATTCACTTATTAAATATATAGAAAATCACTAATATTTTATAAAAATAATTTTTAATTAAATTTAAATCAAAATATCATAATATTTTCATTTTTTTGTTATATACTTTAAAATTTAGAAAAATGTTTTAACCATAGTCTGTATAAAAATTTCTAACTTAAATAAAATGATACGGATAATATATCATTTCAATCAGTAATTTTCAAAGGAAAAATCCGGGTTTTATCATTTCAAACCCGCAATCCCAAGTTAAATGAAATATATAAAATTGTTATGGCCTATCATTTCAGCCCATAATAATTTTTCCCTATTCTAAAGTCCGTTCGGGTATGTATCATTTCAACCCATAGTGATTCTAATCTACAGGGAACTTGTAGTGTGATAAACTGATATAAATAAACAGAATAGCCTTATATAACAGTAACAAATGATATGACAGGTGAATAAACAGGGTGATCATCATATAAATAATATCACAGTCAAGTATAATATGATAATATGAACTACAGATTCACAAGATGTCAATTTACTACTTATATAAGTACGGAATGTCTGGTGAGAAATACTCACTTCTACAAGATGGAGATAACCGATTCAGACACACAAACAAATACCCAAAAAGCACGAAGGAACGACTATGAATCAAGTGTGGGAGAGCCAAAGTAGTTGTCTTGTGCATATGAAACAAAACAATACATATAACATGAATTTCAACCTAAAATATGACATTAAACAAGCTTGAATTAAGGAACAACAATTAATCAAACACTTGCACTTGCTTTCACAAATCTCATGCTCGGCCTATAGGATGATAAGGCACTGGCATGGGGTGTATTTGGTTAGGTATGGGTCAGGTATGGTCGGCCTAGCAAGGGTAGTGAAGGTATGGAAGTGGTTTGAGTGATTAATGGCATAAATGTACAAACACAAGGCAAAGGTGCATTTTTTATGTAACAACAAGTCACGGCTATGGCTTTATGTGGCACGGCCAGACATACTGGAGGCTAGGGGATGGTGTGGAAGTGGCTTTGGGTCAGGTAGGTGCTGGTGGAAGTGATGCAAGAGGTGGCCAAGGGTGTGGTGAAGTGGTGAAGGCCATAGGAGCTTGGCTAGGCATATATAGGAAGTGTTGCTTGCATTTTTGTGCGGACCTTGCATCAAGGATGGCCATGGCCTGGTAGGTCAGAGTAGATGGAGGTGGTTTGCAGCTGGGCAAGATGGTGATGAAGGTGGTGATGATGATGGAGGCTATAGGCCGAACATAGAAGGTGAAGCAAGGCAAGAATTTACACAAAACAAAGAAGAAAGATGGAAAAAGAGTGAAAACATTTACCAATTTTTTTCTCAGATGAAGTGAGGCTGAAATTTTGAGGTTGAGAAACTTTTTCTTACGTGAAAAATGAGCAGAGAACGGCTGAAAGAAGGGAGATAGGGTCGGCTCAAAATGAATGCATGAGTTAGGAAATGAAAAGGTGAGAAAACAAAGAGTCTTAAGCAAACAAAAGTTCACAAACCTTTCAAATTTCTATTATTTCTTTTTGCAAATTTAAATACATATAAAATACTGATAAATAAAGATAACAACTCAGAAATGAAAGTAAATATATAAATAAATAATTAAATTTTAATTAAATAGAATTTAAATTAAGAAAATAGCTTAAAAATGCAAACTAGGCTTTAAAAATTAGAAATAAATTCAATACACTTTGGAAAAATCTTATTACCACTTTAAAAATATTTAAAGGTCAAAACATATATAGTATAACCTAAATATACAAATTTAAGTAAGATATATCAAATAAAAATGTCATTTATATAAATTAAAAATAAAGAAAATTGTTAAATAACTCAATATACACACAATATTGAAAACAATATAACTTTCACAATTTAAATCCAATTTCAATGAAACAAAAAGCAGTATTCATGATATTAAGTCTATTTTCATAATAAAAGATAAAATTCAAGAATTCAAATATTTAAATTTAAAATTTAAAAGTCAAAGTTTGACCAAATTGAACAAAATCCACTTTTTCTGGAAATATTCAATTTATTCAGGTTTGAAATTATAATTCTCATAAAAATAAACATTTATATTTAAAATAACATAATTTATTCATTTTAATAAATAAAATAAAGTTTTTAAATCAAAATTCAAATAAAATAATCAAAATAAACAATTAAAATAAATCACAAAAATTCTAGGTTGTTACATACTATAAGGTTTTAACATAAATCTAGACTCTATTACTTATCTTGATATCTTGAACTCTTGATAATCTTGGTACTCATGAGTCTTCAGTCTTAATTTCTACAGTCTTGAATTCATCGGTCTTGAATCTCTATATTGTACAGTCTTCATTCTCAATACCTATATATATATATCCTACATATACATATATCTAGAAAAAGATATTAGTATTTATATTTTATAACAAGTCCTAAGGTTGTTGTCATCAAAACCATCATCTCAGGAACTAACACGAAGTTATTTAAGTAAAAGTGATATAAATCGATATTTCAAATTTGGGCTCGGAATTGAATTATTTTAAAGATTTGAATCTAAAATTTTGAACTTTGAAGTTAAATTGATTTAAGTGATTTAAATCGGTATTTTGAAATTGAATTCAAAATTGATATAAATTGAAATGGTTTTAAAATAAGAATTGAATTGAATTTAAACAATTGAATTGAATCGTTGAATCGAATTTGAAGTTAAATGAATGTTTCAGAATTGAAATTAATTTAAATTGAAATTGATATAGAGTTGATTTGAATTTAAAATCGAAATTATGTCGATTTGAGATGTAAGATGATCTGAATTGGGATAATTGAAATTGAATCAGTTTGATTTAAATTTGGACCTGAATCCAGATTTATTGGAGATGGAAGAATCGGTTTTGAATTTGAAATTATTTTCACTATAAACTATTTTCCTATAAACTGTTTTAAAATTCATCATTTTAAATTTCCAAATTATTTAAATTTTCAAATCGTTTAATATATAATCTATTTTAATATCTAAACTATTTAAACTATTTAAGGTTATTCAAACTATTTTCTAAAAAATTCAAACTGGTAAGTGTGGGAACTATTTATATTTAAATCGTTGGTTTAAATGCGAATGTGGTTAAAATGAAGTTATAACCTAAATTGGAATTCAGATTGAATATTTAAGTGAAAATGACATATCAAACTGAATATGACATTTTGAAGTAAATATGATATTTTGAAATGAATGATATTTGAAATGAATATGATATTTTGATATCAAGTATAAATCGATTTTGAAATGTAAAAGTACCAACCAGTGTGTAAAACGACGTTTGGTTGTTAAAGAGACCGGGGCCTCTTATTGGCATACTCTTTGTCAATATTAGAACCACTTTAACAACTGTGTACGCGGAGGAAACTCCAGAATGAAGTGGTTGGATTTGGTGTACGTTTGCTGGATTTGAAAAAAGAGAACGATGATAGATAGACCCTGGCACTTGTACCAATTTGAAATAACTAAAACAGGATAGCTTGACAGGGCCAAGTGTGTTGGCTACCCCTAGCGGACATTTGTTCTTTGATTTTCTTTTTGGACTTGATCCATACTATATTCTTGATGTTGGTTTCGATTGGTGCACCTTGATTTAAGATGACCTCCCTTTGACTCGATATGGGATGGATGGAAGCGGTGGGCAGTTGTGGCTACGATGCATTACCACCAACCCTACGACCCGAACTGGTAGTATCCTACCTTGGGCATTGCCTCACGTGCTTTGTCATACTCTTATCCTTATACTAGACCACTACGAGTTTGGTTTCGTGTTGTCGTATCATGGCGCATCCATATCCCCCAATGTGCTACTGGGGCGTTATATGCAAATTGTACGACAAAGCTAAAAACACGTTAAGGGGGATTAATGTAAAGCCTTAACGCTAAGAAAAATATTTATTTTACTGATTAGGCATTATATAGCATATTCTACTATATATAAATTATTTTGACGGATCCTTAAGAGATGGAAAATCCCGTAACATCTCTTGAGTTATTGCCACACATTATACACTGGATAAGAGATGTGAAATCCTGTAAACATCGCTGATGCTATTACACTCCTATTATATGTGATATTGATTTGAATTACATAAGGATATTTTAGTCCTGACTCGAGTGGTTTGTATTTTCATTACGCTCGGGTCTGCTCGGAGTTTTCAGTGCATTGAAGATTATTTTCTGGAGGACGAAGACGAAGATTGGTATATTATTATTGCTAGTATTATTTCACCACATGTTTGTTCCGCTGCATTATTCTTTTGTTCTATCATATATATAACTCTAATAGATGTTGTAAAATTTAAATCAAATGTACAGTATAAATAGCTTCATGAAATGTTTATTTGATTATTATATTTTGTCATTCTACTGCAGGATCCTGTATTTGTTTTCTTCTTTTCTTATTTTTCTTAATTAACCCCATCGATTATCTGTGTTCCGGATTGTTTGTGTAACGACCCTAATTTTCGACCAAATTTTAAATTTTAAATTCATCGTTTCAATAAAAATTTTGAGATTATAAACGATCTCAATTTACGTCCAAACTTTATTTATGACATACGTCTAGTTAGATATGGACATAGAAAAAGTTTCGTTGCAAATTATTACAGTAAAATCCGTTCGCGTTTTACTGTATATCAGTCCATATTAAGCTGCGTAAAATTTATCTTCCAAATCCAAATATTTTTACATAGTTATGTTGTAAAAATTATTCTGATCAAGATTATGTAATTCGTTTCGTCTAAAACTATCATCGCCTGCTCCGTTTAAATTGTTTTGCAAATCATACAGTTTAAGCGGCGAAAATGAAAATTTTATAAAATCATCGTATCGCAATAATCTGTGTACCGTTGGAAGCGCATCGTCACACTGATCATAACGGTATATTTATTTGCGCGAATCGAAGTCCGACATCATATGTCGTGTTAATTTATCGGTTCCGGACGGACCGGTTAAATAAAAAAAAATGGCAGCCCAAAAGCTTTAAATTGCATCCACTTTAAAATAAAAAAAAAATCTCAGCTGATGGAATTAATGGAGTAGTTAGAAGCTAGGAGTTGCTTCGGAAATGAGAAAACGTTTGGAAATTTGGTAAACTTAGGAACCGGGGCAACGCTTGGAAACTCAAACCGAAAATTTATTAACGTACCGCATTGTTAAAGATAAAGGAAGACAACTATTCCCATTCTCATTTTCTATTGTTCAAACACATCCAACTTTTCGAGATAAGCTGCAGGTAATGTCTCTCTCCATCTTTTTCCTTCTTCATTCTTCCTCTGCCCATTTCTATTTTTTTTCTTTGCTTTGGAAAATTAAAGGTGCTGCCGAAGGAAATACTTCCACTCCCATCCTTCCCAACCCAACTGCCCTCCGTCCACTGCCACTTCGCCCACCACCAGCACCTTCGGCCATCCCTCAACCCACCACATCCACTGCCTCCGCCCCAACACCAGCAATCACACCCTCTCACGGACCTCCCTGACCCACTGCCCACCGCCTCCAACTCCACCCAGTCACCGATGCCGACCACCGTACAGCCACCACCGCCCAGTCCCGAACACCCTTCCAGTCACCGCCCAGTTCACGCCCTGCCTCCATCAACCCATTGGCCGCTCCAACTACTGCCATTCCACCACGCCAACACTTGAAACCACACCCCAGCCGTCCCTGACTCGCCACGCCACCACCCGGCTCTGATCTCGCATGCGCGTATTTGTGGCCGTGTACACATATATATAGATGTAGTGTGCATGCATTTGGTGGCAAGAAATGTGTTCTGTTTTTTTTGATAAAGCAACAGTCTTGGTGAAAAAAAAAGAAAAGAAAAAAAGAAAGTGCGTGAGTGTTGTGAGATTTTGTGGGCTGATGGGTACTTGCGTATGAGTGTGGTGAGATGTTGGTTGTATTTTAAAGGGAGGGTTGCATGAATTTATGATGTGAAGGATTGTGTACGTATAGGTTGCATGCATGAAATGGAATGCAAGTATGGGGTGGTTGGATGCATTTTTCGTCTCGGCGAAAAGAAAAAAAAACGAAACTGAAATTTGTAAATAGCGTTGGATTTTGCAGTAGAATATTTTCGACAATATCTATTTTGGTTGCCAAACAATAACCAAAATTTTCTTTCTCTATTGTTGCAGCAACCGACTGAGCTTCTTTCGCAACAGCAAATTTTCTGCTTCGTTCTTCTCTCCGTCTTCGGTAAGCGCATTTATATAAATTTATAAATTATATACAAACGTTCATTGCATTAATATCATTTTCTTTTGTCGATATTACAGTGTCCGTTGTTCGTGCTGTACCGACTCTTTTCGTGCTTCTTTTGCTTCGTCGTCAAATTTCTTATCCACGAAAGGTGAATTAATTTTCACGACTATATTCTTATGCTAGTTTGTTTTGATGAATGATTGCTATGTGACATTGAATTGGATGTTAATTGTATTGTTAAGTGATAAAAAAATTTGCAAGTGAATTTGATATAGGATAGTTAACGAATTAGATTTGGATTATATATGTTAAATTTTGATTTGTTAAACCTGACCCCTTCATATGTTAAATTCAATTAGTTAAAATTGACCCTTTTATTTGTAAGTTAACTGACACGTAGAAATGATGAATCTCACTTTGGACCCTTGAACGTATATTGAATTAATTGTTGTAGTTGAAATTGAACGACAAGTGAAACCGTAATGTTATAATCTTTAATCTACTTGAAATGATAGAGTAGATTCTAGAAATAGTTATATTAATTTGCGTAAATAACAAACGCGAATTAATATGATTATTTCGGGATTATTTGGAAATTGTTGAGTTGTTGTGAATGGATGCTATTGCTTGTTTATTTACTTTGACACCATCCCAGCTATCACACTGCAAGTTCCCTTTGTATGTTTGATTTTGAATTGAAATGGAATCGGGTTGAAATGATAAATACCCAAATAATTTTGACTTAGGATAGAAAATTAAATTAAACCCGATTGGTCAATGTTTTGATTTAAATAAAATAAAGTTTTATTGACGAATAACAAGGTTTTGAATAAATTGGAATTTAAATTCAAATGAATGTAAATATGAGTATTTGAATTTGAAAACAAATATTAACGTAGTAATTGACAAAAGAATATTGTTTAAAATTTAATTATTCAATAATTAAATTTAGAATTATTTGATAATAAATTTTTGAAATTATTAATATTTAAGTTTTGAAATTAATAATAATTAACTTTTGAAATTATTAATAGTTAATTTGTGAAATTATTAATAATGAAGTTTGAAATAATTAATAATTAAATTTTAAATCTATTAACAATTAAGTTTGGAATTATTAATGAATGAGTTTGAAATAATTAATAATTAAGATTTGAAATTATTGAAAATTTGATGAGATCGAATTATAATTAAATTGAATTGAATATTTTTAGAAATTGAATTATTGAATAAGTGAAATTTAGGTTCTTTAACTAAGTCTTGAAATTTGAAAGGAATTTCTTTGATAAGAAATAGAATGCGCTTTATCGAAACAAATGAAAGACTTGTAGTTTAAAGAATTGGATTTGACAAATGTAATTGTAAATAAGTTGTAAACTTTGATAATAAAATCGAACTTAAGATGTAACGTAATGAATTGGAAATTTAATTGAAATTGTTTAATGATCAATTAATTTAATGAATATCGAATGAAAGCGATAATTGATTTAAATCGTTTTGAACGTTAAATTTAGTTAAATGATTTTGGAATGAACTTATATACGAAATGCAATGAATATTCGATTTGTTTTAATTAAAACTTGAAATTGAATTATAGAAATGTTGAAATTGAAATTGGAAAGTTTGAAACGTAATTTTGGAAATTGATTTAGAAAGACTAACGAATTGTCGATTTACGAATTCAAATTGAAATTGAAATTGTTTTGGTTTGAAATATATAACGACCAATCGGTGTTATAATCACGAAAGGTTATTAAAGGAACCAGAATCGGTTTGGGACATACTCACTGTCTAAACCGAAAACCACTTTAATAACTATACGCGAAGTGATGATCTAGAATGAAGTGGTTGGATTGACGAACGTTGATGATTGAAGAAAGTGAACGATAATGGATAGCCTTGACACTTGTGTCAAATTGGAAATGACTAAAACAGGAGCTGTGCCGGGCCAATGGAGGATTAGCTACCTCAAGTGGACACACTTCTTCGTAAACTATTCATTTACTTTGTGATTGATTGGTGCGCACCCTTGATTTGGGAGTGTTGTTTCACGGTGTTGCGGGCGCTGCGGCGTTGCGTTCTCACCAGTCCAGATCAGGCGAACGGTAGTGTCACTACCTTGGGTATTGCCTCATGTGCCTTGTCATACTTGTATTCCATTTATGCGCGACCACTACGATTTTGATTTGTACCTTTAGTATATGGATTGCCCTCTGGTGACTTCCGGTTTTGGGGAAACTACGGTCTTGTATATGCTTTTGGGAATAAAAATGTGTTAAGGGTGGAATGGGCCATGACTTAACACTATTTTGATATCTTTATATTATTGATAGACATTATCTACTTATCGTACTCTACTATATATAGATAGTTTATCGGATCCTGAAAGATGCTTATTCCAACCATCTTTGAGTTATTGTTATTTCAAATTTTTAACCATATTATCTGTATAAGAATATATGTCCTAATTCGAGTGTTTGTTTGTGCATATGCTCGGATCAGACTGAGGATTGCTGTTGCTGCTTACTTGGAGCTGAAGACTTGAAGACTATCTTATCTTTATCAGTATTGTTCTTTCCATTTGGACTATTTGGACATCTATGTTGTTGTATTTCTTTTATTTGAGACATTGTTGTATTTACTTAGTAGCTTCATGGACTACTATTATGGCATTGTTGTAATTCCACTGCACTATTCTATTATGTTATATTTTCTGTGATTCTATGATGATTCTCATTTATATACATATACTCCATTAATGATTCGTGTTTTGTACTATTTAAGTTGACATGTGTAGATTATTTTCAATTTAAATGGTCCAAATATACGGGTTGTTACAGTTGGTATCAGAGCTTTGGTTCCCGATAACCTTAGCCTGTGGAGTTTAAAGCTCATTAGAGATAGGGTAAACATACCCTAGAATGAGGAGAATCATTTCAGAATCCACATCCTTTGATTCATCTTTCTTATTACAATCGTTGAATAGAATTTCCTTAAGTTCTATAAATTCCTATCTTTGATTCTAAATCACTTTTGGTATTCCAGGATGGCTACCAGAAGAAATGTTAGAGGCAGGGGTGGAAATGCTCCTGGTCCACATGCTCCAACTCCCGCATTCCGATTCTCCACTCTTAGCAAGGAGTATACTCAGCTTGGAGGAGTAAAATTTACTGGCTCCGAGAGTATTATCGAAGCACAACAATGGCTAAAGAGTTTGGAAAGGATCTTTTCTGGCTTGGAGATCGCAGATGCTCAAAAGCGCAAGTTGGCCGCTTGGCAGCTTCAAGATGCTACACAAGATTGGTGGGAATCAGTCACTTCTCGAACTGATGAGGAAACCATCACTTGGGCCCAGTTTAGGTAGTAATCTATCTAAATTCCAACTAAATAAATTTCTCTCTTATCTCGTCATAATTTTGATTCGTTTCATATCACTTGTAATAGGGATTCCTTTATGGCTCAGTGGATGCCAGCTGCTGGGAAGGCCCAACTCTATCGGTCTTTTATGGATCTCAAACAGGGCAACATGACCTTTACTGAGTACGAAAGGAAGTTTAACGAACTCTCCAAGTTCGGACCTGGCTTGATTGACACACCACTGCTTAAGAACGAGAAGTTCATACATGGCGCACGCCAAAAGTATTACGAGCTCCTCACCGCTCATGTCCATGGAACTTTCACTGAGTTGATGGATTTTGCTCTTCGATATGAGGGAAAGCCAAAAGGAACATCTGTCCCCAAAGCTCCAGTTACTCAGACACCAGCTAATCAGTCGGGAAAGAGGAAGCAAAATTTTGAGCAACAGAAGAATTGGCAGCAGAAATCAGGGCTTGGCTATTCTCAGAAGAAGCCCATTGACTTATCCTCCATCACTTGTTTTAAGTGCGACCAGAGGGGTCACTACGCCAACAGCTGTCCAACATCTGCCAGTGCCGCTATTCCGCCTCCTCAGAATACCAGGAACGACCTCTGTCACGTATGTCTGCAGCCAGGCCATTTCAAGAGGGATTGTCCTATGTATAAAAAGGGAAAGACGGCCGGGGTATTTGCTATGACTTCTTCCGCCCATGATCCACCTACCCCACCTGCTCCTACTGATAACTAAGGTACATTACAGGGTATTTTTATGTTGCATACTTTACCAGTTAAAGTTCTATTTGATACCGGAGCAACACATAGTTTCATATCTATTGATTTGTGCAATAAGCTTGGTTTGGAACCCATCCTTTCATCTACTTTCTTATGTGTATCAAACCCTATTGGAGGGCCCGCTAACCTTAAAAGGGTTTGTAAATATGTCACTCTTATGCATGGAATTCACCACTTCCCCTGGGATTTCTATGTCCTCGGATTCGAAGCATTCGATATACTATTAGGCATTGATTGGCTACGGAAGTTCGAAGCCAATATCTCATGCAAACCTCGAACAGTCTCTCTCATCGATGACAAGAGCATGCCTTTGGTTATAGAAGGCAAATCACATAAAGAATATACTGGGAGTTTTATATTTTCACTTGACTCCCATCCAAATGAACTAAGCTCTACTCCAGTGGTCCAATCCTTTTCTGATGTGTTTGGAGAAGTCAATTCTCTACCACCACCGCGGGAAATCGAATTCCGCATTGACCTTATTCCTGGTGCCCGACCAGTAGTTCTCCCTCCCCGGAGAATGGCTCCTAAAGAAAAAGCTGAACTGAATGCTCAAATTGAAGACTTATTTTCTAAAGGCTTGATTCGGCGAAGTCATTCAGAATGGGGTGCTGCAGTAGTGTTCGTCACAAAATCAGATGGTTCCCTCAGAATGTGTGTGGACTATAGAGAGCTGAACAAGCTCACACACAAGAACAGATATCCGATGCCCCGCATCAACGATCTATTCGACCAGCTTCATGGAGCTAAAGTATTTTCTCAACTCGATCTGGCTATTGGCTTTCACCAACTCAGAATTGCTGAGGAGAGTATTCCTAAGACAGCATTCCGCACTGAGACTGGTTTCTTTGAATGGCTGGTTATGCCGTTCGGTCTTACTAATGCTCCAGCTTATTTCGTCGACTTAATGAATAGAGTTTTCCGGGATGTTCTTAACAAGTTTGTTCTTGTTTTCATCGATGACATTCTTGTCTTCTCTAAGGATGAGGAAGAGCATAGGTCACATTTGGCTTTTGTTCTTGAAACTCTACGTAGTCATCAGCTTAAAGCCAAGTTTTCAAAATGTCACTTTTGGAAGGATGAAGTTCGATTTCTTGGCCATATTGTTTCAGAGAATGGGATTTCGGTCGATCCAGCTAAAATCGCCGTAATCAATGTAACTTCTATTCTTACTTGTCAATTCTATCAAAAACAACTTATCAATTTCTTAATTCGAATCTTTGGAATTTGCAGGATTGGGAGACTCCCAAAACTCCTACAGACATCCGCAGTTTCTTGGGTTTGGCCGGCTATTACCACAGATTTATAGAAAACTTTGCTTGTATTGCCGCACCACTTACAGCACTAACCAGAAAGAATGTGAAATTTATCTGGAGTGAAAAGTGCGAAACAGCTTTCAATGAGATGAAGCGAAAGTTGACCTCTACCCCGGTTCTTACAGTTATTGATGGTAGCGAAGGATTGACCGTCTATACAAATGCCTGTCGAGATGGACTTGGTGCAGTTTTAATGCAGAAAGGGAAAGTTATTGCCTATGCGGGTCGTCAGTTAAAGACCCATGAAACAAACTACGCAACCAATGATTTAGAGCTTCTTGCGGTTGTATTTGCTCTTAAGCTATGGAGGCACTATCTATTGGGAACAAAATTCGAGTTATTCACTGACCATAAGTCATTGAGATATATCTTCTCGCAAAAGGATTTGAATCAGAGACAAGTCCGATGGCTCGAATTCCTAGCTGCATATGATCTTGATATTAACTACACTCTGGGAAAAGCAAATGTCGTAGCCGATGCTTTGAGCAGAAACCAAGCAATTGCATGTTGTAATCTGGTTGAAGGAATGTTATTCCAGCTTTCCTTCTCCCCAGCTCTTATGGATCGTATTATAGCCAAGCAGTATGAGGACACTTTGCTTTATCGCATCAAAGAAATAGTTCTTGGCAGAGTTGAAAATGCGGATAATAAACTGGGTGCACATGTTGATAGTAATGGAATCTTGAGAATTGATAATCGGATCTGTGTTCTAATGTTGATGGTCTAAGACAGGAAGTGCTGAGAGAAATCATAAGTCTTCGCTTTCATTTCATCCCGGTGTCACTAAAATGTACCAGAACATGAAGAAGTTATATTGGTGGAGTGGGATGAAGCGCGATATTTCTACTTGTGTTAGCAGGTGTACCACTTGCCAACAAGTTAAAGCTGATCACAGAAAGACAGCAGGATTGCTTCAACCTCTAGAGATTCCAGGTTGGAAATGGGAGCAGATTTCTATGGACTTTATTGATGGGATACCAAGGACTAGAAAAAGGTAACGAAAGCATTTGGGTGATTGTCGATAGACTGACGAAGTCCGCTCATTTTATTCCAGTCAAGACCACTCGTACAGCTTCGAGTTTGGCCGAGATATACATGAGAGAAGTTGTTAAACTTCATGGTGTACCATCTAGTATTGTATGCGATAAAGATCCTATTTTCACCAGTAAATTCTGGAAGGCATTTCAGGATACTTTGGGCACCAAACTGAATCTGAGCACAGCATATCATCCTCAGACAGATGGCCAAACTGAGAGGGTAAATCAGATTTTGGAAGATCTTCTTCGGGCTTGTATTATTGACTTTGGTGGATCTTGGGAAGACCATCTTCAGTTGGTGGAATTCACTTATAATAATAGTTACCAGGTAAAGAATTTGAATTTCAAATTTGAATAAGTATATTTGAATTTGAATTAATTATCCTTTATAAACCAAGCAAGCATTGGTATGGCACCGTTCGAAGCCTTATATGGACGGCCGTGCAAATCGCCAGCTTGTTGGATCGAATCTGGAGATCGATTAGTGCTTGGTCCAGAAATAATTATGGAAGCTTCTGAAAAAGTGGAAGAAATCAGGGAGAAGATAAAGACGGCACAGGATAGACAGAAGAGCTATGCTGACAAAAGAAGAAGAGATCTCGAATTCAGTATAGGAGACAAAGTATTTCTGAAAGTGTCGCCTTTGAAGAATATTGTTCGATTTGGAAGGAAAGGGAAACTAGCTCCCATATTTGTTGGTCCGTTTGAGATTACAGAAAGAGTCGGAACATTAGCATATAGAGTTGCATTGCCAGAGAAGTTCGCCGGTGTGCACAACGTATTCCACGTCTCACATCTTCGCAAAGTTGTACACGATCCATCTATGGCCATCCCTACTGCTCAGTTAGAAGAGATAGTTATTGAGCCTGACTTGACGATTGAGCGAAAGCCACTTCGGATAGTCGATCGTGAGACAAAGCAACTCAGAAGGAAGTCGGTAAATCTCGTCAAAGTACAGTGGAGTGCAGATGAGCGAGATTGCACATGGGAGACTGAGGATAGTATTCGGGAATCAAACCCCGAATTACTAATTTCAGGTATAATTCAAATTTCTCAAAATCTATCTTGACTTTTCTGCTTATTTCATTACTACTTCACTCGTCTCATTCCTTTTCGAGGACGAAAAGTTTTGAGTGGGGGAGATTGTAACGACCCAAATTTTCGACCAAATTTTAAATTTTAAATTCATCGTTTCAATAAAAATTTTGAGATTATAAACGATCTCAATTTACGTCCAAACTTTATTTATGACATACGTCTAGTTAGATATGGACATAGAAAAAGTTTCGTTGCAAATTATTACAGTAAAATCCGTTCGCGTTTTACTGTATATCAGTCCATATTAAGCTGCGTAAAATTTATCTTCCAAATCCAAATATTTTTACACAGTTATGTTGTAAAAATTATTCTGATCAAGATTATGTAATTCGTTTCGTCTAAAACTGTCATCGCCTGCTCCGTTTAAATTGTTTTGCAAATCGTACAGTTTAAACGGCGAAAATGCAAATTTTATAAAATCATCGTATCGCAATAATCTGTGTACCGTTGGAAGCGCATCGTCACACTGATCATAACGGTATATTTATTTGCGCGAATCGAAGTCCGACATCATATGTCGTGTTAATTTATCGGTTCCGGACACACCGGTTAAATACAAAAAATTGGCAGCCCAAAAGCTTTAAATTGCATCCACTTTAAAATAATAAAAAAAAATCTCAACTGATGGAATTAATGGAGTAGTTAGAAGCTAGGAGTAGCTTGGGAAATGAGAAAACGTTTGGAAATTTGGTAAACATGGGAACCGGGGCAACGCTTGGAAACTCAAACTGAAAATTTATTAACGTACCGCATTGTTAAAGATAAAGGAAGACAACTATTCCCATTCTCATTTTCTACTGTTCAAACACATCCAACTTTTCGAGATAAGCTGCAGGTAATGTCTCTCTCCATCTTTTTCCTTCTTCATTCTTCCTCTGCCCATTTCTATTTTTTTTCTTTGCTTTGGAAAATTAAAGGTGCTGCCGAAGGAAATACTTCCACTCCCATCCTTCCCAACCCAACTGCCCTCCGTCCACTGCCACTTCGCCCACCACCAGCACCTTCGGCCATCCCTCAACCCACCATGTCCACTGCCTCCGCCCCAACACCAGCAATCACACCCTCTCACGGACCTCCCTGACCCACTACCCACCGCCTCCAACTCCACCCAGTCACCGATGCCGACCACCGTACAACCACCACCGCCCAGTCCCGAACACCCTTCCAGTCACCGCCCAGTTCATGCCCTGCCTCTATCAACCCATTGGCCGCTCCAACTACTGCCATTCCACCACGCCCACACTTGAAACCACACCCCAGCCGTCCCTGACTCGCCAAGCCACCACCCGGCTCTGATCTCGCATGCGCGTATATGTGGCCGTGTACACATATATATAGATGTAGTGTGCGTGCATTTGGTGGCAAGAAATGTGTTCTGTTTTTTTTGATAAAGCAACAGTCTTGGTGAAAAAAAAAAGAAAGTGCGTGAGTGTTGTGAGATGTTGTGGGCTGATGGGTACTTGCGTATGAGTGTGGTGAGATGTTGGTTGTATTGTAAAGGGAGGGTTGCATGAATTTATGATGTGAAGGATTGTGTACGTATAGGTTGCATGCATGAAATGGAATCCAAGTATGGGGTGGTTGGATGCATTTTTCGTCTCGGCGAAAAAAAAACGAAACTGAAATTTGTAAATAGCGTTGGATTTTGCAGTAGAATATTTTCGACAATATCTATTTTGTTTGCCAAACAGTAACCAAAATTTTCTTTCTCTATTGTTGCAGCAAACGACTGAGCTTCTTTCGCAACAGCAAATTTTCAGCTTCGTTCTTCTCTCCGTCTTCGGTAAGCGCATTTATATAAATTTATAAATTATATACAAACGTTCATTGCATTAATATCGTTTTCTTTTGTCGATATTACAGTGTCCGTTGTTCGTGCTGTACCGACTCTTTTCGTGCTTCTTTTGCTTCGTCGTCAAATTTCTTATCCACGAAAGGTGAATTAATTTTCACGACTATATTCTTATGCTAGTTTGTTTTGATGAATGATTGCTATGTGACATTGAATTGGATGTTAATTGTATTGTTAAGTGATAAAAAAATTTGCAAGTGAATTTGATATAGGATAGTTAACGAATTAGATTTGGATTATATATGTTAAATTTTGATTTGTTAAACCTGACCCCTTCATATGTTAAATTCAATTAGTTAAAATTGACCCTTTTATTTGTAAGTTAACTGACACGTAGAATTGATGAATCTCACTTTGGACCCTTGAACGTATATTGAATTAATTGTTGTAGTTGAAATTGAACGACAAGTGAAACCGTAATGTTATAATCTTTAATCTACTTGAAATGATAGAGTAGATTCTAGAAATAGTTATATTAATTTGCGTAAATAACAAACGCGAATTAATATGATTATTTCGGGATTATTTGGAAATTGTTGAGTTGTTGTGAATGGATGCTATTGCTTGTTTATTTACTTTGACACCATCCCAGCTATCACACTGCAAGTTCCCTTTGTATGTTTGATTTTGAATTGAAATGGAATCGGGTTGAAATGATAAATACCCAAATAATTTTGACTTAGGATAGAAAATTAAATTAAACCCGATTGGTCAATGTTTTGATTTAAATAAAATAAAGTTTTATTGACGAATAACAAGGTTTTGAATAAATTGGAATTTAAATTCAAATGAATGTAAATATGAGTATTTGAATTTGAAAACAAATATTAACGTAGTAATTGACAAAAGAATATTGTTTAAAATTTAATTATTCAATAATTAAATTTAGAATTATTTGATAATAAATTTTTGAAATTATTAATAATTAAGTTTGAAATTAATAATAATTAACTTTTGCCTCTATGGAGGCAGAAGACCTTCCCCACGGCACACAAGACCTCTCCGGAGGCACAAGACCTCTCCGGAGGCATAAGACCTCTTCGGAGGCACAAGACCTCTCCGGAGGCACAAAGCCCTCTAACGAGGCATAAGCCCTCTTCGGAGGCACAACTCTTCGGAGGCACATTTCACCGGAGTTGAAGTGCAAAATGCTCCTCTTCGGAAGCCCACTTCACCAGAGCTGAAATGCCAAAAATGCTCCTCTAACGAGACACAAAGCCTTCTTCAGAAGCACTAAATAGATAAAGCCCTCTAATGAGACACATTGCCCTCTATGGAGGCAGAAGACCTTCCCCACGGCACACAAGACCTCCTTGGAGGCACAAGACCTCTCCGGAGGCATAAGACCTCTTCGGAGGCACAAGACCTCTCCGGAGGCACAAAGCCCTCTAACGAGGCATAAGCCCTCTTCGGAGGCACAACTCTTCGGAGGCACATTTCACCGGAGTTGAAGTGCAAAATGCTCCTCTTCGGAAGCCCACTTCACCAGAGCTGAAATGCCAAAAATGCTCCTCTAACGAGACACAAAGCCTTCTTCAGAAGCACTAAACAGATAAAGCCCTCTAATGAGACACATCCAAAAACTTCATTGATGGAACCACGAAAGGGGCACCTTCTCGAAAAAGAAGGTTCCAGGCCACAACTGAATACTTGAGATTATTTGTACAAACAAATATCCGGTAAAACAGCTGACGCCAGTCCCGTGGGCCCATTCAACGATGAAATACAACTTTCTGACAAAAAGATCAAAACATTCTTCAGAAGCTCACTTCACTGCGTTGGGGAATCCACTTTTCAACAAATAAAAGTGATCATCCCCGAAAGTAGAAGTCTTCTTTAAAAAGAAAGAGAAAGAAAAACTTCTCCGATACAAAGCGTACTCTATTAAAAGCAGAATAATATTTCCTCAAAACGGAAGAATTATTCTCTAAAATAAGAGTACAAATCTTTTCAGAATATTGCAATGAGCTGTGGTACGGGGGGATATAGCTATATTAATAAAAACAAACGCTCAAACAGCATACCACAAGCTCACTACAATGTCAAATAAAGAAACTTGTGCAAAAACAAGGAATAAATGCATTCACACATATACTGGCAAGAAATTGTACAAGTAAAAAGAACCATTTTATTCCATGCTATGAAATTTTTGTACATATGCAGGTTTCGACAAGCGGAGGTCGGTATCCGCACAATCTCCGGTCAATACATGCAAAAAGCAAAACAAGAAGTGTAGAGACCAGCTCATTACTCCTTCTTCCCGCCACCTTTAGAACCCTTGCCCGGCCTAATGATTAACTTCTGAGTCCGGCGTGGACGGGTCGGGGAAGAAGGAGAAGGAGGCGCAACTGGATCTTCTTCAACTTTTTCTTCATCAGCTGAAGTGCGTTTCTTCTTCTTCTTCATTGCGCGCTTCCCTTTCCTCTTTGAAGAAGACTCACTTCTCAGAGTAAGCAACGCGGAAAGCTTTGTGTCATCGTCGAGAGACTGCTCCAGGGTCTTCTCACTATCCTCAAGATCTTCCGCCTTCTGCTCTTGCGAAGCGGGTGGATCCTCCAAGCCTTGAAGGGCTTCTATTTGCTCTTCCTACGACCCTGGCTGAGAAGCAGGAGTGACTTGAAGGGATGGAGGAGGAACAGCTGGAAGAGGAGAAGTGTGTGCAGCATTCAGTGTTTCCGCTACAGAAGAAAAGAAGTTAAAATCAGCATTCTCCAAAAAAAGAGAAGATACTGGATCATCAAGACTTAAGTAATAAGCAAGAAATTCATCGAGCCCACTTAAGTCGAACGAGTAGTCTACTTGAGCTAGATCAGACTTGAAGTTACCTGAAGAAGTCGGCTTAATCATGACGACTTCAAAGTTTTCGGCTTTAGCGTCATCCTGGGACTTCTCCTCGACTTGAACAGTGGGAGGCTCAGTAGTCGCGATTTTGACTTCGGTTTCTGCAGGAGGTGAAGAATAGGAACTAGAGCCAATGTTATCAGGGTCGACCGAAGCCGGAGGACGAGCGGGATCAGTTAAAGTCTCTTTCTCTAAACACTCTCCTGCTGCTGCTTCGGCTCGCTCCTTAGCAAGCTGCTCTTTTCCCCTGGCAAGGGCGGTACGTGTTTCATCATCCAGATAGGTCGCCTCAAGATCCGCTTCTACATAGCATGCGCCTCCGAACATGTCAATTATCGCTTCCCACACTTCATCCAAAGTAATTTCATATGTCGGTCCCAGAAATGAGAGGCTCCCGCGCCCCAAAACGCTATGGATATAAAAGTCAAATAAAGTAGAGCTGATTTTGGCCTTCGTCGCCTCGTGCGACTGATCAGCCGCTTCTTTTTCGGCAATGGCTGCAACTTGGCCGGCAACTGCCTCATCCCGCTCTTTTTCAACTTTAAGAAGTCGAGCTTTTAACGCTGCAATCTCCAAATCTTGGGAGTTAACTCTTTCCTGCAGTTGAGCGGTATCTTTGCGATATTTTTCAGTAACATGCTGCTCTGCCTCAAGTTTCATCTCAGCATCTCTTTGAGCAGCATGAGCATCTCTCACTTGTTTTTGGAAGACTTCTTCTTTTTGAGAGTGCGAAGCGGAAGAAGTGGCGAGATCTTCCTTGAGTCTCTTGACTTCGTACTCAAGTCTCGCATTGTCGTCAGCAATGCTCGCCATCTCTGCCTCAAGTTGCTTACAAATTTTATCCCACTCCGACTTGTCATTCTCCATAGTTAGCATGGCTTCAAGGTTCATGCGATTAACTCTTTGAAGTTCGTCGACAAGTTTCTGCCAGCAAGACATCCTCTCGATATCAAGTTTGACTGCATCAAGGTTCCTCAGCATAGCTTGCTTATCAATCGACACCAAGTCTAAGTCGAAACGTACTCCCTTTAAACACCAATTTGGGAATCAGCTTTGAAGTGTAGGAGGAGCATCTTTGACTTGATACTGAGGCATGTTGATAATTGTCTGAATGTCAGATTTCTTAAGAGCAGGAGAACCGGAGGGGATGTCAAGAGGGTTAGGATCAATGGTCTTTTCAGAAATTGCTGATGCTGATTGACCGCTAAGTTTGACCCGTTTGCTCGGATCGTCAGCAACATGGCTTTTCCCTTTATCATCATAGGATTTTCTTTTATGCGAGTCATCATCCCTTCTTCTTTGCCACTCCTCATAAGTTCGTCTTTAATGAGCTTTTCTAGCAGCTCTTTCTTCATCTATTTCTCTCGGGGCAATGAGATAGCGCATATAATCATAAGTGTCGCGGCTTCCATGGCGCTGGAAATTGTCATAGTACGAGCCAGATCGCCCCATCGGAGAATCTGAAAATGAAAAAGAAATAAAATTTAGAAATCTCCAGGAGAAGGAAATTAAGTGGGAGTAACTGCTAAAAATCCTAAGTGTGTGTGATGTGCAAGCTATGCGCGTCAAACTACAAACCACTCTTTGGTTGAGGAGTGATAGCAGATTGTAGAGCAGAAGTCAACTTTTGAGCTGACGAAATTTGCTGCAAGGCAGATGTTACTTCGGCTGCTGGAGATGTGACTTTTGTTGCATCATCTTTGAAAAGCTCGCGTGAAGTCACCATTAGGTCACTTAGCTCACCAAAAATGTCTTCGCCATCGTGTTGGGAGGAACTCTCTTTTTCACCAATGTGCCGGGCAGAACTCTCTTTTTTAGCTTCTTCATCGGCTGCTTTCTCGGGGCATTGAGGAAGTTCCTCCTCTTCGATAACTGGAGAGTGTGTAAACTTGCCAGATGAACCCGCAACATCGGCAGAGGTGGAACACTTCACCAGTGCAGCCTCTACAGTAGGTTCCTTCAGAGCAATCTCTTCTGCAGAAACTGGGGGATCCGATATCTCTGCTTGAGAATCAGAAACTTCATGAATCTGAGTAGATCGGGAGGAGTGAAGAAGTCCGAACTGATGTAAAAACTCATCTTTTAAAAAAATTGAACGCTCCCCTCCTCAATCGGCACGGCCATGAGCCTCTCAAAAGTTGGTTTGTGACCCGGATCCCTGGAAGGAGGAGGAAGCGCTGAAAAGTAAAGGGCGAAGTTAACACTTGATAATTCGAGCTTCCAAAAGTTCAGAAAACATAAGGAACAAAAATAAATGATCTTACTTCCTACTCTCCAGATAGCGTATGTTAACTCATAATTTAGTACCGAACTAAAACGCTGCGATCTAAGGACTTCGCGACTTAACTGCTGAAGGGACTTCGCGACCTAACTGCTGAAGGGACTTCGCGACCTAACTGCTGAAGGGACTTCGTGACCTAACTGATAAAAGTCTACGACCTAACTTCTCTACGACCTAAGAGAGTCAGCGACCTAGTGGCTCCAGACTTCACGACCTAACTACTAAAGGTTTCTGCGACTTATGAAAAGCTGCGACCTAGCGACCTATCATCTCAGCAACTGTTCCTTAGGTCGCTCACGACCTACGACCTACCTTAGGTCGCACACGACCTACTACTTGCCACCTTATCCTGAGAAGACCGAGAATAACTACATCAGGCTAACTTCCTAAGTCGCTCGCGACCTACGACCTAACTTAGGTCATACGCGACCTAAGACTTTGGGGTTAAGTTTCGCACTGAATCATTCCTATAAGTCGCCAACGACCTAGTACCTTCATTAACTCGCCTGCGACTTACCACTTCAGATGAATCCAAGTGCAACTTCATCAGCCTGCTTCTTAAGTCGTTAGTGGACTGCGACTTAGCTTAAGTCGCTCGCGACCTACGACCTAACTTAGTCGTACGCGACCTAAGACTTGGCAAAACTTTTGTCCAGAATTCAATTCCTATAAATACCCCCCAAACTCCAACAAAGAGGGGACTTTTGGTCGATCATTTCTCGAAGCATCGTTACTCTGCCGAACTCTCAACTCATCCGACATTTGAAGAACTCCAATCATTCGAGACATTACAACAAGCTTTGAGAGAAATCTACCGCATTCAACACGAATTCAAGGAGATCTTCAACATCGAAGCTTGAGCTAATAGTCAAAAGTGTTTAGGGATCGAAAGATATTGTATTTCACAAGTGTATTGTGTCATTTTATAACCAGATTCAGTAATAAAGAGATTCAAAGTGGACGTAGGCTCGATCTCAAGCCGAACCACTATAAACTGCTGTTTTTACTGCTTTTCGCTATTTTACTGCTTAATTCCTGTTCCCATCACACGGGTGGTGCTTTCACAACTTCACAACACACACCGGGTGTTAGCGTTCACTTTTTAGCGTTAACATTTTGGTGCTTTCACTGAGAATTGAACTCAGGCGATCGTTCATCATAGCTTCACGAAAGTTTGTTGAAAGAATTTCCTTCAAAACCAGAAGTCTATCAGACATAATGCCTCCTGGAAGAAAACGTAAGTCTGTCAGATCTGATAATGACCGCGACAATACTGCCACTTCTCTTTCTCCAAGTCAGGCAGCTCCAAGCGTCGGGGTGACGCGAGAAGAGTTGGATGCTGCTGTGTCCGGACTGTACCAGCAGATTGAAACTCAGAATAATCTGATGATGGAAAAGTTGAATGCTCTGCTCGGAGCTAATCAAAGACCAATAAATAATGAAGAAAACTTTGATGATGCTGTTCCCAACTCCGAAGGGAGAAATATTCCTCAAAACAGTTCCGATGCCGCTGAAGGGGCACCTCCCCAAGCTGAAGGATCCAGGCCATCGCCAGTTCTCCCCGAACGTTTGCTCGGACAAACCTCTGAGAAAATGGCCGAAGCCTATTCTGCAAAGTCACTAAACAATGAGGAGTATCTCTCCGGCATGATTCGGCAGATAATGAAAGAAAGCATGCAGAGAAACGAAGATGAGAATGATTGGGGATTTGCTCCGAGTAAAACTCCATTTACTGAAAGGATCCTAAAGGCTGAGTTTCCCAGAAAATTCGTTCCTCCTACCATTCCTCCTTATCGAGGAACAAGTGATCCAAATCAATTCTTATACAAGTATGATTGGCACATGACTGGCGCCAGAGCAACTGATGAGATTAAATGCCGATATTTCCCGGTATACTTGGAAGGAGTGGCATTACTTTGGTTTACCAAGCTTCCTGTACGATCTGTTGACCAATTTTCCGATCTGACCCGAAAATTCAAGGAACAATTCAGATTGTACATTTCGAGAGCAAAGGATATAATGTCTCTCTCAAGTCTTGAACAGAATCCTGGAGAGCCCATCAAATCCTTCCTGAATCGCTTTAATTTAGCCCTAGCAGAAGTTGATAACGTGGAACCGCGAATGATCTTAACCTACTTAATGCGGGCTATTGACAAGTCAAGCGAGTTTGGAAAATGGTTAAAAATGAAGGAACCAAATTCGCTCGAAAAGTTCTACAAAAAGGCTGATGAGTTCATGCGCCTAGAGAATCTCTCCGCGTCAGCTAAAGTTGTGACAACAGTGGTGGAAAATAATGCTACAGTTCAGAACAAGAAAGAATCTGCAAATCAGAAAAGGGAGAGTAATGGTGGAAAGAAGCAGAAAGATCTCAAAAAGCCCCGCTTCCTCAAGCCTTCGGATTTTACCCCCCTGATTGATACACCAGAGAATATTTTCATCGCCACTAAGGATGCTGTTGAATTTCCAAAACCAACAGTAGTAAAAGTTGGGAAAAATGCTGCTCAAAGCGGAAGATTTTGCAAATTTCATAACCAACTAGGCCATGATACCAACGAGTGCCGCCACTTGAAAAGCCTAATTGGAGAATTGTTAAGAGAGAATAAGTTGCAGCAGTATGTGAAAAGAAATAGAAAAGACCCGTCTTCATCTAACCAAGGGCAACTACCCCCAGCTCATTCATCTGGTTCAGGAGAGAGGCCTGCTGAAAAGGAAAGACCTGTTATCAATGTGATCACAGGAGGACCTCATCCGGCTGGCAGGAGTTGGGGTGAGATGGAGAGGTATGCTAGAGCTTTGAAGTATGCCCCAACTGAAGAAAGTGTCTTAATCTTGGAAGATGCTGCACCTCTGAAACAGCAGAAGACTTTTCATGATGATATTATGTTCAGAACCAGGGATTCTATTGATGTGGAAGCTCCTACTGAGGACCCTTTAGTTGTCTCTGTCGGTATTGGGCTGGCTATTGTCAAAAGAGTGCTGGTTGATAGTGGCGCCTCGTGCAACATACTCTTTAAAAAGACATTTGACCAAATGAAAATTCCAATGACAGACGTACAAGCTTCTTCACACAAGATTGCCGGATTTACAGGAGAGCTGAAACAGCCAATTGGAACGGTGGACTTGTTTGTTGAAATGGGCGAAGGACATAAGAAGTTGGTTCGGAAGCAAACTTTTGTAATTGTTGATGGATTCTCCGCCTATAATGCTTTCTTGGGTCAGCCTATTCTTGCTGCTTTCAGGGCCGTCCTCGCTCCGTGGTGTTTAACAATGAAATTTCCCACTGATAATGGGGTTTCTGTCATTAAGGGAGATCAGAACGTGGGGCGAGAATGTTATCTTGTAGAGCTCCGAGAGGCCAGGAAAAGAGAAATGGGAAAAGATGCGGCAGCTCCGCTCCGCATCAAAGAACCAACCTTGTAGCAGCTACGGGGTGGCCCCTGTACTGGCGAACACAGCAATGCAAGGAAAGAAATGGACCCCAGAAAAGCCAGTACAGGGGAGAATAGAGTGGTACCCGTGGATGTAACGGTACCAATATCTGTTGACTCGAAAGACCCGAACAAAGTACTCAATATGGGTTCACAGCTGAGCAAAGCAGTTCAAAACACGCTGATATCATTATTAAAAGCCAATCTGGATGTGTTCGCTTGGTGTCATGCTGATATGTGCGGGATCTCCCCGGAAATTTCTGTACATACTCTGAACATTGATCCAAAATTCACGCCAGTGAAACAGAAAAGGAGAACTCAAGGCCCAGAAAGATCGACGGCACTAAAGGAAGAAGTCGATCGGCTCATGGAAAACGGCTTCATCAGAAACTCCACTTATCCAAATTGGGTTTCAAATCCAGTACTGGTAAAGAAAGCGAATGGAAAGTGGAGGGTATGCATTGATTTTTCGGACCTAAACAAAGCTTGCCCCAAAGATTGCTTCCCGCTGCCCAGAATCGATCTGTTGGTAGATGGAACAGCTGGGCATAAGTTGTTATCATTTATGGACGCTTACTCCGGGTACAATCAGATAATGATGCATGAGCCGGATCAGGAAGACACAAGCTTTATCACAGATGTGGGTCTCTACTGCTACAAAGTTATGCCTTTCGGATTGAAGAATGCTGGGGCAACCTACCAAAGGCTCGTCAATGCGATGTTCAAACCTCAGATTGGCAGAACCATGGAAGTTTATGTTGACGATATGTTGGTAAAGTCAAAGAAAGCTGTAGACCACATGGGTCACTTCGAGGAAATGTTTGCAATTCTTCGAAAGTATGGAATGAAGCTCAATCCATTGAAATGTTCGTTCGAAGTAGAGTCTGGGAAATTCTTGGGTTTCATTGTGAGCGCCAGGGGCATCGAAGCCAATCCTACTCAAATCACAGCCCTAAGAGAGGTCAAAGCCCCTAAAACAAAGAAAGAAATGCAAAGTCTCAATGGAAAAGTTGCTGCCCTGAGTCGTTTCATTTCCAAGGCCACAGACAAATGCATTCCCTTCTTTGATGCTCTAAAGAAAGGAAAGAAAAATTTCGAATGGACTCCCGAATGCCAGAATGCTTTCGATGAACTAATTCGTCATATGGAAACACCTCCAGCTCTGTCCAAGCCTAGTGATGGTGAAGACCTTTTCATCTATCTAGCAATTTCATCTCATGCTCTCAGTGCAGCACTTGTACGAGAAGATATGAAAATACAACGTCCAGTTTATTACATCAGCAAACGGTTCACTGGGGCAGAGATGAATTATTCAAAGATAAAGAAACTTGCCTATTGTTTGCTAATTGCTTCCAGGAAGTTGAGACCATACTTTCAAGCTCATCCTATCAAAGTTCTTACTGATCAACCTCTAAAGCAAGTCCTGTTTCGTCCTGAAACTTCGGGTCGTCTTTTGAAATGGAACATTGAACTCAGCCAATATGACATCACTTACCATCCCCGGAGAGCAATAAACGGACAAGCTTTAGCGGATTTCATCGCAGAATCTACCGACAAAGGTGACAATGAGAAAGAAGCAACTGACTACATTTCAATCCAGTGGAAGTTGTATGTTGACGGATCGAGAAATGATTACTGTTCTGGGGCAGGGGTTGTGCTCGAAACCCCCGAAGGACGATCGTTGTGTTATGCATTGAGACTGGAATTTCCTTCAACGAACAATGAAGTAGAGTATGAGGCTCTAATTGCTGGTTTAAAAATTGCCAAGGAACTAAACATCAAAGTGTTACAGATCTTCAGCGATTCTCAACTTATTGTTTGCCAGGTAAAGAAAGAGTTTCAAGCTAAGGGTGGAAATATGCCCGCATACTTGTCAAAGGCATGTGAACTCCTCGAAGATTTCGATCATTATACGATAAGTCATATTCCTCTGGTAGAAAACATGAAAGCGGATTCTCTAGCAAAGTACGCAAGTTTTGGAGAAGCTCAATTACTGGGATTAGTTCCTGTAGAGGTTCTGTCAGCTCCAAGCATTGGTGAAATGGATGTTGATTGGATTATGGCTGCGTCTCAAGAGCATGAATCATGGATGACTCCAATCAAAGAATACCTACTCAATGGTTCGCTGCTAGAAAGTTCTAAAGAACGCCGAAAACTATTAAGGAAAGCATCAAGATATATAATTCAAGATGGCCAATTATATAGACGGGGATTCTCAATGCCATTACTTCGATGTGTAACTAAGGAAGAAGCCAAGACAATTCTAGCTGAGGTACACGGAGGAGAATGCGGGGATCATTCAGGTGGTCAAACCCTAGCCAAGAAAGTTCTCTGATATGGATATTTCTGGCCGGATATTAATCGAGATGCTGCTATCTACTCCAGGAAGTGCGACAAATGTCAAAGATTCGCAAAAATTCCAAAAGCGCCTTCCACCGAGCTCACACAAATGGTCAGCCCATGGCCGTTCGCCATTTGGGGAATAGACTTGATTGGACCGTTACCGATCACTAAATCAGGAATCAAATATGCTATTGTTGCCGTTGATTATTTCACTAAGTAGGCTGAAGCAGAACCTTTGGCCACCATTACCTCTAAAAAGATGATAAATTTAGTATCTAAAAATATCATTTGTAGGTATGGTGTGCCGCAGAAGATAATCACAGACAACGGCACTCAGTTTGAAAGTGAAGAATTCCAGGATTTTTGCAAACGGTTCAGAATTTGAAAAAGCTTCTCAACAGTGGCTCATCCGCAGGCAAACGGGCAAGTGGAAGCAGTGAACAAAATTATCATGTCAACCATCAAAAAGCAACTCGAAAAAGAAAAAGGTGGTTGGGTCGATAAGCTTCCATTAGCACTATGGGCATACAGAACTACTCACAAAACTGCGACTGGGCACACTCCATTTTCACTAGCATACGGATCAGAAGCAATGATTCCATTGGAAGTAGAAGTTCCTTCACACAGGAGAATTCATTTCAATGAAGCTGAAAATGAAAAGCTGCAACTTGAATCACTTGATTTTCTTGATGAAAGAAGAGAAGAAGCTAGGCTCAGAGTCTCAGCTTATCAGCAAAGGATAGCCAGGCACTTCAACTCTAAAGTTCGCCAACGCAGCTTTGAGGTCGGAGACTTAGTTTTGAAAAGGATCATGACAACAACTGGTGTGTTTGGGCCAAACTGGGAAGGACCGTATGCCATAGGCAGTAAACTTCTTGATGGCACTTTCAAACTCATAACTGTTGAAGGAGATCCAATTCCAAGAGCCTGGAACAGCAACCACTTACGTCCTTATTTTACTTGAAAAAAAGCTTTGCTCAAAATTGTAAAATAGTGATGAATGTATCAGTTGTATTGAAAGACATTGTAAATCAGTGCAAGTTAAAAAAAGCTATAAAGTGGATGTAGGCCCGATTCTTGGCCGAACCACTATAAATCTTGTGTTCTTTACTATTTCATAATGCCTGTTTCATTTCGATATGTAAATACTTTAAATGTATTGCTAAAATGTCGATTCAAAATTGTAGGACATTAAAACAAGGCTTGCTCGTCACAAAGCCAAGCGACTTCTATAAATCATCTATTAAGCAAATACCAAGCGACAAAAATTCCAAGTTCAAATCCTATACAAGAAGAACTTCACATAAAAAGTTGGCGACTCCACTGGGGCAAGCCTTTGTTAACTGGTTGTGATTGTCAATATGAACAGACATCCAACTAGGTAACTCGCGTTTGTCCCATGAAGTTATTCAACAGTGAAGTCCACTTCTTCGGATAAGGAAATTTACTTGCAAAGAAGAAAGAAGATGCGCTTGGAAACGATAATAAAAGATCGCTAATAAGCAGATGATGAGAGAACATGGCTAAGCAAACACAGAAGCAGCCAAAAGGAGGTATGCCTCTCAATAAAAGGGCCGGTAGAACCACCGAAGGGACACCTTCCCAAGCAGAAGGAACAGGGCCCTTGCTAACTGATCGTGATGCGTCCGATCAGGCAGCTTGCGTCCGTCTCGTGGATCTACTCGCCCCTGAGACGCAACCTTCCTGGCACACCAACCAACCGATGCTCCTTCCCAAAGGTCAACAAAGCCCTCTAACGAGGCACGCCAAAAAATGAAAGTGCTTCTCTCAATAAAAAAAAGATTGGTGGAACCACCGGAGGGGCACCTTCCCAAGCTGAAGGAACAGAGCCCTTGTTAATTGATTGCGATCGTTTGTGCAAACGAACATCCAATCAAACAACTTGCGTCCGCCCCGTGGATCCATCCAACCATGAGAAAGTAATTTCCAGGCAATCAAAAAGCCCTCTTCGGAGGCACAAGCCCTCTTCGGAGGCACATGCCCTCTTCGGAGGCAAAAGCCCTCTCCCGAGGCACCACAAGCCCTCTTCGGAGGAACATGCCCTCATCGGAGGCAAAAGCCCTCTCCCGAGGCACCACAAGCCCTCTTCGGAGGCACAAGCCCTCTTCGGAGGCACAAGCCCTCCTCAGAGGCACAACTCTTTGGAGGAGCCCTCTCCGGAGGCATAGAATGCTCAAACAAAAAAGCCTTCTCCGAAAGCACATTTTAACTCTCAAAGGAAGGTTAACATATTCATCTCAAAAGAGTTCTTCCTTAAAAAAGTTGAAATGCTACAGAAAGACCTCTTCGGAGGCATACTTCACCGTGCTCGAAGTACCAAAAATAAGCCCTTTATTGGGGCACAAAATCAAAACCTTCTTCAGAAGCTCATTTCACTGCGTAGAGAAATCCACTTTTTAACAAATAAAAGTGATCATCTCTGAAAGTTGAAGTGTTCTTCAAGGAAGAAAGAGAAAGTAAAGATTTCTCCAAAAATGAGATATAATCTATTAAAAGCAGAATGATTCTTCCCTTAAAAGAGGAATAGTTATTCTCTAAAATAGGAATATTAGTCTTGTAAAAGCTAGAAATGTTGCAATGCACTTGTGGTATGGGGGCAATACTACACAATTCAGTTATATTAATAAAAGTAACACGCAAGCAACATACCACAAGTTCATTGCAATATCAAGGAAAATAGATGTGGAATAAATGCATTCTCAAACACAGACAAAAAAGTTTGTACAAGTAAAAAGAATCGTTTATTCTACACTAAAAATGTGAAATAAATATACTCACACATACATAAGCATTTGTACAAGTGAAGGAACTATTTTATTCAATATTATGAAAGTTCTTTACATGTGCAGATATCTCAAAAAAGCAAAAGCAGGGACCGGTACCTGCACAATCTCCGGTCAATACATGCAAAAGGCGAAATAAGAAAAGAAGAGCCTAGCTTGTCACTCCCTCTTCTTGGTGCCCTTAGTACCATAGCCTGGTTTGATAATTAGTTTCGAAATCCGGCGTGGACGGGTCGGAGAGGGAGGAGGAGAAAGGGTAGCCAGATCTTCCTCTGCTTTATCTTCTCCAGCGGAAATACTTTTCTTCTTCTTCTTCTTCATGACACGCTTCCCCTTCCGCTTTGAAGAAGATTCGCTCCCCGGAGTAGCAAGCAATGTAGAAAGCTTTGTGTCATCATCAAGAGACTGCTCTGGGGTCTTCTCAGTGTCATCAAGATCCTCTGCCTTTTGCTCTTGCGAAGCGGCCGGATCATCCAGGCCTTGAAGAGCTTCAATTTTCTCTGCCTGTGATCCCGGCTGAGAAGCAGAAGGAGGAGTAACTTGGGAAGGTGGAGGAACGACAACTAGAGGAGTGGAAGTTTGTGCAGTATTTGGTGCTTCCGCTATAGAGAAAAGAAGTTAAAATCAGTATTCTCCGGAAAATGTAAAGATGTTGGTTCAGTGACACTTAAGTAACAATTGAGAAATTCATCAAACTCGGTTGAAACAAATAAGTAGTCTGCTAGACTTGGATCAACATCGAAGTTACCTAGAGAAGTTGGTTTAATCACATTGATTTCAAATTGTTCCGCTTTAACGTCGTCTTGAGTCTTCTCTTCGTCTTGAGCAGTGGAAGGCTCAGGAGATGTGATTTTAGCTTCGGCATTTGCAGGAGGTGAAGAATGGGAACTAGAGCCAATGTTTTCGGGATCGACCGAAGCCGGAGGACAAACAGAGTCAGTTACAGTTTCTTTTTCTAAATATTCTCCTCCCGCTGCATCGGCTCGCTCCCTAGCAAGCTGCTCTTTTCCCCTAGCAAGGGAGGCGCGCGCCTCATCATCCAGATAAGTCGCTTCAAGATCTGCCTCAGCATATCCAGCACCTCCGAACATGTCCATTATTGCTTCCCACACTTCGGCTAAGGTAGTCTCATATTTTGGTCCCAAGAATGAGAGACTACCACGCCCTAAAACGCTGTGGATGTAAAAGTCGAATAAAGTAGAGTCAATAATGGCTTTAGTTGCTTTATGAGATTCTTCAGCTGCAACTTGTCCAGCAACTGCATCGTCGCGCTCTTTCTCAACTTTAAAAAGTCGAGCTTTTAACATCTCAATCTCCGCGTTTTGAGAAATAGTTGTACCTCGCAGCTCAGCAATTTCTTTGCGGTATTTCTCAGTAATGTGCTGCTCGGCTGCAAGCTTCATCTCGGCATCCCTTTGCGCAGCATGTGCATCTCGCACTTGCTTCTGGAAGACTTCTTCTCTTTGAGTATGCAATGCAGAAGAAGAGGCGAGATCTTCTTTAAGTCGCTTGACTTCAGATTCAAGCCTTGCGTTGTCATCCGCGATGCTCGTCATCTCTGCGTCGTGCTGCTTGCACCATTTATCCCATTCAGCCTTATCGTTCTCCAGAGTCATCATGTTTTCGAGATTCATATGGTTGACTCTTTAGAGTTCATCAACAAGCTTTTGCCATTGCGATATCCTCTCAATGTCAAGCCTAACTGCATCATGATTTCTGAGCATGGCTTGTTTATCGATCGGAACTAGATCTAAATCAAAGCGCACTCCTTTTAAGGACCAATTCGGAAATCGGCTTTGAAGTGTTGGAGGGCCATCTTTAACTTGATACTGGGGCCTGTTGATGATCACTTGGATGTCGGATTTCTTTAAAGGAGGAGAGCCGGCCGGGATATTAGAAGAGACAGGAGCGTCAATTTTTCCAGAAATTGCAGACGCGTCCGTTTCATCAAGTCTAACCCGTTTACTCAGGTTTTAAGCAGCATGGCTTTTCCCTTTATCATCATGATATTTCCTTTTATGGAAGTCATCGTCCCTTCTTCTCTGCTGCTCCTCATAAGCTCGCCTCTCTTGATTTTTTCTAATTGCTCGCTCTTCGTCAGATTCTTTGCGAGTGGGGAGATAGCGTCTGTAATCGTAAGAATTGCGCCCTCCGTAGCACCGAAAGTTGTCGAAATATGAGCCACTTCGCCCCATTGTAGAACCTGAAATTGAAGAAAAAAGACAAGTCTTAGAAATCTTCAAACTGAAAAAGCAATGTGTGTATAAGTGCTAAGCATCCTAAGTGTGTGATGTGCGAACTACGCGCGTCAAACTACAAACCACTCTTTGGTTGGGGAGTGATAATAGATTGAGAAGCGGGAGTTGATTTTTGAGCCGACGAAGTTTTCTGCAAAGTAGATGTTGCTTCAGTCACAGGAGATGTAGCTTTAGTTATATCATCTTTGAAAAGTTCCTGTGAAGTGATCATCAAATCACTCAACCCATCAAAGGTATCGTCACCATCGTGTTTTGTGGGGCTTTCTTTCTCGACTCCTTTATCATCAACTTTCTCGAAATGTTGAGAAGTTTCTTCTTCTTCAATAACGGGAGAAAGTGCTAATTTGCTGGATGACCCCACAATGTCAATAGGAGTAGAACACTTTACCAATGAAGTCTCAATGGTAAGTCCTTTCGGTGAGAATTCTTCAGCATGGACTGGGGCATCCAATGTTTTTACTGGAGAATTAGGGACTTCATAAGGCTGGGTAGATCGGGAAGAGTGTAAAAGTTCATACTGATGCAAAAATTCTTCTTTCAACAAAAATTTGGCGCTTCTTTCTTCCGCCGCCACAACATTTAAGGTTTCAAGGATTGACTTGAGGCTGGGATTTCTGAGCGGGGGAGGAAGTGCTGGAAAAAGAAAAAGAATGAAATTAAGCGTTTGATAGTTCGGGTTTCAAAAAACTCATGAGATGAACGGAAAAAGACAATCTTACTTCTGACTCTCCAGACAGCGTAGAATCCTGGAGGACATCGGACAAAGAAAAATTGACTCAGAAATCCGTGAGCGCTTTCGGGCAAATCCAAAATCAATTTCCGGTTTCTGGCACCTCTTACGAGCACGATTGAAGGATGGTCTTTGTTCTTTGAAAAAGTGCATAAGTAGCAAATTTCGTCAAAGCTCGGGAGACGGCCAAGCGTCCTCCTAAACAGAACACATAACCCCATCAGAACAGCGTAACCGTTGGGGTGTAGCTGGAAGGGCGAGATAGCTAATCGAAGAAAGAGTTCACGAAGAAATTCGTTGAAAGGCGGAATAGCTCCGCTTAAACACATCTGGCGGTTCACCGCGACAAAACCGAGGGGTGGCCTGTCAGCTGTGTCGCTTGCTCCAGGGAATATAGCATCTGATTCAGCAATACCGAATTGGATACATAGTTGTCTAAAAACTTTGTGGCTCAGAGTAGTCGGAGTCTTCTCCGGAGGATCGATCAGTGGGTTGGCTATCGGAAAAGCTTCTCCGACTGGTCCTGAATCTTCTTGTTGAGATGTCATTCTACACAATCAACTGGATATTTAAATATGAAGGTGCACGTTTCCTAAAAAAGTGTGAAGTGTTGTGCAGAACTAAAACGATAACAAGCAAGCATAATTGAAATTGAGATAGTTGACATTTGTCGATTATAAAATTTCGAGGCTTGTTATTTCAAGTTCAAATACAATGTTGTGTTGATGCGAACAAGTCAACTTAGGTTGATTATTTCAGCTTTGTTTCAATACAATTTGTCATTTCACAGCATTTTATCCGCAGAATTCATTTAAGTTAATTATTCATTATCAACTAATCTGTCATGCGATGTGGGCAGTCAATGGCAGTATATTTGTCCCGTTTTTCTGCAAATGTTGTTTTTAAACAGGTTATTAGCATTAAAGTCAAGACAATCTGAAAAGAAATACAACACAGTTCACATTCCAAAGCTCAGTCAACTTCTGGTAAAATTTCTCTAAGTCCTAAGTCGTTCAGCGACCTATCATAGGTAGTCCTAAGTCGTTCAGTGACCTATCATAGGTTGAGGCTTTTTTAGGTCGTACTGTGCGAATCAAGACGTTCAAGGCAGTGCAGGTTTGGTTCAAGTCCTAGGTCGTTCAGCGACCTATCATAGGTCGAAGCATCTTCAAGGCAGTACAGGTTTGGTTTAAGTCCTAGGTCGCACACGACTTATCATAGGTCGGAAACTCTTTAGGTCGCAAAAAAAGGGTTGTTCGGTTTTGTTTAAGTCACAGATGTTCTTAGATCGCAAGGCTTAGGTTGCCAAGAATCCCAGCATGACCTAACTTTCAGGTCGCCCAAATCTAGTAGGTCGCTGACTTCCTCTCCACGAAACACCTTACTGGATCTGATAACCCAATACCGCCATTATAAAAGAATTTGTCATCCTCTTCGTTCCATCTCCGCATGCCACCAAATTGACCAGCAAATCGATTGCGAATCCCACCGATCCATTGTGGAAATTTCCATGCGATCATGAATCACCACAACATATCAAACAACAATCAAAAATCGATCGAAACCACCATTCAAAAAATGAAGCATGGCGCATGAAATTAAACTTAGGCTGGAAAACAAGGATTCAAGATCAAGTAGCGATTATGGAGGAGTAGAGATTGATCCACTTACGTAATATGCTGATGGGAATGAATCGATGATTGGCTGGATTGAATTCGCCTTCGAGAAATTGAAAATTTGTCAAGGGCAATGGAATTTCAGAGCAGTAAGATGGGGAGGAAGGAGCGACCTAACTTATTTATATGAGACTAAGGGAGGAAGGCGAGCAGGCATACGATTTATCACGAGTTTTAGGTCGTTCACGACCTAAGAAGGTTAAGTCGAAGTACACGACCTATGGCATAGGCCTACACTTCGAGGGGCAAATGTTAACTCATATTTTAGTACCGAACTAAAACGCTACGACCTAAGGACTTCGCGACCTAACTGCTGAAGGGACTTCGCGACCTAACTGCTGAAGGGACTTCGCGACCTAACTGATAAAAGTCTACGACCTAACTTCTCTACGACCTAAGAGAGTCAACGACCTAGTAAGCTTCACGACCTAGTGGCTCCAGACTTCACGACCTAACTACTAAAGGTTTCTACGACTTATGAAAAGCTGCGACCTAGCGACATATCATCTCAACAACTGTTCCTTAGGTCGCTCAGGACCTACGACCTACCTTAGGTCGCACACGACCTACTACTTGCCACCTTATCCTGAGAAGACCGAGAATAACTACATCAGGCTAACTTCCTAAGTCGCTCGCGACCTACGACCTAACTTAGGTCGTACGTGACCTAAGACTTTGGGGTTAAGTTTCACACTTAATCATTCCTATAAGTCGCCAACGACCTAGTACCTTCCTTAACTCGCCTGCGACTTACCACTTCAGATGAATCCAAGTGCAACTTCATCAGCCTGCTTCTTAAGTCGTTAGTGGACTGCGACTTAGCTTAGGTCGCTCGCGACCTACGACCTAACTTAGATCGTACGCGACCTAAGACTTGGCAAAACTTTTGTCCAGAATTCAATTCCTATAAATACCCCCCAAACTCCAACAAAGAGGGGACTTTTGGCCGATCATTTCTCGAAGCATCGTTACTCTGCCGAACTCTCAACTCATCCGACATTTGAAGAACTCCAATCACTCAAGACATTACAACAAGCTTTGAGAGAAATCTACCGCATTCAACACGAATTCAAGGAGATCTTCAACATCGAAGCTTGAGCTAATAGTCGAAAGTGTTTAGGGATCGAAAGATATTGTATTTCATAAGTGTATTGTGTCATTTTGTAACCAGATTCAGTAATAAAGAGATTCAAAGTGGACGTAGGCTCGATCTCAAGCCGAACCACTATAAACTATTGTCTTTTACTGCTTTTTCGCTATTTTACTGCTTAATTCCTGTTCCCGTCACACGGGTGGTGCTTTCACAACTTCTCAACACACACCGGGTGTTAGCGTTCACTTTTTAGCGTTAACAGCGTAGAATCCCGAAGGACAGCGAACGAAGAAAAACTGACTCAGAAACCCGTGAGCACTCTCGGGAAGACCAATGATCAGTTTGCGGTTCCTAGCACTTCTCACGAGCGTGATGGAGGGATGGTCTTTATTCTTGGAAAATGTGCACAAGTAACAAACTTCATCAAAACTCGGAAGACGACCCAGTGTCCTCCTAAATAACACACATAACCCCATCAGAATGGCATAGCCATTGGGGTGTAGCTGGAAGGGGGATATAGCTAGCCGGAGAAGAAGTTGCTGAAGAAAGTCGTTGAAAGGAGGGATAGCTCCACTCATGCACATTTGACGATTAACTACGATGAAACCAGAAGGTGGTATATCAGCAGTGTTGCTTTTCTCAGGAAGTATGACATCTGCTTCAGCAATGCCGAACTGAGTGCACAATTGGCGGAAAACTTTATATGTTAGTGTGGTTGAGATTCTTTCTGGAGGATTAGTTAACGGGGCAGGAATAGGAATGGCCTCTCCAGCTTGAACTATTACCTCTTCTTGTTGAGAAGTCATTCTACACAATCAACTGGATATTCAAATGTGAAGGTGCACGTTTCCTAAAAAGTGTGAAGTGTTGTGCAGAACTAACAAAAATAGAAAGCAAACATAACTGGAATTAAATTAGTTGGCAATTGGTCGATTACAAGATTTCAGGACTTGTTAATTTAAAACTCAAGTGCAGTGTTAATGCAAACGAATCAGCTTTAGTTAACTATTTTAGTTTTGCTTTAATACTTCACTTGAATTGGTTGGTTTATAGCATTTCGTTCACACAGTTCATTTAAATTGATTATTCTTTATCGACTAATCTGTCATTTGATGTGGACAGTCAATGGCAGTATATTCGTCCCGATTTTCTGCAAATATTGTGTTTAACAGTTTATTAGCATTAGAGATAATCTATAAGGAAGTTCAAACAATTCAGAGTTCAAGCAGTTCATTCCGGCAATTCAAGTTGAGAATTCAAGTCGAAAGTATGCTTCAAGACAGAAAGAAGATTTTTTAATCAAGTGTTAACTCGTCCACGACCTAAGGGATATGCTGCGAGTTAAGTTAAGTCGTCGACCCTTTAAGTCGTAATGCGTATGAAAGAAAAGGCCTCAAGTCAAAATAGCGCAAATTTCTCCAAGTCCTAGCTCGGCCGCGACCTAAAGCCTATGCCGCAAGCAAGTTAGGTTGTAGTTATGATAGGTCGTACAGTTCACATTCGAACCAACTCCAACAGCCTACATAAGTCAAGCCCTTCTAAGTCGCAGTATTCAAGCCAAAGAGTTCAAGGCAGAGAAAAACTGGCTAAGTCCTAGGTCGCTTGAACATATACGCGACTTAAGAGTCATATCATCACAAAGTTGGGTCGTTCGATCAGTTAGGTCGCAAGAGTTCTCGAACCAGACGGTTTGTTAGGTCAGCCTAATTTATCGGGTCGTGTATGTTTTTAGGTCGTCCAATCTACTAGATCGCTTGCTGAGTTACCCCATAACCTCGAGCTATCCCTCATCAGAAATCCTAAGCTATATTCTCCGATTATACTTCACCACATCACCAAAAGCGCCCAAATCTAACTCGTTATCTCTCAACATCACCAAATAATTCGAAACCAAGCCAAATCGCCCCAAATCCATCATGAATATGATGCGTTGCCCTGATCTCGAGAAGTGTAATGGTAACGCAACCATGGAAGAGCAAAAATTGACACGGCGTGGCTCTTAGTGAAACGCAACGCATGAAATCGTGTTAAGGCCGAAAAATAGGGGAGGGTTTGCATTTCGATGACTGCCGTGATTGAGTAGTGATTGAAATTACTTACGTAGTATAATGATGGGGATGATTGATGGTCAAGTAATTGGATTCGCCTTCGAAAGCTTGGAAACTTATTAATGGCAGGATGAAGTGTTAGAACAGATGAGATGAAGGAGGAATGACCTAAGCTATTTATACACCGGGGAAATGAAATGCGAATCGGCACCACACGACCTAGTTTCCTCGCTATGTCGCTTGCGACCAACAACTCATCAAAGCACGAGTTAAGGAGATCGAAGCACACGACCTACGACCTAGGCATGTACTTCGAGGGGCAAATGTTAACTCCTCTTCATTAGCGACCTAACGACTTAAGATGCTTAGCGACCTAAGGTGTGAAGCGACCTAAGGTGTGAAGCGACCTAGGATGTGAAGCGACTTAAGGTGCTTAGCGGCCTAAAGTGTCAAGCGACCTAAGGAAATTAACGACCTAGCTGCTGAAAGGACCAAGCAACCTAATAGGTGGCAACCCACTGACCTAAGAGAATCTACGACTTAACGACCTAATGAGTTAAGCGACATAACAAGTTAACGACTTAGCCTAGGTCGCTACATTGGATGTCTCAGCGTTGTAAGATCGCCAACTACTCTCATAAGTCGTCCACGACCTACAACTTGCTAACCCATTCCAGAGTTGAGTGCAACCTTATCCCACCATAGCTTTAAAGCTTCTCGCGACCCACGACCTATGATAGGTCGCTCGCGACCTAAGCAGACGAAGACAAGTTTCTATGCTGCTTCCTTCTAGGTCGTTCACGACCTATGACTTGCAAAAATATTCCAAATAGATAAGCGCGCTCTTGCTAAGTGTTAACCCGTGCTCCTTGGGTCGTGCGTGACCTACGACCTACCCTAGGTCGTGTGCGACCTATGACCCAGTCCAGAATCCTATAAATACAGCACAAGCTACAACTAAAGGGGGACTTTTTCCGATCATTCTCTGAAGCGCCGATACTCTGCCACTTTCTTAACTGAACCGACACTTGAAGAACTCCAAACACCGAAGACGCTACAACAAGCTTCGAAAGAGATCTTGCACATCCGACATGGATTCAAAGAGCCTCGTTACATCGAAGTTTTAGCTACTAGTTTGAAGTGTTTTGTAATCAAAGTGAATTGTATTTGAAGTGCATTGTATCAATTTGTAATCAGATCAGCAATAAAGAAACTTAAAGTGGACATAGGCTTGATTTTAAGCCGAACCACTATAAAATCGTTGTCCTTTACTGTTTTTCGCTACTTTTCTGCTTATCTTATTCCCGTATCACGGGTGGTGCTTTCACATTACTACTACACATACCAGGGTGTTAGCGTTCAATTTTCAGCGTTAACACACTTTATGTTATCACATTTCATATCACTTTATTTTATGGACCATTTTATGAATCATTTCATTTAACCATATTTAAGTTTAATTTTATTTTATTACCACTTAGTATATTCTCTTTAATACTAACATCATATATAAACCATTTCATAAAACCATTTAAGTTTATTATAAACATTTTAAAAAATGCAACTTATGTTTATTATTACTTCATAACATAAGTTCATATTATTTCATTGATTCACTTCATTAGTTCATTTCATTAATTCATATCCTCAACTTTACTTAAGTAAATTTTATTTTATAACTCAAATTCATATTAATAAATATTTTTCTTTTTATCACAATCAATTTCATTCAACTTTTCTTAAGTTAACTTTCATCTTATCATTCATTTCATTAACTTATTTCGTTAATTCATTCCATTCAACTTGACTTAAGTAAAATTTCATTTCATTTACCCTATTTTAAAACAATATTATGTCGACTTGCCTCGTTTAAGTGTATAGAAACCCCTATTGATAACATGGCGTCCCACGCGCTGACCAGAATTCATATACAACTCAATAGATAAGTAAACACAATATAAAACATTTTATAATACTAACAAGTACATGCTCTCATACACATATACACTAAAACATCTCATTCTAGGGTATTACTACCTTATCTCTAATGAGTCCAACCCCACAAAGCTAAGGTTATTGCTAAACAAACACAAAATCTCGCAGCGCAATGACAAAATACAATAATCAAATAAACGGTTCATGAAGCGTTTATACTATACATTTGATTATAATTTATACAACATTTATCGGAGTTATATATACAACAGAACAATAGAATAATGCAGGAGAACAACATGATGCATAAATAATACTGTTAATAATATATCAAATCTTCGTCTTCGTCCTCCAGAATAACTTATCTTCAATGCACTGAAACTCAGCGCCGACCCGAGCATAAAGTAAAACAATACACTCGAGTCAGAACTAAAATATTCTTATGTAAGTCAAATATATATCACATATACCATGAGTGCAATAGCGTCAGAGATGTTTACGAGATTTTACATCTCCCATTTAGTGTATAACGTGTGTGCAATAAATTAAGAGATGTTACCAGATTTTCAATCTCTTAAGGATCCGTCAAAATATCTACATATAGTAGAATACATTATATATGTAATGTTTGTCAGTAATAAAAAAATATCCAAATAACGTTATGGCATTACCATTATCCCCCTTAACGCGGTTTTAAGCATTGTCGTACAGTTTGCATATAAAACACCAGTAAAATGTCGGTGAATAGGAATGCGCCATGATACGATAACACTAAATCAAAATCAAAGTGGTCACGTATAAGGATAAAAGTATGATAATGCATGTGAGGCAATGCCCAAGGTACGATACTAGCAGTTTGCCTGATCTAGACTAGTGGTAACCCCTAACGGCCCACCGCAACACAACACTCCTAAAATCATGGGTGATCACCAATCATTAACAAAAGATAGAATACGAAGGAGTGTGTCCGCTAGAGGTAGCTAGCCTCATTGGCCCGGCGCGACTCCTGTTTTAGTCATTTCAATTTGACTCTATTATCGGGGCTATCAATCAACATTCTCTTTCTTCAAATCCAACAATGTACGCCAAATCCAACCACTTCATTCTGGAGTCTCCTGCGCGTACACAGTTGTTAAGGTGGTTCCAATATAGATAGAAAGTACGGCAATAAGAGGCCCCGTTCTCTTTAACAACCAAATGTCATTTTACACACCGGTTGGTTCTTTTACATTTCAAAAATGATTCATACTTGATATCAAAATATCATATTCACTTCAAAAATATTTTTGTTTCAAAATCATCATATTTACTTAAAATATCTCAATTTCACTTCCAAAGTCGTTTCTAGTTTCAACTTAGGTTTTAACTTCATTTAACCAAATTCGCATTTAAATCCATGATTTAAATATAACATTCCTACTTTGCACAGTTTGAAATTTTAGAAAATAGTTTAAAAAGTTTTAAATAGTTTAAAATAGTTTAAATAGTTTAAAGATTTAAAAAGTTTGATATAACATGGTTTGAGTATTGACAATGGCTTATATAGTAAATTAGTTTGGAAAATCAAATAATTTGAATATTTAAAAAGATAAATGTTTAAACAGTTTATATTAAAATAATTTATTTTGAAAATAGTTTCAAATCAAACTGCTTCTTTCCATTTCAACAAATCTGGACACAGGTCCAAATTTCAAATCAAATAGATTCAATTTCATATCTTTCAATTTAATTGACTAAATTTTGATTTAAATTTAAATAAACTCAATTTCGATTTCAATTCGAATTAACTTCGATTTCGAAACGTTCATTTAAACTCAAAATTCAATTCAATGATTCAGTTCAATGGTTTAAATTTCAATTCAATTCTTATTTTAAACCATTTCGATTTATATAAATTTCGAGTTCGATTTCAAAATCCCAATCTAAATCACTTAAATCAGTTTAAACTTCAATATTCAATTTAAGGTTCAAATATTTTAAATTGATTCCATCCCAAGCTCAAATTTGGAATATTCATTTAAATTACTTTTACTTAGCAATATTTCAAAGTTCGAATACAAGTTCAAATCCTTTAAAACAAATCAATTTCCATAATTCAAATTATATTTCAATTCTAACTTCAAACTTTCAAATTCAATTCTTTGAACAATTTCTGTAAACAAATTTCAGTTTCAACATTTTGAGCTCGAGTTTGAAAATAATTCAATTTCCATAAGCTAATTATTTTATTCCTTAAAACGATATCATTTAAATAATTTCAAAACCAAAAATTATAAATTTTAACCAATCTGGTGTCCGTATATAATTTTCTACCTATGACTAAGTGAATAGTTATTACAATTTTAATTGCAGGGATGGATATATATCATTTCAATCCAAATCAAAGTGTCATAGGTATATATCATTTCAACCTATAATTTATTCGAATAATTCAAATAAAAGTTTATATGCTATCAAATAATTTACACGGTGATAACAAAATATATATAAAATAAATAAACACCAAAATCATCCAATATATCAACCAATAGCATTCAATTTCAATCAACATCCACATCAGCTATTAAATCACAACAATTAGCTAGTTATCAATATCGGGGGTTTAACTAGCAATTTAATTCGAATTCCAAATTTAACTGTCAATTTAAATTCTTATCAGATAGATTCACATGTCAATTTAAATGCCAGTTAAATTACCAAACAACAGTCAATAAAAATAAATCACTTCATGATTTAAATTTATCTAACATCGGAATAATTTAGTATTTCGTGAGTGGGTTTAATCACTCACCTTTATTTGAAACTGAAAAATTTTCAGCTTCAAATAAATTTTAATCCAACTCCACACCGTAGACGACGTCGATACGAATCCAACATGACTTGTTTCGTTCGAATCCGACCTTGCGCGAAAATGATTTAAAATTTTAAACATTCGATATAATTAAAAAAATTAACAATATAATTAAAAAATTTAAAACGTTACCCTTTTTCCTCTCTCAGCTCGATACCTAGGCCGTACGCGATTAAACCCCATCACGCGACCAACCAACTTCGACGTGCGCCACACAAGGGACCAACGGAGCACCATCCGACCCCGCCACAACGCGCGCCTCACGATGCTCCACCCACGACCAAAATCTGGTCGACTCCATTGCCGCCATCTTCGCAAAAATCGAGAGAACCCGTAGCGAACTCCGAGCTAGATCCTAGCGAATAAGAGCCCTTTCGCCTTGATCCAACCGCACTATATGTAGAGCCCGTCGAGACTACACTTTTCCTTTTGGCGTCGTTCGATTTTGTTGAGCGGATTGGAAGAAAACGAGGGGAGAAGATCCGGTGATTTCGACCATTAAAATTGCTAAAAGAGAACGGCCGAAGTTTTAGTTTAGGGTTTCGAAAATGAAAACACAATGTGACCTTTTATATAAATTTCTGACCCGATCTATCCGCGAAACTTTCGAAATCCAAACGTAGCGTGCCGCCTGGCATTTTATATGTTATACCCCTATTATGAACACAATGGAACTAGTCTCGGGAGCCAATTCCATCATATTCAGAAGATAGCTTTTCGAAATCCAATTATTTTAATTAAATTCCTTTAATTGATTTCTACGCGTTTCAAGCTCACAAGGCCAAACGATAAGTCCGATCACTACAAAACTTGAAATCCTATAATAATTCACTGTTATGGATCCAATGAATCTAGTTTCGCCAAAATCCGAGACAGTGACCAAAAAGACAATTTTTACGCGTTAATTAAAAGAAGTAATTTCCAAAAATAAATTTACCACTTTTAAATTCAATTTTAAAAACTAACAATTTCATTCTTGTTTAAATAAAATTTGAATCAACTTTTGAAAGCATTTTCATCACATTAAATTAAGAATTCAATTATTTAAAAATTTCCAATATTAAATTTAAACAATTTTATTTTATTTTTTGGCAAAGTCTACGGGGTTGAATGGACCTCTACCATTTTTTATTATAACAAATAATAAAAAAAGCATTACAAGAGATTGACAGTTTGTTAATCAACAACATAAATGGAAAAATTCCAGAAGAACAAGAGCAGAAAACAGGTAAGAGACATAGCGTCTCAACAACTAATATTACATCTCATAACCAATTTGTTAACGTGGAACACTTTTCACGAGGAAGGCCAAACAGAAGCTACACATCACTGAGCAAAACAGGTCCAAAAAAGAATCCAAAAAGCCCAATCAACAGCTTGAAGACCTAATGACCAAGTGCCAACAGTAATATTCCACTAATATATCCTACCCGAGACTTTGGCTTCACATAACCTACTACACGTTACGGGCTACATGGGGTGACCCATAGAGTTCAACAACTCCAACTTCATGTGTCTTGTCACTCGCCCTTTGTTAATCGAAGGAGAAGCATTAGGCGAGGAGATAATGGTATGCTCAACAAGAGGAGGAAGAGCTCTATATGCCGCTGGCGGTAGAATATGATCGTAGCAATTCAACTGAGTTTTCTTAGGAGGTTTGGATAAGGACTTTTCTTTGGATGATGAAAGGGAAATCTTAATAGGTTCAAAGAAGGAAGCATTGTGCTTGACCTTGAGGTTAGTTGAAGCGTTAGCCTCATTGCTAGCAGTCTGGTGAGAGAGTATCATGGAAGTAAGCGAGGAGGGATTGACATCACCATGACCATCTAGATCAGACGAGTAGGAGATAGAAGCTGCATTTCCTATGATGATATCTGAACATTGAGCTTTGTTGACACGCAGTTGTGCAGATATGTGCACAAAGTTGCTTGCAGAGCACGACATGCCACACCCTTTAGCAAACGGTATGTCACATCCATCGCCTATTTCTCCCTCCTGTTTCTCATCAGTGTCATAAGGCAATTCAGAAGTCGGATCATTACTTCGATTATAGCTACACATCACTGTGCTCAGCATATTTTCCTTCTCTACATTTGTGTTCTCAAATATGTTAAGTACTGATTCATTTTCCACAACTCTAGCTTCCTTTTTCTTATTCTCTAACTCAACATCCAACACACTAATTATATTAGCAGAGGTTTTAGCTTCATGAACTAGATCATGCAATTTTATCTTTCCTTCTCCTAGTGTAGACATAATATTGACCTGATTAGGAACCAACACAACATTCAATAAATCATTATACTTGAAATATAAGTTATTTAACTTTTAAAACGAATTCAAATAACAAAACAATTACTACACCTAGTTCCATTACTTACATCAAAGCATCAAAATAATTCAATTTGCGACGAATCAATATTAGATTTAAAATGAATTCTAGTTATAAATCAATTATTTCATTTTCATCTAATTATTTCAACATTTATTATTCAAAATCATGTTATTGATTACAAGGGGTATTAAATATATTAAACTTCATTCTAATACAAATAATTTCCTTAAATCTTATCGAAATTGTTATTTCAGAATTTTATTCAAGTTCATATTAAATAAATTACATAAATAAAAATAAATGTTTATTTCCAACCATTTTTATTTAATAATCATATTAAATTTAATAATTTAAAATAGTAAAAAATACGGGTCGTTACAGTTTAAATCTTTGATTTTCTTTCTTTTAAGAAAAGTCGAAACTTACATTATTTACTTAAGTGAATAATTTAAACTTATTAAATCAAATCACTTCCTTATCCAAGGCATAAGTTATATATATATATATATATATATATATATATATATATATATGTTTGTGTGTATGTGTGTGTATACTCTAGTATATACAACATGTTCTGACCACTTTTAGAGGATGAAAAGTTGAAAATCGAAAAAATAATTTTTGGTCACAGTTTCTATTTTTCTCCGAACTAACTATTTTTGTAGACCAAATTTCAAAATAACTTCAGTATCATTAGTTATTTCTTAAAATAGGTCTATTTGAGTTATAAAATCCGTTAATTAATTATTTGAAAATATAACAAATATTTATATTTACAGTGACTAAATTACAGGTCGTTTCATTCTTCCCCCCTTAAAAAAATTTCGTCCCAAAATTAACACACCAAAACAATAACTCAAAATAACTCAAAAAAGGCATATACCATATATGATGAAACATATACAAAAGATACATACTAGGAACCCACATCACAAACGGTGAGTACACAATTCGCACAACAAGCAAACTACTATTATATCATCAACTTGGGATAAGCCTCCCTTATGCTATCTTCCGTCTCCCAAGTGTAGTCTGTAGAATCTTCACTCCACTGAAATTTAACTAATCTCATGACCTTATTATGCAATTGTTTTACATCTCGATCAAAAATACGAACTGGATGTCTTATAACAATCAAGTTCTGTTCCATATCCAAATCCTCCTGAATAGATGGCTTAAATAAGAGATGGTTCATGTACACACTTCCTCAAATGTGATACATGGAAAACATTATAAATTCTCATCAAACTTTCCCGCAACTCAACTTGATAGGCAAGCGGCCTAATCCTTTCAAGATTCTGAAAAGGTCCAACATATCTAGTGCCAACTTACCTACCCTTCTAAATCGTATAACTCCTCTAATCGGGGAAGTCTTTACAAATACAAACACTCCGACTAAAATTTTTAAATCCCTACACCATTGAGCGGTATAGCTTTTCTGTCGACCTTGAGCTTCCTTCATTTTCTTTTTTATCATAGAAACTTTCTCCGTAGTTTCTCAAATCATATCAGGTCCAAGCACCAGTCGATCCTCAGTCTCTATCTAACACGATGGTGATTTACATGGCCGTCCATAAAGAGCTTCATAAGGTGACATGCCAATGCTTCCTTTATAACTGTTGTTATAAGAGAATTCCATCAAGTGAAGATGATCCTTCCATGATCCTCCAAAGTCCACGATACGAGCTCTCAAAAGATCTTCCAAGATTCGGTTCACCTTTTTTGTTTGCCCATCACTTAAGGATGATGGGTTGTGCTCTAAAACTTAGCTTCATTCCCATAGCTACTTATAACACTTCCCAAAACTGACTGGTAAAGATTGGATCTTGATCAATTACAATGCTCACTAGAACTCCATGCAATCAGATGATCTCCCTCATATAAATCTCTACCAAAGTTGCTGCAGTCGTAGTCAGTTTTACTGGAATAGAATGACTACTCTTGGTTAGCCGATCCACAATAACCCAAACACCTTTGTTACCTTTCCTTGATCTGGGCAAACCATTAACAAAATCCATTAATACTTGTTCCCATTTCCAAATCGGAATCTCTAGTGGTTGGAGTAAATCTCTAGGTATTTCCAATTTCGGTCTTTTGATGATAAGCCTTGATTTACTAGCAATTCACACATCGACTTACATGGATAGAAATAGCTCTCACCATTCTATTCTACTAGAATACCTGCTTCATATCTCGATGCATCTTTAAAACACCGGAATGGATACTTAACTTAGATCGATAACATTCTATTAAAACTTCCACCCTAAGACCATCGACATTTGGAACACATATCCTTCTATTCTTCCGCAATATACCCTGATGGCCCATCTCAAAGCTCGAACAATGACCTTCCTCTATCCTAGATGATCTCTATTAGGTGAATATCTTCCCTTTTCTTGCTTGCCATCCTCTCGAGAAGAGTTGGAGTAACTTCCAAAAGAGCAAAAACTGCATTCTTACTTTGAGCGTCCGCTACCACATTGACTTTTCCTGGCGTATACAAAATATCCAAGTCATATGCCACCAGAAATTCCAACCATCGCTACTGCCTCATATTCAAATCTTTCTTTGTGAAAAGATACTTAAAGGAACAACTTTCCAGCACTACATCAAAATTGCACCCAAACTGATGCCATAAGAATTTGTATACATAGTCAACCCTTCACCTCCATTTAGAACAGCTAGAATTGGAGCGCTGGATAACTTCTTCTTTAACTCATTGAACGCTTCCACACACTTCGATGTCCAAATAAACTTCTCATCCTTCTTCGCTAACTTTGTAAGGTGCGAAGTGATCTTGGAGAAGTCTTGGATGAATCTCCTATAATATCCTGCTAAGCCTAAGAAGCTTCTGGCCTCCGTTGGAGTTTGATGTGTCTTCCAATCTCAAACAGCCGCTACCTTTTCTAGATCAATAGAAATACCAACCTTCGATATAACATGTTCGAGGAACCTTGCTTTCAATTGCCAAAAATGACACATAGAAATTTTAGCTTTCAAAACATGTTTCCTTAACGTTTCCAGCACCACTTCCAAATGGTGTTTGTGTTCTTCCTCGGCCTTAGAATAAATAAGAATATCATATATAAAGACCAACACAAATTTATTAAGCACCTCTCTGAAAACTCGATTCATAAGATCTACAAAATAATTAGGTGTAGTGGTTCTCCCTAAAGGCATAACTAACCACTTAAAGAAATAATTCGTTCCTCTAAATGCTATCAAGAATAGACTATCCTCTGCTGTTCTTAACTGGTGAAATCCTATAGCAAGATCAATTTGAGAGAATACTCAAGCACCACGGTGTTGGTCGAAAATGTCGTCTATACGGGTAAGGGATACTTATTCCAAATTGTTTGCTTGTATAGCTCTCAATAATCAACACAAAGTCCTAATGATCCATCTGACTTTACCACAAAAACTACAACTGCTCCCCAACTTGAGCGGCTTAATCTAATAAGTCCTCTTCTCAATAAATCATATGTATGTTCTCTTAACTCCTTCTTCTCTTTCAGAGCCATTTTACTAATAGGTTGAATAATAGGTTTCCTATTGGAAATTAAGTCAATTCGAAACTCAATCTTCCGATGTCGTGGTACACTGTTAGCTTCTTCAAAAACATCAAGGAATTCCTAAATAATTGCTATCGACCCTAACTCCTTTGGGATGATCCTAATGCATAAATGAAACTACTCATTCGTTTATCTAGTTCATCACACAATATTCTTTCCAATATCTTCCAGACTCAGCTTTCAACACTATTACTTGCTTGACACAGTCCAGAACAGCTCCATGGTTTGATAACCAATCCATACCGAGCAAAATATCAAACCCATTAAAATAAAAAAACAAACATGTCGCATGAAAGATGTATGTAAGGTAAGTAGTTTGCACATTCTCATAAATCATGCACAAATTAGTTGTACCGGCTCTGGGGTTAGATACACAAATAGGGGTTTCTACAGTCCTTAGGAAAAGTTTTAATCTATCTACCAATTCTTTAGAAATGAAACTATGTGAGGCTCCCGTATCAAGTAGTATTCATGTAACGACCCGTATTTTTACAGATCGAAACATCGTAAAACTGTTGTCATTAGGTCGCAATGTTGATAAGTCGTCCAAAGTCTAAGTCATGGATGAGATAAGGCTTAGGTCGTATAGTAGTTAGGTCGGAGTAGACGACTTAAGGAAGTGGAGCGACCTAAGGAAGTTGGCGACCTAAGGATTATGGGATAAGTCGTGTAGAAGTTAGGTCGTGTGGTGGCTTAGGTCGAGTGAATGACTTAAGAGTTAATGACCTAGTAGTTAGCGTATTGGTTTAGGTCGTATTGGTTTAGGTCATACTTGTTTAGGTCGTATGCTAGTTTGGGACGACCTAGGATTTGGCCGACCTAAGGAATAGGCGACTTAAGGAAGACGGCGACCTAAGAGTTAGCGGTATAAGAAACTGGGTGAGTTAGCGACTTAAGGTGGATAGGTCGGCAACGACCTAAGGAAGGAACAGTTAGGTCGTCCAGACGACTTAGGGCTTAGGTCGTAAGACCCTGTGTATAGTTGAGTCGTTAAGGTCGTTATGTTGTATCCCAGTTAGGTCATTAGGTCGCGTAAGGACCTAGGCTGTTAGGTCGCGTGTGTGTTAGGTCGCATACGTACTAAGTCGTATCTCGTTGGATTTTAGGTCGTGACATTTTAGGTCGCGACATTTTAGGTCGTGACATTTTTAGGTCGTGGACGACCTAAGGGGAAGCGAACGACCTAAGGAAATCAGCCTATAAATACACGTCCATTTCTTCACTTTTTGGGATCCGGATTTTGAAGCGACGAAGTGCTGCTATTTTGAGAGATCGAGTTCTATACTTCTTCACTTCTTTTCTCCACTCTAATCTTATGATTCCTTCCATCCAAATCGAAGATCAAATCGAAGATCCAAGAGCTTAGATTGAAGATCTACATCCATCGAAGAGAGATTTCATCGTTTTAAGTGGAATTTTGATTGATCGAGTTAGATCCTTCGCTGTCCAGATCTGAAGTGTGTTTCTTTTAAGGTGTTTAGGTGATTTGGTGAGTGGTAGTTATCTCTCACACGGATCCAAAGGAGTATATCGGATCGTTGGCTTGATTTTGTGTTAAAGTAGTGATTTCCATGCATTTTTGTAAACTTAAGTATAGATCTATTGTTCATGATGATTTGACATCCATTTTACTACATGATTAACCTATGCAAGTTCATTCATCAAGTTGTAGAGATATTAATCATGATTCATGTTTGTTAGATTTAGACTCTTTATTTACAGAATTGCCATTATTATTATAATTGTTTATTAAATCATGTTTAAATGCTTGATTACTTGGATTAATGATTGACTTGATTGATTGTTGTAAATTAGTTGATTGATGATTTGATTTAGACAAGATGGTCGAAGATGATTCAAAAGCTAAGGGAAAGGCTCTTGAATTGGAAAAGCTGCTCGTGGCATATGTGGCGGATGATGAAGCTCATATGGATAGGTTTGATGATGATGATGTTGAGATGAGGCTTTGCTATTATGAGATGAAGCGAAGCATGGTATGAGAAAGCCTTGGTTTAATCCAGACGGGATCATTCCAAGCATGTTGATAACTCAGTGAAATGGTTCGGGTTTGAGGATAATGGTTGGCTCGAGAGGCGCTTGAGCTAGTATGGAAATAGTCGTCGAGGAGGATGACTAGAAGGCTGAGATTTCATCGTTGTTGAAGGTTCTAGCATGCTCAAAGCAAGAGTACGCTGGGCAGATTCGATAGTCCCTAAAGACTACTGATTGGTAGTCGAGTACTCTAGGCAGATTCGATAGTCCTAGGCACGGGCTGTGACGACGTGCAGAGTTATGTCTAGAACCGGGGTTTCCATTAGCCCTTGACGGACGGCTGAAAGAATGTGCCGGTCATTCAATTAATGGTGGTGTCAAAGCAATGATAACAGTGATAACCAGAGTCATGGATGTTTGGTTGTATCGTCATTCGGTCTCAAGAGCGGTATTTTCTGGGTGCTTATCTGATCTTGGTTTAGGCCTTGGGGGTTTGTACTTGGAAAACATCGTCCTTGACTCGAGTGATAATTGCTTTACTTTAAATTGTCTGCTTTGCTATGTTTACTTCTGCTTAGTGTGTGTCTGGGGGCTATCACTGTAGAAAGAAGTGGAGTGGGAGGGTTGGATTCCTATTCCTTTTTCCTTTATGCTCTTTTGGTATGTTGTTAGTTAATTTACCGCTCACTAAGACTGTTGTCTGACTCAAGGCTTTATGTTTTAACTCTTATTGCCTTGGGCTGTTCGTCCATTTTGGGACGGGCAGACTAGGTAGCAGGTGACAGGTGCTGTTCTTAGTTTCCGACGATGCTTATGACGAAGACGAGCTTGAGGCTTGCATACTATTTTTCTTACTATATGTACTGGATGTTCTGCTGCTTTGTATAATTCTCTGAGTGATATGTAGTGAGGCTTGATGTATTGACTATTCAGATGTTTGTACTCAACTATTATGAAGTTTTATTGATGAGATTATATTCTGTGAAGCTTCACTATATATATTCTCTATTGTATTTTATCCATGCGCTGTGAGTAATACGATAGATTCTGCTATTTTAATTTACCCTGACAATCGTCCATGGCTGCCTGGCACACTTTACAGCGCACTATCTCTAGATTCAGTGCGGGGGTCATGGGCGGTCGTCAAATTTGGTATCAGAGCTTTGGTTAATCGATTTTACCCAACGCTCGCTGACGTAACTACGTATGAGAGATGTAATTGTATTTTGATGGATGATTACTATATATAATATAGTAGCTTAGAAAGATTTGAGTCCTTTATGCAGTTGTTTCTCAAGGTATGTTAATCATTCCTTTTTATAGATATTAGGAATGAGTCGAAGAGGGAGACCAGCTCCTAGGGAAGGCCGTGCTACTAAGGGGGCTGCTGATTATGTTGCTATGTTCGAAGCTATGATGACTTCGATCATGAGAAGGATGCCAGCTCCGGGGCCATCAGTAGATGTTGGAGTTCAAGTCCAAACTCCAAAACCGATGCATTTTGCTACGCTGTGTAAAGATTATACTGCTCTAGGAGGAAAGGTTTTCTTGGGAATAGAGTCAACCATTGAAGTCCAGAGGTGGATAGATGCTTGTAGAAGGATCTTTAGTGATTTGGGAATTGAGGATGCGACTAAGAGGAAGTTAGCATCAAGACAGCTTCAAGGAAGAGCTTCTAATTGTTGGAATTCTATCACCATTGATACTCCGGAGGAAGAAATTACTTGGGTGCAATTTCAAGTCAGATTTGAAGCTAAGTTCATTTCTACGGCTCAGAAGTCTGTTCTGTTCAAGAAGTTTGTGGAGCTCAAGCAAAATGGAAGACCAGTTCTTGAGTATGTTTCTGAGTTTGAAGCTTTGTCCAAGTATGCCCGGTCGTATATTGAATCTCCTTATCAGAAGAATGAGAAGTTTGTGACAGGCTTGGACAGTTATCTTGGGAGACAGTTGGTGGATCATTTGGACGATTCATTTGAGAAGCTAGTAGAGAAGGCTCTCAGGCATGAGAATCTGTTTCCTAAAGAGGGATCTGTTGTTGCTCTGACCAAGGAAGAGTCTAAACCACAGCAGGGTGGAAACAAGAAGAGGAAGCAGCAGCAGAAGGGTAAGGATGGCCAGAAGAAGCCGAAGGGCGAAGTGACTTGCTACAATTGTCAGCAGAAGGGCCATTTCCCCAGAGATTGCAAGAATCCGAAGGTACCGGTGAAGTGCCACAACTATGACAAGCCGGGGCATGTCAAGAGGAATTGTCCAGAACCGCGAAAGGACAAGCAGATTGTGCAAGCTTATGCTTTGGGGGCTGTTCCATCATCTTCAAAAGCCTCTACCGCTGAAGAGAAAGGAAAGAGTGTGGTAGTTCATGGTACTCTTTCCATAAATGGTGTTCCAGTTAGAGTGTTATTTGATACTGGGGCGTCGCATTCGTTTGTTTGTAACGAACTTGTAGGCCGGTTGGGTTTAGAACCGGATATTGTTGATAAGCCATTGGTTGTGACCAATCCAGTTGGGGGTTCGTCTTGTTTGTGTATGCTATGCCGTGGTCTAATTGTATCGAGTCATGATTGCTCTTTTGTTTGTGATTTTTTTGTTCTGAACTTTGCGGGGTTCGGAATTATTTTGGGTATGGACTGGCTTAGGAAGTATGCGGCAAAAGTTGATTGTGAAAGGTTGGAGGTGACAGTCGAGAATGTGGAGGGGCGAAAGATTGTGATACGATGTAAGCATGAAGAAGGCGTCTTCATGAGCTTCATGTATTCGCTAGTTGTTCCACGGGATGGACTGTCATCTGTGCCAATCGCTAATGGATCTGAGGATGTCTTTGATGAGGTCAAAGGGTTACCGCCGCATAGAGAGATCGAGTTTCGTATAGATCTAGTTGAAGGAGCCAGACCTGTTGTGATGCCTCTTAGGCGGATGGCGCCTAGGGAACAGTAAGAGTTGAAGGTGCAGGTTGATGATCTTTTACAGAAAGGATTCATTCGGCGTAGTGTGTCCAAATGGGGTGCACCAGTTGTGTTCACAACCAAAGCAGATGGATCGTTGAGGTTGTGTGTGGATTATCGTGAGCTGAATAAAGTGACTAAGAAGAACAAGTATCCATTGCCGAGAATAGATGACTTGTTTGATCAGCTTCACGAAGCTAAGGTGTTTTCTCAGATGGATTTGGCAACGGGATTTCACCAATTGAGAGTGGCTAAGGATAGAGTGCCGAAGACTGCTTTTAGGACACCATCTGGTTTCTTTGAGTGGCTGGTAATGCCGTTTGGATTGACTAATGCGCCAGCATATTTTGTGGATCTTATGAATAGAGTGTTCAGAGATCAGTTGAACAAGTTCGTACTAGTGTTCGTGGATGATATTTTGATTTATTCCAGAATTGAAGAAGAACACAAGACGCACTTGCGTATTGTTTTGGAAATCTTACGGAAACATCAGCTGAAGGCTAAGTTTTCGAAGTGTCACTTCTAGAAGAGTGAAGTGAGGTTCTTAGGCCATATTATCTCTGGAAATGGAATAGCGGTTGATTCCGCTAAGGTGGCAACAATCCAGGATTGGGTTAGACCTAAGAATGCATCTGATGTAAGAAGTTTTCTTGGATTAGCAGGATACTATCGTCGATTTATCAAAGACTTTTCCAAGATAGCTGCACCATTAACAGGACTGACGAAAAAGAACCAAGTGTTCAGATGGGATGCTAAGTGTGAGCAAGCTTTCAGAATCCTGAAAGAGCGATTGACAAGTGCTCCTGTTTTGACTATTCCTAGTGGAAATGATGAGATGGTGGTTTACACCGACGCATGTGGTACTGGACTTGGAGCAGTGCTGATGTAGAAGGATAAAGTTGTTGCGTATGCAAGTCGACAACTGAAGCCGCATGAAAGGAATTATCCGACTCATGATTTGGAGCTAGCGGCGATTGTTTTTGCTCTGAAGATGTGGAGACATTACCTATTGGGAGTTTGATTCGAGTTGTTTACAGATCATAAGTCGTTGAAGTATCTTTTCTCCCAAAAGGATTTGAATCTTAGGCAGCAACGATGGCTAGAGTTTTTAGCATCATATGATTTTGGTATAGCCTATACTCCAGGAAAGGGTAACGCAGTGGCAGATGCGTTAAGTCGAAGACATGCAGGATTGGGAGTCATGTTTTCAGAATGGAAGAGTCTCGAGTATTTAGCTGGATTTGATTTCAGGCCCAGATGTGAATTGGAACCTGAGATGTTGGCAAACTTATCGATAAGACCGACTCTTGTGGAAAGAAATGGCGAGAGCCAAAAGCGAGACGATAAGCTTGTCAAGGTTATCCATGATTTGGAATCTGGATTGGATCCAGAAAAGGATAAAGGATTCGAGGTCGATCGAGAGGGTTGGCTTTGGAAGCAAGGACGACTAGTTGTTCCCGATATAGATGAATTGAGAAATGAAGTTCTGAAGGAAAGTCATCACTCGAAGCTGATAATTCATCCAGGTGGAAACAAGATGTATCGGGATATGAAGAGAACCTATTACTGGGAAGGTATGAAGAAGGATGTTGGAAATTTTATTTCCAAGTGCATGAACTGCTAGTTGGTAAAAGCCGAACAGAAGAAGCCAAGTGGATTACTTCAGCCGTTAGAAGTTCCTACATGGAAGTGGGAGCAAATATCGATGGATTTTATTGATGGACTACCTAGAACAAGAACGGGAAATGAAGGGATTTGGGTCATCGTAGATCGTTTGACTAAGAGTGCAAGATTCATTCCTGTTCGATCAACTAGGACTGCATCAAAGTTGGCTAATGTTAACGCTAAAAAGTGAACGCTAACACCCGGTGTGTGTAGTTGAATTGTGAAAGCACCACCCGTGTGACGGGAACAAGAAGTAAGCAGTAAAATAGCGAAAAAGTGGTAAAAGACAGCAGTTTATAGTGGTTCGGCTTGAGATCAAGCCTACGTACACTTTGAATCTCTTTATTACTTAATCCGGTTACAAGACGATACAATACACTTATCAAAACAATACAATTTGATCACAAAGAAAATCTCGACTACTAGCTCAAACTTCGATGATGAAACTCGATGAATCCGTGTTGGATGTAGGAAATTCCTCCCGAAGCTTGTTATAGTGTCTCGAATGAGTTAAGAGTTCGGCAGAGTAACGATGCTTCGAGAAATGATCGGCCAAAAGTCCTCTACTTGTTGGAGTTTGGGGGGTATTTATAGGAATTGAATTCTAGACAAAAGTTTTGCCAAGTCTTAGGTTGCGTACGACCTAAGTTAGGTCGTAGGTCGCGAGCGACCTAAGCTAAGTCGTAGTCCACTAACGACTTAAGAAGCAGGCTGATGAAGTTGCACTTGGATTCATCTGAAGTAGTAAGTCACAGGCGAGTTAAGTAAGGTACTAGGTCGTTGGCGACTTATAGGAATGATTCAGTGCGAAACTTAACCCCAAAGTCTTAGGTCGCGTACGACCTAAGTTAGGTCATAGGTCGCGAGCGACTTAGGAAGTTAGCCTGATGTAGTTATTCTCGGTCTTCTCTGGATAAGGTGGCAAGTAGTAGGTCGTGTGCGACCTAAAGTAGGTCGTAGGTCGTGAGCGACCTAAGGAACAGTTGCTGAGATGTTAGGTCGCTAGGTCGCAGCTTTTCATAAGTCGCGAAAACCTTTAGTAGTTAGGTCGTGAAGTCTGGAGCCACTAGGTCGTGAAGCTTACTAGGTCGCTGACTCTCTTAGGTCGTAGAAAAGTTAGGTCGTAGACTTTTAGGTCGTTAAGCATGTTAGGTCGCGGAGTCCTTTCAGCAGTTAGGTCGCGAAGTCCTTAGGTCGTGACATTCCTTAGGTCGCGACATTCCCGTGACATTCCTTAGGTCGCGACATTCTTTAGGTCGTGAGGTTTCTTAGGTCGCAACTCCTTTTAGGTCGCAGACTCTTTAGGTCGCAGAGTCTTTAGGTCGCAGCGTTTTAGGTCGGTACTAAAATACGAGTTAACATTTTCCCCTCGAAGTGTAGGCCTATGCCATAGGTCGTGTGCTTCGACTTAACCTTCTTAGGTCGTGAACGACCTAAAACTCATGATAAATCGTATGCATGCTCGCCTTCCTCCCTTAGTCTCATATAAATAAGTTAGGTCGCTCCTTCCTCCCCATCTTATTGCTCTGAAATTCCATTGCCCTTGACAAAATTTTCAATTTCTCGAAGGCGAATTCAATCCAGCCAATCATCGATTCATTCTCATCAGCATATTACGTAAGTGGATCAATCTCTACTCCTCCATAATCGCTGCTTGATCGTGAATCCTCGTTTTCCGGCCTAAGTTTAATTTCATGCGCCATGCTTCATTTTTTGAATGGTGGTTTTGATCGATTTTTGATTGTTGTTTGATATGTTGTGGTGATTCATGATCGCATGGAAATTTTCACAATGGATCGGTGGGATTCGCAATCGATTTGCTGGTCGATTTGGTGGCATGTGGAGATGGAACGACGAGGATGACGAATTCTTTTATAATGGCGGTATTAGGTTACCGGATCTAGTAAGGTGTTGCGTGGAGAGGAAGTCAGCGACCTACTGGATTTGGGCGACCTGAAAGTTAGGTCGTGCTGGGATTCTTGGCGACCTAAGCCTTGCGATCTAAGAACATCTGTGACTTGAACGAAACCGAACAACCCTTTTTTGCGACCTAAAGAGTTTCCGACCTATGATAAGTCGTGTGCGACCTAGGACTTGAACCAAACCTGCACTGCCTTGAACGTCTTGATTCGCACAGTACGACCTAAAAAAGCCTCGACCTATGATAGGTCGCTGAACGACTTAGGACTTAGAGAAATTTGACCAGAAGTTGACTGAGCTTTCAAATGTGAACTGTGTTGTATTTCTTTTCAAACTGTCTTGACTTTAATGCTAATAACCTGTTTAAAAACAACATTTGCAGAAAACGGGACAAATATACTGCCATTGTTTGCCCACATCGCATGACAGATTAGTTGATAATGAATAATTAACTTAAATGAATTCTGCGGATAAAATGCTGTGAAATGACAAATTGTATTGAAACAAAGCTGAAATAATCAACCTAAGTTGACTTGTTTGCGTCAGCACAACATTGTATTTGAACTTGAAATAACAAGCCTCGAAATTTTATAATCGACAAATGTCAACTATCTCAATTTCAATTATGCTTGCTTGTTATCATTGTAGTTCTGCACAACACTTCACACTTTTTAGGAAACGTGCACCTTCATATTTAAATATCCAGTTGATTGTGTAGAATGACATCTCAACAAGAAGATTCAGGACCAGTCGGAGAAGCTTTCCCGATAGCCAACCCACTGATCGATCCTCCGGAGAGAACTCCGACTACTCTGAGCCACAAAGTTTTTAGACAACTATGTATCCAATTCGGTATTGCCGAATCAGATGCTATATTCCCTGGAGCAAGCGACACAGCTGACAGGCCACCCCTCGGTTTTGTCGCAGTGAACCGCCAGATGTGTTTAAGCGGAGCTATTCCGCCTTTCAATGAATTTCTTCGTGAACTCTTTCTTCGATTAGCTATCTCGCCCTTCCAGCTACACCCCAACGGTTACGCTGTTCTGATGGGGTTATGTGTTCTGTTTAGGAGGACGCTTGACCGTCTCCCGAGCTTTGACGAAATTTGCTACTTATGCACTTTTTCAAAGAACAAAGACCATCCTTCAATCGTGCTCGTAAGAGGTGCCAGAAACCGGAAATTGATTTTGGATTTGCCCGAAAGCGCTCACGGATTTCTGAGTCAATTTTTCTTTGTCCGATGTCCTCCAGGATTCTACACTGTCTCGAGAGTCGGAAGTAAGATTGTATTTTGCCGTTCATCTCATGAGTTTTTCGAAACCCGAATTATCAAATGCTTAACTTCATTCTTTTTCTTTTTCCAGCACTTCCTCCCCCGCTCAGAAATCCCAGCCTCAAGTCAATCCTTGAAACTTTAAATGTTGTGGCGGCGGAAGAAAGAAGCGCCAAATTTTTGTTGAAAGATTAATTTTTGCATCAGTATGGACTTTTACACTCTTCCCGATCTACCCAGCCTTATGAAGTCCCTAATTCTCCAGTAAAAACATCGGATGCCCCAGTTCATGCTGAAGAATTCTCACCGAAAGGACTTACCGTTGAGACTTCATTGGTAAAGTGTTCTACTCCTATCGACATTGTTGGGCCATCCAGCAAATTAGCACTTTCTCCCGTTATTGAAGAAGAAGAAACTTCTCAACATTTCGAGAAAGTTGATGATAAAGGAGTCGAGAAAGAAAGCCCCACAAAACACGATGGTGACGATACCTTTGATGGGTTGAGTGATCTGATGATCACTTCACAGGAACTTTTCAAAGATGATATAACTAAAGCTACATCTCCTGTGACTGAAGCGACATCTACTTTGCAGATAACTTCGTCGGCTCAAAAATCAACTCCCGCTTCTCAATCTGTTATCACTCCCCAACCAAAGAGTGGTTTGTAGTTTGACGCGTGTAGTTCGCACATCACACACACTTAGGATGCTTAGCACTTATACGCACTTTGCGTTTTCAATTTGGAGATTTCTAAGACTTGTCTTTTTTCTTCAATTTCAGGTTCTACAATGGGGCGAAGTGGCTCATATTTTGACAACTTTCGGCACTACGGAGGGCGCGATTCTTACGATTACGGACGCTATCTCCCTACTCGCAAAGAATCTGACGAAGAGCGAGCAATTAGAAAAACTCAAGAGAGGCGAGCTTATGAGGAGCAACAGAGAAGAAGGGACGATGACTTCCATAAAAGGAAATATCATGATGAGAAAGGGAAAAGCCATGCTACTGGAGACCCGAGTAAACGGGTTAGACTTGATGAAACGGACGCGTCTGCGATTTCTGGAAAAATTGATGCTCTTATCTCTTCTAATATCCCGGCCGGCACTCCTCCTTTAAAGAAATCCGACATCCAAGCGATCATCAACAGGCCCCAGTATCAAGTTAAAGATGGCCCTCCAACACTTCAAAGCCGATTTCTGAATTGGTGCTTAAAAGGAGTGCGCTTTGATTTAGATCTAGTTCCGATCGATAAACAAGCCATGCTCAGAAATCATGATGCAGTTAGGCTTGACATTGAGAGGATATCGCAATGGCAAAAGCTTGTTGATGAACTCCAAAGAGTCAACCATATGAATCTCGAAAACATGCTGACTCTGGAGAACGATAAGGCTGAATGGGATAAATGGTGCAAGCAGCACGACGTGGAGATGACGAGCATTGCGGATGACAATGCAAGGCTTGAATCTGAAGTCAAGCGACTAAAAGAAGATCTCGCCTCTTCTTCTGCATCGCATACTCAAAAAGAAGAAGTCTTCCAGAAGCAAGTGCGAGATGCACATGCTGCGCAAAGGGATGCCGAGATGAAGCTTGCAGCCGAGCAGCACATTACTGAGAAATACCGCAAAGAAAATGCTGAGCTGCGGAGTACAACTATTTCCCAAAACGCAGAGATTGAAATGTTAAAAGCTCGACTTCTTAAAGTCGAGAAAGAGCGCGACGATGCAGTTGCTGGACAAGTTGCAGCTGAAGAATCTCATAAAGCAACCAAAGCCACTATTGACTCTACTTTATTCGACTTTTACATCCACAGTGTTTTAGGGCATGGTAGTCTCTCATTCTTGGGACCAAAATATGAGATTACCCTAGCTGAAGTATGGGAGGCTGCGATTGATATGCTCGAGGGAGCCGGCTACAATGAGACGGCGCTTGAGGCAATTTATCTTTATGACGAAGCTCGCTCCGCTCTTGCTAGAGGAAAAGAACAACTCGCTGAGGCTAGAGCTGGAACAGTGGCAAAAGAGCATCCAGAAAAGAAAATATCTTTAACTGCCCCTGTCCATACTTCAATTTCGACTGACGTTGATATCGTTGGTTCCAGCTCCCATTCTCCTCTTCCTGCAAAAGACGTTGAGGGTAAGCCCGTTACTACCGAGTCTCCCCTTACCCAAATCGAAGAGAAGAGCCAAGAAGACACTGAGGCTGATAAATTTGAAATTTATTTGTCAAAACCAACTCCTCCAGGTAACTTCGATTCAGATCTGGCTCAAGTGGATTATTCATTTGATTCAATTGACTTGAATGAATTTCTCGCTTATTACTTAAGTCCTGGTGATCCGATATCTTCTCTTTTTTCAGAGAATATTAATTTTGACTTCTTTTCTTCTGTAGCGGAAGCACCGAGCACTGTGCACTCTTCCCCTCTTCTAGCTATTCCTCCTCCATCTCTTCAGGTCACTCCTGCTTCTCAACCAGGGTCGCAGGAAGAACAGATAGAAGCTCTCCAAGGCTTGGAGGATCCACTCGCTTCTCAAGAACAAAAAGCGAAAGGGACGGAGGACAGTGAGAAGACTCCGGAGCAGTCATTTGATGACAATACAAAACTTTCCAAGCTGTTGTCTCCGGGAAGTGAATCTTCTTCAAAGAGGAAAGGAAAACGTACACTAAAGAAGAAGAAGAGAAGTGCTTCAACTGGGGAAGACAAAATAGAAGAAGACCCAATCACTCCTCCTTCTCCATCCCGCCCACACCAGATTTCGAAATTAACCATTAGGCCAGGCAAAGGCTCCAAAGGTAGCGGGAAGAAGGAATGACAAGCTGGATTTTCTACTTCTTATTCTGCTTTTTACATGTATCGACTGGAGATTGTGCGGGTATCGGTCCCTGCTTTTGCTTTTTTGAGATATCTGCACATGTAAAGAATTTTCATAGTATTGAATAAAATAGTTCCTTCACTTGTACAAATTCTTGTGTTTGCGTGAATACATTTATTTCTCATTTTTAGTGTAGAATAAATGATTCTTTATTTACTTTATATGATATTGCAGTGAGCTCGTGGTATGATGGTTGAGTGTTGTTTCTATTAATATAGTTATATGCCCCCATATCACGGCTCACCGCGATATTCTATAAAGACTTGTATTCTTATTTTAAAGAATAATTCTTCCAATTTGAGGAAATACTATTCTGCTTTTAATAGAATACGTTTCGTATTGGAGAAATTTTTACTTTCTCTTTCTTTCTGAAGAACACTCCAACTTTCGAGGATGATCACTTTCAATTGTTAAAAAGTGGATTTTCCTATGAAGTGAAGTGAACTTTCTGAAGAATTTTTTGATTATTTTAGTGCTTCCGAAGAAGGCTTTGTTTTTGTGCCTCCGAAGAGGGCTTATGTTTGGTACTTCAAGCACGGTGAAGTGTGCCTCCGAAGAGGTCTTTTGGTCTCCGAAGAGAAGCAATTTTGGTCTCCGAAGAGAAGCAATTTTGGTCTCCGAAGAGAAGCGATTTTGGTCTCCGTAGAGAAGCGATTTTGGTCCCCGAAGAGAAGCAATTTTGGTCTCCGAAGAGAAGCGATTTTGGTCTCCATAGAGAAGCAATTTTGGTATCTGTAGAGAAGCAATTTTAGTCTCCGTAGAGAAGCAATTTTGGTCTCCGAAGAGAAGCAATTTTGCATTTCAGCTCTGGTGAAGTGGGCCTCCGAAGAGGAGCATTTTGCACTTCAACTCTGGTGAAATGTGCCTCCGAAGAGGTCTTTTTGGCATTTCAGCTCTGGTGAAGTGGGCCTCCAAAGTGGAGCATTTTGCACTTCAACTCCGGTGAAATGTGCCTCCGAAGAGGTCTTTTTGGCATTTCAGCTCTGGTGAAGTGGGCCTCCGAAGAGGAGCATTTTGCACTTCAACTCCGGTGAAATGTGCCTCCGAAGAGGTCTTTTTGGCATTTCAGCTCTGGTGAAGTGGGCCTCCGAAGAGGAGCATTTTGCACTTCAACTTCGGTGAAATGTGCCTCCGAAGAGTTGTGCCTCCGAAGAGGGCTTGTGCCTCCGAAGAGGGCTTGTGCCTCATTAGAGGGCTTTGTTGCTTGTGTCCTTCCACCATCTGCTTCTTAGCGATTCCTCTCTATTACTCCAAGTATATGTTCCATTCTTTTGTAAGTTGTTTGCTTTTTTTTGCCAGAGAAGTGTACTTTATCGTTGAGTAAATCCACGGGGCAGACGCAAGCTACTTCACCGGATGTTCGTTTGTACAAATGATCTCGGTTGGTTAACACGGGTCTGGAACCTTCTCGTCAGGAAGGTGCCCGCTTTGGTGGAATTATCAACGGTTTGTGAATAGCACTTCGTTTGTAGGAGTTGAATTTTAGAACTTTTGTGACTTGGCATCCGAATGATTTATAGGAATCGCTTGGTTTCGTGATGTGTTGAATAGGTAAGCTTTGCTTTGATAGCCTGCAATATTAAATCGGCATTTTAGCAATATTTTAAAGATACTTGCATATCGAAATAAGACAGGCATTTTATAGCATTAGGGAACACAAGATTTATAGTTTTTTATTATTGAATCACACTGATGTCTCAGCGATTTACAATACAAAAGTTTTTACATCCACCATCATTTTACAAATCTAAGCAATGCTGTTAAGTAAAACATGGATGCAAGTAATTGTTGTTCCAGAATCTCCGGATTAGATTTCAATTTCTACTGGATTCGTAGTTTTGAATTCATATGCCAGAGAGAGTGAAAGATGCCAAAGCTGCAGTTTTGTGTGTAATTAGCAGTCGTCCCAACTTCCGCTTGCTGGGTATGGACCTCCTGTGACAACATTAATGATAAGCTGTTCGAACTCTTGCACTGCAGTGTTATTGCGAGAGCCGGATTGAAGGGTAGGATGTTGTTGCCCCCGAGTGGATGAGGTTGGATCGACTCCGTTTTTCTTTATATATTGTTGAAGTTTACCCTGTTTCAACAATTCTTCAATCACACTTTTTAACTGGCGACATTGGTCAGTGTCATGGCCAGGTTGATTGTGAAATCGGCAGAATTTCCCATTATGCACTGCACCTCTTTTCATCTCAGGTGGCTTAGGATACTTAACAACATCTTTTGTTGCAAAAAAGATATTTTCCAGTGTGTCAGTTAAAGGAGTAAAATCTGAAGGATTAAATCGGTGAAGTTTCTTCTCATTTCCCTGGCTCTTTCCTCCATCATTTTCCCTTTTATGATTCATAGAATCTCTTTTGTTAGAAGCAAGATCATTATTGTTGACCTTAGCAACAACCACCTTTGTTGGTGCAGAAAGGCTTTCTAAGCGTATGAATTCATCAGCCTTTTTATAAAACTTTTCAAGCGAGTTCGGTTCCTTCATTTTTAGCCATTTTCCAAATTCACTCGATTTATTGATGGCTTGCATCAAATAGGTCAGGATCATATGCGGTTCTGCATTATCCACTTCGGCTAAAGCTATATTGAAATGGCTCAAGAAAGATTTGATTAATTCTTCGGGAGCTTGTTCAAGACTAGACAGTGACATTATATCCTTAGCTTTTGAAGCATACAATCTGAACTGTTCTTTGAACTTCTGTGTTAAGTCGGAAAATTGATCTACAGATCGGATTGGAAGCTTTGTGAACCAAAGTAGAGCCACACCTTCCAAGTACACTGGAAAGTATCGGCACTTAGTCTCATCTGATGCTCTTGCGCCGGTCATATGCCAATCGTACTTGTACAGGAAATGATTAGGGTCGCTTGTCCCTCGATAAGCCAGGATAGTAGGAGGTACAAATTTTCTTGGAAACTCTGCTTTCAGGATCCTTTCAGTAAACGGAGTTCTGCTTGGCGCAAATCCCCAATCACTCTCGTCTTCTTCCCTCTGCATGCTCTCTTTCATGATTTGGCGAATCTTCCCTGATACGTACTCCTCATTGTTCAGAGGCGTCGCCGGGTAGAAGTCAGCTCTCCTTTCGGAATTTTGCCTGGGCAAATGCTCGCGAAAAGTTGGCTGCGGCTTTGGACCTTCAGCTTGGAAAGGTGGCATTTCGGCGGTGCCAGCTGTTCTTTGAGGAATATCTTTCTCCTGGGAATTACGAGCATCTTCAGTGAAGACTGTTTCGTTGTTTTCTGGCTGTTGATTTGCCCCAAGTAGAGCGTTTAATTTGTCCATCATTAGAGCGTTTTGAGCTTCAATTTGCTGATATAATCCCGACACTCCGTCGTCTAATTCCGCCCTTGTAACTCCAACGGTAGGAGTTGCATGATTTGCTGTTGGGGAAGCGGAGGTTCCCTCATGAGCATTTCCGGATCTGGTAGATCTACCCTTTCTTCCAGGAGCCATGATTTCAAATAACCTTCTGGCCTTTAGAGAGATTTTTCAACAAACTCTTGCGGAGCAATGGTGAGAATATTCCTGAGTTCAGTTCTTAGTGAAAGCACCAAAATGTTAACGCTAAAAAGTGAACGCTAACACCCGGTGTGTGTAGTTGAATTGTGAGAGCACCACCCGTGTGACGGGAACAAGAAGTAAGCAGTAAAATAGCGAAAAAGTGGTAAAACACAGCAGTTTATAGTGGTTCGGCTTAAGATCGAGCCTACGTCCACTTTGAATCTCTTTATTACTTAATCCGGTTACAAGACGATACAATACACTTATCAAAACAATACAATTTGATCACAAAGACAATCTCGACTACTAGCTCAAACTTCGATGATGAAAATCGATGAATCCGTGTTGGATGTAGGAAATTCCTCCCGAAGCTTGTTGTAGTGTCTCGAATGATTGAAGATCTTCAATTGTCGAATGAGTTAACAGTTCGGCAGAGTAACGATGCTTCGAGAAATGATCGGCCAAAAGTCCTCTACTTGTTGGAGTTTGGGGGGTATTTATAGGAATTGAATTCTGGACAAAAGTTTTGCCAAGTCTTAGGTTGCGTATGACCTAAGTTAGGTCGTAGGTCACGAGCGACCTAAGCTAAGTCGCAGTCCACTAACGACTTAAGAAGCAGGCTGATGAAGTTGCACTTGGATTCATCTGAAGTGGTAAGTCACAGGCGAGTTAAGGAAGGTACTAGGTCGTTGGCGACTTATAGGAATGATTCAGTGCGAAACTTAACCCCAAAGTCTTAGGTCGCGTATGACCTAAGTTATGTCGTAGGTCGCGAGCGACTTAGGAAGTTAGCCTGATGTAGTTATTCTCGGTCTTCTCTGGATAAGGTGGCAAGTAGTAGGTCGTGTGCGACCTAAAGTAGGTCGTAGGTCGTAGGTCGTGAGCGACCTAAGGAACAGTTGCTGAGATGTTAGGTCGCTAGGTCGCAGCTTTTCATAAGTCGCAGAAACCTTTAGTAGTTAGGTCATGAAGTCTGGAGCCACTAGGTCGTGAAGCTTACTAGGTCGCTGACTCTCTTAGGTCGTAGAAAAGTTAGGTCGTAGACTTTTAGGTCGTTAAGCATGTTAGGTCGTGGAGTCCTTTTAGCAGTTAGGTCGCGAAGTCCTTAGGTCGCGACATTCTTTAGATCGTGAGGTTTCTTAGGTCGCAACTCCTTTTAGGTCACAGAGTCTTTAGGTCGCAGAGTCTTTAGGTCGCAGCGTTTTAGGTCGGTACTAAAATACGAGTTAACAGCTGAGTTGTATGTTAAGTGGATAGTTCGATTCCATGGTATTCCGAAGAGTATAGTGAGTGATCGAGACCCATTGTTCACTAGTGGATTTTGGAAGAGCTTCCAGGATGTTTTGGGAACCGAGTTGTGTTTGAGTACAGCTTATCACCCCCAAACAGATGGTCGGACTGAGAGAGTTAACCGAGTTTTGGAAGATCTCCTTAGAGCTTGTGTTTTAGATTTCGGAGGATCATGGGAAGATCACCTTCATTTGGTGGAATTTTCGTATAATAACAGTTACCAGTCAAGCATTGGTATGGCACCGTATGAAGCATTATATGGAAGACCGTGTAACTCTCCGACATGTTGGTTAGAAATAGGAGAAAAGCTGATACTTGGGCTAGAGATGATTCGACAGACTTCAGATTGCATAGAGATCATTCGGCAGCGAATGAAGGCAGCCCAAGACCGACAGAAAAGTTATGCCGATAAGCGTCGTAAGGATTTGGAATTCGACATAGGTGATATGGTTTTTGTGAATATTTCTCCACTGAAGAATGCTATTCGATTTGGGAAGGAAGGAAAATTGACTCCGAGATTTGTTGGACCATTCCCGATCATTGAGCGAATTGGAAAGCTCGCCTATAGATTGGAGTTACCAGAAAAGATGGCAGGTGTGCACGATGTTTTTCATGTATCGTATCTACGGAAGTATGTGCACGACTCGAATATAGTGGTTTCTACTGATAGCTGTGAAGATTTCGAGGTTGATCCAGTCGATAAGAGACCTCGTAAGCCGCTTCGTGTTGTGGAAACCGACACGAAACAGCTTAGGAGGAAGGTAGTTAGGTTGCTCAAGGTACAATGGAGTGATGATGTTGATGACTGTACATGGGAGATGGAAGAGAGGATGAAGGCAGCTCATCCCGAACTCTTCGAGGTATGGCCATAAGGTGTCGTGACATCTCATGACATTGTAACTTGTTCTAATTTTAGAATTCTGCATGCTAGGCTAGAATTGGATGCATGGTTTGTTGATTGTTATGGATGGTAGGCATGTAGAATAGCTTTTGATTGCTCTTGTTTGTTTGGAATTTCGGGGGCAAAATTCCTAAGGGGGAGAGAATGTAACGACCCGTATTTTTATGGATTGAAACATCGTAAAACTGTTGTCATTAGGTCGCAATGTTGATAAGTCGTCCAGAGTCTAAGTCGTGGACGAGATAAGGCTATAGTAGTTAGGTCAGAGTAGACGACTTAAGGAAGTGGAGCAACCTAAGGAAGTTGGCGACCTAAGGATTATGGGATAAGTCGTGTAGAAGTTAGGTCGTGTGGTGGCTTAGGTCGAGTGAATGACTTAAGAGTTAACGACCTAGTAGTTAGCGTATTGGTTTAGGTCGTACTGGTTTAGGTCGTATGCTAGTTTGGGACGACCTATAGGATTTGACCGACCTAAGGAATAGGCGACTTAAGGAAGACGGCGACCTAAGAGTTAGCGGTATAAGAAACTGGGTGAGTTAGCGACTTATGGAGGATAGGTCGGCAACGACCTAAGGAAGGAATAGTTAGGTCGTCCAGACGACTTAGGGGTTAGGTCGTAAGACCCTGTGTATAGTTGAGTCGTTAAGGTCATTATGTTGTATCCCAGTTAGGTCGTTAGGTCGCATAAGGACCTAGGCTGTTAGGTCGCATGTGTGTTAGGTCGCATCCGTACTAAGTCGTATCTCGTTGGATTTTAGGTCGTGACATTTTAGGTCGCGACATTTTAGGTCGTGACATTTTTAGGTCGTGGACGACATAAGGGGAAGCGAACGACCTAAGGAAATCACCCTATAAATACACGTCCATTTCTTCACTTTTTGGGATTCGGATTTTGAAGCGACGAAGTGCTGCTATTTTGAGAGCTCGAGTTCTATACTTCTTCACTTCTTTTCTCCACTCTAATCTTGTGATTCCTTCCATCCAAATCGAAGATCAAATCGAAGATCCAAGAGCTTAGATTGAAGATCTACATCCATCGAAGAGAGATTTCATCGTTTGAAGTGGAATTTTGATAGATCGAGTTAGATCCTTCGCTGTCCAGATCTGAAGTGTGTTGCTTTTAAGGTGTTTAGGTGATTTGGTGAGAGGTAGTTATCTCTCACACAGATCCAAAGGAGTATATCGGATCGTTGGCTTGATTTTGTGTTAAAGTAGTGATTTCCATGTATTTTTGTAAACTTAAGTATAGATCTATTGTTCATGATGATTTGACATCCATTTTACTACATGATTAACCTATGCAAGTTCATTCATCAAGTTGTAGAGATATTAATCATGATTCATGTTTGTTAGATTTAGACTCTTTATTTACAGAATTGCCATTATTGTTATAATTGTTTATTAGATCATGTTTAAATGCTTGATTACTTGGATTAATGATTTACTTGATTGATTGTTGTAAATTAGTTGATTAATGATTTGATTTAGACAAGCTGGTCGAAGATGATTCAAAAGCTAAGGGAAAGGCTCTTGAATTGGAAAAGCTGCTCGTGGCATATGTGGCGGATGATGAAGCTCATATGGATAGGTTTGATGATGATGATGTTGAGATGAGGCTTTGCTATTATGAGATGAAGCGAAGCATGGTATGTGAAAGCCTTGGTTTAATCCAGACGGGATCATTCCAAGCATGTTGATAACTCAGTGAAATGGTTCGGGTTTGAGGATAATGGTTGGCTCGAGAGGCGCTTGAGCTAGTATGGAAATAGTCGTCGAGGAGGATGACTAGAAGGCTGAGATTTCATCGTTGTTGAAGGTTCTAGCATGCTCAAAGCAAGAGTACGCTGGGCAGATTCGATAGTCCCTAAAGACTACTGATTGGTAGTCGAGTACTCTGGGCAGATTCGATAGTCCTAGGCACGGGCTGCGACGACGTGCAGAGTTATGTCTAGAACCGGGGTTTCCATTAGCCCTTGACGTACGGCTGAAAGAATGTGCCGGTCATTCAATTAACGGTGGTGTCAAAGCAATGATAACAGTGATAGCTAGAGTCATGGATGTTTGGTTGTATCGTCATTCGGTCTCAAGAGCGGTATTTTCTGGGTGCTTATCTGATCTTGGTTTAGGCCTTGGGGGTTTGTACTTGGAAAACATCGTCCTTGACTCGAGTGATAATTGCTTTACTTTAAATTGTCTGCTTTGCTATGTTTACTTCTGCTTAGTGTGTGTCTGGGGCTATCACTATAGAAAGAGGTGGAGTGGGAGGGTTGGATTCCTATTCCTTTTTCCTTTATGCTCTTTTGGTACGTTGTTAGTTAATTTACCGCTCACTAAGACTGTTGTATGACTCAAGGCTTTATGTTTTAACTCTTATTGCCTTGGGCTGTTCGTCGATTTTAGGACGGGCAGACTAGGTAGCAGGTGACAGGTGTTGTTCTTAGTTTCCGACGATGCTGATGACGAAGACGAGCTGGAGGCTTGCATATTATTTTTCTTACTATATGTACTGGATGTTCCGCTGCTTTGTATAATTCTCTGAGTGATATGTAGTGAGGCTTGATGTATTGACTATTCAGATGTTTGTACTCAACTATTATGAAGTTTTATTGATGAGATTCTATTCTGTGAAGCTTCACTATATATATTCTCTATTGTATTTTATCCATGCGCTGTGAGTAATACGATAGATTCTGCTGTTTTAATTTACCCTGACAATCGTCCATGGCTTCCTGGCACACTTTACAGCGCACTATCTCTAGATTCAGTGCGGGGGTCATGGGCGGTCGTCACAATTCATACTAGAATGCCATTAACAAATAAAGTACCTTCAAGTACTCCTCTCCCCTTAACCTCTGCTGAGGTCGACGGTTCACCCTTATTATCATAAACTTTAACTTGGCGACCGTTCATCATTAGCAGATAATACTTCACCATATGTCCTGGTTGGTGACAATTAAAGCAGAGTGTCTTCTGAACCGTCGAAGAAATAGGGCCCTTCTGCTAGTTCGGAGCTTCAGAATTTGGATAGAATCTTGCAATATGGCCCTTCTGTTTAAAAATAAAACAACCATCATCTTGGGAATGGTTTCCTTGAGCACCTCCTCTTGGATTTCCTCCCTATAAGTTCTTTCCTGGCTGATTGAGCATTTTTAGGTTGCTGCTATTGTTGCTTGGTGCCCCTACCAGCTTCTGCTTCTCAAGAATTTCATACCTGCATGCCCTGTTTTAGTCATTTCCCGATTGATGAGGCCTGAGGCTACGTTTTACCTTTCTGAATAGCAATCCAACTTGGAATGCTAACAATGCCCTCCAGGTAGTAATGCAGTGCGAACATTCATCCATATAAGTTATCAAGATAAGGACAAACCGAAGGCACTACTTCTACTACATCCATTTTGGAATCACCCTCATGACTAATAGCAAGGAGCCCTTGCACTTCGATGTTCCATCTTCGATCCAATTCTTCAAGATGTCTTCATTTTGAAACGCTTGAGTTGGATTGAAGTGGTTTCCGGATAACATATTCGATCCCGGTCTCTTTGAAACAACCTTCGATAATTTCAGGTAACTCAACCCTTGTTCTTTAGGAAATAAGTAGATAAAAGATAAGAGCGGAGTTCACCTCCTACCGTTAGTGGACAGATTTCCTTATCATTTATCCTAGAAGAATGAAATGAATTTATACGTACAGTATAACACCACCGACGGTAACTGTACCATATAATTTCCGTGTTTCTCCTAGATATTTCCAAAGTTACGTTTTGGTCTAGATTATAGTAGGTTATTTAACAATCAAATAAACAAACAATCAAACATGCATTAAATTCCATATGGGATCCTCTAAGCCTTTATTAATTAATCTTTAATTAATAAAAATACTTTATAAAACTTTATCAAAAGATCTTTTCTAAAAACTTTTTCCAAACCCCTTACATCCCTTTACTTGGAAAACAATATAAACGTTTACCAAAAACATTTGGAAAATTCTCTCTTCTCACATTCCATGTTAAATGGCCAAACCATTCCCTTCCAAAACATCACTTACTATAAAACTCGTTCACTTTGTAAAACCTATTCACTTATTCCTTATAAAAATTCTTTTATAAGTTCACTTCACATTTCAAACCTCATTACAAATTTAAAACTTGATTTAAAACATTTTTCAAAAATATCTAAAATGATTTATAAGATCTCTTTCTATTTTTACAACTATTTAAAAATCTTCCTTCATAATTCCTTTATAGAATCTCCTTTACAAAATATCATTTTCATGATATCATTTATAAATCACTTTTTAGGTAAATCCTTTTATTTAATAAACCCCTTTTTAAAAACAAGATATTATTTAAAAATACATTTATAAAATAATAATAAAATTTGAAAACCTTTTATAACCCTTAAACCCAAATCGATTTAAGAATTTAAAGTTAATTCAAAAACATACTTTAGTAATTCGAAAAGAGGCTAGCAATCCCAGTGGTACTAATTTAAGTTACTGTACAATTTTAATTTTCAATTCACATAATAGTTATTTACATAGGTCAACATAAATGTAAATACGACTCATATACATATTAGGGAATAACATGTCAATATGAACTAACTAACATATACATGTTCAAATAACATAATAGTAGGACGATGATTTGTCCTACTAAACAGATGTCCAAACAATTCAATCAATTTATAGTAGAACGGGGATTTATTCTGCTAACACATGTCCACACAAGCAAACAAGCAAATAAACAATTTATAGCAGAATGGGGATTCATTCTGCTAACACATGTCCAAGCAACCCAACAATCTACATTATAACTCATTCACAGTTATATAGTTTCTTAATGGTATCAACACTTGAATCACTTGTATTCAAAACCATCTTTGAAAAAGAAGTACCTTTGAACAATTTTACATTTGAAAACCAAAGGATTTAAAACTTCTAAACCCTTTTAAAAATAATCAATTAAAAGTTAAACCCTTATTTAAATCATAATTAATTTTAATTGAATCTTAACTTAATTTAATAAATAGTTAAACAATAATAAACTATTAATTAAGTCCTAAATTAATCCTTTATTAATTATTTAATAATTAATTAAACCTTCATTAAATGTTAATTAATCTCAATTAATTAATTAATTAATATTTAGTTAAACTTAAACAATAAATTAAACCTTTAATAAATAATTTATTATAAATTAAATCTTTAATCAAATAATTAAACCCGTAATTAATAATTAATCCTATATTGAATTAATGATAAATTAAATATAATTAATTTACTTAACACATACTTAATTAACTTAATTAATCATTAATTAAAATAGATCTTAACTTTAAAAGATAATTAATTAAGAACTAATCTTTATTTAATTAAAGTTAATAAACCTTGTTAACATTTAATTAATTATCATTTACTAAAACCAAATTAAATAACAATTAATTATTAAATCCTTAATTAACTTTTAAAAACATTATTATTTATTTTATAAAATATTTACAAAACAACTTGAAGTATAAAATCCAAACTTTGTAAAAATCGAAATTTTAAGCGAACTGCATTCATAGCGACTATCGCTATGGATACCCGTAAGCTTTAACTTTTTCTATCCTTCTTTTGAAACTTTAACTTAAAGCTTACTAACTTTCTAAAAGCAAAAATAAGTATTTAAAACTAAAAAAAGTTTAAATCTAACCAAATATTTGATCTTTTTTAAAATTTAAAACCATAACTTTCTTACACAAGATTCCAAATTCTTCAATACCCAAACAAGGTACCAACTTCTTCTTAGCTTATACATTACATACCCAAGTCCATACACAACCGTAACATCTAGGATAACATCATGCCATAAACATAAGCAAGATCTAATCTTTAACCATTTAGAGTTCACATTCAAGTCTAATGTCCTTACATATCCAAGCAACAAGTACATACCATCACATGATAAATTAACCAATACTAACCATCACATCACACAATATATTAACTAACATAAAAGTAAAAACTTTCCAAAAATTTCATAGTTAACTCACTGGAAATCCTTTGAGAACTTGACACACTTTGAAATTCGGGAAGCTTGGAAAACCACAAATTCTTCTCGAAAATGGGTCATTTTGCACTCGACTTTTGGACCCTTTTCTCTCGGATTTTGGAAAAGTGGTCAAAAAGGAAAGTTTTATGATTATTCTTTCCTCTATCATTATAAAAAAAGAATTACTCTAAAAAATTAACTTTTGAGGAAGTTATGGCTAAAACAGTGAGGGGTATTTTCAGACATCAAAATCTAGGTTTAAAAATACTCTTGCAAAATTGTAATTTTGGAGCATCTGAGCTCTAAAACAGAAAAAGTGGTAAACTACAAAGTTCTAGCCATTGGAATTCTACAAGGTATGCAAAAAAGAAAATTTAGTTTTGGTGTAACAACCCGCATATTTGTCGATTTTATATTTAAATATTTTATTTAAATATTTTATAGTTAGTCGGATGTTAGTCCGAAAAGCTACTTTTTGCATACGGTCAAATTAGGACTCGAGACCACTCCCATTGAGTTCAAAATAACGTTTGCGATCTTTTTGAGTGTAAACTTCGATATGTTTGGAGATAGTAAAATTTTCGACACTTTTTCCCGCCTTTGACTTTGGTTTGGACTGCACCCCTTTAGTTCAGCCCAACCCTCTTCCTCACTCTATCAAAACACTTCAAGCTTTGTCAAAAATGGTGGTGGGAAGTGGAAATTAAAACTCCAAACTCAAATTCTATTGCAAATCCGAGATTCAACATCAAATTCAAGTAGAAGATAGTGGATTCAAGCTTTGGATTGCTTCCCCTTGCTTTCAATCTCCATCTTCATCCATTTTAGTGAAAAGGTGAGATTTTTAATCTCACATCTTACCTATAGATGTCATTGGACTGTTGGGAATGATTCCCTATCACTCTAGCATCAACATTTGCATTTGGTTTGGCGAAAAACGTCAATTTTCGGTGTTTTGGTGATTTTTCTGGCACTAGGTCATTCTGGCCTTCGCTAGGTCGTACGCGAGTTAAGGCGTTAGGTCGCTGCGTTGAAAAGTCACAGAGCTTAGGTCGTTCATGAGTTAAAGGCTTAGGTCGTTCACGAGTTAAAGGCTTAGGTCGTTCACGAGTTTAAGGCTTAGGTCGTTCACGAGTTAAAGGCTTAGGTCGTTCGTTAGTTAAAGAGTTAAGGTCGTTAGGTCGTATAGACCTTAGGTCGTTCGGTCGTTTAGACCTTAGGTCATTAGGTCGTATTCGACCTTAGGTCGTTAGGTCGTATAGACCTTAGGTCGCACCTCCTTAACCATGATAGGTCGCAACACTTTTTTTTTTCCTTAGGTCGTGTGGCCATTCGACTTAGGTCGCAAGGCCACTAGGTCGCTAGACCTTTATCACTTTAGGTCGTATGACCTTGGCTAGGTAGTTAGGTCGCATGATTTCGTTAGGTCGCGTACCTCTAGGTCGCGTGTCTTTAGGTCGCAAGCCTTTAAGTTGCGTATCCTTAGGTCGCCAGTTTTAGGTCGCTGGTCCTCATTCCTCTTAAGTCGCTCGACCTCGATAAGTTGTAGGTCGCTCACGAGTTAAGTGTTAGGTCGTTCGACTTGCTAACTGTTTAGGTCGCTTAGCCCTATTTCTTTTAGGTCGTATGACCTTATCCCTTAGGTCGCTCGACTTTGTTAAGTCGTAGGTCGTTGGACCTTAAGTCGCTCGCCTCCCTTAACTCTAGTAGGTCGAACACCGTAAGCAGGGGCGTTGCCCCCGCACCCCCACCTAAGGGGTTGCCACCCCCCTGGACCCCCTCCGTAGGCGAACTTATCTGAAGAACATTCAACAGAAATTCCTACTTTGATGGTTTTGGGATTGTTTTCTTTTGACTTTACTCACGTCTTCGAACGTGAATTTATGTGATTCGATTTGTTTCAACAATCGTTTTGTGACTTGTCAGTTTAAAGATATGAAGGTTTCAATACTAGTAATAAATATCAAAACTCTTTCATCAAAGTGATTTTAACACTATTTTAAATATCAAAAGTTCGTTTTCTCAAACCGATTTCCAATCTACTAGTATATACAAGCCTTTACTTCACTCGGATGAGAAATCGACTTAAACGACTTAGTAAAACGAGTGGTATGAAACGCTTGTGTTCACTTCGTCAGTTAATTCTTGGACTTGTTCGATTGAACCTCTTGTGACAATTTTCTAGTGTAGATTTACAGTTTGTTCGTAAATATTTAAGTTAAGCAAGTGGTTATGGGACATGAAGCTAAACTTTTATATTTACTAGCTTAGTGTAATTAACACTTCTCGTTGATCATGACGATCATTTTATGATTTAGACTAGCAATTGTGCGATGTCTCTATGTTTGCAAGGTTAGACTAGACCGCATTGGTGTGATTCCGACTCACACATATCTCTTTGTCCGCAAGGTTAGTCTAGACACCATTTGTGTGATTCCACTCACACATACCTTTTTGCTAGCGAGGTTAGGCTAGACACCACTTGTGTGATTCCACTCACACATACCTTTTTGCTAGCGAGGTTAGGCTAGACACCACTTGTGTGATTCCACTCACACATACCTTTTTGCTTTTTGGTTAGCCTAGACCTCAATCTGTGTGATTCCGACTCACACATATGGGGTAGCTCCCCATGGTCTTCGGACCGTCATGTGATAGGCCTCTTCCTCTTTTTATGATTTCTGGATTTCTTGTTTTGATTTCTGGATTTTTATGTCATTGACTTATTATGAGTACAAGTTTAGGGTATGATGCCCTCTTTGGATCTTTGAGAAGATTCTTGTGCTATTGATCATTTCTCGTCGGTTGATCTCCTGTTGATCATCATTTTCATACTTATAGTAGTATGTCAGTATGGATATTTTATGTTTATGCCATATCTTTTATTTTATATCATGTCATCTGATATTTATAGCTAGACTGATCCGTTTATTATTTTCTTAAATAATACTCGGGTCAGACCGAGATGTTACAGGTGCTTCTGCTTGACTTCCTCCCGGGATTTGCTACTCTGAATTTTGGCTAACTATTTAGTTTAGCAGTTTTTGTTGTATACACTTGAGATATGGACTCATAGTTGTATCCTTTTGGTATAGCACGTGTTGCTATTCTTTTGTATTATTGTGGATCTTTTTGACCACTACTCTGATGTACACTTTCATGTGTTAGTTATATATTCATATCTTCTTCCGCCTTTGTGATATGGATGTCTGTGACTGATTTGTGTTATGCTTATATCTATGTTTGTTTCCGAAGATTATTTTATAGCCACCGTGTGATAAGCAATTACATGGATGGTCGCTCCTCAACAGCCTTATTCTCCGTGCTAGTTGACAGCACTACATCGTAGTGTTCTTGGCTAGCGTGGGTATTGAGGTGGGGCGTCACATTTGGAGTTGTTTGTAAGAAGTTATGGCCGAAACCATTTCGAGTAAAATGGAAGAATTTTGAAGTGAAAGGGAGAAGTTTGAAGCTAAGTTTAAACCATTTTAAAAAGTTTAAAATTTGAAAATATAGAACTTGAAAATGCTTAAGAAGCTATTAAAGTGTTTTTTAGCTTAGGAAGGAACAAGAAAGCTTAGGAAAAACAAGAAAAGGAAAAAATGAAATGAAAAGAAAAAGAAAAATGTTTTTATATAAAATGTAAATGCAAAATTACCCAAACGCCCATGTCCTTTGCCCTCCACTCCTTGAGTGCCACCTCACCACCTATGCCCCCTCCTTACCAACATACATTAAATGCTTTGTACCCTAGCCCCCGAAGTGTCAAATCATGTCCCCCCTGATGTGACTATTTTCTATTTATTTTTTTATTTAGTTGCCAAAGTGTCACATCATGATTATCTTAATTAAATTAACTTAATTTACTTAATCAAACCTAATTATATTATCCTAAACCATACTATATATTTAGTATATGCGTTCATATATATAAGAAAGTGTGCACAACATTTCAAACAACCTTTAAACGATGAAACGTCAAAAATTCGGAAAACAGTTTCCGGTCACATTTTCTGTTTTTCATCGAGCTATATATTTTTGTAAACAAATTTTAAAAACTATTTCACCATTATTATTTATTATTAAAAAGAGTTGTATTTTCATTATATAAAATATATATATTGAATATTTAAAATTAACTAAATATTCATAAATCAAAGCAGTTAAATTTTGAGTCGTTACATTCTTCCCCCCTTAAAACAATTTCGTCCCCGAAATTACACCTCAACCTAACCTAGAAAACCATTAACACTATACATCAGTCCATACGATGTACATAGATCATTCTTATACCAAGTTTGATTCGATCATAACTCGAGTACATAACTTCACTTCCGAACTAGTATCGCTTACCCGATTCTCTAGTGCGGACTTCAACCTGGCTCCTTGCTTTGGAACCTCAGTTCTCCTTACATAGTTGTAACTATGATAGAAAACATTTATTCCTTACCAAAAATCCTCATCAAATGCTCGCAGTCAAAAATCGAGTAATAAATCCTTATTCGAAACGATGCAAACACCTTAAAGTCATTGTGACGACCAAGATTTTTAACGGTTGTTAATTGGTAATTAATTGAATTAAATCATTGGAATATTACTTTAGATTAGTCAAACAACTAAATCTCTGATAATTAAAATACCTGAATATATAAATTGATTTGAAACTATAATAAATATTGAATTATGAAATCTCTAGATATGATAAGTTCTATAAGAAAATATAATAATAATAAAGAATATATTTATATAAGTGGAAATTAGGGAGGCATCCCTATCATACTTTCATATTGTAAAGCGGGTCCCTGTCAAAGTTTCATTGTAAAGCGGGTCCCTGTTTTCTGGAAACGAAGAAAAATTATTGCTGAAATGTCAGCAACTTTTATAAATAAGTGCTGATATTTCAGTAACTATCTATGTCAAAGTTTTATTGTAAAAACAAAGAAAAATTATTGCTGAAATGTCAGCAACTTTTATAAATAAGTGCTGATATTTCAGCAACCTTCATAAACTGTGTTCAAAGTGTACATAAATGTTGCTCAAATATCAGCAACTTTTATAAATAAGTGTTGATATTTCAGCAACTTTCATACACTATGTTCACAGTGTACAGAAATGTTGCGGAAATGTCAGCAACTTTTATGAAATGTTGCATCATGCTCTGCAATAATCGTGAATAAAAAACAGGGACCTAATTTACACTGAAATTTAGGGAAGGACTTTTCGTGAATTTTGAAACTTAATAAGGACCTGTGCCAAAAGTACCCTTTATATAAACTCCACCATTTGAATTAAGACAAAATATCCATAAATATACAAATAAAATACATACAAGCTTATGATGTTTAACATATATATAAGTATATAAATGCATATATATATATATATATATATATGTGTGTGTGTGTGTGTGTATGCCCATATGAAATCAAATAGAGAAAAGTTTGTATAATTGTGAATATATATATATATAATATCAACAAAAAAAATACATAAGCAATGTATATGAGAAAATGTATAAATGTGTGTAATGTGGTGACAAATACAGGAAATGTATGTATACATATTTAAATAGTGAAAATGTAAGCATATACATATATAATAATAACAACATATATGAATAGATATATGTATATGTTTATAAAAATATGTGTGGGTGAATATGTGTATATATGTGTAGAAACTTTGCATATGGTCTAAGTGGTATATATATATAAGAGAATATATATGTATGTAAACATACAAAGGGACAAGCATTTAATCCTAGCCTACAAAACTTAACATCAAAGCTTTTATATAAAATCAAATCAGCTCCGGTCAAGATATTTTCAAACGAAAATAAAATAAAAGCCTGTACAGGGGTTTACCCCTAGGCTTGCATAGCACATTTCCACTCTTTATAAATATATGTATCACTGCCTTGTTTTTGGTCACCTTCTCTCATTTGTATTCATTCGAAAAAGAAAAACTAGCTGAGCATAACAAAGAAAAACAAGTGGCCATTACAATTTTTAAAGGAAGCAGGAGCAACTCAAGTTCAAAAGCTCAAATCAAAAGCTTGCAGTTCTTTTCAAAAATAAAAATAAATAAACAAGTCACTACTGTTAACGGTAAAAAGTGAACGCTAACACCCTGTGTGTGTAATAGAATTGTGAAAGCACCACCCGTTAGTACGGGAACAGAATATGAACTGAGAATAGCAGAAAAGTAGTAAATGAACAACAGATTTATAGTGGTTCGACCCGTAATTGAGTCTACATCCACTTTATAGTCTTTTATTGCTGATTTCATTACAATTTGATACAATATCTCTCTAAACACAATACAATTTGATCATGAAATCATTCTTGACTACTAGCTCAATCTTTAATGATGAAACTCGATGAATCCGCGTTGGATGTTAGGAGCTCTTCTCGAAGATCGTTGTAGTGTCTCGAATGCTTGAAGATCTTTGATTGCTGAATGAGAGGAGGCTTCGACAGCGTAACGGCGCTTGGAGAAAAGAATGGCCAAAAGTCCACTTCATGTTGGAAGTGGTGGGGTATTTATAGGAGCTGATCTGGACTCAGGAAATTTCTCTAAGTCTTTAGGTCGTAGCCGACTTAGGGTAGGTCGGTGGCGAGTTAAGGAATAGGGTTAGGGCGTAGCAGAGTTAACTCGCAATCTTAAGTCGACCATTTGTTAAGTCCTAGGTCGCGTACGACCTAAGCTAGGTCTTAGGTCGCGAGCGACCTAAGATAAGTCGTAGTCTATTCGCGACTTACCAAATGCAGCGATGAAGTACGTGGTTTTCTCTAAGTGATAAGTCGGTGATGACTCAAGAGATCATGCGCGACTTAGTATAAGTCGTAGGTCTTCCACAACTGTCTTAAGTCAATCCCTTATCTTATAGATCCTTAACTCGCGGCACTTCTTAACTCGGAGCACTGCATAACTCGGAGAGCTTTTAGGTCGCAACATTGTTAGATCGCAATGTTCCTTAGGTCGCAGAGCCTCTTAGGTCGCGGACTTCTTTAGATCGGCAGGCTCCTAACTCGGCATCCTTCTTAAGTCGGTCTTAACTCCTGAGTCACAGATCTTCTTAAGTCGGCAGGCTCCTAAGTCGGCACAACTCTTAAGTCGGCAGCTCTTCTCAGTAGTTAGATCGGCAACTGTTGGGTCAGAGCTTTCCTTAAGTCGGTTACGCCTTTAGCTTGTTAGGTCGTCTTCTGTCTTAGGTCGGCAAGCACCTTAACTCGGCATACTGCTAGGTCGCGAGTCGAAAAAAGGGGTTAACATTTGCCCCTCGAAGTATATGCCTAGACCATAGGTCGTATGCTTCGATTCTCTTAACTCTTTGGTTAGGTCGGAGGCGACTTAACGTAAGTCTTAAGTCGTACATCATGTGTCGATTCGTCTTTCACTGCCCCAGTGAGTAAATAGCTTAAGCCGTCCCTTCTCTTCCTTCACCTGTTCCAACTTCCCGTGCCGCCATTAACAAAGTTCTTCAATTTCGAATACAAATTCAAGTCCACCACCCAGCGATTCACCCTTGCTATCCAATTGCGTAAGCGTTTTCGATCCTTTTCCACTTCACGTTCGCCATTGAACCATGAATTCTAACCTCCGAGCCCCGAATCGGAATCATACGTCGCGCTTCACATTGAATCGTGCTGTGATCAATTTTTAATCGTCACTAGTTGTTGATGTGATTTACGAACGCATGACAGTAGGTCAGGTTTATGACAGATTGGAGATGTGTTGAATTGTCGTTCCAGCGACTTGGTGATATGAAGGGAACGGTGAATTTCGAGTTGATTGGTGGAAGGAGGTGAAATTTATGGTGGAGGAGAAGTAGCTTGAGACGACTCCAAACATTCATGCGACCTAACTATCTCAGCAGCCCAGTTTTTCTTGCGACTTAACTATTCGCCGACATAAGCCTTAGGTCGTGGCCGAGCTAGGACTTAGACATTCATGCCGTTCTGACTTGAGACCTTTTGCACGCAGCCCGACTTAACTTATCACACAGCTTCTTGTATTAGGTCGTAACCGACCTAGAACTTGGAATAATTTCAACGACTTATTTTTCACAACAAGGCTTTAGGTCGCAGCCGAGTTAGGACTTAGAGAATTTCTGGTTGCCTCGAACTAATTTTTTGTTTCTTTATTCGACCTAAGACTTGGGGACTGCCGACCTAGACCCATAGGGAATCTCTTAAGTCGTCACCGAGTTAATACTTGGGTTTTCAGCAAACTAAGCAGATGACTTTTAAACTTTGCCTGGACTTTGAACTGTTGAACTATAAACCATGTTGCATGTATTTCTTTTTACGGATTGCTTCAATTTTGCAAACTAACAATCCTGCTTAAAACAACATTCACAGAATACTGGGATGAATATACTGTCACTGACTGCCCATATCGAATGACAGATTAGTTGGTAAAGAGAAAGTTAAATTAAATGAATATGAATGAGATGCTGTACAATAACCAATTCAAGTGAAGTATTAAAACAAAATCATAATAGTCAAATGAAACTGACTTGTCTATATTAACACTGCACTTGATCATTGACAAGTTCTGAAATTCTGTAATCGATTGATTGTCAACTAATTTAATTCCAGTTATGCTTGTCTTTTATTTTCATTAGTTTTTGCACAACACTTCACACTTTTAGGGAACGTGCACCTTCACATTTGAACATTCAGCTGATTGTGTAGAATGTCTTCTCCACAAGAAGGAACAGAGCAAGCTGAAGATGTATTTCCAGTTGCTATCCCGCTGAACGATCCTCCAGAGAGGACTCCTACTACCTTGAGCCATAAAGCCTTTCGTCAACTATGCACCCAGTTTGGCATTGCTGAAGCTGACGCTTTGCTTCCCGAAACAAATGATACTGCTGACAGGCCGCCCCATGGCTTCGTTGCAGTTAACCGCCAAATGTGCTTGAGCGGAGCTATCCCCCCATTCAATGACTGCATTCGAGAACTTCTTCTCCAACTATCTATCTCCCCTTTTCAGTTACATCCCAATGGCTACGCCATCTTGCTGGGACTATGTGTGCTTTTTAGGAGAACGCTGGGCCGCTTTCCTACCTTCGGAGAAATTCGCTATCTTTGTACCTTTGCCAAGAATAAAGATCATCCCTCCATCATAGTCGTAAGGAGTGCGAGGAATCGTAAGTTGATCACCGGTCTCCCTGAAAGTGTTCACAGTTTCCTGAGCCCGTTCTTTTATGTCCGCTGTCCTCCTGGGTTTTATGCTATTTGGAGAATAGGGAGTAAGATCACTTGCACTTGTCTCTTATGTTCCTTCAAACTTACCGAAGTTCGGATTATCAAGTGCTAACTTCGATCTTTTTTTTTTGTTTTCAGCACTTCCTTCTCCTTCTAAAAATCTCAGTCACAAAGTGACTTTCGAGAGGCTTATGGCGGTGCCTGTGGAGGAGAGGAGTATCCAGTTTCTATTAGATGATGAGCTTTTGCACCAATTTGGGCTTCTACACCCTTCCAGGTCGACTCGAATTCATGAAATTCCTAGCTCTGATGCGGAAACGTCGGCTGCTTCGGGTTCTCAAGCAGAGGCGTCAAATGCCCCAGTTTCTGCGGAAGAAGCTGCATCAAAAACACTTGTCATGGATGCTGCTTTGATAAAGTGTTCTGGATCCACTGATGTTGTAGGGTTAGCTGGCAAGTCGGCACTTCCCCCAATTATTGAGGAAGAAGAGAATCTTCGAGCTTCTGAAAAATCAACTGATGTGGAAGTTGAGAAGGAGAAATCTGCCGAACACTTGGGCGATGACACCTTTGATGGCTTGAGTGACATTATGATTACTTCTCAAGAGCTTTTCAAGGATAATATTCCAAAGGCAAACTCTCCTGTCATTGAAGCGACTTCCTCTTTGAAACAGATCTCGACGCCTTCGACACCTGTCGTCTCCGTTCCTGCACTGAAGCGTGGTTTGTAGTTTGACGCGCGTAGTTCGCACGCCGCACACACTTAGGATTTTTCTGCACTTATAAGCATTTACTTTTTCTTTCTGGAAATTTCTAAACTTTACTTCTTTCCTGTTTTCAGATTCTCCGATGGGACGCTCCGGCTCATATTATGACTCATTTCAGCGCCATGGAGGCCGTGGATCCTATGACTTCAGGAAATATCTTGGTGACCAGAGAGAGACAGATGAGGAACAGGCCCAAAGGAAGGCTCAAGAAAAATGGGATTATGAGCAGCGGCAGAGAAGAAGAGATGCTGATCGATACGATTCTTCTTACAAAACTTACGATTCTCATAAGCGAAAATCTTATGATGACAAAGGGAAGACTCAAATTACTGATGAATCGAGCAAACGGTCTAAGCCAAGTGACGCGTCTGCTATTTCTGAAAAGACCAACGCTCCCATTTCTTCTGACATTCCGGCCGGTTCTCCTCCTCTAAAGGAAACTGACATTCAAACCATCATTAACAGGCCACAATATCTAGTTAAAGACGGCCCTCCAACGCTTCAGAGCCGATTTCCGAATTGGTGTCTAAGAGGAGTCCGCTTTGACTTAGATTTGGTTCCCATTGATAAGCAGGCAATGCTGAGAAATGTCGACGCTGTCAAGCTTGATATTGAAAGAATGTCTGGATGGCAGAAGTTGGTTGATGAACTTCAAAGGGTCAACCACCTTAACCTTGAGGCGATGATGACGATGGAGAATGATAAAGCAGAATGGGACAAATGGCGTAAGCAGCATGACGCGGAAATGACGAGTATTGCAGACGACAATGCAAAGCTTGCGTCTGAAGTTAAGCAGCTTAAGGAAAATCTCGCTTCTTCTTCTGCATCATATACTCAAAAAGAAGAAGTCTTTCAGAAGCAGGTGCGGGACGCACACGCTGCACAAAGAGATGTAGAAATGAAGCTTGCCGCCGAACAGCATGTCAATGAGAAGTATCGTGCAGAGAACGCCGAACTGCGGGCAAAAGTCACCTCCCAGAACGTGGAGATTGAGTTATTAAAGTCTCAACTTGCTAAAGCTGAGGTAGCTCGTGATGAGGCTATTACTGGTAGGGTTGCTGCCATTGCCGAAAAAGAAGCGACTGAACAGTCACATGAGGCAACGAAAGCAAGCATCAGTTCTACCTTATTCGACTTTTATTTACACTGCGTTCTGGGTCGTGGGAGCCTTGCTTTTCTGGGTCCAGATTATGAAATCACCCTGGCGGAAGTGTGGGAGGCCGCACTAGATATGTTTAAAGGTGCCGGCTATGATGAAGCAAAATTTGAGGAAGCAAAATTTGAGGCTCGCTATCTTGATGATGAGGCTCGCGCCGCTCTGGTTAGAGGGAAGGAGCAGCTTGCTAGGGCACGGGCTGAATCATTGGGAGAAGAACTCTCAAATGAGGAAGCTCTTTTAACTGCCCCTGTTCATGCTTCCACTTCGGCTGATGCAAACATTATGGATTCCAGCTCTCATCCTTCACCTCCAGTTGTGACCACTCCTACAGAAGAGGAGGCAATGAAGGACTTTCAGGCTCGGGAATTTGAGATTGATCTTGCCAAACCGGCTTCTCCAGGTAACTTTGACGATTCACGGTCTTCTTTTTTCTCGAGGAATACTAATTTTGATTTCTTTTATTATGCAGCAGTCGCGCCGGAAACTGCACCAATTCTTCCTTCTTCAGCTGCCATTCCTTCTTCTCAAGTTACTCCTCTTCCAGCTTCTCAACCAGGTTCACAGGAAGAACCGATAGCAGCCCTTCAAGGTTTGGACGAACCATCTGCTTCCGAGGAACAGAAAGCAGAAGATCTGGAAGATAGCGAGAAGACCCCGGAGCGGTCTTTCGACTACGACACAAAACTTTCTACATTTCTTACTCCGGGGAGTGAATCTTCTTCCAAGAAGAAGGGGAAACGTTTGGTTTCAAAGAAAGGAAAGAGGAGTTCTTCTGCTGCTGGAGATGAGGCAGAGATTGATCCGGTTGAGTCTCTTTCTCCTTCTTCTCCGACGCGGCCTACGAAGCTAATTACCAGGCCGGGTAAAAGTTCCAAGGGTGGGAAGAAGGGGAAATGAGTTTGATTTTTCATTTTCTGCTTTTTGTATTGACCGGGGATTGTGCGGATTCCGGTCTCCGCTTCTTTTTGTAACCTGTACAATGTAAAAATTTCTCATAGTGTTGAAATAAATAGATATTTTTCTTGTACAAATCCTTGTGTATGTAGGAATACATCTGTTTTTTATTTGAAGTGTAGAGTAAATGATTCTTTTCGCTTGTACAAATTTTTTGTCTGTGTTTCAAGAACGCACTTACTCCACATCTTTATTACGTGATATTGCAATGAACTTGTGGTATGTTGCTTGTATATTACTTTTATTAATGTAACTGAATTGTATAATGTTGCCCCCATACCACAAGTATATTGTAATATTTCTTGATTTCACAAGACCGATACTCTTATTTTAGAGAATAACTTTCCACTTTTTCAGGGAAGAATTATTCTGCTTTTAATAGAGTATATCTTGTCTTTGGAGAAATCTTTATTTTCTTTTTCTTCCTGAAGAACACTTCGACTTCTGGGAATGATCACTTTTATTTGTTTGAAAGTGAATTTTCCTATACAGTGAAATGAGCTTCTGAAGAAGGTTTTGATTTTCGTGCCCCGGTAAAGGGTTTATTTTTGGTACTTCAAGCAAGGTGAAGTACGCCTCTGAAGAGGTCTTTTGGTCTCCGAAGAGAAGCGATTTTGGTCTCCGAAGAGAAGCAGTTTTGGTCTCCGAAGAGAAGCAGTTTTGGTCTCCGAAGAGAAGCGGTTTTGGTCTCCGAAGAGAAGCAGTTTTGGTCTCCGAAGAGAAGCAGTTTTGGCATTTCATCTCTGGTGAAGTGGGTCTCCGAAGAGAAGCATTTTGCACTTCTACACGGGTGAAATGTGCCTCCGAAAAGGGCTTGTGCCTCTGAAGAGGGCTTGTGCCTTCGAAGAGGGCTTGTGCCTCCGAAGAGGGCTTGTGCCTCCGAAGAGGGCTTGTGCCTCCGGAGAGGGCTTGTGCCTCCGAAGAGGGCTTGTGATTGCCTGGAAGTTACTTTCTCATGGTCGGAGGGGTCCACGGGACAAGCGTAAGTCATTCGATTGGATGTTTGTTTGTACAAACGATCGCAATCGATTAACAAGGTGCCCCTTTTTGGTAGTCCCACCGATCTTTTTGATTGAGGAAAGCTCTCCATTTATTGGCGTGCCTCGTTAGAGGGCTTTGTTGATCCTTGGGAAGGAGCATCAGTTGGTTGGCGTGCCAGGAAGGTTGCGTCTTAGGTGCAAGTAGATCCATGGGATGGACACAAGCTGTCTGATTGGATGCATCACAATCAGCCAGCGAGGGTCTTATTCCTTCTGCTTGGGAAGTTATCCCTTTAGTGGATCTACCTGCTTTCCTGTTGAGAGGCATACCTTCCTTTGGCTGCTTCCATGTCTGCCTGCTCATGTTGTACCATCATCCGCCAATCTGCGATCCTTTATCATCATTTCCAAGCGCGTGTTTCCTTCTTTTGCAAGTAAATTCCTTTATCCGAAGGAGTAGACTTCACTGTTGAATGACTCCACAGAGTAAACGCAAGTTATTTGGTTGGATGTCTTTTTATATCGACGATCGCAACCAGTTAACGAGGGCTTGACACAGTGGAGCCGTCAACTTTTTATGTGAAGTTCCTCTCGTATGGGATTTGAGTTTGAAATTTTTTGTTGCTTGGAATTTGCTTTAATAAATGATTTGCAAGGCTCGCTTAGCTTTGCGATGGGTGAGCTTTGCTTTAATGACCTGCAGTATTAAATCGATATTTTAGCAATACATTTAGAGTATTTACTCATCGAAATATAACAGGCATTTTATAATAGAAAACACAATGCATGGTTTTTTATTATTGAATCACGCTGATTTCTCAGCGGTTTACAATGCAGAAGTTACACATCCATCATTATCTTTACAAATTTAAGCAATGCTGTTAAGTAAAAATGAATGCTAGTTATTGCTGTTCCAGAATCTCCAAGCTAGATTTCCATTTGTGCTTGATTCATAGCTTTTGGATTTTTATGCCAGAGAAAGTGAGAGATGCCCCAGTCGTAGTTTTGTGGGTAATTAGTAGTCATCCCAACTTCCGCTTGCTGGGTATGGTCCCCCTGTGATAGCATTAATGACAAGCTTTTCTGAATCTTGCACTGTAGTGTTGTTGTGAGAATCGGATTGATAGGTAGGGTGTTGTTGATCCCGAGTGGATGAGGTTGGATCGACCCCGCTTCTCTTAACGTATTGTTGGAGTTTACCCTGCTCTAGCAATTCTTCAATCACCTTCTTTAATTGGCGACATTGGTCAATGCCATGGCCAGGTTGATTGTGAAATTGGCAGAATTTTCCATTACGCTTTGCCCCTCTTGTCATCTCAGGTGGCTTAGGATACCTGACAACGTCTTTTGTTGCAAAAAAGATATTTCTTGGTGTATCAGTTAAAGGAGTAAAGTCCGTAGGATTAAAGCGGCGAGGTTTCTTTTCATTTCTCTGGCTTTTTCCTCCTTCATTCTCCCTTTTCTGACTTTCAGATTCTCTTTTCTTAGGTGGGACATTGTCATTATCAGTCTGGGCAATAACCACTTTCGATGTTGCAGAAAGGCTCTCAAGGCGAATGAACTCATCGGCCTTTTTATAAAATTTATCAAGTGAGTTTGGTTCTTTCATCTTTAGCCATATCCCAAATTTACTCGATTTATCAATGGCTCTCATCAAATAAGTCAGGATCATGCGTGGCTCTGCATTTTCTACTTCGGCTAAAGCTATATTGAAACGGCTCAGGAAAGATTTGATTGATTCTCCGGGCGCTTGTTCAAGGTTAGACAGTGACATTATATCCTTAGCTTTTGAAGCATACAATCTGAACTGTTCTTTAAACTTTTGCGTTAAGTCGGAGAATTTATCTACAGACTGAACTGGAAGCTTTGTGAACCAAAGTAAAGCCACACCTTCTAGGTATACCGGAAAGTATCGACACTTGATCTCGTCTGATGCCCTTGCACCAGTCATATGCCAATCGTACTTGTAGAGGAAATGATTAGGGTCACTGGTTCCCCTATAGGCTTGGATAGTAGGAGGTGCAAATTTCCTTGGAAACTCCGCTCTTAGGATCCTTTCAGTAAACGGAGTTCTGCTTGGCGCAAATCCCCAGTCAGCCTCATCCTCTTCCCTTTGCATGCTCTCTTTCATGATGCGGCCAACCATTTCAGACAGGTACTCCTTATTGTTCAAAGATACCTCCGAGCAAGTATTAGTTCTTCCCTCGGAATTTTGCCCGAGCATATGCTCATGAAAAGTTGGTTGCGGCATAGAACCATCAGCTTGGAAAGGTGGCATTTCAGGAAGAGTAGTTCGACGGTTTTCTGGTTGACGATTTGCCCCGAGCAGAGCAGTTAATCTATCCATCATCAAAGCGTTTTGAGTTTCAATTTGTTGGTATAATCCAAAAACTGCGTCATCCAATTCAGCCCTGGTGACCCCAACGGTTGGAGTTGCTTGGTCTGTTATTGGGGAAGCGGAAGTTCCTTCGTGAGCGTTTCCGGATCTGATAGGTCTACCTCTTCTTCCAGGAGCCATTATTTCAGATCTGGTTTTTAAAGAGAGGTTCTTTTTATGAATCTTTGCGAAGCAACGGTGGATGATCGCCTGAGTTGGGCTCTCAATGAAAGCACCAAAATGTTAACGGTAAAAAGTGAACGCTAACACCCTATGTGTGTAATAGAATTGTGAAAGCACCACCCGTTAGTACGGGAACAGAATATGAACTGAGAATAGCAGAAAAGTAGTAAATGAACAACAGATTTATAGTGGTTCGACCCGTAATTGAGTCTACATCCACTTTATAGTCTTTTATTGCTGATTTCATTACAATTTGATACAATATCTCTCTAAACACAATACAATTTGATCATGAAATCATTCTTGACTACTAGCTCAATCTTTAATGATGAAACTCGATGAATCCGCGTTGGATGTTAGGAGCTCTTCTCGAAGATCGTTGTAGTGTCTCGAATGCTTGAAGATCTTTGATTGCTGAATGAGAGGAGGCTTCGACAGCGTAACGGCGCTTGGAGAAAAGAATGGCCAAAAGTCCACTTCATGTTGGAAGTGGTGGGGTATTTATAGGAGCTGATCTGGACTCAGGAAATTTCTCTAAGTCTTTAGGTCGTAGCCGACTTAGGGTAGGTCGGTGGCGAGTTAAGGAATAGGGTTAGGGCGTAGCAGAGTTAACTCGCAATCTTAAGTCGACCATTTGTTAAGTCCTAGGTCGCGTACGACCTAAGCTAGGTCTTAGGTCGCGAGCGACCTAAGATAAGTCGTAGTCTATTCGCGACTTACCAAATGCAGCGATGAAGTACGTGGTTTTCTCTAAGTGATAAGTCGGTGATGACTCAAGAGATCATGCGCGACTTAGTATAAGTCGTAGGTCTTCCACAACTGTCTTAAGTCAATCCCTTATCTTATAGATCCTTAACTCGCGGCACTTATTAACTCGGAGCACTGCATAACTCGGAGAGCTTTTAGGTCGCAACATTGTTAGATCGCAATGTTCCTTAGGTCGCAGAGCCTCTTAGGTCGCGGACTTCTTTAGGTCGGCAGGCTCCTAACTCGGCATCCTTCTTAAGTCGGTCTTAACTCCTGAGTCACAGATCTTCTTAAGTCGGCAGGCTCCTAAGTCGGCACAACTCTTAAGTCGGCAGCTCTTCTCAGTAGTTAGATCGGCAACTGTTGGGTCAGAGCTTTCCTTAAGTCGGTTACGCCTTTAGCTTGTTAGGTCGTCTTCTGTCTTAGGTCGGCAAGCACCTTAACTCGGCATACTGCTAGGTCGCGAGTCGATAAAAGGGGTTAACAACTACTTTGTTCAAGGAAACGGTGAGTAAACCAACCCAGTTTCTTCATTCTTTTATACCAGTGAGTAACATTTCTTTTTTAAAAAAAAAGCTTAAGTAGGAATCTGGATTGCATGCTAATTTCTGGAATGAATATGTTTTGTGTGAATATATATAAGTGAGTGTATATATATGAATGTATGGATATGTGTGTATGCTGATGTATTTGTGTATCTCTGTTATTAGTTTTTAGGCTCAAGATTTATTCAAAAATCATTATCACTTGAACCAATATCTGTTAGGACTTAGGATTCAAACATCATTTGTTTGTTTAATCATGAATTAAAGTTTAAACTTTATTTAAATGAATTAAAATTGAAATTGCTCTGGAAAACAAAGTATAACAGGAAAGCTTGAGTTTGTGGAAAATTCAACCATCTTAATTCATAAATCCAGGATTATAAACTAAATACTTAATCAAAGACATGGTTTTTAAAAGTGGAACCATAATTTTTAGATTGGGTTTGGATGAGCAATGCGAGTTTGATCAGAAATTGGATTTTGGGTTATCTCTGGTGATCTACTTGCTCGGGAAGGTCAGGGTTTCCTTCTGGTGGTAGTAGGATGATCGGAGATGGTGGGGAAAATGGCAGAACTGATGGTAGTTCACTGTGGTGGCGGCGGCGATCGATTTAAGGCTATAGCCCTAGTTTTTGGATGGTCGGAAGTTTTGATCACCATAACATCTCGGGTGGACAGAGTTCCATCAAGCTCTGGGATATGTTAGCATGGTGGTTGTTGAAGTCAGGGCCGGAATTGCAGACGCTCCAATGGTCGGAGACTCGAGTACGAGGTGGTTCCAGGCTCAAGTGTTTTGTTCCAGGATTTGTTCAGGGTACTCGAATTTGATTTCGAGTAGGAATCAAAGGAATTGAAGTTAGGATGGTCTAAGGGTGTCGTCGCCGACTTTGGGAAGGTCGCGACGTCAACCAGAGGTGAAAGGAGCCACCGTGCATGCGCACGGTGTAGTTCTATGTGTCAGTTTTGGGTTGGGAAGGTGGCTCGAACTGGTACTCATGATTTTGGGTTGGAGACTCGAAGGGTCCTCGGAGTATTGGGTATGTGGCTCGGGGCATTGGGTTTGTGACAGGTTTTAAAACCTGTCAGATTTTCAAACTTTAATTTAAATTTAAATTTCGAAGCAGGGTTTTAAACAAAGTTTAAAACCAAATTTTAAAGTATGGATTCAAATTGAATTTGTATCCTAGTTTTAAAATAAATAAAGTTTAAGAAAATTTAAATGTTTTAACAACTTTAAAAATGTTAAAGTATATTATAAAAAAATGATTTGAATTTAACTGGTTGGTTTAAAACTCTTATAAATTTAATTTATAAGTAATAAGTGATTCTTTAACATTTGGATTTAAAAAGGATTTTTAAAATTGTTTTTAATTTTTGTAAAGTTAAATTTGTATTCATTTTAAATCTTAAATTTGAAATGGAATTTAAATGAAATTTTAAAGTAAAATGTTTTCAAATGCTTTTGTTAATGACAAGTTAATCATTAATAAGAATAATGTCTTTATCTTAAAAGATAATTAAGATTTAATGATTTGTGATTCATTAAATTATTAAGATAATTTAAGAATAATAAATTAATCTAATTTATTAATGATTTGAATGAATTAATTTAGTAATTAAGGGATTAATTTAATTAATTAATGTTTAAGTGATTAATTAAAGAATTGTTAATAGTTAATGAGAGATCATTAACTAGGAATTATTAAATAAATAATTAATGTGATTAATTTTAATAATTAATTACATTAATTAATTAAAAATAATCTTTTGTGGAATTGTTTAAGTATAATTACTTAATGGAAGTAATAAAAGGGATTAATTACTCAGTGTAATTAATTAAATTAATGTGACTAGTTTAAGTTAATTAATTAGTTTAATTAATGATCATTGGATGATGGGTTAAGTATAAATTACTTAGTGTAATTTATAAAGTATAATTACTTAATGAAGAAATTAGTGGATAATTACTGGATGTAATTAATTGAAGAATGGTAGTGGTTTTGGGTTTAATTACTTTGTGTAATTAATATGAAGGATAATTACTTTGTGAAAGTAATTAAGAATTAATTACTTAGTGTAATTAATTTAAGACTTAATTAATTAATAAAATTTATTTGAAGTTAATTAATTAATATAATTAATTAAGGGTAATTAATTACTAAATGTGATTAATCAAGCTGATTAATGAATAAAGATTTGATTAATTAAAACAATAATTAATTAAAGAAGTAATTAAGGATCATTAATTAATATAATTAATGAAGTAATTAAGGGATTGATTAATTTAGGTTATTTAATCAATGAAGTAATTATAGAAGAATTAATTAATGTAATTAATTGAGAATTAATGTAATTAATTATAGTTAAAAAATTAATAAGAGTAATTAAAGGTTAATTACTATAATTGTTTGAGAATAATTAATTTGTGTAATTAATTAAGGATAATTACATAATGTAATTAGAGAATGATTAATCAGGGATGATTAATCAAGATGAATAATTAAGGGATGATTAATTAATTGAATATAATTAATTAATGTTAAATAAGCAAGATTTTTAGGTAATAAAGTAATTAATTTAATTCATTGGTAGTTAATTAAATTAATCAGAAATGGTATGACTAATTTATCTTGCTTAAGAATGATTGAATGATATTTGAATGCCTTAGATTATTTGTTATCCCTAATATGTGATTGTGATGCTTTGTGAAATGAAATGTTTTTTTTGTAATATGATATGTTGGGTTGAACAGAGATAATGTGGTTATCTATGATGAATTAATGTGTAAAAGTGACATCCTGTATTTAAAATTTAACCACTTGAATAACTTGGGTTAAGATGACATTGGATTCGAAGAGACCAGAGTCGGGTATTAGTTAATACCCGAAACCACTTCGATTCTTTATAGATTGATATGTGAAATCAATAGGCTGGAATGGAATGATTTAAGTGAATTGGACCATTTAATCTAAGTTTTGGTACTTAGAAATTGATGTGTGAAATAAGTGATGTCTCTAACAAATTGTGAATTTGTTAATTGACACGAGTTACCCCGGGTTTTATGTAAGTTTTATGCTGTTGTATTCCATGTTAGATGGGTTTACTCACGCTGGTTTCCAGCCTGATCCGGGTGTTACTTTGATTTAATACTCGGGTCAGACCGAGTATTACAGATTTTCAGGTAAGGACGATCTGGAGCTCAGGTGGCGAGTTGGATGGCAGGAACGTATGGTGTGTAACTCGCTGAGTATTATTTTGTATCTGGGACATATTGTTTTACTATCCAGTTTGTATGTGATTGATTGTAACTCTGATGTATTAAAATGTAATTTGACAAGTACATTTTTTCTTTGTATAAATGTTATTATATTTTGATCCGCTGGGAATGTGAGATTCTGTGATTGTTTCCTGTTTCTTCTTCTATCTCTTTCTTCTTTTCCTAACTATCTGGAATTTTCGATCACGAAAATTTCGAGTTGTTACAGTCATATACTCAAATCTTAGATCAAAACTATATGAAAAAGAGAAATGATCTACATCCAACCTACGCACTTACTTAATTGGTTATCCCTAATACCAATTCTATTCCCACTAAATTATTTATGAAAATATTTCATAAACTACTCTTAGTTTCAACTTGGATAATACTCCACTACAACCTAAGAGTATATACCCTTATCTGGTTCCATTATTCCATTTTGAATTTATCTCTTTAAGAAAACACGAGATCCAAATACCCAGGTTTTATTCGAAAACTTTTTGAAATGAAACTATAATTTGAATCCTTTAAAAAATTTACATATATCTCGAGTAACTCCAAAATGATACAAAGGAACGGGGTATTACCAAATAGTATCATACATTCCCTTACCAACAAGGGTAATACTCAAGAGAAGTGTTTATCATCTAAACACATCTCTTTCCCAATTTTAAGTTATTTTCAAGCCACTCGAACTAGTTAACTTAAAAATGTTTCTTTTATTTCAAAATCTCATTTTTGAAATAATACTTCACACTTCTCCATAAAATATTTATACTTGAACCAAAAATTTCTTCCAAATAATACTATTATCACTTTCGAAAACCTTGAAAACCATTTTTCAAAAGCACCGGGATTTAAGTTCTCAAGTTTTCAACCTAAATCTTTTAAATTAAAAGACCCATACTTATAAATTCATTTTATAATTCTACTTTTATAAAATCATTTTCAAATATTTATTTTAAAATATTCTAACCTTTAATAATTAACTTTTATCGAATTTTAATTCAACCTGTCATTGAACACCCTATAGTCAAATCGTGAAACTTACTTCACAAGGTGTTTGTTTCTATTAACTCAACCCAAATCCTAAAAAGGAAGCTACCTATACACACTAATTATAGTCAATACTCAAACTTAACGAGCATGACTAAACAAACCTCTAAATGATAATAATAAAATATTATTATCTCCCTAAAACAACAACTCAAAAATACTATACTATTTTTGAAAATCATTCCTTATATATAAAATATATCCTGGGTAAAATTATTTCATTTATCCAATTTCAAAACAATACCGTGTCAGTTTACCTTGTTCAAGTGTTTCAGAACCCTTATCGACACCGTGGCGTCCCTCGTCTTGACCAGAGTTCTTATGCCACTTAACAGATATATCAACACAATATAAAACAATTTGTAATCACTAACAAATACGTGCTCATATATAATCCACTCATACTCATTCTAGGGTCTCACTTACCCGATCTCAAATGAGTTGCCCTACCAAAGCCAAGGTTCTCACTTAACCATCAGCTCTGATACCAACTGTAATGATCGGGATTTTCAAACCATTGAAAATCAATACTAATACACCCAATGTATTGCGTGCCGACCCATCAAGTGTCGGAAACACCGTTTATTAAGGGAAAAGAAAGAAGATAGAAGACAGAAGAAATTAAAAGCAAACATAGAATCTCACAACGCAACAGAATAAAATATATTAATCAACATAATTCTTTACAAAGTAATTTTAAAAATGATACATCAAAGTTACACTAATACAATTTCAAACCTAGGACAGTTATAACTGTAACAGCCCGCAAACCCGTACCCTTTGAATTGACATAATCTCCATCAAATCAACTCAAGAAGAACGGAAATACGAACCATTTGGGTTAAAGAAGAAGAGGTAAAAGAAGAAAATAGAACAACATCAGAATCTCACAATCGCAGCAAAATAATATATAATAGTTAATAACTGATCTTTACACAAAAGCAAATCTGTTTATACATTACATCATCAGAGTACACACAATCAATAATACAATACTGGACAGTTATGAAAACTTGTCCCACATACATCATACACAACATACAAAATACAGCGGAATATACATCATATACGTGTGATACGTCTCGCGATCTAGCTCGTCTCCTGAGCTCTACAGCATCATAACCCGTATCCTATAATACTCGGTCTGACCCGAGCATTATAGTTAAATAACACCCGAGTCAGTCTGGAAAACCAGCGTTAGAAAACACACTCAATTGGATTATTAAAGTTTTACAAACCCTTTGAAATCAAAAGCATCTCGTAAGACCACGCCACAAAAAAACATGTCGGGTTTTTACCTTACGATAGCCAAAACACTTTTTATCAAATCCGTCTAATATTATAATAGTGTCTATATACAAATACTTATTCAAATAGTTGAAATTGTTACATGATTAAATTCTAGCACAATAGCCACAAAGTGGGTTCTATAAACAAAAATCGTAAAAGCATGTAGGGAGGATGGATTTCCAACTAATGACTAGGCACTGGGGTACCACCTGTCACAGTACCAGGTCTAGATCAACATACCGAGGACCACACCCGATCCCTTGCAACACAAGGCTGGAACTACCCTTTACTGGATACTTCCAAGTAAGATTACCCCACGGTTGGGATCAGCAACCGCACCACTAAGCCGAATAAAAAGGGGACATCTAGACAGGGATGACCTCACCCTAATGGGCGCTACCCACCGAGCCTTGTTGCATAACCCCTGATTTTCAGTCATTCCCGGTTGATGAGGCTAGAGGCTAAGCGTTACCTTTTTAGAACACATCTCTTAGAATGCCCCCCGTCCACCTGAACGATGTTTTGAAAGCATTCATCCATACAAGTCCGTTCCGGGTTCGAACGGAACCGAAGGCACTACTACTACTACATCCATTTTGGAATCACCCTCAGGATTAGTAGCGATTAGCCCTTGCACTTCACTCTACCATCTTCGATTCAAACTCGTTTTTCCCCCGAAAACATACAACCGGATCGAAGTGGTTTTCGAGAATTAATCTCGATCTTGGTCTCTTCGAAACGATCAGCGCATTGGCCAATATTGATAGTCGGTTATTTAACTATCAAATAACATTCACAACAACCATCAAACAAAAAATAATTTCTCCCAAATTATTTATTACCCTCAAAATATCTTCACAATATATATTTCCATTTTTAATCCTTTTAAAATAGTTTTCAAACCATCTGCCTCTCACGGAATAAATTTCCCAAATATTTTCTATTTCCACTGAAATCACCAAGTACAAATACTTTAGATTTTCAAAACACCTTATTATAAAATATCCCTTAAAACATTTAAATTAAAATCTACTTCAATACTTATTAAAAAATGTATACTTAAAGAATATTTAAAATAATCTACTTATTAAATATAACACTAAATTTTATCCTTTCTAAAACAAAATACTACGTCACTTTTAATAATTACTACTATAATAAATTTGAGAAATACTTACTTCAAAATTTAATCATCTGAAAAATAATAAATTTCTAAACCACACTTTGAAACACTTTAAAACCCTTAACTTATACTTAAAACTTCGCTTTGGAACGTACTTGGCTATTCAAGGAAATATGCTTCTCTTTCACATCCTTTAAAAACAAATCAATATTTATTTATTTTATTTTTCTCTTAAACAAATTCACATTTCTTTATAAATCCCCACCTTGAAGTTATATTTCAAAATATCCATCGATATTTTGCTTCACTTTATAAACACAGTTTATAAATTTGATGGTTTCATCCATCTTTTAAACAAAGTTTCAACCACTTTATCAATTTTCAAATCGACTTCCAAATCAACTCCAATTTAAAATAAATTCTTTTATTTACTCAATTTATTTTAAAAAAAATCCATTTATTCCATTAATTCCATATTTGACTTCTTATTATGATTTAAAATCTTATTTAAACTGGAATATTAATTCCATAAAAATTTCTTTTATTTCTTCCAAATTCGTTCTTTGTCCTTTTTAATAAATTGAAACCTTGAATTTTAAATAAATTCTTTATTTCTCTAAATAATATCACTTAAGTTTGAAAATTTATTATTTTCCCTTTTATTCAAAATCTCCTTTCCATACCCGGAATTTATTTAATAGAATTTAAAATCACTTTTATCCTTTCCTAATTCATTCTTTAATTTATTTAAATTCTCTATAGTTATTTTACTTAAAAATTCCCTCTTATATTTTCTTTTCAAAAATCCAATTCTATATATTTTGATAACTCAGTATACCAAAATATATTCAATCAAATCATAGCGTTCAATATTTCAATTACCAATATAATTCATCATAGAATATCAAATAATCATAACACTGAATTATTAGGACAATCTAAATAATTTTGAGGAATCCAGTTGGATCCCTCTAACCTGTTTCCCTGCATCCACATATGTTAGCATAATACCAATTCCACTTCGAGGTTGAATATCGCGGTATATGGGATTAATATAATATCATCCGCTATTATGCGGCGCATAGGGTCTCATCCGCTATATAATGTGGGAAATCAATCACTCCAATATATATATACTACTATATATATAATATAGCACATCAAGCAATTCAATCTTTCAACCATTTATTTAAATTTAACTATTTAAATTTAAATAACCCAGATGAGTGAGATTAACTCACCTTTGCTTTTATTTGTAATCCACTTCAATATTGCCTTGGTTTCTCGATTTTTGACCTTGAGTAAACATTATATGGTTTTATTAATATTTGAACTAATCGAACAATTAATTCTCCATTTGATAAATTTAGTTAACTAATGATTTAATTTTAAACTAACCTTCCTATAGGTACTAAATAGGTTAATTTAACAAATAAATCACCTTAATAAATTATTTTAAAAACTAGAAAATTATATTTTATTTTTTGGAAATTCCTATATAACTACAAAATATTACCGTATATATATTTAAAATTAAAAAGTTAGTTACATGCATGCATAAAAATGATTTTATATAAACTCAAAAATCCAATTTTAAATACAACTCTATTTTCAGAAGTATCACCTATATAAATAAAATTAACTAAATACCTTACTGAAACATATTTAACTTCTGCACATTCCTATATTCATATAAATATAAAAGCTTAAATTGAATTAATAAATCGTTTTATACTTTACTGTATTATATTAAAATGGGATTATTATACCTTACAGCCTTCGACTACTCTCTCACTCAAGAACGCCTGCCCACGCTCTTCACCAGTGCCACGCCTTGCCCTTGCTCTACTCGAATCGCCATCATTCCCTGTATGCTCGCTCGCGATTCACCACTGCCGACCCCCCTTCAAACTTCTACTGTTCGAATACAGCTGCGCGCCTCGCCTCCCCATCGCGATTCCTAGATACACGATTTCCACCTCGACGAATTGAACTCGCTGCCTCGAATAGAAGCCACGACAGTGCTTGGATATTTGAGAGGCGAGGTGGGTTTAGGCATCGGCTTCGACCTCGAATTCAATTTCCTATATCATTTCTGCGATCGATTTAAAGAATGAATTCGACTCTGCAATTAATTTGAGGGCGGAAGAAAAAGAAGAAAATGTACGCGATTTTTTTTTTTGAATTCTACGGCCACCATTATTTCGGCTATGAATTGAAACGAAAAGTTTGGGAGGGGAAAGTGTTTATAAAAATAATGCGTGCTTTGAATTGTATGAATTCGATAGATTTGAAGGGGAAAAAGTTGGACGTGATAAGGAAAAAGAGAAGATCCCTTGCGTGCTTTGAAAAGGTAGGAGACGTGTTTTTGTAGGCAAAGTAGGCAATAGGGTGGCTGGGGAAAAGAAAGAAGGGAAGTGGATGTGAATTTGGTCAAATCAACCAAATATAAACATATATATACATTTTAGAAATTTCAAACCATCTCGATTTCGCAACTTAAATCTCGACCTCCTATTGAGGCGTGCCACTAGGTGTTCACAAGGTTATACCCCTATTCCGAATGCGAGGGAAAAGGTTTTGAGTCCTAATTCGATCGTATGTAGAAGATCGCTTTTTGGACGCAGTTATAATATTGAATTCGATATAAATTTCAACGCGTTTATATATCGTATGCTCACACAACAACTCCAATCACTACGAAATTTGAAATCCGATAATAAAACAATATTACGGATTCAATGGAACTGGTTTCGTCAAATTCCGAGACTACGCCTCGGAAGGCTATTTTTAAATATCAATTTAAACGATATATTTTCAAAATTGAACAAAACACTTCCTAATTCAAGTTTAACACTTTAACTATCTTCAGTATCATAAATATAATTTTTCCAAGCCTTTGAAATATTTTTAACCGGCTTAAAACTGAAGATTTAATATTTTACTCAACTTCAATAATTAAATTTAATAATTTAATTGTCAAATTCATAGTGATATTTGAAATTCAAGTTAAACATTAACTTTTAAATATTTAATATCAATTAAATATTCTTATTTCAAATATCCAGAATTCCGGGTCGTCACATTCCTCCCCCCTTAAAAGAATTTCGTCCTCGAAATTACTAGTTAGGAAGAATGATTCAATCCCCGTTAACTATTTTCTCAAATCCAAATAGTTTCAAACAACTTGCCAAAACAAATCTTTTTATCAAAGACACACTAACCCTCTTTCTAACTTTCCAGCTTATCCATTAGTTCCAAACAATATTACTTACTTATCAATTCAAATTTAAATTTGAAATCACATTTTGAATTATCAAAATTTTCTCAAAATTTTTCTATCTCCCTATATTTTGAAAAAAAATTTGCCAGCGTCTCCCTTGCGCGGCTAGCTCGGTACAACTACAAAATGCCTCAACAGGCCCCCAGATTTCAAAAGAAAAACAAAAGGCCAAGTGGCTAGATCAAAAACTCAATCAAATTTTATACAGAAATTTAAATACTTACCTTTTTGTCGAGCAATTCAATATTTATCTTCTGAAATCAAAAATCAATTTTCATTTTGCCTTTGATTACTTGTATATCTTACTAAGCAATAATATCCAATCACAGCATTCAATCACTTTATACATTTCTTTTCAAAATTTTCAATATTGGCTTTACTTAAGCCTGTACGATTCACATAAATCATCCGTATGCAATATCAAATCAGATCGCTCACTTGATCACACAATTTCATTTCCGAACTAGTATCGTCCACCCGACTTCCTAGTGCGGACTCAGATCTGGTTTCTTGATCAAAAACCGTCATTCTCCTTGCATAGCCGTAAACTATGATCGAGAAATTTCAGAATCAATCAAAATTCCATATCCAGGGTTCGCCGTCGAAAATCGAGTGAAAAATCCCAACTCGGACTGATATAACTATCTCGAAATTCTGTGCTCGAATCCGGATCAAATCGCTATGTGAATGAAATAATATACGTATATCCTACGTATTAGTCTCAATTGATTATTAACCATATCAATTTTCTTTTTATTCACATTATTTTGATTTCTATTTACTTATTTGCAATTTCCCTTTTCCATTCACTTTGCCTTCACAATTCCATTTGAATTCAATTTGCTTCAATTTACAAATTATTTCAAATCTAAATACTTTTGCCCACTTTTAATTCAGATTTTCCTTTTCAATTTTACTTAAATTCAATTCATCTCCAACCTCTGACTATTGAATTTTATTCACCTTATCTCAACCCATATTTAATTAACCATTTCCTTTTATTAGTTTCACTTACTAATTTATTTAAAATCTCAAATAAAAGTTTATTTGCAAACTTTTTCTTCCTTTAGTTTCTTCGAACAGTTTCTTCAGTTTCACCTTACTTTACATACACAATTTTAAATTAGATTTCAACATTCAGTTTCAATTCTAATTGCTTACCAATTTTAAATCATTTGTCGTTAGTGAATTTTTTTTTTAAATTTTCTAACTCCCAAAATTTCGGAAAATTTTGGCAGAGTCTCCTTTGTACGGAGGAGCTTTTGCAATTTGACAAGAGATATAAATATATATACATCGACCCACTCGGTCGGAAAAACAAAAACAGTTCATATTTCCTATTTTTATTGCGTAGGTGTACCTTATTTAGCATTTTTAAGCAAAGAGGTTATTATTTTAGCAATTAGCGCAACCAAATCCAGCCACACGGCTTCCCTATACCTGTACTTACTCAATTCAAATATGTAAGTGTTGTATATAGAAAATTTATTCACATTTCACCCATTTTCAATAGCTAACACATGGATTTCATAAGCCATACATACCAAACAACACTTACAAGTAATTAATAAGGTTTCAATCACCAATTCAATTGCTTTCACTCGCTTTTCTTACCCTTGCATTCAATTTAAGTGATGTACAATTCACTTACTTACCTCCAATTCATTTATAATTCCAAACAGCTCATATTCATGTCAATTGATTCAAAATCAATTTTGTTTACTTCTACCAATTCGTAGAATTTTATTCAATTCCATTTTATTTTACTAATTTAATTCAATTATTATACTCATTCAATCTATTATAAATTCTAATTTGCATTCACGATTTATTTCTGAATTCATTTTATTAATAACAAGGCCATTCAATTTATTTCTACTCATTGGATATTATTTGTAATTCAAATCATCTTTATCCTATTCCAACTTCATTTCATTTGACAACACTTCAATCATATTTTAATTTATTAACACTTCGAGCCGAATTTTTTTTTTCTTGAAACCCAAGTTCATTTCCAAATTTATATAATCCCATACTTCTATTAACTTTAAACTTAAGTTAACTTACTTCAATTCACTCCCATTTCATAACTTAAGTTTATTCTCATTTTAATTTGATTGTCGTTTAATCAAATCACGTTAAATTCAATTAGCCACTCATTTAGTCCATTTTAAATTTTAATTCACATTAACAATACATTATTGAATTTATTAAAAATAAGGCCATTTCAATTTATACTTGAATTGGATTTGTTTACAACTCAAACCATATCTATTTTAATCCAATTCAATCTCATTCGATAACACTTTCAATTTATAATCCAATACTTGATTTTTTTCCCCAAATCATTTTATTTAATTTTCTTGAGTTCAATCTTATTTTATATCCCAAGTTTCGATTTTCATTTCATTTCCAAAATACCAACACTTTTATTTCGGCTCATTTGTTCCTTTTCTAAATTTTTATAAGCTACTCACTTATTAATATTCATACTTTCATCTATTTACAATCAATCCCATTCACATTTTACTTTTTAACTCCAGATTATACATTTTATTTAGCCAAGTATAAATTTTTATTATTCCATAAACATTTTAAATAAGATTCCAGAGTTTAAACAATTTCCTAAAATTTCAAAATCACCTTTGGAATCAACTATATCCAGAACCCTTTCCAATTTCAAAATCAAACCCAGTTTTTTGCAAACAATTCCAATTTAAAACAATTTGGCAGCAATTTCTCTTCTGGAAACTCGAAAATGAACATCGATGATGCTGCAGTCATCACCGAAGTTATTTTCCAACGACCGAAAAGAGAGTTAAATGCTTTTATCTCTTTAAAATCCCTCCAAATATTTTTAAATTCCAACTTCACCAGATTTCCAATCCAATTCAAAAATATTTCCGAATAATATCACTATTATTCCTCCAAAACCTTTGAAAACCATTTTCAAACCCAAAAGGATTTAAACCTTTCCTAAAATTTCAAATTCCAAACCCATCCAATTCATATTCAAACATTACTCTGGGATTTCATCTCAATTTATTTTCAAGTATTTCTATGGAATTCTATTTCAAATTATATATCACATTTATAATTCATATTTACAAATTTCATTTGTTATATAAATTTATTCCTTACTCTTGGTTAAAATTTTCAATTCCTTATTCAATTTCTACACAATGATAGCAATTTAATATTATCATTTTCTAACAACCAAGCAACCAAATATAACTATAATAATTTATGGAAAATTATTTCCTTTATATACAAAATTAATTTGGGTAAAATTATTTCATTTACCCTATTTTAAAACAATACTGTGTCGAATTGTTCTATTCAAGTGTTTAGAGATCCCTATCAATAACGTTAATTACTCGTATTGACCAGAATCCATAAACTACTCAATAAACCAATCAACACAATATAAAATTATTTTATATTCACTGACAAATATGCGCTCATATCTATTAATACACTCAAACTCATTCTAGAGTACTACGGACTCTATTTCAATGAGTAATCCCCACTAGTGCCAAGGTTATCACCAGCCTAAGCTCTGATACCAGCTGTAACAGCCCGTAAACCCGTACCCCTTGAATTGACATTAATCTCCATCAAATCAATTCAAGAAGAACGGAAATACGAACCATTTGGGTTAAAGAAGAAGAGGTAGAAGAAGAAAATAGAACAACATCAGAATCTCACAATCGCAGTGGAATAATATATAATAGTTAATAACTGATCTTTACACAAAAGCAAATGTGCTTATACTGGACAGTTATGACAACTTGTCCCACATACGGCATACACAACATACAAAATACAACGGAATATATATCATATACGTGTGATACGTCTTGCCATCCAGCTCGTCTCCTGAGCTCTATAGCATCATAACCTATATCCTATAATACTCGGTCTGACCCAAGCATTATAGTTAAATAACACCCGAGTTAGTCTGGAACACCAGCGTGAGAAAACACACTCAATTGGATTATTAAAGTTTCCCAAACCCTTTGAAATCAAAAGCATCTCGTAAGACCATGCCACAAATAAACATGTCGGGTTTTTACCTTACGATAACCAAAACACTTTTTATCAAATCCATCTGATATTATAATAGTGTCTATATACAAATACTTATTCAAATAGCTGAAATTGTTACAAGATTAAATTCCAGCAAACTAGCCGCAAATTGGGTTCTACAAACAAAAATCGTAAAAGCACGTAGGGAGAATGGATTTCCAACTAATGACTATGCACTGGGGTACCACCTATCACAGTAACTAGTCTAGATCAGCGTACCGAGGACCACGCCCAATCCCCTATAACATAAGGCCGGAACTACCCCTTACTGGATAATTCCGAGTAAGATCACCCTACGGTTGGGATCATCAACCACACCACTAAGCCGAATAAAAAGGGGACATCTAGACAAGGATGACCTCGCCCTAATGGGCGCTACCCACATAGCCTTGCTGCATAACCCCTAATTTTCAATCATTCCCGGTTGATGAGGATAGAGGCTAAGCGTTACCTTTTTAGAACACATCTCTTAGAATGCCCACCGTCCACCTGAACGATGTTTCGAAAGCATTTATCCATACAAGTCCGTTCCGGGTTCCAACGGAACCGAAGGCACTACTCCTACTACATCCATTTTGGAATCACCCTCAGGATTAGTAGCGATTAGCCCTTACACTTCACTGTACCATCTTCGATTCAAACTCATTTTCCCCTGAAAACGTACAAACCGGATCAAAGTGGTTTTCGAGAAATTAATCCTGATCCTAGTCTCTTCGAAACGATCAGCGCATTGGCCAATATTGATAGTTAGTTATTTAACTATCAAATAACATTCACAACAACCATCAAACAATAAATAATTTCTCCCAAATTATTTATTACCCTCAAAATATCTTCGCAAGATATATTTCCATTTTTAATCCTTTGAAAACAGTTTCCAAACCATCTTCCTCTCATGGAATAAATTTCCCAAATATTTTCTATTTCCACTGAAATCACCAAGTACAAATACTTTAGATTTTCAAAATAATTTGAAAATACCTTATTATAAAATATCCCTTAAAACATTTAAATTAAAATCTACTACAATACTTATTCAAAATATATACTTAAAGAATATTTAAAATAATCTACTTATAAAATATAACACTAAATTTTATCCTTTCTAAAACAAAATACTACGTCACTTTTAATAATTACTACTATAATAAATTTGAGAAATACTTACTTCAAAATTTAATCATCTGAAAAATAATAAATTTTCTAAAACACACTTTGAAACACTTTAAAACCCTTAACTTATACTTAAAACTTCGCTTTGGAACGTACTTGGCTATTCAAGGAAATATGCTTCTCTTTCACATCCTTTAAAAATAAATCACTATTTATTTATTTTATTTTTCTCTTAAACAAATTCACATTTCTTTATAAATCCCCACCTTGAAGTTATGTTTCCAAATATCCACTGATATTTTGCTTCACTTTATAAACCCAGTTTATAAATTTGATGGTCTCATCCATCTTTTAAACAAAGTTTCAACCACTTTATCAATTTTCAAATCGATTTCCAAATCAACTCCAATTTAAAATAAATTCTTTTATTTACTCAATTTATTTTAAAAAAAATCCATTTATTCCATTAATTCCATATTTGACTTCTTATTATGATTTAAAATCTTATTTAATCTAGAATATTAATTCCATAAAAATTTCTTTTACTTCTTCCAAATTCGTTCTTCGTCCTTTCTAATAAATTTAAACCTTGAGTTTGAAATAAATTCTTTATTTCTCTAAATAATATCACTTTACTTTGAAAATTAATTATTTTCCCTTTTATTCAAAATCTCCTTTCCATACCCGGAATTTATTTAATAAAATTTAATATCACTTTTATCCTTTTCCAATTCAATCTTTAATTTATTTAAATTCTCTATAGTTATTTTACTTAAAAATTTCCTCTTATATTTTCTTTTCAAAAATTCAATTCTATATATTTTGATAACTCGGTATACCGAAATATATTCAATCAAATCATAGCGTTCATTATTTCAATTACCAATATAATTCATCACAGAATATCAAATAATCATAACACAGAATTATTCGGACAATCTAAATAATTTTGAGGAATTCAGTTGGATCCCTCCAACCTGTTTCCCTGCATCCACAAATTTTAGCACAATACCAATTCCACTTCGAGGTGGAATATCGCGGTATATGGGATTAATATAATATCATCCGCTATTATGCGGCGCATAAGGTCTCATTCGCTATATAATGCGGGAAATCAATCACTCCAATATATATACTACTATATATATAATATAACACATCAAACAATTCAATCTTTCAACCATTTATTTAAATTTAACTATTTAAATTTAAATAACCTAGATGAGTGAGATTAACTCACCTTTGCTTTTATTTGCAATCCACTTCAATATAGCCTTGGTTTCTATGACGACCCAACTTTCTACCTCCAGAAAGTTGCATCATCTTTAAGAAAGAAAGTGATAGAAAATAGAAAAGATAAAGAAGAAATAAGAAACAACATCAGAATCTCAACAGCGGAACGAATAAATTATATTACTCACATAATTTTTTCATAATATACAACATCAATCAGAGTTATACAGATAATACATCACATACTAGACAGTTATAAACACCGGTCTAGTTAATACAACTCAAATACAACACAGATACAACACAGAGATACCAACACAGCGGAACACTATACATATCTACAACGCCGAAGCCTCCTGCTCCATTGCTCCTCCACAATTCGTCAAAGCTGACCTGAATCCCTTGGCTACTCGTAAAAATTTGAGTACCCGAGAGTTTAGGAAAAACAGAAATAAACTCCGGGTCAGACATGGGTCTGGTATGAGTAACAGGTTAAAGTTGCTTAACTTTGAAAATCCTTTGAAAACAAAAGGTATCACGTAAGACTTCCCACAAATAAACATGGGTAAGTTTTTACCTTACGCTAACCAAACATTTTATAGGAAATTCAGTGATATTATAATAGGGTCTAGGGTTTTCAAGTAAAATACAGAAATAGCTGGAATGCTTACATCTCACGTTCCAACATAGTTGGGCACAACTAATACGTACAGCACTTATTGGAGATTGGATTCCATACAATGGCAGGGCTACTGGCGTACCGCCCGTCACAGTACTTGGCCTAAATCAGCGTACCGAGGATTACTCCCAATCCCCTACAACACAAGGCCGGAACCATCCCTTAATGGACAGTCCCGAACGAAACTGTAACGACCCTAGATTTTAATTTATTTAAATTAATAATTAAATGAATTTTTGAGAAAAAAGATTGTAAAATTAGTTATAATTAGATACGAGTTTCCCCGATCGTAGTAAGTGTTTGTTTCGAACAAATATTTGAAAACAAATTATAGTTATATAAAATAGAAATTATTAAGTAATTAAAATAATGTGATAAACAATGACAATAAATTATGTACCAACAAAACAAAGTAAACATACAAATGAACATCTATGTGATAAAATAATAACAAAAGTAAATACACCTAAATAAAATCTAACAACAAACTAAATTAGAAACTCATTTATCTTATAAAGTAATATTATAAAGACAAAGAAAAAGGGAAATAAAAAGAACTATGTAATTCAAGTGTAAACAAATCAGGATATATGTGAATAATGAAATAAAACAAGAGGCAAAGATATCATCAGCCGAGACAAATATGCTGGCAAAGAATAAATAGAGTAGGGTACTAAGAAATCAATGGCAATACCTTTAGTACACTACTACACCCTAACATCACTTTAAACCAGGCTTGTATTGTACAACCCAGGTATAATAAATTTCATCTCAGCCGAAAGTAAATGACTAAGGGAATCAATGCAACATACTTCCAGCATTTAATACAAAACATCTCAGCCATGCTTCTTGAATAAACAAACCATACATCACCTGTACACAACATTGTAACCCCAGTACACATCTCCTTTATACCAGCCTTCTCCTCTCAATTCATTCGAAACTGAAAAGAGATCTAAAGTAATATCATGCAAAACTAAAAACAAAATTCAACCAGAGAAATCATGCAAAAGACCAAGTGAAGTTCCAATTGCAAATTTCACAAGCAGTTTCAAAGTTAAGAAGCTCTGTTCTTTCTTCTTCCTAAAAAACTATGAGTAAACATACTGCTTTGGATATTTAAAAACATGTGTATTTGATTCATGAACAGGTTATGCTTGGCTAAGTATGTTTTAAAAGATAACTCTGCATATTTTTGTTGTACCTATTCTTTTAGATCTTTGGTTTCAGAGCAAACAAAATAGAAAAAAAATCATATGTTTTCATACAAATATTTTTTTTAAAAAAACTGGGATTTTAAAACGAAATGAGTGGTCTAAACTTAAGTTATGATTTACCAAATTGTTTCAAGCTCGAAAATAAAGAACCTGACTCTGGAACACTCGGCTTACAGTAACAATAGATTTTATAAGGAATTCAGAAATTTTAATTTAATGATTCGAATATATAGCTTGAATTCTTACTTCAATTTATGATTTTTAAAAATAAAATGAGAATTTTTAGTTAGTTATTTGGAGAGTAGTCTGTAATTGAATAAAAATTGAACTTTTATGAATTTGTAACAATCGATTCAATTTTAAATGCTAAAATCTGGTTTGTAGCAAGCTTGAACATCAAAGAATTCGAGAAAATTATCAAAGAAATTTTTCAATGCGTAAAATTTGAATACGAGATGGATGTAGGGTTTAAGGAATGAAGTGGCACCGAGATGGAAGAACCGTGATCTCGTCACCACCGATGCATCGAGTCGCGTGGAACTCCAGAGGATGGTAGAACTGGGTATTGTCGTGGCGGTGACGGAGTACGAGATGCTCCGATGGTCAGAACGATGAGGGCGAGGTGATTTAGTTCGGTGAGTTCGAACTGAAGTGTCGAGCAAATAGGCTTATTTCGATCTCGAGTCTTTTTATGTCAACCTGAAGTTCGATCTCGAGTTAGGCAGTGGTTTGTGACTGGCCGAGGTGGGTGGTGTTCGCCGGAGCGTCGCCGCGATGACGTGCACGTGCACCATGATGATTCGCGTATCAATAAATTCGGTTGGGGAAAGAACTCGAAGAAACGTTCGAGTAGATGATGGGGATACTCGGGTTCTCCTGTACTCGAGTAGGGTTGTTTCAGATAGTTTTTTTTGTAGTTTAAAATTTAAACTGAGAGGAAAGAAAAAAAAAAGGAAGGAGAAGATGCGTGAACGACATGGGGAATGACGCGGTGTAACGACCCAGAATTTCGAACAAATTAAATTGAGAATATTTAATTAATTTTAAATATTTGAACGATGATTTAATTTGAATTCCCGATATAACTTTGAAATTTGCGATTAAACATTTAAAATTTAATCGATTGAATGCTGAATAAAAATTTAAATCATCAACTTTAAGTTGAAGATTAATATTTCGAAAGCTTTTAAAATTCGTATTGAAAATACTGGGAATAATAGAAGCTTCAGTATTGAATTGTTCAGTGATTTGTTCAGTTTTGAAATTTTATCGTTCGAATCGTTATTTAAAAATAGCCGTCCGAGGCGCAGTCTCGGAATTCGACGAAACCAGTTCCGTTGGGTCCGTGATATTGAATTATTATCGGATTTCAACTTTCGTATTTATCGGAGTTGATACGTGAGCATACGGTAAGCAAACGCGTTGAGATTTTATCGAATTCAAATTTAATTTTCAATTTTAAAATTCGTCAACATCAGCCACCCTAAGTTTTCTAAGCAGACCTACTCTCTGTAAATCGCGTACTCCTGTCTCCCCTTCATCTCGTTTATACCTCACGCGAGAAATTATTTCGTTCAAAATTAAAGCAAATGTCAGAACGAAGAAAAAAATAAATGGCGAACGAAAATCAAAAGGGAATGGCCGAGTTCCCTCTCGTTCTCAGGCAACCGAACGAAACAAAAAGAAAAACAAAATCAATTTAATGGCAACTCTCCCTCTTCTCCAAATTCAAATCGAAAACCTTCGTTCGTTCGAAGATTCGTGGGCATGGCAGTTGTCGAAGTCGCGAGTAGGATGTGAGTCAATCGAGTTCAGGCGGCGACGTGATGAAGCATGGATCGAGTGGCGATTTAGGGCAAGCGATCGACGTTTGTGGTTGATCTCACGATCGATGGGAGGCGCGTGCGTGCGTACGCGAGCTCGAGGGGGGAAATCAGGTCGCGGCCAGCGGCGACTTCGGCGGATGGCAGGTGGCGATTGCAGTTCAAGGGGTGGCGAGCGATACCGTGTGGTAGCGATGGCGGCTAGGGTTTCAGCTGTGATGGGGGCTCGAGGCAGGTTGGAGGGTAGTTCGCGAAGTGACAACGGCAATGATCTGGAAGTTCGCCATTCAATGGAGTGGCGATTGGCGAGTGGAAGCTCAGTGGGGTGATCTGATTTCGCGATGACTGGAGTCGTCTCGATCTCGAGTGCGAACAGGCAGTGAAGGTATAGATTTATTTTAATTCAAAAATATGTATATATATATTAAGATTGGAATTGTATATACTGGCAGATGAAAAAAAAAATGATGAAGATAAATACACATATACACATTTTTAAACTTGCCTGATAAGTTTTAAGATAATGTATTTCTGAAAATAAAATTAATTTAGTTACTAAAGGATTTTTTTTTTTATAAAGGAGAATTTATTTAAAGTTAAATCACTAGTTCAAAATTTAAGTAATTTATTTAAATTTAAAGTGGCAACTTGAATTTTTCAATTTATCTCAAAGTATATATATATAGTTGCAATAAAAATAAATAAGCAAATATACTCACATATTTTGATATACAAACCTGTTTTAAAATTTTACAGTTACAATAAGTTTTATAAAATAGTAAGTTAAAGGAGATTTAGTTTAAAGTTAAATTTTAGTTAAACAGAAGTTATAAAAAGAAAAAGAAAAGAGAAATTGGTTTAAAGTTTAACCATTGGCAAATTAAATTTGTTTAATGGGAATTTAATTTATCCGATTATTTCGGATATTAACGAATTGTAAAATTGTTTTATACAAGGTCTGGAACCTTGAAGAAATAAACTGGAATGGAAATTGGATGGCAGGTTAAAAAGCTAAGGTGAGATTTTTCTCACTCGATCGAAAAGTGGATTTTTCAGTTATTAATTTGATTTGTTTGACTGTTTGATTGCTATTGGATGTGATATTAGATATAGTAGGATATATCTATTATATATATAGCAATATATACATATTGGCATATGTATATATTGGATTGATTGATTTCCCGCCTCGTATAGCGGATGAGACCCTATTGCGCCGTTAGTAAGCGGATTTATAAAAACCTATATACCGCGATAATTCCGTACTGGAGCGGAATTGGTATTGTGCTGACGTCTTTGGATGCAGGGAAACAGGTTGGAGGGATCCAACTAGACCCCTCACATTGATTGAATTTATTTCTACTGTGATGTGATAATCTGTGAATGATTATTGTTGTTATTGAATTGATATCTGGAAATTGTTGAAAAGCTAAAATTTAGCTGAATGGATGTTTTGACATCATTGGATTCCAAAAAATAAACGAAAATTGAACTTTTGAAATCAAAGTAGAAATTTCTAAGTGAATCAATTTTTTTGAAATTGAATAAATTTTGAAGAAAGAAAATTTTAAAGAATAAAAAGTTAATTTTTATAATCTTATCGAATTAATTCCAGAATCAAGTGAAAATGTTAAATAAATGGATTTCGTAAAATAGTGATTATAAATTGAAGAATTTAATTTAAGAATTTGGATTTTTAAATAGACTGAAAGAAACAATTGAAATATATTTTCTTTGAAAGGAATTTATTTAAAAGGAGATAAGTTGGAAATCCAATTAGAAATTTAATTGGTAAGTTGAAACGATTTGGGAAATCAATGTAAAATGATTTCAATTTAAAGAATCCATTTAAAAACAGGATGTTGAGTAATTTGAGAAAATAAGGAATTTATTTAGTAGTGATAAATAAAATTAGAAATCAATCTGTAATTGATTTAGTATTTGGAGAAGAACTTTGAGAAATCAGTATGGAATCTTTTATTTAAAGTTGAAAATAAATTTAGAAATCAATATTGAAATTGATTTGGTATTGAAGTTTTAATAAATGGAATTGGAATTTATAAAAGTTGGTTATAAATCCGAAATCACTTATTTTGATAAGTAGAGTATAGAAGTTGATAAAAAGAAGTTTTACAAGTCGAAGTGTTATTAAAATAGAAGTAGAATTTATAACCGTGTTTATAAATTCGAAAGCGATGGAATTTGATGAATTAAATATAGAAGATTATCAGAGTAGATATATTCGCGATTTTGGATAGCGAATTCCTATTGAAATGAAAATGTGTAGAAATGATTGGAATTGGGTTAAATGAAGTATATTCACGATTTTGGACAGTGAATATATTTTTAAGTAAAAATGGTTATGTTTGGGAAAGCGATATTATAAATGAAGTTAATTGTTTTAAAAGATGTTTTAAAACGTGTTAAATATCGAAATCATAGATTTCAACATTTATTGTTGAAATAGACGTTTTCGAGAAGTATAAAGAAATGATGGACTATAACACTGTTGTTATAGTAAATGATTTCCGAAAGGAAATGTTTTATATAGTATTGGGATTTACACATCTATCTAAATTCTGAATCCCTATACTAGTGATTTTGAGTCGTCGTAACGATGTTTTACGTAACATTCGTTTTGACTCAAATAAAGGTGTTAAAAGAATGTTTTCCTTAAAGAATGAATATATACTTAATTTGATTTAAGTATATCGAATATTTTCAAATGTTGAAAATAAATAGTTGTGTGAATTACTTATAATTAAATAAGTATGGAAATGGTTTTCCCATATGAAACGAAGGGTTTGAAATTTTATCTTTTAAAGATAAATTGAAAAGTGAATTGATTTGAAATTGTTTTCAAACGGTTAAGTGTGGAAATTTTATAACTAGTAAAGATATTTTTTTTTTTTTTGAAGATGAAATAATTTGGAAAATTATATGGAATCTGATGTTGTTACGCATCTTTATTGATAGTTAAATAACCGACTATCAATAATTACCTTGAGTAGATATTTGTTGTGAATTGGATGAATTTGAATGCCACACTTATTTTTGAATAATCGCTCACTATTCGGGTTAGCCGGGAAAGGACCATGGGGTCGTATAACCCATCCCGAATATGTGATACGTCGTTATGAATTGCATTTGAAGACCGGTGTAGAAGACCGGATATTTTTGAAAACGGAAGGATTACCGTCGAGTTACTCTACATCGGCTGATCTTCGGTTTAGAGGTTTTATCACCCTTAGTGACGGGAAGTATGGACGTGATTAGAAATTTATCCGGATGTGCAAGGGCTTCGTGAGAAGTGCCTTCGGTTCTGTTCGATCCCGGAACAGACTTGTATGGATTGTGTGTCTGACGTTACAATTTGAGATATAAAGCTGATTCCTTTCAAATACATTTCTGTTGGTGGCGGAGAATTTATTCTCTTAGCTTAACACCCTTCTCTGAGACGTACGAGCTCAGAGGTTATGTAGTTGAAATTCATCAGCGATATATCCCAATTTGGTAACGTGGCATACCGAGTGTTGCTGTGAAATGATCAGTGTTTGATCATTTGTGATATGATCATTTGTTTGATCTTATATCTTTGTGATCATAGGTTGATCATTTTGTTTGACCCGAAGCAGGGCTTTTTGAGAAAGCGTAGCTTTGTGGACGAGACTTCATCGAGCCTCACACCCCGGAAATGGTCGAAACAGGAAGAATGCAGCAAGGTTCTAGGGAGTAGCGCCCCTTAGTGTATGTCATTCCTTCTGGATAAAGGTGGTATCATGGTATGGAGACCAGATACTTAACCTCTGTGGTTACTGCATTATTATTATCTATGTGGTTTGTTGCGAATCGGGGATCCTCGGGAAGATCGGTGACGATCGGGGGATGGCATACGCGTGTCAGTAGTTACCTATTTTTGCAGAGGTAACCCGGCCTTGTGTTGGCAGAGATCCGATTAGGTTCTCGGGTCGTCTATTCCAGGGACGTACCCATCGTGGATAGGAAGTTCCTTAGCCTGACCATTTGTTGGAAATCCAAAGAAACAATACGCGACTTGTACGGTTTTAGTTGTATTATCTGTTATGGAATGTGGCGGTAACCTGCTATTGAACATAGTAGCTATAGTAGGCATAAGTGCGGAATGCCTATGCTGGCTAAGATTAATATTATACTTTCGAAATGTTTTCTACACTATGCACTAATAATAATATCAAAAAGAATTTGATTTTGCGTAGTAAGCATCTTTGACTATCATAAGAAGAAATCTCCTCCAATTCTGCGTTTGCATTGTGTGTGTGGTGGGAGGTCTTATGGTAGTTTCATTTTCCAAAAGCATTGCGAATTGACTTTAAATCTTTCTATTGTTTATTTTAAAGATAAACTATTTTACGATCTCACACCAGTCACCATGACTGACTCGGAGTTTATTGTTCCCTTCTAAACTCTGGGTGCCCACCAATTTCCACACGGGCAGCCTAGAGTTATATTATCAGGATATTCTGGATATTCTGGAGCTTTGGAAGCAAGCTGGATGACGAGACGTAGTATTTGTATGTGATAGTATTTATTCCGCTGTGTATTCTGTATGAGGACAAGTTTATATAACTGTCCATTGTTGTATATTGACTCTGATTGATGTATGTATAAAATGATATAGTTCTTTGTTTTAGAGATTATTCATTTATCTATTATATGTTGTTCCGCTGCGATATGTGAGATTCTGATATTGTTTTCTGTTTCTGTTTCTGCTCTTGTTCTGTTGTTGTTCTTCTTTCTTTTTCTTCTATCTTCTTCTTCTACCTTTTTCTTCTTTCTTAAAACCATAACTTTCCGGGTTTCCGGCATTCGATGGCTCAGCAGTCGATAAAGTGAGTATCGATGTTGAATTTTCGAAAGTCGAAAATTTCGGTTTGTTACAGTTGGTATCAGAGCATATGGTTAAGCGACAACCCTGCTCTGTTGGGTGTTACTCATTAGAGATAGAGTCAGCAGTACTCTAGAATGAGTTGAGTGTAATAATATGTAACGACCCTGAATTTTGAACAATTTAATTTGAAAATAATTAATTAATTTTAAATATTTGAATGATGATTTGACTCGAATTTCAAATTATCAGAATGAATTGGCGATTTAATTTTTGAATTTAATCTATTGAAAATTGAATAAAATTTGAATCTTCAATTTTAAGCCGGTTAAAAATAATTTAAAGGCTTAGAAAATTCATATAGATAATACTGAAGATAATAGAAGCTTCAGAATTGAATTTGAAAGCGATTTGTTCAATTTTGAAATTGTATTGTTTGAATTGAATTTAAAAATAGTATTCCGAAACACAGTCTCGGAATTTGACGAAACCAGTTTCATTTGATCCGTAATATTGAATTATTACTGGATTTTAAATTTCGTATTTATCGGAATTGTTTTGTGAGCGTACGACGTATAAACGCGTATAAAATCAAATCGAATTCAATTTGAATTTCTGTAAAACCGGGGTTTTTTGCATCGATTTGATATCATTGTTAAACGATTTCTCTGCTAGCTAGTTGCTTGTAGGAGTTTTGATTTGAATTGAAATTCGTTTAGAAAAATTTAACAATAAAATTTGTTAAAGAAAATATCTACAAAATAAAGATAAAAAGAAAAAAAATTGTGAAGGGTTAAGTGGGCTTTGAGAAATATATACTGGCCCATACCCATACCCTTGTCTCGGTTAAAACACGAACCCCCCCTATTTTTCTCATTCATTCGTAACCCTAAGAAAAAAAATCGAAGATAAAAAAAATGGCGGCGAGGGGAAACTAGGGCTTAGGCGATTCGATCTTCTGGCTTTGACTTCCTTCGATTTTCGTTCGTTCTTCCTCCGATCCAAAGACTAGGGCTTCGACTCTCGTTTCTCGATCGCGGCCTCTTCTCGAATCTAAGGTGAGTGACCCCCCTCACTCACATCTAATTCTTCCAAGTGCTCTACTTCGACTGTTAGTTTCATATATGTTGATACTGCTTCTCGAATTGACTTAGCTGTCGTTTGAGTGAATTATTCGTGAAATTGTTTATCCACACTGTTATACTTCACCGGTCTTCGTATTTGTTCATTCTGACCATCTGACTTTGGCTTTGTTAAAACTGTTACCTTGTAATTGTGCTTCCTATATAGGTGTATATGTATGTATATACATATGTATATATTTATGTGGAGATTGCATTGTTGTTTCTCTCTGATTTAATCAATTTCATATAAAAATGATACTGGAAATTTTTAACTGGTTCACTCTTAAGACTTTGATGATTTAGAGATGTTCGAACTCCTTTTGTCATTATGGCTTGACTTTAAATTTGACTTCGATTTTGATGTGAATTCTTCTGGAAATTGCGTTGTTTTGTTTGATTTTAGCCTTCGGTACTTGATACTGGATAATGTTTTACTTGACTTAGTTGTGATAATGTTTGACTTGATTTGAACTTGTTGCCTCCTCACTAGAACTTGTTTCACCGATGCATTGGTTTTGTATTCATGTGTGTATATATGTACATGTCTTGGTTCACTGTTATACTTCACTGCACTTGTATTTCCTCGAGCTTGTGCTATCTGGTTGATTGTATTTGAATCAGTGTTGTCCATGTTGTTTCATCCCTGTTATGTCATCCTTGGTTGGACTGTCGAACTGCAGTGCATCAATGTTGATATCCGCATTTTGATTTCATTGTAAATTTTGATTTTGTGGTCTGCACCTCATATACATTGTAGTGGTTGCACTTGTGATCGGTTTCAGTTGTAGTTACTGTCTGGTTGAGGTTTTGATCATATGTATACCTACATTCTTGTATGTATATATGTGTATGGCCATTCTTTATTTTGTCTGCACTATGAAATCTTGTAGATGTTCTTTGGGGTTGCATTCTTTCATACTGCTATGTTTTGATAAAGTGCATTCGCCACTGTCTTCTTTGTTAAGGCCTTTGCATATGTGTACATGTATATAACCTGGTCAGGTTTGGTTGTATTTCATGAATCATCTTGTAGTTGCATTTGTTTGCATTTATATGCATTCTTGCATGTATATATGTATGGTTTATCATCTTGCCTGGGGTAGCTCTGTAGTGTCACGGCTATTCAATTGTTGTTTGTACAATGGCATCATTTCAGTGCTTCATTACTCGAGTCTGGTGCTTGCATTGCCCAGTTTCGCAGTTGCATCCCCTATATGTGTTTCTACCTGAACATCACTGCATTGGTTTCATGTAGTATTTGGGCCTTACATCTTACTGTTCACTAGTAGTTGACTAGCTGTTTTGGGAGTTCCAGGTTCATTTTATTTTAATGTGTGCAGGGTGAGTTTTACCTGTTGATCATTTTTGAAACCTCGGTTTTGCATCTGGTTGGATTTGTTTGACTGTTTCAACAAGTAACAGATATGCACTTGATCCTATCTTTGTCACAAATGCTATATCACTTCATTCATTCACTGTTGTGCATTTGGCATTTATCATGCTGGACCACTGTCTGCATTCATTTCAAATGTTGTTGATATTAGTTTGTTTCACCTGACACCATACATGTAGACTTATACATGATCATAAGTTTGATTTATTTCTGGTTCATTTGGAGTTGCCATCTTCTGACTTGTTTACCTGAACTGTTAGCATTGACTTTACTTGACGGCTTGACCTTATGCATGTAGTCATATAGTAGCTGGAATTGGTCATGTTGCTTGATTCACTGCAACCATATTATCACAGTATATTTGTTTGAGTCTGGGTCCATTTCGAGCTTGAGTTGCTTTGTTGAGTTTTTGTCCACTGTTTGACTTAGTGGCCTTCCACTTAGGCTGGCACTATAATGTGCAGTCTGGTTACATGCTGTTGATCTTCACGTGACTGAAACCTTGTTGCAGTCCTACCCTTGTTTCTATGTGGTGACTTTATATTCGGTGGTGGCGAGGCGGCGCACGCGTGCGTGCACTGCAGCCACCCAAACTCGACAGTTTCGAATTGATTTTTCCTTTGCGTCGTGATGCATTGATCTTCTATGCCGTATTGGCGAGGCCGTACACGCGTGCGTGTACGGCAGCCAATAACACTGTTTATCTCTGTTGATGATTTAAATCTGCTGATTTATTGTTTAACACTGTTTAGTGTTAAAATTTTCGTTATCCGGTTTCTTTGTTTAAAGAGTCGGATAGACGGGAATTATTGTGACTGTCGTCTATTTGATTATTACTGCCTATATGCACTAATAAACTGGTTTGAATTAGACTGACCTGTGTATTATTTTCTTTTGAATATAATACTCGGGTCAGACCGAGTATTTTTACAGCTTGAAGATTTTCGAGCAGCGAAGTTAGAGAGAGAGAGTAAAGAATCATATTTAGTTCAGAAGAAAATTGTATTTTAAATATTCCGCTGTATCAGTATCAAAATTGTATAAACTCTGATGTATATAAAAAGATTTATAGTAATGAAATAAAATTCATTTGTTTTAATTGATTGTTATTATCTGTGTTTCTGTGGCTGATTCTGTTTAAACCTTATAAACTAAATAACAATTCGTCTTTTTGAACGTTTCTAGTTGGTTTAATCACCGACTGGAGGCGGTCAAAAGGGGGAATGTTACAAGGTGGTATCAGAGCTTTGGTTTACACAAAGCTTAGTTTATGATGTTTAATATGAATAGTTACTAGAAACACTTTAAAAGAAGATGTTTTTCAAATCCAAAGAAGTATAAAATTGTCTTTGAAAATGAAGAATTTTAACTTGAGAAAGTTAAATTGAATTGAGTTGGTATTAATAAATATATGATTTGAAATTTAACTAAAGAAAAGTTAAATAAATTGAACTGGATTTGATAAATTATTGAGATGAAAAGTTAAACTTGAAAGATAAGTGATTATATGATATGAATTGGGAAGTTTAAATTAATAAGTTGTATAACTTATAAAATGAGAAAGTGTAAGTCAAACCAGTTGTTAAATGGTTAAACAGTTTTGTTAAGTGAAACAAAATCTGAATTTTGAATGTGATATGAATTTGACTTTAGTACAAGTTAAATAAAATGATTTTTGAAATGAAATCTAAGTTAAGTTAAATAAAATAGAATTTCAAATAAATTTGAGACGAACTTAAGTTGTATGGTGAAAATAAATGCAAGTAGAGATAAAATGAAACATGGCTTAAGTAATAGTGAATGAAATTGAATTTGATATCAAAATGAATTGATAAAGTGAAGTAATGAATATGAATTTGAGTTATATAAAGAAAATTCGACTTTAATTGTAAAAGTGAATTGTGAATATGGTGAGTATAAGAATTCAATCAGAATTGGAATATAAACCAATTGAAATTAAGTGTGTTGAACCAAATTGAATGTAAGCAAGGTGAATAAATTTGGTTAAGTTGAATGTGCATTAGTTTTGCTAGTTGATTGTATAGATATTCATTAAGTGTTAATGAAATTGTATTAATGGAAATTGGAAGCTAAGTAATTGAATTCAAATTGAAAGGTAAGAAATCTAAATAGAACCAAATTTGATTTGAATTGAAGTAAACTAACTTGAATATAAATTAGTAAATGTGAACTAATTGAATATGAATGAATGTTAGTAAAATCCAATGTGAATGAATCAAATGTGATTAAATTGGAAACCAAGTCGATGAATGATTTATTAAGGAACTAGTAGATTGTCTTGGAAATGGAAAATTGATAAATTTATATAATAGTTTAAATTGGAATTTTTGAATTATTATAAACGGCTTAAATTGAAGATTTGAAAGTGTTGATAAAATATTGGGATTGTATAAGTGTTGAAAGTGAAATATTTAATGGATTTCATAAGTGAATGGAAATTACAGAATTAAGATTTTGAAGTTATAAAATGAATCGGAGTTGCGAAATAAAAGAATTTATAAGTAATTTACTTATAAATAAAATTCTGATATAAAACTGAGTTATAGTAGGAATGGTTAATAAAGCAACTTTTATGAATTGAAGTCTTTATAAATAGAAGTGAAATTTATAAACATTGTTATAAATTCGAAACTGACGTATTTTGATAAGTAAAATTCTGTATAGCTTGTTAAAAGAAGTATATTCACAAATTTTGGACCGTGAATATATTATTGAATGAAATGGACATGTTTAGGAATGTGATATTTTAAAACGAAGTAATTATTTTAAAAAGATGTTTTCAAAGGCATTGAATATCGAAACCATAGATTTCAACATTCATTGTTGAAATAGACGTTTTCGAATATAAGGAAATGGTGGACTATAACACTGTTGTTATAGTAAATGATTTCCGAAAGGAAATGTTTTGTATAGTATTGGGATTTATACATCTATCTAAATTTTGAATCCCTATACTAATGATTTTGAGTTGTCGTAACGATGTTTTACGTAACATTCGTTTTAACTCAAATGAATATGTGAAAGAGAATGATTTCCTTAAAGATGAAATATATACTTGATTTTGATTTAAGTATATCGAATATTTTCAGATGTTGAAAATAAAATGGATTGTGAATTACTTATTTTTAAATAAGTATGGAAATGTTTTCCAAATATGAAATGTTGTGAATATATTCCGTAAGGAATAAATGATTTGAAATTCATTTTTGAAGTCGAAGTTGAAAAGTTAAATGAGAATTTGAACAATTAGTTCAATTTGGAATTTTTCAAAAAGTTGAATCGTTAAGTTAAAATTGAGTTTAACTTCGACATCAAAGACAATTTAAGTTGAGCTTTGAATTTCAGATGATGATTTGGATTGCATGTCTAACATTGTGAATTGATGACATAGCAATTGATCTCTATTAAATATATATCTGTTGGTGGCGGAGAATTTATTCTCTTAGCTTAACACCCTTCTCTGAGACGTACGAGCTCAGAGGTTATATATCGATAGACATCAATTCTGTGTTGAAAATTGACGATGTAAGCGTGAAATCCAAATTGAATGTGAAAGTCGATAATGAAATGGAATTATGAATATGAATTAGGTTTGAGATAACCTTAAATTTCCAAATCGACTTAGAGGAAAATTTTGAAATCCTCTATTTTGTTATGAATATGGAATATGTAAGTTTTAGAACTTATATATATGAATGCGGTAAATTTGAAACCGTTAGTTTAGAAAGACATTGTTATGGAAATCTTATGTATGTTTACATAGATGTTATATGTACGAAATGTGAAATGAAAGTACTACATATATGATATTATGTTTTCTAAACTGAGGATGTGGAAAAGTACCTTCCATTTATTATTATTGGAGAAGGTATTGGAACTCGTGAAGAGTATCCATTTGAAATTCGTAGCTACGTAGAATTTTAGTCAGAGTGACTATTTGAATAGGAAATCCTTCGCGATAGTTCATCGCGATGAGATTAGATTTGATTGATGATGTTAGCGTAATTTGAGGGGCGAGATGCCCACAGTTACAAGCGATTCCACTGGGATAGTGGCGTAACCGCCGAGTAAACTGCAATCTAATGCCAGGCGAAATTTGAGGGACGTGATGCCTACAGACACGAGCGATTCTACTGGGATAGTAGCGTAACCGCCGTGTGTACTGCAATCTATGGCGACAACCATGGCGAAATTTAAGAGATGAGAAATCTACAGCCACAAGCGACTCTACTGGGATAGTAGCGTAACCGCCGGGTGGAACTGTAATCCATGGGGGAACGTGCTTTCCATATCCATTTTTTTAAAAGAATTTTTTAAAAGTATTTTCACTGGGAATTGAAGCAAATATATTTAGTACTTGGAGATTTTTAGACCTGCGCCTGGCCAGCGTATGCCTAATGTCTGTGAGAACGAAGATGGACTTGTTAAATTTCGAGTTAGCAAGTATTTTCAGACTGTAAATAGCAAATCAATAGTTTGAAATTAAAATTACGAAATTCCTACCTAATGAACTAAGGAAGAGGATCTTAGAAATGTTTTGAAAGTCCACAGCTTTGGAAGATATATACTATATAAATCTCTAATGTGAAGAATTTTAAGTTTGAATCTGAGTTGTAAATCGAAAATGTTGATAAAAGACTTTTGCGTTTTGATTTTAGAAATCAATGATTGTAGAAATCATTGAACAAAAGAGAAGATAAACAGAACTAGTGAGATTAAACAAATGGAATGAATCCTATATTCATTTATTTGTAATAAGTTTCAAGCTTAGTAAAAATTGAGTAAGGTATAAATATTAATGAAATTTTAACGACTTTTCCTTTTCGTGGACGAAAAGTTTTTAAGGAGGGGAGTTTGTAACGACCCTGAATTTTGAACAATTTAATTTGAAAATATTTAATTAATTTTAAATATTTGAATGATGATTTGACTCGAATTTCAAATTATCAGAATGAATTGGCGATTTAATTTTTTAATTTAATCTATTGAAAATTGAATAAAATTTGAATCTTCAATTTTAAGCCGGTTAAAAATAATTTAAAGGCTTAGAAAATTCATATAGATAATACTGAAGATAATAGAAGCTTCAGAATTGAATTTGAAAGCGATTTGTTCAATTTTGAAATTGTATTGTTTGAATTGAATTTAAAAATAGTATTCCAAAACACAGTCTCGGAATTTGACGAAACCAGTTTCATTTGATCCGTAATATTGAATTATTACTGGATTTTAAATTTTGTATTTATCGGAATTGTTTTGTGAGCGTACGACGTATAAACGCGTATAAAATCAAATCGAATTCAATTTGAATTTCTGTAAAACCGGGGTTTTTTGCATCGATTTGATATCATTGTTAAACGATTTCTCTGCTAGCTAGTTGCTTGTAGGAGTTTTGATTTGAATTGAAATTCGTTTAGAAAAATTTAACAATAAAATTTGTTAAAGAAAATATCTACAAAATAAAGATAAAAAGAAAAAAAATTGTGAAGGGTTAAGTGGGCTTTGAGAAATATATACTGGCCCATACCCATACCCTTGTCTCGGTTAAAACACGAACCCCCCCTATTTTTCTCATTCATTCGTAACCCTAAGAAAAAAAATCGAAGACAAAAAAAATGGCGGCGAGGGGAAACTAGGGCTTAGGCGATTCGATCTTCTGGCTTTGACTTCCTTCGATTTTCGTTCGTTCTTCCTCCGATCCAAAGACTAGGGCTTCGACTCTCGTTTCTCGATCGCGGCCTCTTCTCGAATCTAAGGTGAGTGACCCCCCTCACTCACATCTAATTCTTCCAAGTGCTCTACTTCGACTGTTAGTTTCATATATGTTGATACTGCTTCTCGAATTGACTTAGCTGTCGTTTGAGTGAATTATTCGTGAAATTGTTTATCCACACTGTTATACTTCACCGGTCTTCGTATTTGTTCATTCTGACCATCTGACTTTGGCTTTGTTAAAACTGTTACCTTGTAATTGTGCTTCCTATATAGGTGTATATGTATGTATATACATATGTATATATTTATGTGGAGATTGCATTGTTGTTTCTCTCTGATTTAATCAATTTCATATAAAAATGATACTGGAAATTTTTAACTGGTTCACTCTTAAGACTTTGATGATTTAGAGATGTTCGAACTCCTTTTGTCATTATGGCTTGACTTTAAATTTGACTTCGATTTTGATGTGAATTCTTCTGGAAATTGCGTTGTTTTGTTTGATTTTAGCCTTCGGTACTTGATACTGGATAATGTTTTACTTGACTTAGTTGTGATAATGTTTGACTTGATTTGAACTTGTTGCCTCCTCACTAGAACTTGTTTCACCGATGCATTGGTTTTGTATTCATGTGTGTATATATGTACATGTCTTGGTTCACTGTTATACTTCACTGCACTTGTATTTCCTCGAGCTTGTGCTATCTGGTTGATTGTATTTGAATCAGTGTTGTCCATGTTGTTTCATCCCTGTTATGTCATCCTTGGTTGGACTGTCGAACTGCAGTGCATCAATGTTGATATCCGCATTTTGATTTCATTGTAAATTTTGATTTTGTGGTCTGCACCTCATATACATTGTAGTGGTTGCACTTGTGATCGGTTTCAGTTGTAGTTACTGTCTGGTTGAGGTTTTGATCATATGTATACCTACATTCTTGTATGTATATATGTGTATGGCCATTCTTTATTTTGTCTGCACTATGAAATCTTGTAGATGTTCTTTGGGGTTGCATTCTTTCATACTGCTATGTTTTGATAAAGTGCATTCGCCACTGTCTTCTTTGTTAAGGCCTTTGCATATGTGTACATGTATATAACCTGGTCAGGTTTGGTTGTATTTCATGAATCATCTTGTAGTTGCATTTGTTTGCATTTATATGCATTCTTGCATGTATATATGTATGGTTTATCATCTTGCCTGGGGTAGCTCTGTAGTGTCACGGCTATTCAATTGTTGTTTGTACAATGGCATCATTTCAGTGCTTCATTACTCGAGTCTGGTGCTTGCATTGCCCAGTTTCGCAGTTGCATCCCCTATATGTGTTTCTACCTGAACATCACTGCATTGGTTTCATGTAGTATTTGGGCCTTACATCTTACTGTTCACTAGTAGTTGACTAGCTGTTTTGGGAGTTCCAGGTTCATTTTATTTTAATGTGTGCAGGGTGAGTTTTACCTGTTGATCATTTTTGAAACCTCGGTTTTGCATCTGGTTGGATTTGTTTGACTGTTTCAACAAGTAACAGATATGCACTTGATCCTATCTTTGTCACAAATGCTATATCACTTCATTCATTCACTGTTGTGCATTTGGCATTTATCATGCTGGACCACTGTCTGCATTCATTTCAAATGTTGTTGATATTAGTTTGTTTCACCTGACACCATACATGTAGACTTATACATGATCATAAGTTTGATTTATTTCTGGTTCATTTGGAGTTGCCATCTTCTGACTTGTTTACCTGAACTGTTAGCATTGACTTTACTTGACGGCTTGACCTTATGCATGTAGTCATATAGTAGCTGGAATTGGTCATGTTGGTTGATTCACTGCAACCATATTATCACAGTATATTTGTTTGAGTCTGGGTCCATTTTGAGCTTGAGTTGCTTTGTTGAGTTTTTGTCCACTGTTTGACTTAGTGGCCTTCCACTTAGGCTGGCACTATAATGTGCAGTCTGGTTACATGCTGTTGATCTTCACGTGACTGAAACCTTGTTGCAGTCCTACCCTTGTTTCTATGTGGTGACTTTATATTCGGTGGTGGCGAGGCGGCGCACGCGTGCGTGCACTGCAGCCACCCAAACTCGACAGTTTCGAATTGATTTTTCCTTTGCGTCGTGATGCATTGATCTTCTATGCCGTATTGGCGAGGCCGTACACGCGTGCGTGTACGGCAGCCAATAACACTGTTTATCTCTGTTGATGATTTAAATCTGCTGATTTATTGTTTAACACTGTTTAGTGTTAAAATTTTCGTTATCCGGTTTCTTTGTTTAAAGAGTCGGATAGACGGGAATTATTGTGACTGTCGTCTATTTGATTATTACTGCCTATATGCACTAATAAACTGGTTTGAATTAGACTGACCTGTGTATTATTTTCTTTTGAATATAATACTCGGGTCAGACCGAGTATTTTTACAGCTTGAAGATTTTCGAGCAGCGAAGTTAGAGAGAGAGAGTAAAGAATCATATTTAGTTCAGAAGAAAATTGTATTTTAAATATTCCGCTGTATCAGTATCAAAATTGTATAAACTCTGATGTATATAAAAAGATTTATAGTAATGAAATAAAATTCATTTGTTTTAATTGATTGTTATTATCTGTGTTTCTGTGGCTGATTCTGTTTAAACCTTATAAACTAAATAACAATTCGTCTTTTTGAACGTTTCTAGTTGGTTTAATCACCGACTGGAGGCGGTCAAAAGGGGGAATGTTACAAGGTGGTATCAGAGCTTTGGTTTACACAAAGCTTAGTTTATGATGTTTAATATGAATAGTTACTAGAAACACTTTAAAAGAAGATGTTTTTCAAATCCAAAGAAGTATAAAATTGTCTTTGAAAATGAAGAATTTTAACTTGAGAAAGTTAAATTGAATTGAGTTGGTATTAATAAATATATGATTTGAAATTTAACTAAAGAAAAGTTAAATAAATTGAACTGGATTTGATAAATTATTGAGATGAAAAGTTAAACTTGAAAGATAAGTGATTATATGATATGAATTGGGAAGTTTAAATTAATAAGTTGTATAACTTATAAAATGAGAAAGTGTAAGTCAAACCAGTTGTTAAATGGTTAAACAGTTTTGTTAAGTGAAACAAAATCTGAATTTTGAATGTGATATGAATTTGACTTTAGTACAAGTTAAATAAAATGATTTTTGAAATGAAATCTAAGTTAAGTTAAATAAAATAGAATTTCAAATAAATTTGAGACGAACTTAAGTTGTATGGTGAAAATAAATGCAAGTAGAGATAAAATGAAACATGGCTTAAGTAATAGTGAATGAAATTGAATTTGATATCAAAATGAATTGATAAAGTGAAGTAATGAATATGAATTTGAGTTATATAAAGAAAATTCGACTTTAATTGTAAAAGTGAATTGTGAATATGGTGAGTATAAGAATTCAATCAGAATTGGAATATAAACCAATTGAAATTAAGTGTGTTGAACCAAATTGAATGTAAGCAAGGTGAATAAATTTGGTTAAGTTGAATGTGCATTGGTTTTGCTAGTTGATTGTATAGATATTCATTAAGTGTTAATGAAATTGTATTAATGGAAATTGGAAGCTAAGTAATTGAATTCAAATTGAAAGGTAAGAAATCTAAATAGAACCAAATTTGATTTGAATTGAAGTAAACTAACTTGAATATAAATTAGTAAATGTGAACTAATTGAATATGAATGAATGTTAGTAAAATCCAATGTGAATGAATCAAATGTGATTAAATTGGAAACCAAGTCGATGAATGATTTATTAAGGAACTAGTAGATTGTCTTGGAAATGGAAAATTGATAAATTTATATAATAGTTTAAATTGGAATTTTTGAATTATTATAAACGGCTTAAATTGAAGATTTGAAAGTGTTGATAAAATATTGGGATTGTATAAGTGTTGAAAGTGAAATATTTAATGGATTTCATAAGTGAATGGAAATTACAGAATTAAGATTTTGAAGTTATAAAATGAATCGGAGTTGCGAAATAAAAGAATTTATAAGTAATTTACTTATAAATAAAATTCTGATATAAAACTGAGTTATAGTAGGAATGGTTAATAAAGCAACTTTTATGAATTGAAGTCTTTATAAATAGAAGTGAAATTTATAAACATTGTTATAAATTCGAAACTGACGTATTTTGATAAGTAAAATTCTGTATAGCTTGTTAAAAGAAGTATATTCACAAATTTTGGACCGTGAATATATTATTGAATGAAATGGACATGTTTAGGAATGTGATATTTTAAAACGAAGTAATTATTTTAAAAAGATGTTTTCAAAGGCATTGAATATCGAAACCATAGATTTCAACATTCATTGTTGAAATAGACGTTTTCGAATATAAGGAAATGGTGGACTATAACACTGTTGTTATAGTAAATGATTTCCGAAAGGAAATGTTTTGTATAGTATTGGGATTTATACATCTATCTAAATTTCGAATCCCTATACTAATGATTTTGAGTTGTCGTAACGATGTTTTACGTAACATTCGTTTTAACTCAAATGAATATGTGAAAGAGAATGATTTCCTTAAAGATGAAATATATACTTGATTTTGATTTAAGTATATCGAATATTTTCAGATGTTGAAAATAAAATGGATTGTGAATTACTTATTTTTAAATAAGTATGGAAATGTTTTCCAAATATGAAATGTTGTGAATATATTCCGTAAGGAATAAATGATTTGAAATTCATTTTTGAAGTCGAAGTTGAAAAGTTAAATGAGAATTTGAACAATTAGTTCAATTTGGAATTTTTCAAAAAGTTGAATCGTTAAGTTAAAATTGAGTTTAACTTCGACATCAAAGACAATTTAAGTTGAGCTTTGAATTTCAGATGATGATTTGGATTGCATGTCTAACATTGTGAATTGATGACATAGCAATTGATCTCTATTAAATATATATCTGTTGGTGGCGGAGAATTTATTCTCTTAGCTTAACACCCTTCTCTGAGACGTACGAGCTCAGAGGTTATATATCGATAGACATCAATTCTGTGTTGAGAATTGACGATGTAAGCGTGAAATCCAAATTGAATGTGAAAGTCGATAATGAAATGGAATTATGAATATGAATTAGGTTTGAGATAACCTTAAATTTCCAAATCGACTTAGAGGAAAATTTTGAAATCCTCTATTTTGTTATGAATATGGAATATGTAAGTTTTAGAACTTATATATATGAATGCGGTAAATTTGAAACCGTTAGTTTAGAAAGACATTGTTATGGAAATCTTATGTATGTTTACATAGATGTTATATGTACGAAATGTGAAATGAAAGTACTACATATATGATATTATGTTTTCTAAACTGAGGATGTGGAAAAGTACCTTCCATTTATTACTATTGGAGAAGGTATTGGAACTCGTGTAGAGTATCCATTTGAAATTCGTAGCTACGTAGAATTTTAGTCAGAGTGACTATTTGAATCGGAAATCCTTCGCGATAGTTCATCGCGATGAGATTAGATTTGATTGATGATGTTAGCGTAATTTGAGGGGCGAGATGCCCACAGTTACAAGCGATTCCACTGGGATAGTGGCGTAACCGCCGAGTAAACTGCAATCTAATGCCAGGCGAAATTTGAGGGACGTGATGCCTACAGACACGAGCGATTCTACTGGGATAGTAGCGTAACCGCCGTGTGTACTGCAATCTATGGCGACAACCATGGCGAAATTTAAGAGATGAGAAATCTACAGCCACAAGCGACTCTACTGGGATAGTAGCGTAACCGCCGGGTGGAACTGTAATCCATGGGGGAACGTGCTTTCCATATCCATTTTTTTAAAAGAATTTTTTAAAAGTATTTTCACTGGGAATTGAAGCAAGTATATTTAGTACTTGGAGATTTTTAGACCTACGCCTGGCCAGCGTATGCCTAATGTCTGTGAGAACGAAGATGGACTTGTTAAATTTCGAGTTAGCAAGTATTTTCAGACTGTAAATAGCAAATCAATAGTTTGAAATTAAAATTACGAAATTCCTACCTAATGAACTAAGGAAGAGGATCTTAGAAATGTTTTGAAAGTCCACAGCTTTGGAAGATATATACTATATAAATCTCTAATGTGAAGAATTTTAAGTTTGAATCTGAGTTGTAAATCGAAAATGTTGATAAAAGACTTTTGCGTTTTGATTTTAGAAATCAATGATTGTAGAAATCATTGAACAAAAGAGAAGATAAACAGAACTAGTGAGATTAAACAAATGGAATGAATCCTATATTCATTTATTTGTAATAAGTTTCAAGCTTAGTAAAAATTGAGTAAGGTATAAATATTAATGAAATTTTAACGACTTTTCCTTTTCGTGGACGAAAAGTTTTTAAGGAGGGGAGTTTGTAACGACCCTGAATTTTGAACAATTTAATTTGAAAATATTTAATTAATTTTAAATATTTGAATGATGATTTGACTCGAATTTCAAATTATCAGAATGAATTGGCGATTTAATTTTTTAATTTAATCTATTGAAAATTGAATAAAATTTGAATCTTCAATTTTAAGACGGTTAAAAATAATTTAAAGGCTTAGAAAATTCATATAGATAATACTGAAGATAATAGAAGCTTCAGAATTGAATTTGAAAGCGATTTGTTCAATTTTGAAATTGTATTGTTTGAATTGAATTTAAAAATAGTATTCCAAAACACAGTCTCGGAATTTGACGAAACCAGTTTCATTTGATCCGTAATATTGAATTATTACTGGATTTTAAATTTTGTATTTATCGGAATTGTTTTGTGAGCGTACGACGTATAAACGCGTATAAAATCAAATCGAATTCAATTTGAATTTCTGTAAAACCGGGGTTTTTTGCATCGATTTGATATCATTGTTAAACGATTTCTCTGCTAGCTAGTTGCTTGTAGGAGTTTTGATTTGAATTGAAATTCGTTTAGAAAAATTTAACAATAAAATTTGTTAAAGAAAATATCTACAAAATAAAGATAAAAAGAAAAAAAATTGTGAAGGGTTAAGTGGGCTTTGAGAAATATATACTGGCCCATACCCATACCCTTGTCTCGGTTAAAACACGAACCCCCCCTATTTTTCTCATTCATTCGTAACCCTAAGAAAAAAAATCGAAGACAAAAAAAATGGCGGCGAGGGGAAACTAGGGCTTAGGCGATTCGATCTTCTGGCTTTGACTTCCTTCGATTTTCGTTCGTTCTTCCTCCGATCCAAAGACTAGGGCTTCGACTCTCGTTTCTCGATCGCGGCCTCTTCTCGAATCTAAGGTGAGTGACCCCCCTCACTCACATCTAATTCTTCCAAGTGCTCTACTTCGACTGTTAGTTTCATATATGTTGATACTGCTTCTCGAATTGACTTAGCTGTCGTTTGAGTGAATTATTCGTGAAATTGTTTATCCACACTGTTATACTTCACCGGTCTTCGTATTTGTTCATTCTGACCATCTGACTTTGGCTTTGTTAAAACTGTTACCTTGTAATTGTGCTTCCTATATAGGTGTATATGTATGTATATACATATGTATATATTTATGTGGAGATTGCATTGTTGTTTCTCTCTGATTTAATCAATTTCATATAAAAATGATACTGGAAATTTTTAACTGGTTCACTCTTAAGACTTTGATGATTTAGAGATGTTCGAACTCCTTTTGTCATTATGGCTTGACTTTAAATTTGACTTCGATTTTGATGTGAATTCATCTGGAAATTGCATTGTTTTGTTTGATTTTAGCCTTCGGTACTTGATACTGGATAATGTTTTACTTGACTTAGTTGTGATAATGTTCGACTTGATTTGAACTTGTTGCCTCCTCACTAGAACTTGTTTCACCGATGCATTGGTTTTGTATTCATGTGTGTATATATGTACATGTCTTGGTTCACTGTTATACTTCACTGCACTTGTATTTCCTCGAGCTTGTGCTATCTGGTTGATTGTATTTGAATCAGTGTTGTCCATGTTGTTTCATCCCTGTTATGTCATCCTTGGTTGGACTGTCGAACTGCAGTGCATCAATGTTGATATCCGCATTTTGATTTCATTGTAAATTTTGATTTTGTGGTCTACACCTCATATACATTGTAGTGGTTGCACTTGTGATCGGTTTCAGTTGTAGTTACTGTCTGGTTGAGGTTTTGATCATATGTATACCTACATTCTTGTATGTATATATGTGTATGGCCATTCTTTATTTTGTCTGCACTATGAAATCTTGTAGATGTTCTTTGGGGTTGCATTCTTTCATACTGCTATGTTTTGATAAAGTGCATTCGCCACTGTCTTCTTTGTTGAGGCCTTTGCATATGTGTACATGTATATAACCTGGTCAGGTTTGGTTGTATTTCATGAATCATCTTGTAGTTGCATTTGTTTGCATTTATATGCATTCTTGCATGTATATATGTATGGTTTATCATCTTGCCTGGGGTAGCTCTGTAGTGTCACGGCTATTCAATTGTTGTTTGTACAATGGCATCATTTCAGTGCTTCATTACTCGAGTCTGGTGCTTGCATTGCCCAGTTTCGCAGTTGCATCCCCTATATGTGTTTCTACCTGAACATCACTGCATTGGTTTCATGTAGTATTTGGGCCTTACATCTTACTGTTCACTAGTAGTTGACTAGCTGTTTTGGGAGTTCCAGGTTCATTTTATTTTAATGTGTGCAGGGTGAGTTTTACCTGTTGATCATTTTTGAAACCTCGGTTTTGCATCTGGTTGGATTTGTTTGACTGTTTCAACAAGTAACAGATATGCACTTGATCCTATCTTTGTCACAAATGCTATATCACTTCATTCATTCACTGTTGTGCATTTGGCATTTATCATGCTGGACCACTGTCTGCATTCATTTCAAATGTTGTTGATATTAGTTTGTTTCACCTGACACCATACATGTAGACTTATACATGATCATAAGTTTGATTTATTTCTGGTTCATTTGGAGTTGCCATCTTCTGACTTGTTTACCTGAACTGTTAGCATTGACTTTACTTGACTGCTTGACCTTATGCATGTAGTCATATAGTAGCTGGAATTGGTCGTGTTGCTTGATTCACTGCAACCATATTATCACAGTATATTTGTTTGAGTCTGGGTCCATTTCGAGCTTGAGTTGCTTTGTTGAGTTTTTGTCCACTGTTTGACTTAGTGGCCTTCCACTTAGGCTGGCACTATAATGTGCAGTCTGGTTACATGCTGTTGATCTTCACGTGACTGAAACCTTGTTGCAGTCCTACCCTTGTTTCTATGTGGTGACTTTATATTCGGTGGTGGCGAGGCGGCGCACGCGTGCGTGCACTGCAGCCACCCAAACTCGACAGTTTCGAATTGATTTTTCCTTTGCGTCGTGATGCATTGATCTTCTATGCCGTATTGGCGAGGCCGTACACGCGTGCGTGTACGGCAGCCAATAACACTGTTTATCTCTGTTGATGATTTAAATCTGCTGATTTATTGTTTAACACTGTTTAGTGTTAAAATTTTCGTTATCCGGTTTCTTTGTTTAAAGAGTCGGATAGACGGGAATTATTGTGACTGTCGTCTATTTGATTATTACTGCCTATATGCACTAATAAACTGGTTTGAATTAGACTGACCTGTGTATTATTTTCTTTTGAATATAATACTCGGGTCAGACCGAGTATTTTTACAGCTTGAAGATTTTCGAGCAGCGAAGTTAGAGAGAGAGTAAAGAATCATATTTAGTTCAGAAGAAAATTGTATTTTAAATATTCCGCTGTATCAGTATCAAAATTGTATAAACTCTGATGTATATAAAAAGATTTATAGTAATGAAATAAAATTCATTTGTTTTAATTGATTGTTATTATCTGTGTTTCTGTGGCTGATTCTGTTTAAACCTTATAAACTAAATAACAATTCGTCTTTTTGAACGTTTCTAGTTGGTTTAATCACCGACTGGAGGCGGTCAACAGGGGGAATGTTACATAATAGATATGAGCGCGTATTTGTTATTTGAATATGAAATTGTTTTGTATTGTGTTGACTTATCGGTTGATTGTTTATGGATTCTGGTCGGTGCAGTCTAGCTAACTGTAATCGATAGGGGTTTCTAAACTCTAAACAAGATAAACCGACACAGTATTGATTTTAAATAGGGTAAATGAAATAATTTTACCCAAAACTATTTTTGTATAGAAAAGAAATGATTTTCTGTAAATAATTACAGTATATGGTTGCATGGTTGCTAGAAGTAATAATATTAAACTATTATCATTGAAATTAAATGAGAAATTGGAATTATAACTCCAAATTTAAGAAATGAATCCATATACAAGTAGAATTTGAGAATGTAAATTATAAATGTGAATTGTAATTTAAAACGGAATTCCAGAGAAGTTTTTGGAAATGTGTTGAAAAGAATCTGAAAATTTTGGAGATTTGGAAGTTTAAATCTTTTTGATTTGAAGATGAATTTCAAAGGTTTGAAAAGTATTTTGGAGAATTGAAAGCTCTAAACTCTTTTCGGTCGCTGGAAAATAATTTCGATGATGATCGCGACATCACCGGTGTTTATTTTCGGGTTTCCAAAAGAGAAATTGCTGCCAAATTGTTTTAAATGGAAGTTGTTTGAAAAATTTGGGTTTTGTTTTTTTGACTTGTTTTCAAAATGGCTTTGATGTTGAAAAGACTCTGGAATACTATATATAAAAATATTATGAAATTGATAACTTATAAAATATTGAGATCTGATTGGAATGAAATTCAAATTGTAAATGAATTTATAACTTGGAATAGAATTCAAGAAGGTAATTGAAAATTTAAAATTCGATAATGGAATGAAATTGTGAATATGAATTTATAATTGAAAATAGAATTCTAATGGAACGAAATTGTAAAGTGAAAGTATAAATGATTGTATAAATCGGAATGTAAGTAAGTTGAAGACTTATAAATATTTGAAATTTGATTGAAAATGAGATTCAAATCGAAATGAATGAATGTGTGAATAAATAAATTTGAAATTGCAAGTGCAAGAAAATGAAATTGAAAGTTAAAATTCATTTTGAATTTGAAAGTAAATAAAATGGGAATTGAACTTGATTTGTGAAAAAATGAAGTGAAGTATTAAACTCAAATTAGTAAGTAAAGCTAATTGAATATTGATCAAATGAATTAGTAATTGGAACTAATTTAAGATAGTGCAGTTGTAAATGGCAGATAATTGATAAAATTCAATATCCAGAAGTAAACTAAATCCAAATTAGATTGGAATTGTGAATTGAATTCGAATGAGAATTGAAATGTAAAATTGAATGAGAATAGATATGTAACTTCAATAGTAAGTTAAAAATGTGTAAACAGTTTATATTTGAAATTTTGTAATAGAATTTGCAAAATAGTTTGAATGCTGTAACTAGATATAATGGCTAGTAGATATACAGGTATAAAGGAATTGAATTTGATTTCACAGATAATTTGAATTGCTCGAAAAAGGTATGTATTTAAATTTGAATATGAGATTTGCTGATTTTTGGTCTAGCCGCTTGGCTTTTTCTTTTTCTTTTTGAAATCTGAGAGTCCGTAGGGACGTTTTGTAGTCGTACCGTATTAGCCGCGCAAAGGAGACGCTGGCGAAATTTTTCGAAAATTTCGAGTGTTAGAAAATTTTTGAAAAATTTTGAAAGTTTAAAATTTGAATTTTGAAGTAAACAATGTTGTTTAAAACTCATAATTGAAGTTAGAAAGCTAGTTGAATGATAACGAATCTTTATTAGAAAGATTGGTTTTGAAAATTTGAGAAAACTATTAGATTGTGAAAAATAGTAGACGAGTTAAGGACATTTTTCCTAACTTGTAATTTCGAGGACGAAATTCTTTTAAGGGGGGAAGTCTGTAACGACCCAGAATTTCGAACAAATTAAATTGAGAATATTTAATTAATTTTAAATATTTGAACGATGATTTAATTTGAATTCCCGATATAACTTTGAAATTTGCGATTAAACATTTAAAATTTAATCGATTGAATGCTGAATAAAAATTTAAATCTTCAACTTTAAGTTGAAGATTAATATTTCGAAAGCTTTTAAAATTCGTATTGACAATACTGGAAATAATAGAAGCTTCAGTATTGAATTGTTCAGTGATTTGTTCAGTTTTGAAATTTTATCGTTCGAATCGTTATTTAAAAATAGCCGTCCGAGGCGCAGTCTCGGAATTCGACGAAACCAGTTCCGTTGGGTCCATGATATTGAATTATTATCGGATTTCAACTTTCGTATTTATCGGAGTTGATACGTGAGCATACGGTAAGCAAACGCGTTGAGATTTTATCGAATTCAAATTTAATTTTCAATTTTAAAATTCGTCAACATCAGCCACCCTAAGTTTTCTAAGTAGACCTACTCTCTGTAAATCGCGTACTCCTGTCTCCCCTTCATCTCGTTTATACCTCACGCGAGAAATCATTTCGTTCAAAATTAAAGCAAATGTCAGAACGAAGAAAAAAATAAATGGCGAACGAAAATCAAAAGGGAATGGCCGAGTTCCCTCTCGTTCTCAGGCAACCGAACGAAACAAAAAGAAAAACAAAATCAATTTAATGGCAACTCTCCCTCTTCTCCAAATTCAAATCGAAAACCTTCGTTCGTTCGAAGATTCGTGGGCATGGCAGTTGTCGAAGTCGCGAGTAGGATGTGAGTCAATCGAGTTCAGGCGGCGACGTGATGAAGCATGGATCGAGTGGCGATTTAGGGCAAGCGATCGACGTTTGTGGTTGATCTCGCGATCGATGGGAGGCGCGTGCGTGCGTACGCGAGCTCGAGGGGGGAAATCAGGTCGCGGCCAGTGGCGACTTCGGCGGATGGCAGGTGGCGATTGCAGTTCAAGGGGTGGCGAGCGATACCGTGTGGTAGCGATGGCGGCTAGGGTTTCAGCTTTGATGGGGGCTCGAGGCAGGTTGGAGGGTAGTTCGCGAAGTGACAACGGCAATGATCTGGAAGTTCGCCATTCGATGGAGTGGCGATTGGCGAGTGGAAGCTCAGTGGGGTGATCTGATTTCGCGATGACTGGAGTCGTCTCGATCTCGAGTGCGAACAGGCAGTGAAGGTATAGATTTATTTTAATTCAAAAATATGTATATATATATTAAGATTGGAATTGTATATACTGGCAGATGAAAAAAAAAATGATGAAGATAAATACACATATACACATTTTTAAACTTGCCTGATAAGTTTTAAGATAATGTATTTCTGAAAATAAAATTAATTTAGTTACTAAAGGATTTTTTTTTTTATAAAGGAGAATTTATTTAAAGTTAAATCACTAGTTCAAAATTTAAGTAATTTATTTAAATTTAAAGTGGCAACTTGAATTTTTCAATTTATCTCAAAGTATATATATATAGTTGCAATAAAAATAAATAAGCAAATATACTCACATATTTTAATATACAAACCTGTTTTAAAATTTTACAGTTACAATAAGTTTTATAAAATAGTAAGTTAAAGGAGATTTAGTTTAAAGTTAAATTTTAGTTAAACAGAAGTTATAAAAAGAAAAAGAAAAGAGAAATTGGTTTAAAGTTTAACCATTGGCAAATTAAATTTGTTTAATGGGAATTTAATTTATCCGATTATTTCGGATATTAACGAATTGTAAAATTGTTTTATACAAGGTCTGGAACCTTGAAGAAATAAACTGGAATGGAAATTGGATGGCAGGTTAAAAAGCTAAGGGGAGATTTTTCTCACTCGATCGAAAAGTGGATTTTTCAGTTATTAATTTGATTTGTTTGACTGTTTGATTGCTATTGGATGTGATATTAGATATAGTAGGATATATCTATTATATATATAGCAATATATACATATTGGCATATGTATATATTGGATTGATTGATTTCCCGCCTCGTATAGCGGATGAGACCCTATTGCGCCGTTAGTAAGCGGATTTATAAAAACCTATATACCGCGATAATTCCGTACTGGAGCGGAATTGGTATTGTGCTGACGTCTTTGGATGCAGGGAAACAGGTTGGAGGGATCCAACTGGACCCCTCACATTGATTGAATTTATTTCTACTGTGATGTGATAATCTGTGAATGATTATTGTTGTTATTGAATTGATATCTGGAAATTGTTGAAAAGCTAAAATTTAGCTGAATGGATGTTTTGACATCATTGGATTCCAAAAAATAAACGAAAATTGAACTTTTGAAATCAAAGTAGAAATTTCTAAGTGAATCAATTTTTTTGAAATTGAATAAATTTTGAAGAAAGAAAATTTTAAAGTATAAAAAGTTAATTTTTATAATCTTATCGAATTAATTCCAGAATCAAGTGAAAATGTTAAATAAATGGATTTCGTAAAATAGTGATTATAAATTGAAGAATTTAATTTAAGAATTTGGATTTTTAAATAGACTGAAAGAAACAATTGAAATATATTTTCTTTGAAAGGAATTTATTTAAAAGGAGATAAGTTGAAAATCCAATTAGAAATTTAATTGGTAAGTTGAAACGATTTGGGAAATCAATGTAAAATGATTTCAATTTAAAGAATCCATTTAAAAACAGGATGTTGAGTAATTTGAGAAAATAAGGAATTTATTTAGTAGTGATAAATAAAATTAGAAATCAATCTGTAATTGATTTAGTATTTGGAGAAGAACTTTGAGAAATCAGTATGGAATCTTTTATTTAAAGTTGAAAATAAATTTAGAAATCAATATTGAAATTGATTTGGTATTGAAGTTTTAATAAATGGAATTGGAATTTATAAAAGTTGGTTATAAATCCGAAATCACTTATTTTGATAAGTAGAGTATAGAAGTTGATAAAAAGAAGTTTTACAAGTCGAAGTGTTATTAAAATAGAAGTAGAATTTATAATCGTGTTTATAAATTCGAAAGCGATGGAATTTGATGAATTAAATATAGAAGATTATCAGAGTAGATATATTCGCGATTTTGGATAGCGAATTCCTATTGAAATGAAAATGTGTAGAAATGATTGGAATTGGGTTAAATGAAGTATATTCACGATTTTGGACAGTGAATATATTTTTAAGTAAAAATGGTTATGTTTGGGAAAGCGATATTATAAATGAAGTTAATTGTTTTAAAAGATGTTTTAAAACGTGTTAAATATCGAAATCATAGATTTCAACATTTATTGTTGAAATAGACGTTTTCGAGAAGTATAAGGAAATGATGGACTATAACACTGTTGTTATAGTAAATGATTTCCGAAAGGAAATGTTTTATATAGTATTGGGATTTACACATCTATCTAAATTCTGAATCCCTATACTAGTGATTTTGAGTCGTCGTAACGATGTTTTACGTAACATTCGTTTTGACTCAAATAAAGGTGTTAAAAGAATGTTTTCCTTAAAGAATGAATATATACTTAATTTGATTTAAGTATATCGAATATTTTCAAATGTTGAAAATAAATAGTTGTGTGAATTACTTATAATTAAATAAGTATGGAAATGGTTTTCCCATATGAAACGAAGGGTTTGAAATTTTATCTTTTAAAGATAAATTGAAAAGTGAATTGATTTGAAATTGTTTTCAAACGGTTAAGTGTGGAAATTTTATATCTAGTAAAGATAATTTTTTTTTTTGAAGATGAAATAATTTGGAAAATTATTTGGAATCTGATGTTGTTACGCATCTTTATTGATAGTTAAATAACCGACTATCAATAATTACCTTGAGTAGGTATTTGTTGTGAATTGGATGAATTTGAATGCCACACTTATTTTTGAATAATCGCTCACTATTCGGGTTAGCCGGGAAAGGACCATGGGGTCGTATAACCCATCCCGAATATGTGATACGTCGTTATGAATTGCATTTGAAGACTGGTGTTGAAGACCGGATATTTTTGAAAACGGAAGGATTACTGTCGAGTTACTCTACATCGGCTGATCTCCGGTTTAGAGGTTTTATCACCCTTAGTGACGGGAAGTCTGGACGTGATTAGAAATTTATCCGGATGTGCAAGGGCTTCGTGAGAAGTGCCTTCGGTTCTGTTCGATCCCGGAACAGACTTGTATGGATTGTGTGTCTGACGTTACAATTTGAGATATAAAGCTGATTCCTTTCAAATACATTTCTGTTGGTGGCGGAGAATTTATTCTCTTAGCTTAACACCCTTCTCTGAGACGTACGAGCTCAGAGGTTATGTAGTTGAAATTCATCAGTGATATATCCCAATTTGGTAACGTGGCATACTGAGTGTTGCTGTGAAATGATCAATGTTTGATCATTTGTGATATGATCATTTGTTTGATCTTATATCTTTGTGATCATAGGTTGATCATTTTGTTTGACCCGAAGCAGGGCTTTTTGAGAAAGCGTAGCTTTGTGGACGAGACTTCATCGAGCCTCACACCCCGGAAATGGTCGAAACAGGAAGAATGCAGCAAGGTTCTAGGGAGTAGCGCCCCTTAGTGTATGTCATTCCTTCTGGATAAAGGTGGTATCATGGTATGGAGCCCAGATACTTAACCTCTGTGGTTACTGCATTATTATTATCTATGTGGTTTGTTGCGAATCGGGGATCCTCGGGAAGATCGGTGACGATCGGGGGATGGCATACGCGTGTCAGTAGTTACCTATTTTTGCAGAGGTAACCCGGCCTTGTGTTGGCAGAGATCCGGTTAGGTTCTCGGGTCGTCTATTCCAGGGACGTACCCATCGTGGATAGGAAGTTCCTTAGCCTGACCATTTGTTGGAAATCCAAAGAAACAATACGCGACTTGTACGGTTTTAGTTGTATTACCTGCTATGGAATGTGGCGGTAACCTGCTATTGAACATAGTAGCTATAGTAGGCATAAGTGCGGAATGCCTATGCTGGCTAAGATTAATATTATACTTTCGAAATGTTTTCTACACTATGCACTAATAATAATATCAAAAAGAATTTGATTTTGCGTAGTAAGCATCTTTGACTATCATAAGAAGAAATCTCCTCCAATTCTGCGTTTGCATTGTGTGTGGTGGGAGGTCTTATGGTAGTTTCATTTTCCAAAAGCATTGCGAATTGACTTTAAATCTTTCTATTGTTTATTTTAAAGATAAACTGTTTTACGATCTCACACCAGTCACCATGACTGACTCGGAGTTTATTGTTCCCTTCTAAACTCTGGGTGCCCACCAATTTCCACACGGGCAGCCTAGAGTTATATTATCAGGATATTCTGGATATTCTGGAGCTTTGGAAGCAAGCTGGATGACGAGACGTAGTATTTGTATCTGATAGTATTTATTCCGCTGTGTATTCTGTATGAGGACAAGTTTATATAACTGTCCATTGTTGTATATTGACTCTGATTGATGTATGTATAAAATGATATAGTTCTTTGTTTTAGAGATTATTCATTTATCTATTATATGTTGTTCTGCTGCGATATGTGAGATTCTGATATTGTTTTCTGTTTCTGTTTCTGCTCTTGTTCTGTTGTTGTTCTTCTTTCTTTTTCTTCTATCTTCTTCTTCTACCTTTTTCTTCTTTCTTAAAACCATAACTTTCCGGGTTTCCGGCATTCGATGGCTCAGCAGTCGATAAAGTGAGTATCGATGTTGAATTTTCGAAAGTCAAAAATTTCGGTTTGTTACACGCGGGGAAATTGTTGGGAATACTCGAGCTCTACTCGAGTTATTATCATGGTTGCTCGGGATTTATTTTAAATACTGAAAGGCTAATAGTTTTAATACAAATAGTTTATTTAAATGTAACATACAAGCTTTGATTTAAATCAATGGCAAGATGATTAAGAGTTTGTGAAGTAACTTAAGATTTGAAATTTAAGATCAAATAAATTAGTAGTTAAAATTTTTATTTTATAATTAAATGGTTAATAGGTTTGAAATTAAGAAATATTAACTATTGGGTTAAGTAATAAAATAAGTAATTGAAATTAAAATTGATTGATAACAATTTAATGTTTAAATTAATTTGTAATTGAGAATTTGTTAAATAAACAAATTAAGTAAATTAATTTAAATGGATAGCTAATTAAATTAACGAATTAAGAAACAATTAATTTAAGTTAAGTATAAAGTTAATTTACACTTAAGTTTGTAGTTAATGGAAAATTCGTTTAAAATAAATCATTCGATAAAATGCAATTATTTGTTTAACAGAAAAATCATAGTTAAATTAAGATTTTAAAATGGCAGATATAATTATTCGGTTTATTTCGAATATTAATCGATTGTATAAAATTGTCTATACAAGGTCAAATAAAGTCGAGAAAACAAACTGGAATGGGAATTGGATTGCAAATAAAAGCAAAGGTGAGATTTTTCTCACTCAAAATGAATTGCAGTTATTTATTGTTTGATATGATTGCTATTGGATGTGATATTAGATATATAGTAGGATATATCTATTATATATATAGCAATATATACATATTGGCATATGTATATACTGGATTGATTGATTTCCCGCCTCGTATAGCGGATGAGACCCTATTGCGCCGTTAGTAAGCGGATATTTTTATAAAACCCATATACCGCGATATTCCACCTCGAAGTGGAATTGGTATTGTGCTAATGTCTGTGGATGCAGGGAAACAGGTTGGAGGGATCCAACTGGATTCCTCACCAGTAGTTATTTATTTACAGATATTGATGTATATTCTGTTATCATATTGATATATGATGTTTGTTGTTGTGATTGACTAATTGGTGCTGTTGCATCATCGGATTCAAGTTTTGAAGTTTAAAAATAACGACTTTTACTTTAAAAGGATTTTAAAGTGATTTTTGAAAATATACGTTTTATGGAATTTTTGAATTGATTTATAAACGTTAAAATTTTAAAGTTATAAAAGTTATAATTTTTAGTGGAATATAACCAAAGTGTCATTTTTGAAATAAAAGTCGATTTATTTATAAAATGGTTTAAGTTGGAATTTTTGAACAACTATAAACGATGTGCATAAAAAGATTTATAAAAATTTGATATTTATAAATCAAATATTGGAATTATAAAACGAAATTTTATAAGTGTTAAAAATGAAATATTTATGGAATTCATAAGTAAATGAAATTTATAGATTTATAAATTGTGAAGTTATAAAATGGATGAAACTGTAGAATGAAAGATTTATAAGAGATTAACTTATGAATTGGATTTTTGCCTTTAAAGGGAATATTGATCGAATTTGTTAATAAAAGGAGATTTATTAAATCGAAGATGTTAGAAAGTAGAAATGGAATTTATAAACGTTGTTTTATAAATTCGAGATCAATTGAATTTGATAAATTAAATATAGAAGGTTGTTAAAGGAGATATATTTGCGAATTTGGATAGCGAATTATTATTGAAATAAAACGTGTAGAAGATAGTGAGATGTAATTAGTGAAGTATATTCACGATTTTGGACAGTGAATATATGGTTAAGTAAAATGGATATGGTTTTGGAAAAGTGACATTGAAAATGAAGTTAAACATTTTAAACATGTTTTTAAAATGTATTATGATATCGAATACATAGATTTCAACATTTTTATTGTTGAAATAGACGTTTTCGAAAAATAAGGAAATGGTGGACTATAACACTGTTGTTATAGTAAATGATTTCCGAAAGGAAATGTTTTATATAGTATTGGGATTTATATATCTATCAAAATCTGAATCCCTATACTAGTGATTTTGAGTCGTCGTAACGATGTTTTACGTAACATTCGTTTTGACTCAAATAAATATTGTCAAAGTAAATGATTTCCTTAAAGAATGAAATATATACTTAATTTTGATTTAAGTATATAGAATATTTTCCAAGTGTTGAAAATAAATGATTTGTGAAATACTTATTATTAAATAAGTATGGAAATGCTTTTCCAATATGAACGAAATGTTTTGAGAATTTATCTTTGTAAAGATAAATTGAAATTGAATATTTAAATCGATCGAAAATCGTATATCAGTAGATATTTTTAAAATATAAATTCACTATGGAATTTATAAAGGAAATAAAAACTGTTTAGAAAAATAAACATTGATTTATTTTTGAAGTGTGGAAATTTTATATCTAGTAAAGATATTTTGGAAGATAAAATAATTTTGGAAAATTATTTGGAATCTGATGATGTTGCGCATCTTTATTGATAGTTAAATAACCGACTATCAATAATTACCTTTAGATAGGTATTTGTTGTGAATTGGATGAATTTGAATGCCACACTTATTTTTAAAATAAGCGCTCACTATTCGGGTTAGCCGGGAAAGGACCACGGGGTCGTATAACCCATTTCGAATATGTGATACGTCGTTATGAATTGCATTCGAAGACCGGTGTTGAAGACCGGATATTTTTGAAAACGGAAGGATTACCGTCGAGTTACTCTACATCGGCTGATCTCCGATTTAGAGGTTTTATCACCCTTAGTGACGGGAAGTCCGGACGTGATTAGAAAATTATCCGGATATGCAAGGGCTTCGTGAGAAGTGCCTTCGGTTCTGTTCGATCCCGGAACAGACTTGTATGGATTGTATGTCTGACGCTACAATTTGAGATATAAAGCTGATTCCTTTCAAATACATTTCTGTTGGTGGCGGAGAATTTATTCTTTTAGCTTAACACCCTTCTCTGAGACGTACGAGCTCAGAGGTTATGTAGTTGAATTTTTTCAGCGATATATCCCAATTTGGTAACGTGGCATACTGAGTGTTGCTGTGAAATGATCAGTGTTTGATCATTTGCGAATGATCAGTGTTTGATCATTTGCGATATGATCATTTGTTTGATCTTATATCTTTGTGATCATAGGTTGATCATTTTGTTTGACCCGAAGCATGTTTTTGTAGAAAGCGTAGCTTTGTGGACGAGACTTCGTCGAGCCTCACACCCCGGAAATGGTCAAAACAGGAAGGATGCGGCAAGGTTCTAGGGAGTAGCGCCCCTTAGTGTATGTCATTCCTTCTGGATAAAGGTGGTATCATGGTATGGAGCCCAGATACTTAACCTCTGTGGTTGCTGCAAATTTATTACTTTGTGGTTGTTGCGAATCGGGGATCCTCGGGAAGATCGGTGACGATCGGGGGATGGCATACGCGTGTCAGTAGTTACCTATTTTTGCAGAGGTAACCCGGCCTTGTGTTGGCAGAGATCCGGTTAGGTTCTCGGGTCGTCTATTCCAGGGACGTACCCATCGTGGATAGGAAGTTCCTTAGCCTGATCATTTGTTGGAAATCCAAAGAAACAATACGACACAAGTACGGTTTTAGTTGTAGAACCTATCATTCACTTATGGTGGTCACCACTGTTTGGATGGTAGCTATAGTAGGCATAGTTCGGAATGTCTATGCTGGCTAAGATTTATATTATACTTTCGAACTGTTTTCTACACTATGCACTAATAATAATATCAAAAATGATTTGATTTTGCGTAGTAAGCATCTTTGACTATCATAAGAAGAAATCTCCTCCAATTCTGCGTTTGCATTGTGTGTGTGGTGGGAGGTCTTATGGTAGTTTCATTTTCCAAAAGCATTTCGAATTGACATTAAAATTATTTTGTTGTTATAAAGAATAACTGTTTTACGATCTCACACCAGTCACCATGACTGACTCGGAGTTTATTGTTTCCCTTCTAAACTCTGGGTGCCCACAAATTTCCACACGGGCAGTCTAGAGTTAGATTATCAGGATATTCTGGATATTCTGGAGCTTTGGAGATAAGCTGGAGGACGAGACGTAGTATTTGTATCTGATATATTTATTCCGCTGTGTATTCTGTATGAGGACAAGTTTATATAACTGTCCATTGTTGTATATTGACTCTGATGATTGATGTATGTATAAAATGATATAGTTCTTTGTTTTAAAAGATTATTCATTTATTTATTATATATTGTTCCGCTGCGATGTGTAAGATTTTGATATTGTTTTCTGTTGTTCTTCTTTCTTCTCTTCTCTCTCTTCTTCTTTCTTTTCTTCTGTTTTCTTCTTTCTAAAACCCTCACTATTGGAGTTTCCGGCACTCGATTTCTCGGCAGTCGATAAAGTGAGTATCCATGTCGAATTTTCGAAAGTCGAAAATTTCGGTATGTGACAGTGGTATCAGAGCATATGGTTAAGCGACAACCCTGCTCTGTTGGGTGTTACTCGTTAGAGATAGAGTCAGTAGTACTCTAGAATGAGTTGAGTGTAATAATAGATACGAGTGCGTATTTGTTAGTGAATATAAAATTGTTTTATATTGTGATGTTTGATTTATTGAGTGGTATATGGATTCTGGTCGGTATGGTCTGGACAACTCTATCGATAGGGATCTCTAAACACTTGAATAGAACAATTCGACACATTATTGTTTTAAAATAGGGTGAATGAGATAATTTTGCCCAAAACTATTTTTGTATAGAAAATAAATGTTTTTCTATAAAGTACTATAGTATATGGTTGCATGGATGTTAGGAAGTAATAATAGTGAATTATCATCACTGAAATTGAATAAGAAATTGAAATCGTAACTCCAAAGTTAAGAAATAAATTCACATACAAAGGAAGTTTGGGAATATAAATTATAAATGTGAATTGTAATTTGAAACAGAATTCCAGAGAAGTATTTGGGAATGTTTTAAAAAGAATTTGAAAATTTTGGGAGATTTGGAAAGTTTAATTCCTTTTTGATTTGAAAATGGATTTCAAGGGTTTTGAAAAATGTTTTGACGAAATGAAAAGCTCTAAACTCTTTTCGGTCGCTGGAAAATAACTTCGATGATGACCGCGGCATCATTGGTGTTCATTTTCGGGTTTCTGGAAGAGGAATTGCTGCCAAATTGTTTTAAATAGAAGTGGTTTGAAAAATTTGGATTTTGTTTTGGAAAATTCAAAAGATAAATTTGAATTGTTTTCAAAAATGGTTTTGAAAAGGTTGAAAAGACTCTGGAATTGAGTATTGAATTATGAAAATAAAATTCTTATCATAAGTTTGAGGAATTATGTAACGACCCACTATTTTGGACCATTCAAATCGACAATAATCCACGCATGTATGACTTGAATAATTCAAAATAACAGATTGTAATAAAATTTGGAGCAAATAAAATCAAATACAGAATCACAGACACAGAATATCAGAATAACTCGCAGCGGAATATAAAAACCATAGTAGTTCATGAAGCTACTATAACAAACTCTCAAAACAAATTACATAATATCTGTTTGAAAACATATACAATAGAAATCTCAAATACATAGAAGTTTATAATACCAGAACTGAAATAGAACAACTGAACTGAAAGGAACAGATAACTAGACAAGCAGAATCTCCAGCGATTCCTAGCTCCAGAAAGAAATCCAAAGCTAAGCTGTAAATACTCAGGCTGACCCGAGCGTAAAGTAAAACACAAAACACTCGAGTTAGGACAATATATACTTATATAATGTAAACCAACTCAAGTGAACTGTAGTAGAAATGCACAATAACTCAAAGGATGCTTGGGATCGCCCATCCTTTAAGGATCAGTTAAACTATAAATTAAATACATCCCGTGGTTAAAATTTCAAAATGGTATTTTATACTTCGAAATCAAATATCATTTCAAAATTCAATATCCTTATAAAATCCATTTTAAAATATCAAAATATCATATTTCAAAATAATTTATATTTCGAAACAAATTACTTCATTTTAAATCATAAAAATGAAGTTAGTATATTTAATAATTAAAATTTTAAATTTCCAAAAATTTAACTTTTCAAAGTTCATTCGTTCACTTAAATTAATTAAAACAGTGAAATTTCAACTTTCGCAGCATTTAGAAAATGCTACGGAAAGTCACATTTAAAATAGTTCAATTTAACAAAAGACAGCATTTAAAATTCTGTAATATGGTTACATTAGTTTCAAATAAACTTAGTTAAATTCAACCATTATAACATTTACAAAAATGCTATAATAGCCTTTAATTAAATTTAGCCATTTGGTTCATTATTATCAACTACAGCATTTACAAATGTTGTATTATCATTTACATTAGAATTTAATAGCGTTTCAGAAATGCAGTTAACTAACTTCAAATATTCAGTATAATTTCACAAACAATTATATTTTTATATAAATCATTTTTTTTACTTATAAAATCATATAATTTCACTTTTAAAACAATTATTCAAATACCCTTATATTCATGATTTTATAAAGTTAAAACTCCATTCAAAAATCAAAATTTAATAATAATTCACTTATTAAATTCCAATTTTAAATTATAAATTCATTAAATTAAATTAACTTAACACTTAATTTTAAAATTTCAAAATAACTTAATTCCATTTTTATTTACTTAACTTAAAGTTCACCCTTAAGCCAAATTCACAAATTCCCAATTTTAGTTATATTTCAAAATTTCAACTTAAATATTCATTCATTTCACATTTTAACTTTATTCGAAATCATTAATATAATATAAAAATCATTTAAATTCACTTTAATCCAAATTATCATGAAGTTATCACATTTCATATTTAATTTAAATTCCAATTATCACCCAATTCAAATTTCCCAAAATAACTTACATTTCAAATTTTCTAGTTTTACCAATAATTTATTTCACTTATAAATTTTCAAAAAATCAATAATACTTACATAAATCATTTTTTATTTAGTTTAAATCAAATATTATAATATTTACATTTCAAAAATATTTTTAAGATTTTTATAAAAACATATTTTAACAATGGGTCTGTATTTCATTTCTAGTCTAAGTAAAGTGATACGGGTAATATATCATTTCAACCCGTAATTTACAAAGAAAACCCGGGTTTGATCATTTCAAACCCGCAACCCCAAGGAAATGAAAAATAATTGAAAATCATTCAGGCCTATCATTTCAGCCCATAATGATTTTCTCCTATTCTAAAGTCCGTTCGGGTATGTATCATTTCAACCCATAGTGATTCTAATCTAAAGGGAACTTGCAGTGTGATAAACTGATAAAAATAATAGAACAGCATAATATAACAGTAATGTAACGACTCGGATTTTTCGCGTTCGAAAATCAACATCCGTACTTCACATTGTACTAAAATGCCGCAGATTCGACCGTTCAAATCCGATTCGCCGGAGCTTATAACACAATTAAGTAAATAACACAGCGGAAGAAAAAGAATATATCAATTACATAACATTGATACAATGACAGGTACAACAGAATGATACAACAGATATCAATATACATCAGAGATATGATACAAGAAATAGCAGCGGAAAGAAAAGATAACATCAGCAGCGGATAGAAAATCTCCAATAGAATGCTCCAAGATAAGCAACGTCAGTCCATGAACTCCAAGAACTGAACCAGCTCTAGATAATCTACTCAACCTGAATATCTGAGAAACCAAACTCTAGACTGCCCGTGTGGAAATTAGTGGGCACCCAGAGTTTAGGAAGGGAACAATAAACTCCGGATCAGTCATGGGACTGGTGTGAGCAACAAAAACAGTTTATTTTTAAACAAGCAACAAAGGCTTTTAAACATTGAAATCCGCAATGCTTTTCGAAAATGAAACTATCATAAGGCCTCCCGCCACACACACAATGCAATCGCAGAATTGGAGGAGATTTCTCCTTATGATAGTCAAACATGCTTACTACGCAAAGGAAAAACTCTTTTGATATTATTACTAGTGCATAGTGTGAAAACATTTCGAAAATACAATACTAATCTTAGCCAGCATACAACATTTGTTGTATGCCTACTATAGCTACTACGTTCAATAGCAGGTTACCGCCACATTCCATAGCAGGTAATACAACTAAAACCGTACAGGGTTCGTATTGTTTCTTTGGATTTCCAACAAATGATCAGGCTAAGGAACTTCCTTACCGAAATAGAAACGCCTCTGGAAAGACGCCCCGGATCCTAACCGGATCTCTGCAAACAAAAGGCCGACGCTACCTCACGCTGTACAGCTGTAACTAGGTAACTAACACACGAGTCATGCCATCCCCCGGTCGTTACCGACCTTTATCCGCGGGATCCCGAAAACCAACAAAGCAACAACCACAAAGTATAATAACTGTGCAGCATCCACATAGGTAAAATATCTGGGCTCCATACCATGATATCACCTTTTATCCAAAAGGAAATGACATACCCTAGGGGCGCTACCCCTACAAACCTTTGTTGCAACATTCCTGTTTCGACCATTACCGGGTTGTGAGGCTCGATGAAGTCTCGTCCACAAAACTACGCTTTTTCACAAAGCCACGCTTTTTCACAAAGCCACGCTTTTTCACAAAGCCACGCTTTGATCAACAAATGATCATCAGCACTTCGTATGCCACATTACCAAATTGGGAATGTATCACTAGTAACCATCAACTACATAACCTCTGAGCTCGTACGTCTCAGAGAAGGGTGTTAAGCTAAGAGAATAAATTCTCCGCCACCAACAGAAATGTATTTGATAGAAACCAGCTTTACATCTCAAAGTGTAATGTCAGACACACATCCATACAAGTCTGTTCCGGGTTCGAACAGAACCGAAGGCACTTCTCACGAAGCCCTTGCAATTCCGGATAATTTCCAATCACGTCCGGACTTCCCGTCACTAAGGATGATAAAACCTCTATATCGGGGATCAGCCGATGCAGAGTAACTCGACGGTAATCCTTCCGTTTTCAAAAATATCCGGTCTTCAACACCGGTCTTCAAATGTTATCCATATACGTCGTATCACTATTCGGAATGGGTTATATGACACAAAGGTCCTCTCCCGGCTAAACCGAATAACGAGCGCAATTAAAAAATCATATGGATACTGGGGTCTCAGTTAAATCACAGCTTAAAGCTTAAACTTTTCATTCGAATGGTAAAACAAATTACCATTTCCAATCTTTTAAATAAAAGATTTATTTCAAAAACCTTCAATGGTTTAAACAATTTCCACACTTTTAATCTTTTAAACAAAAGATTTAATTCATAAAGTTCACCCCGTTCACAAAGATTCATTCATATATTTTCAAATCGATTTCCATTTCAATCTGATTAACTCGTTAAATCTTTAAGTCAAGATTTAACTTATAGCTTTCAAAACTCGTTTCCAAAGATTCATTCATAGTCTTTCAAAACAATTCCATTTCAAGTTAGATTAACTCATCCGGTCTTTGAAATCAAAGACTCATTTCATAGTTTTCAAAACATTTCAATTCTATTTCAAACTTGAAACCGTTTAACACAATTTGGAAATCCTTTCTTAAAATGAAAGCTATTATTATTTGAAAACAAGTAGTCTTCGTTTCGGAATAATCCAATTATATTTACACGAGTTAAAACCCTTGAATTAAATTCAAATTCTCAAATCAATACCTTTTAAAATGGTTTAACCCATATATAACTTGTACAGCATCTTTAATCCCTAGTTTCAAATCATAGAATTCAATTTCAAACTTGAATTCAAATTTCAATCAAATTATTCAAATTTTCAAAACTCGATTAAGTTATTTAAAATAACTTTTATCTTTGAAATTCCATTTCAAAAGCTTTTCACTTTAAACTCAAATTTCCAATTTCAAAATCAATTGAAATTAAAATTTCAATTTCAAAAACATCAAATTTAAATTATCTGTGACTTAACCGATTTCCACGTAAAATCCATATTTGTGTGTGTATGGTGTAGTCCAGGGGTTTCACACAATAGTGAAACATCAATCATCACAGATATATCAATATCGATAAGCGGTATGATCCACAATGCCTATCTTCATCCACATATTCATAGATAAAATAAATTTATCAGTCACAAAGATTCATCATTACAATTCGATGTGGGTTTCGGATAACCAACTGGAATCCGACTCCCTGTCGCATCGAAATTCAAGTGTCGTTTTACGGGCAAAGGTTTTTACATTCACAAGAAACATATCACAGATATCACAACTCAATACAAAGCAATTTGTATCACAAAGCATTATATCACAAAGCATTCGATAATAATCAATCATCTACAATTAAGATGAATTAACAGTGTGATTAAAATCAATTGTTCACATAATTATTTTTCATTAATTACTTTAATTAATGATGAATTGTCCTTGATTTTAAATTAATTAATCCTTAATTATTAATTAATTAAATATTAATTATTAGTTAATTAAACCCTTATTTAGAAATTTAAATCCAGTTTAAATTCCAGAACAAAACAGGTTTGTAAACCTGGAATCAACATCTACCCGGGCTATGTCAGCCTCTGCTTCGAGCCAACTGCCTCCTAATCTCGAGCTTTCCCCAAATCAACCCTAGGCACTTTCAATTTTGTTTAAAATTTGTTTTAAGTTATTTTTATACCCGATACAACTTAAAACTACTCGAGCCAAACACAATTTTCCCCGAGCCATCACGCTATCTCCCTGAGTACGACTTCGAGTAAACTAAGAATAAACGCGAGAAATAAAAACCCGAGACCTCTGCTACCACGCAACTTCATCCCAGACCCACTTCTTCTCCCCTGCTTCATTTTTTCCTTCTTATTTTTTTTTCTCAGTTTATACTTAAGTTAAACAAATAAAGAGCTGAAGAAAACTCACGCGCCCCAGGTTACCCGAAGCACCTTCCCCTTCCCCTCGAGTTCCACTCGATACGAAGCCGCCATGGCCTCGCTGATACGTTCACGCCACCGTGCACGTGCACATCATCGCGGCGCCCCTCCGATGACCATCGCGATCGCCAGCAAATCCTAATTCATCCCCTCATTCGAAATCAAAACCCAGGTTGACGTGAAAAACTCGAATGCAACTTTTGCTCGTTCAAACGAACGGCAACTCGAAACCCATCGAACACAATCGCTTCGCCGCCACGTCTCGGTCACCAGAAAAACCAACGCTTCCGGCCACACCACGATAACGTCCACATCTTCCATCCCCTCGAGTTTCATAAAACTCGATCACTCCTAGGTGATGCAATCACCTTGCTTTCGACCCACTGCAAAACTCCATCTTAAACCCTACTTTGGGTTCGAACGGCAATTTCATCCATTCGAAAAATCATTTAGTATTTTTCTCATCATTATTGAGGTTCAAACTAGCTTCAGTTCAAATTTCAACATTTATCATTAACTCAATCAGTGGTAATTCGAAAAAATGTTATTTTTGTTCAAAAACCCAATACTCTGTGAATACTCAACTACAAATTACTATTTTTATTTCAAAAATCTTATTCCTTTATGTTTATTCAAGTTATACAATCTATTCAACAAATTAAAGTATTCGAGTTTCTCATAAAAATTTCTTTTTACAGTAAATTTGAAGTTTACAGATTCAAATTTTTTCTATTCTTAACTAAAACTTCCTGGACCATGGTTTCAAGTTTTAAACAACTATTTTTGTTCAAAAATCCTAAGTTAAGGATGTTTGTATGAAATTTAATAATAAAAAAAATTCCTTGTTTAGGATTACTCTGTAACCAGGAGCAAGAAGACAGGATTATCAAAATATACAGAGGTTCAAAATATATTCACAACAACTTGTTTTCCAGCGTTGAATATGCAACACAATCATATATTTTAAATTTTAAAAAAACAAAATATGTTACTCACTTATTATCTGGTTTAAAACAGAAAGCCTATAGAGTTTAACAAAGTGACATAAACTCTCATGTACATAGACATTTCTAACATTTCATTCTCATCAAAGTATTTATCACAGACATATCAAGATTCGTATATATATAAGGTTAAGAGTTTGCTCACCTTACTTCAGAAGGAAGAACAGAGACTGTTTGTATTTGCCTGAATTTGAAAACTGGAAACTTGAAAAGCTTTAAAACTTGAGACTTTGAATTTGCTAACTGAACTTCTCTGTCTTGTTGAGTTGCTTGATGTTGAAGAATGTTTGCTTAGGTTTTTTTTTTATGAAGTTTTTATCTTGGTTTTATTTAGTTCGAACTGAAAATGAAACTGGTATGGGAAAATAGTTCACAGGTTGATGATTTTAAAACAAGTTACAGGGTATCATTTCTTTAGGCAAAACAGTGTACACTTTGTACAAATTTTCAGAGATTTTTAGTTTCTTTGGGGCTGAAAGTATTTCGAGCAGGCTTTGTTTTGTGCTAGGGTGGGAAACATTAAATGCTAATGTACTTCTTTGTCTACATACTTACATATTTTATTTTAACTTTGTTCTTCTTTTACAAGCTAACTTGATTTCGGCTGAGAAGATATTATTTTAGTGGCCAAAGACATTATCATTTTGTTTTGGCTGATATATGGTATTTGTCTTGTATTTTTATTATGTACAAACATATTTTATTATACTTGTTTTCTTTTCTTTTCTAAGTGTTTATATGTAAATGTATTTTATTTACTTGGTTTATTTTGCAAACTTGTAGATATATTACTTATCAAATTTTTTTTATTGTTTACTTTCTATTTTATACTATATAATTTATCTTATATATTTTCGATTCTATTTATAACTTAATATCTATTATTATTTATTATTATTAAACCATTTTAAACTTAGATTTAAACTCGAATTCAATATACATATATATATTTACAATATTTTAAATTGAAATGATTCATACAGAATATACTTGAATCCGGGGAAACTCGCTCCATTTTATCGATTTATTTTACTATCTTTATCCAAAAATTTATTTAATTATTAACTTGAATATCTATAAAATTCGGGGTCGTTACAGACTTCCCCCCTTAAAAGAATTTCGTCCTCGAAATTACCAAGGAGACAAAAAGATAGATGAAGAATATTTCATCAAATCAAACTGATTATCTATTCTGCATTTGGCTTACCAAATCAGAATATCAAGAATAGATACAAGAACGAATCTATTTAACACTTCACAAGATACTCGAATTATCCAGATTTACGAAATATGCAGTGGCATCGGTCAGTTCGAAGGAATAACTAACCATTCGTAGAATATATTCGAATCCAAAGAATAGATAGATACATAGATTCAATATCAGAATTTTAGTTTAAAACTAAAGTATACCTATCAACTATAACAATCAAAGCAACCAATACATCCAAACAAACAATTTTGGCTCAGTTGGAGTTTATGTCCCATATTAATATATCGAATTTCCTTTCTGGATCGACCAGAAATTATCGAAGAATTGAGAAGAGATGACGAACAAAATAGATTGATAGAGAAAGGATTATTTCCTTGTTGTCACAGAGTATTGACCATTTATAGTCGTATTCCCTCTGTCCCCTATCTCATCCTCTTCTTGCACTCATACTCACTATCAGTAGATAGCAAGAGAATTTACTGAGGCATACGGACGGATATCTGAGAATTACTCATTCTAGGGTATACTTTACCCTATCTCTAATGAGCTACTTAATGTGTTATACTCCTGAGCTAAAGTTCAACCTTAGCTCTGATACCACTTGTAACGACTCGGATTTTTCGCGTTCGAAAATCAACATCCGTACTTCACATTGTACTAAAATGCCGCAGATTCGACCGTTCAAATCCGATTCGCCGGAGCTTATAACACAATTAAGTAAATAACACAGCGGAAGAAAAAGAATATATCAATTACATAACATTGATACAATGACAGGTACAACAGAATGATACAACAGATATCAATATACATCAGAGATATGATACAAGAAATAGCAGCGGAAAGAAAAGATAACATCAGCAGCGGATAGAAAATCTCCAATAGAATGCTCCAAGATAAGCAACGTCAGTCCATGAACTCCAAGAACTGAACCAGCTCTAGATAATCTACTCAACCTGAATATCTGAGAAACCAAACTCTAGACTGCCCGTGTGGAAATTAGTGGGCACCCAGAGTTTAGGAAGGGAACAATAAACTCCGGATCAGTCATGGGACTGGTGTGAGCAACAAAAACAGTTTATTTTTAAACAAGCAACAAAGGCTTTTAAACATTGAAATCCGCAATGCTTTTCGAAAATGAAACTATCATAAGGCCTCCCGCCACACACACAATGCAATCGTAGAATTGGAGGAGATTTCTCCTTATGATAGTCAAACATGCTTACTACGCAAAGGAAAAACTCTTTTGATATTATTACTAGTGCATAGTGTGAAAACATTTCGAAAATACAATACTAATCTTAGCCAGCATACAACATTTGTTGTATGCCTACTATAGCTACTACGTTCAATAGCAGGTTACCGCCACATTCCATAGCAGGTAATACAACTAAAACCGTACAGGGTTCGTATTGTTTCTTTGGATTTCCAACAAATGATCAGGCTAAGGAACTTCCTTACCGAAATAGAAACGCCTCTGGAAAGACGCCCCGGATCCTAACCGGATCTCTGCAAACAAAAGGCCGACGCTACCTCACGCTGTACAGCTGTAACTAGGTAACTAACACACGAGTCATGCCATCCCCCGGTCGTTACCGACCTTTATCCGCGGGATCCCGAAAACCAACAAAGCAACAACCACAAAGTATAATAACTGTGCAGCATCCACATAGGTAAAATATCTGGGCTCCATACCATGATATCACCTTTTATCCAGAAGGAAATGACATACCCTAGGGGCGCTACCCCTACAAACCTTTGTCGCAACATTCCTGTTTCGACCATTACCGGGTTGTGAGGCTCGATGAAGTCTCGTCCACAAAACTACGCTTTTTCACAAAGCCACGCTTTTTCACAAAGCCACGCTTTTTCACAAAGCCACGCTTTGATCAACAAATGATCATCAGCACTTCGTATGCCACATTACCAAATTGGGAATGTATCACTAGTAACCATCAACTACATAACCTCTGAGCTCGTACGTCTCAGAGAAGGGTGTTAAGCTAAGAGAATAAATTCTCCGCCACCAACAGAAATGTATTTGATAGAAACCAGCTTTACATCTCAAAGTGTAATGTCAGACACACATCCATACAAGTCTGTTCCGGGTTCGAACAGAACCGAAGGCACTTCTCACGAAGCCCTTGCAATTCCGGATAATTTCCAATCACGTCCGGACTTCCCGTCACTAAGGATGATAAAACCTCTATATCGGGGATCAGCCGATGCAAAGTAACTCGACGGTAATCCTTCCGTTTTCAAAAATATCCGGTCTTCAACACCGGTCTTCAAATGTTATCCATATACGTCGTATCACTATTCGGAATGGGTTATATGACACAAAGGTCCTCTCCCGGCTAAACCGAATAACGAGCGCAATTAAAAAATCATATGGATATTGGGGTCTCAGTTAAATCACAGCTTAAAGCTTAAACTTTTCATTCGAATGGTAAAACAAATTACCATTTCCAATCTTTTAAATAAAAGATTTATTTCAAAAACCTTCAATGGTTTAAACAATTTCCACACTTTTAATCTTTTAAACAAAAGATTTAATTCATAAAGTTCACCCCGTTCACAAAGATTCATTCATATATTTTCAAATCGATTTCCATTTCAATCTGATTAACTCGTTAAATCTTTAAGTCAAGATTTAACTTATAGCTTTCAAAACTCGTTTCCAAAGATTCATTCATAGTCTTTCAAAACAATTCCATTTCAAGTTAGATTAACTCATCCGGTCTTTGAAATCAAAGACTCATTTCATAGTTTTCAAAACATTTCAATTCTATTTCAAACTTGAAACCGTTTAACACAATTTGGAAATCCTTTCTTAAAATGAAAGCTATTATTATTTGAAAACAAGTAGTCTTCGTTTCGGAATAATCCAGTTATATTTACACGAGTTAAAACCCTTGAATTAAATTCAAATTCTCAAATCAATACCTTTTAAAATGGTTTAACCCATATATAACTTGTACAGCATCTTTAATCCCTAGTTTCAAATCATAGAATTCAATTTCAAACTTGAATTCAAATTTCAATCAAATTATTCAAATTTTCAAAACTCGATTAAGTTATTTAAAATAACTTTTATCTTTGAAATTCCATTTCAAAAGCTTTTCACTTTAAACTCAAATTTCCAATTTCAAAATCAATTGAAATTAAAATTTCAATTTCAAAAACATCAAATTTAAATTATCTGTGACTTAACCGATTTCCACGTAAAATCCATATTTGTGTGTGTATGGTGTAGTCCAGGGGTTTCACACAATAGTGAAACATCAATCATCACAGATATATCAATATCGATAAGCGGTATGATCCACAACGCCTATCTTCATCCACATATTCATAGATAAAATAAATTTATCAGTCACAAAGATTCATCATTACAATTCGATGTGGGTTTCGGATAACCAACTGGAATCCGACTCCCTGTCGCATCGAAATTCAAGTGTCGTTTTACGGGCAAAGGTTTTTACATTCACAAGAAACATATCACAGATATCACAACTCAATACAAAGCAATTTGTATCACAAAGCATTATATCACAAAGCATTCGATAATAATCAATCATCTACAATTAAGATGAATTAACAGTGTGATTAAAATCAATTGTTCACATAATTATTTTTCATTAATTACTTTAATTAATGATGAATTGTCCTTGATTTTAAATTAATTAATCCTTAATTATTAATTAATTAAATATTAATTATTAGTTAATTAAACCCTTATTTAGAAATTTAAATCCAGTTTAAATTCCAGAACAAAACAGGTTTGTAAACCTGGAATCAACATCTACCCGGGCTATGTCAGCCTCTGCTTCGAGCCAACTGCCTCCTAATCTCGAGCTTTCCCCAAATCAACCCTAGGCACTTTCAATTTTGTTTAAAATTTGTTTTAAGTTATTTTTATACCCGATACAACTTAAAACTACTCGAGCCAAACACAATTTTCCCCGAGCCATCACGCTATCTCCCTGAGTACGACTTCGAGTAAACTAAGAATAAACGCGAGAAATAAAAACCCGAGACCTCTGCTACCACGCAACTTCATCCCAGACCCACTTCTTCTCCCCTGCTTCATTTTTTTCCTTCTTATTTTTTTTTCTCAGTTTATACTTAAGTTAAACAAATAAAGAGCTGAAGAAAACTCACGCGCCCCAGGTTACCCGAAGCACCTTCCCCTTCCCCTCGAGTTCCACTCGATACGAAGCCGCCATGGCCTCGCTGATACGTTCACGCCACCGTGCACGTGCACATCATCGCGGCGCCCCTCCGATGACCATCGCGATCGCCAGCAAATCCTAATTCATCCCCTCAATCGAAATCAAAACCCAGGTTGACGTGAAAAACTCGAATGCAACTTTTGCTCGTTCAAACGAACGGCAACTCGAAACCCATCGAACACAATCGCTTCGCCGCCACGTCTCGGTCACCAGAAAAACCAACGCTTCTGGCCACACCACGATAACGTCCACATCTTCCATCCCCTCGAGTTTCATAAAACTCGATCACTCCTAGGTGATGCAATCACCTTGCTTTCGACCCACTGCAAAACTCCATCTTAAACCCTACTTTGGGTTCGAACGGCAATTTCATCCATTCGAAAAATCATTTAGTATTTTTCTCATCATTATTGAGGTTCAAACTAGCTTCAGTTCAAATTTCAACATTTATCATTAACTCAATCAGTGGTAATTCGAAAAAATGTTATTTTTGTTCAAAAACCCAATACTCTGTGAATACTCAACTACAAATTACTATTTTTATTTCAAAAATCTTATTCCTTTATGTTTATTCAAGTTATACAATCTATTCAACAAATTAAAGTATTCGAGTTTCTCATAAAAATTTCTTTTTACAGTAAATTTGAAGTTTACAGATTCAAATTTTTTCTATTCTTAACTAAAACTTCCTGGACCATGGTTTCAAGTTTTAAACAACTATTTTTGTTCAAAAATCCTAAGTTAAGGATGTTTGTATGAAATTTAATAATAAAAAAAATTCCTTGTTTAGGATTACTCTGTAACCAGGAGCAAGAAGACAGGATTATCAAAATATACAGAGGTTCAAAATATATTCACAACAACTTGTTTTCCAGCGTTGAATATGCAACACAATCATATATTTTAAATTTTAAAAAAACAAAATATGTTACTCACTTATTATCTGGTTTAAAACAGAAAGCCTATAGAGTTTAACAAAGTGACATAAACTCTCATGTACATAGACATTTCTAACATTTCATTCTCATCAAAGTATTTATCACAGACATATCAAGATTCGTATATATATAAGGTTAAGAGTTTGCTCACCTTACTTCAGAAGGAAGAACAGAGACTGTTTGTATTTGCCTGAATTTGAAAACTGGAAACTTGAAAAGCTTTAAAACTTGAGACTTTGAATTTGCTAACTGAACTTCTCTGTCTTGTTGAGTTGCTTGATGTTGAAGAATGTTTGCTTAGGTTTTTTTTTTATGAAGTTTTTATCTTGGTTTTATTTAGTTCGAACTGAAAATGAAACTGGTATGGGAAAATAGTTCACAGGTTGATGATTTTAAAACAAGTTACAGGGTATCATTTCTTTAGGCAAAACAGTGTACACTTTGTACAAATTTTCAGAGATTTTTAGTTTCTTTGGGGCTGAAAGTATTTCGAGCAGGCTTTGTTTTGTGCTAGGGTGGGAAACATTAAATGCTAATGTACTTCTTTGTCTACATACTTACATATTTTATTTTAACTTTGTTCTTCTTTTACAAGCTAACTTGATTTCGGCTGAGAAGATATTATTTTAGTGGCCAAAGACATTATCATTTTGTTTTGGCTGATATATGGTATTTGTCTTGTATTTTTATTATGTACAAACATATTTTATTATACTTGTTTTCTTTTCTTTTCTAAGTGTTTATATGTAAATGTATTTTATTTACTTGGTTTATTTTGCAAACTTGTAGATATATTACTTATCAAATTTTTTTTATTGTTTACTTTCTATTTTATACTATATAATTTATCTTATATATTTTCGATTCTATTTATAACTTAATATCTATTATTATTTATTATTATTAAACCATTTTAAACTTAGATTTAAACTCGAATTCAATATACATATATATATTTACAATATTTTAAATTGAAATGATTCATACAGAATATACTTGAATCCGGGGAAACTCGCTCCATTTTATCGATTTATTTTACTATCTTTATCCAAAAATTTATTTAATTATTAATTTGAATATCTATAAAATTCGGGGTCGTTACAAGTAACATATAATATAATAGGTGTTTAAGCATTGGTGAACATCATAAATCATAACATAGCAAGTGTAACATGATAATGCATTTTACAGATTCAAAAGGGGTCAATTCACTAGTTATATATGTACATATTGTCTGGTGAGAATAACTCACCTATTAAGCTGGAGATTTGCCAACAAAGCTCACAACACAAAGATTATGAAGGCACGACAACACGGGAATGACTTGAGAGTGGAGAGCGAGATCCAAGTTATAGATCTTGTGTTACAACCCAAAAACAAAACCAAAATAATAGTTAAAAATCAATACGATTGAATTTGAATAACTTTGAAACAAAAAGCAGTTTGAATACGTAATTTTTACCTTGCTTTCTCTACTTGTTTGCATGGCCTAGGGGATCAATTAGGTCAGGTTTGTACTTGGTTTGGATCAGGTATGGGTCTGGAAAAGGTAAGGCTACAAGGTAGAACATGATGGAGGAAGTTACAACACAAGGATGTGAAGGGGTTTAGGCTAAAACATGGTTTTTGGCAACCAAAAGGGCTCGGTCATGGGGTTATATGCTTGGCCAGTCAAGCTCAGGTCTGGACAGAGGTTGGAGTGGTGTGGGGAGGTCTGGAAAAGGTGGTGGTGGCAGCCTATGGTGGTGGTGGTGGTGTAAAATGAAGGGAAGGTTGCATACATGGCTCGGGTAGGCGATAATTGTAGAGTTTTCAATGTTTTTGTGGAGTTTTGCTCAAGGGGAGGCCATGGCACTTTCATGTCAGTGGAGAATGATGGTTTGGCCGTGGATTTAGTGGGGAGGAAGGGATGGTGGTCGATGGTGGTGATGGTGAGGCTATGGGCCGAGCAAAGCATGAAGATTTCAAGGCAATTTACAAACGAAAATCAATAAAAGAAGGTGAAAAAGAATAGAAAAGAGGAAGACATTACAATTCTTTTTCTTCAGATCTGAAAACATATGTGAATGAGGAATGAGAAAGTGATGTTTTCACGTGAATTGCAAAATGAGATATGCAGCTGAAAGAATGAGGAGTTAAGGCCAATTGAATGAAAAGTAATGTTGAAATGTGAAAAGGTGGGAATTCAAAAGGCCTTAGGAAATAAAAAGCCACAAACCTTTCAAATCACTTTTATTTCTTTTTAATAAGTTTAAATAACTGAAAATAATTAAAAATTCAGTTTCAATTCGAAAATGTAACAAATATACAAAATATAAATAAATAAATATTAATTATATATGATTAAAATAAGAAAATAGTACAAAATGAAAACTAGTCTAGAAAATTTGAAAATAAATGAAATAAACTTAGGGAAAATTGTATGGACTTGGAAAAATATTTATAAATAAAGATAAGAACATAAAATAAAAATGCATTCACAAAAATAAATAAATAAATTTTAATTAAATAAAATTTAAATGAAGAATATAGTAGAAAAATAGAAACTAGTCTTTAATAAATGCAATAAATTTTGGAAAAGTTTTATTATCACTTCAAAAATATTAAAAGACAAAAATATACATAAAATAACATATTAACACATTTTAAAATAAAATATGACAAAGAAAATATGATTTATAAAATTTAAAATAGGCAAAATTGCAAAATAAAACAAATTATACTCAAAATTGAAATGTACATAACTTTTACAATTTAATTCCGTTTTCAACGAAACAAAAAGCAGTATTCATGTTATTAAGTCTATTTTCATAATAAAAGATAAAATTTAAGATTTTAAACAATTTAAATTTGAAGTTTTAAAAGTCAAAGTTTGACCAGTTTGACCAGAAATCCCTTTTTCAGGAAATGTTCAATTTATACCAGTTTGAAATTAAAAGTTACATAATAATCAACATTTATATTTAAAAATGAAATGTTTGAAATAAAACAAGTTTAAAATAGTTTTCAAAATATAATAAAGTCAAATAAAATATATACAAAAATCTAGGGCTGTTACAAATTATAGGAGATCGAATCTATCTATCTCTGTGTTATTTTCGTGTCTGCGAATTTCGAGGACGAAATTCTTTTAAGGGGGGAAGTTTGTAACGACCCTAGATTTTAATTTATTTAAATTAATAATTAAATGAATTTTTGAGAAAAAAGATTGTAAAATTAGTTATAATTAGATACGAGTTTCCCCGATCGTAGTAAGTGTTTGTTTCGAACAAATATTTGAAAACAAATTATAGTTATATAAAATAGAAATTATTAAGTAATTAAAATAATGTGATAAACAATGACAATAAATTATGTACCAACAAAACAAAGTAAACATACAAATGAACATCTATTTGATAAAATAATAACAAAAGTAAATACACCTAAATAAAATCTAACAACAAACTAAATTAGAAACTCATTTATCTTATAAAGTAATATTATAAAGACAAAGAAAAAGGGAAATAAAAAGAACTATGTAATTCAAGTGTAAACAAATCAGGATATATGTGAATAATGAAATAAAACAAGAGGCAAAGATATCATCAGCCGAGACAAATATGCTGGCAAAGAATAAATAGAGTAGGGTACTAAGAAATCAATGGCAATACCTTTAGTACACTACTACACCCTAACATCACTTTAAACCAGGCTTGTATTGTACAACCCAGGTATAATAAATTTCATCTCAGCCGAAAGTAAATGACTAAGGGAATCAATGCAACATACTTCCAGCATTTAATACAAAACATCTCAGCCATGCTTCTTGAATAAACAAACCATACATCACCTGTACACAACATTGTAACCCCAGTACACATCTCCTTTATACCAGCCTTCTCCTCTCAATTCATTCGAAACTGAAAAGAGATCTAAAGTAATATCATGCAAAACTAAAAACAAAATTCAACCAGAGAAATCAAGCAAAAGACCAAGTGAAGTTCCAATTGCAAATTTCACAAGCAGTTTCAAAGTTAAGAAGCTCTGTTCTTTCTTCTTCCTAAAAAAACTGTGAGTAAACATACTGCTTTGGATATTTAAAAACATGTGTATTTGATTCATGAACAGGTTATGCTTGGCTAAGTATGTTTTAAAAGATAACTCTGCATATTTTTGTTGTACCTATTCTTTCAGATCTTTGGTTTCAGAGCAAACAAAATAGAAAAAAAATCATATGTTTTCATACAAATATTTTTTTTTTAAAAACTGGGATTTTAAAACGAAATGAGTGGTCTAAACTTAAGTTATGATTTACCAAATTGTTTCAAGCTCGAAAATAAAGAACCTGACTCTGGAACACTCGGCTTACAGTAACAATAGATTTTATAAGGAATTCAGAAATTTTAATTTAATGATTCGAATATATAGCTTGAATTCTTACTTCAATTTATGATTTTTAAAAATAAAATGAGAATTTTTAGTTAGTTATTTGGAGAGTAGTCTGTAATTGAATAAAAATTGAACTTTTATGAATTTGTAACAATCGATTCAATTTTAAATGCTAAAATCTAGTTTGTAGCAAGCTTGAACATCAGAGAATTCGAGAAAATTATCAAAGAAATTTTTCAATGCGTAAAATTTGAATACGAGATGGATGTAGGGTTTAAGGAATGAAGTGGCACCGAGATGGAAGAACCGTGATCTCGTCACCACCGATGCATCGAGTCGCGTGGAACTCCAGAGGATGGTAGAACTGGGTATTGTCGTGGCGGTGACGGAGTACGAGATGCTCCGATGGTCAGAACGATGAGGGCGAGGTGATTTAGTTCGGTGAGTTCGAACTGAAGTGTCGAGCAAATAGGCTTATTTCGATCTCGAGTCTTTATATGTCAACCTGAAGTTCGATCTCGAGTTAGGCAGTGGTTTGTGACTAGCCGAGGTGGGTGGTGTTCGCCGGAGCGTCGCCGCGATGACGTGCACGTGCACCATGATGATTCGCGTATCAGTAAATTCGGTTGGGTAAAGAACTCGAAGAAACGTTCGAGTAGATGATGGGGATACTCGGGTTCTCCTGTACTCGAGTAGGGTTGTTTCAGATAGTTTTTTTTGTAGTTTAAAATTTAAACTGAGAGGAAAGAAAAAAAAAAGAAAGGAAGGAGAAGATGCGTGAACGACCAGGGGAATGACGCGGGGAAATTGTTGGGAATACTCGAGCTCTACTCGAGTTATTATCATGGTTGCTCGGGATTTATTTTAAATACTGAAAGGCTAATAGTTTTAATACAAATAGTTTATTTAAATGTAACATACAAGCTTTGATTTAAATCAATGGCAAGATGATTAAGAGTTTGTGAAGTAACTTAAGATTTGAAATTTAAGATCAAATAAATTAGTAGTTAAAATTTTTATTTTATAATTAAATGGTTAATAGGTTTGAAATTAAGAAATATTAACTAATGGGTTAAGTAATAAAATAAGTAATTGAAATTAAAATTGATTGATAACAATTTAATGTTTAAATTAATTTGTAATTGAGAATTTGTTAAATAAACAAATTAAGTAAATTAATTTAAATGGATAGCTAATTAAATTAACGAATTAAGAAACAATTAATTTAAGTTAAGTATAAAGTTAATTTACACTTAAGTTTGTAGTTAATGGAAAATTCGTTTAAAATAAATCATTCGATAAAATGCAATTATTTGTTTAACAGAAAAATCATAGTTAAATTAAGATTTTAAAATGGCAGATATAATTATTCGGTTTATTTCGAATATTAATCGATTGTATAAAATTGTCTATACAAGGTCAAATAAAGTCGAGAAAACAAACTGGAATGGGAATTGGATTGCAAATAAAAGCAAAGGTGAGATTTTTCTCACTCAAAATGAATTGCAGTTATTTATTGTTTGATATGATTGCTATTGGATGTGATATTAGATATATAGTAGGATATATCTATTATATATATAGCAATATATACATATTGGCATATGTATATACTGGATTGATTGATTTCCCGCCTCGTATAGCGGATGAGACCCTATTGCGCCGTTAGTAAGCGGATATTTTTATAAAACCCATATACCGCGATATTCCACCTCGAAGTGGAATTGGTATTGTGCTAACGTCTGTGGATGCAGGGAAACAGGTTGGAGGGATCCAACTGGATTCCTCACCAGTAGTTATTTATTTACAGATATTGATGTATATTCTGTTATCATATTGATATATGATGTTTGTTGTTGTGATTGACTAATTGGTGCTGTTGCATCATCGGATTCAAGTTTTGAAGTTTAAAAATAATGACTTTTACTTTAAAAGGATTTTAAAGTGATTTTTGAAAATATACGTTTTATGGAATTTTTGAATTGATTTATAAACGTTAAAATTTTAAAGTTATAAAAGTTATAATTTTTAGTGGAATATAACCAAAGTGTCATTTTTGAAATAAAAGTCGATTTATTTATAAAATGGTTTAAGTTGGAATTTTTGAACAACTATAAACGATGTGCATAAAAAGATTTATAAAAATTTGATATTTATAAATCAAATATTGGAATTATAAAACGAAATTTTATAAGTGTTAAAAATGAAATATTTATGGAATTCATAAGTAAATGAAATTTATAGATTTATAAATTGTGAAGTTATAAAATGGATGAAACTGTAGAATGAAAGATTTATAAGAGATTAACTTATGAATTGGATTTTTGCCTTTAAAGGGAATATTGATCGAATTTGTTAATAAAAGGAGATTTATTAAATCGAAGATGTTAGAAAGTAGAAATGGAATTTATAAACGTTGTTTTATAAATTCGAGATCAATTGAATTTGATAAATTAAATATAGAAGGTTGTTAAAGGAGATATATTTGCGAATTTGGATAGCGAATTATTATTGAAATAAAACGTGTAGAAGATAGTGAAATGTAATTAGTGAAGTATATTCACGATTTTGGACAGTGAATATATGGTTAAGTAAAATGGATATGGTTTTGGAAAAGTGACATTGAAAATGAAGTTAAACATTTTAAACATGTTTTTAAAATGTATTATGATATCGAATACATAGATTTCAACATTTTTATTGTTGAAATAGACGTTTTCGAAAAATAAGGAAATGGTGGACTATAACACTGTTGTTATAGTAAATGATTTCCGAAAGGAAATGTTTTATATAGTATTGGGATTTATATATCTATCAAAATCTGAATCCCTATACTAGTGATTTTGAGTCGTCGTAACGATGTTTTACGTAACATTCGTTTTGACTCAAATAAATATTGTCAAAGTAAATGATTTCCTTAAAGAATGAAATATATACTTAATTTTGATTTAAGTATATAGAATATTTTCCAAGTGTTGAAAATAAATGATTTGTGAAATACTTATTATTAAATAAGTATGGAAATGCTTTTCCAATATGAACGAAATGTTTTGAGAATTTATCTTTGTAAAGATAAATTGAAATTGAATATTTAAATCGATCGAAAATCGTATATCAGTAGATATTTTTAAAATATAAATTCACTATGGAATTTATAAAGGAAATAAAAACTGTTTAGAAAAATAAACATTGATTTATTTTTGAAGTGTGGAAATTTTATATCTAGTAAAGATATTTTGGAAGATAAAATAAGTTTGGAAAATTATTTGGAATCTGATGATGTTGCGCATCTTTATTGATAGTTAAATAACCGACTATCAATAATTACCTTTAGATAGGTATTTGTTGTGAATTGGATGAATTTGAATGCCACACTTATTTTTAAAATAAGCGCTCACTATTCGGGTTAGCCGGGAAAGGACCATGGGGTCGTATAACCCATTCCGAATATGTGATACGTCGTTATGAATTGCATTCGAAGACCGGTGTTGAAGACCGGATATTTTTGAAAACGGAAGGATTACCGTCGAGTTACTCTACATCGGCTGATCTCCGATTTAGAGGTTTTATCACCCTTAGTGACGGGAAGTCCGGACGTGATTAGAAAATTATCCGGATATGCAAGGGCTTCGTGAGAAGTGCCTTCGATTCTGTTCGATCCCGGAACAGACTTGTATGGATTGTATGTCTGACGCTACAATTTGAGATATAAAGCTGATTCCTTTCAAATACATTTCTGTTGGTGGCGGAGAATTTATTCTTTTAGCTTAACACCCTTCTTTGAGACGTACAAGCTCAGAGGTTATGTAGTTGAATTTTTTCAGCGATATATCCCAATTTGGTAACGTGGCATACTGAGTGTTGCTGTGAAATGATCAGTGTTTGATCATTTGCGATATGATCATTTGTTTGATCTTATATCTTTGTGATCATAGGTTGATCATTTTGTTTGACCCGAAGCATGGCTTTGTAGAAAGCGTAGCTTTGTGGACGAGACTTCGTCGAGCCTCACACCCCGGAAATGGTCAAAACAGGAAGGATGCGGCAAGGTTCTAAGGAGTAGCGCCCCTTAGTGTATGTCATTCCTTCTGGATAAAGGTGGTATCATGGTATGGAGCCCAGATACTTAACCTCTGTGGTTGCTGCAAATTTATTACTTTGTGGATGTTGCGAATCGGGGATCCTCGGGAAGATCGGTGACGATCGGGGGATGGCATACGCGTGTCAGTAGTTACCTATTTTTGCAGAGGTAACCCGGCCTTGTGTTGGCAGAGATCCGGTTAGGTTCTCGGGTCGTCTATTCCAGGGACGTACCCATCGTGGATAGGAAGTTCCTTAGCCTGATCATTTGTTGGAAATCCAAAGAAACAATACGACACTTGTACGGTTTTAGTTGTAGAACCTATCATTCACTTATGGTGGTCACCACTGTTTGGATGGTAGCTATAGTAGGCATAGTTCGGAATGTCTATGCTGGCTAAGATTTATATTATACTTTCGAACTGTTTTCTACACTATGCACTAATAATAATATCAAAAATGATTTGATTTTGCGTAGTAAGCATCTTTGACTATCATAAGAAGAAATCTCCTCCAATTCTGCGTTTGCATTGTGTGTGTGGTGGGAGGTCTTATGGTAGTTTCATTTTCCAAAAGCATTTCGAATTGACATTAAAATTATTTTGTTGTTATAAAGAATAACTGTTTTACGATCTCACACCAGTCACCATGACTGACTCGGAGTTTATTGTTTCCCTTCTAAACTCTGGGTGCCTACAAATTTCCACACGGGCAGTCTAGAGTTAGATTATCAGGATATTCTGGATATTCTGGAGCTTTGGAGATAAGCTAGAGGACGAGACGTAGTATTTGTATCTGATATATTTATTCCGCTGTGTATTCTGTATGAGGACAAGTTTATATAACTGTCCATTGTTGTATATTGACTCTGATGATTGATGTATGTATAAAATGATATAGTTCTTTGTTTTAAAAGATTATTCATTTATTTATTATATATTGTTCCGCTGCGATGTGTAAGATTTTGATATTGTTTTCTGTTGTTCTTCTTTCTTCTCTTCTCTCTCTTCTTCTTTCTTTTCTTCTGTTTTCTTCTTTCTAAAACCCTCACTATTGGAGTTTCCGGCACTCGATTTCTCGGCAGTCGATAAAGTGAGTATCGATGTCGAATTTTCGAAAGTCGAAAATTTCGGTATGTGACAGAAACAACCCAGCAGTTGTGGCCACAACTGCCCATACAACCGAATATAAAGGGACATCTAGACAGGGGAATATAAACTACAATCTCCCAAATCACAGAGATCACCAAAAAACCTCATATCTGAGATTTCAAACCATTCAAGGAAATCAATATCATCCATCATATATAAACAAGGATTCATAAACACACCATTTATAATTAATTTAAAATGAATTAAATTAATTACTTATCTCTAATTAATTTAAAGTAAATTAAATTAATTACTTCATCATTATAAATCTTGCTTACATAACCATAAATTAATTACAAATCAATTTATTAATCATTCTCTAATTTCCATTTTAATTAATCATCCTTGATTTAATTATCCTTTAATTACATTCAAGTAATCATCCTTTAATTAATTTCACAAATTAATTATCCATAACCAAATATAGTAATTAACCTTTAATTACTTCATTTATTAATTAACTGTAATTAATTACATTAATCCTTAATTAATTACATTAATTAATTACTCAAAATCACTTATTATTGATTAATTACTCTTAATGAATCAACCCTTAATTACATCATTAATTATATAAATTTAATGATCCATAATTACATTTTAATTAATTATTCTATTTAAATTAATTACATTAAGAAATTAATCTTTACTTAAACCATAATTATTAATCACACTTGATTAATCACATCCAGTAATTAACTACCCTTAATTACTTCATTTAATAAATTAATTATTCCTTAATTAATTATTTCAATTAATCTCTTGATTAATTTCACAAAGTAATTTAATCCAAATTACTTCCATATTTAAATCATCTTTAATTAATTACATACAGTAATTTCCATTAATTACTTCACTACGTAATTACACTTCATTAATTACATTTAAGTAATTATACTTATCAAATCATCCAATGATTAATTTAAATTAATTAAACTTAATGAATTAACTTAAATAAATCAAATTAAACTCAATTAATTATATTAAGTAATGAATTCCTTTAATTACTTCATTTAAGTAATTATACTTAAACATTTTCACAAATGTTTATCTTTAATTAATTTATCTAATTAATAATTAAAATTAATCACATTAATTTATTAAATAATCCTAATTAATGACCTTCATTAACTATTAGCAATTTTTTAATTTCTTTTCTTAAGTAATTAATCTTAGATTAATCAATATTAATTACAAATTAATTTATCCTTAATAACCAATTAATTAACCACTAATTATTTAATTAATTTAAGTTTTTAACTGTAACTTAATTAATCTTAAATTACTTGATTAATTCATCCCTAATCATTAATTAAATCTAATCTTATTTAATTAGTGACCCTTAATTACAAATTAATTAGTCTTTAAATAATTTGTCTTAAACTTAAATTAACTAATTTAAACTCTTAATTACTTAATTAATCATTCATATCTTTAATTAAATTAATTAATTACCCATTTAATTACCTTAATAATATAATTACTCTAAATTATTAAATCTTAATTTACCTTAAGATAAAACATTATTCTTACTAATGATCAATTTATCATTATCAAAAGCATTTAAAACAATCTACTTTCAATTTATTTCAAATTTCATTTTTAAATTTAAATCAATTTAAAAATACACTTAATCATTCAAATTAATTATAACAATTTTAATTTAAAAAAAACTTCTTTTATTTAAAAACTAAGATTCAAATTTATATTTAAATTCAGATTTAAACCTTTGATTTCAAACTTCACTTACAATTGAAACTTCACTTTAAAATTCCAACTACTTAAACATTATAAAGTAGTCAAACACAATTTGAAATAAAACTTTATTTATTTATTTCTTTTACTGAGATTCAATCTAACTTGAATCAGATTTGAACTTCAATTTAAACTCTGCTATTCATTTAAACTGAGCTTTTATACTTTAATTTAAAATTCAAACAGAACAGGTTTTGTTTCTTCTTAAAACCTGTAACAAAAGCAACTACCCAAGCCCTTCTCAAAATGCTTCGAGACTAACCCCCAAATTCTTCGAGCACTCCACGACATAACTCGAGTAAAACCCGAGTACAAAATCCTACTCAACACAGGCATCGCCAGCAAAAAAAAGAATGCACCATGCACATGCACAGTGCTCCGACCATCCCCGACCAACCACGCTTGCCTCACCACGTCAGCGATCAACCCCGCATCCCATTCCGACCATCAGATAACCCTCTCAAACTCGAAATCAAATTCGAGTTTCGATCTATACCTGGAACAAAACCAGGAACCCCACAACCAAACCTGGAAACCGCCTCGCCTTCGCAACCTCGACCATCAGAAAGTCTGAAACTCCGGCTACCTCTTCGTCAACGCTCCAGCTAGCATCACCCAAAATCTCGTTGAACTCGATCACTCCTACAAGCCGTGGTGATCGATTCACTCCTCCTAGTTAAAACTAGGGTTCCAGCCTTCAAACCACAACCACCACCTCCACACTGAAATGCACCACCATCAGATAATTTTCCACTACTCTCCGATCATTCGTGCATCATCACTGGAAACTACAATCTCCCAAATCACAGAGATCACCAAAAAACCTCAAATTTCCATTTTCTAGTGAAACTAGAAATGTACTCAAATCCCATTTCTAAAAATCGTAATTTTAGTTTCAAAAATCAAGTTTTAGTTTTAGTATTTGATTCAGATTCCTGAATCAAAGAATCAGGGTACTTGATTTTTAACTTATTTTAAATTTTCTATGTTGTTTAGTATTTCCAAAGGCAATACAAAATTGTTTCCACTTAAACAAATTTTTAAACTTAAATCTATGATATAACAAACATAATTTGTTTGAAACTTAAGCCCTAACATAGATTAGATCATGAGAAAATGATTTTTGATCTAAAACTTGAGCCTGGGAACTACAACAGTAAAGCACAGATATACATCAGCATGCACACACCTATATACATTCATATTCACAGAAAAATGCCCAGAAAATTCATATACACAAACATATTTGTTTCATAAGAATAGCATGCAACTAGATTTATTCAAATACTTAAGCTTTTTTTAAAAAAATGTTACTCACTTGAACATTTGAAAACAGAGACAGAGCCCCTTTTATTTTGATTTTGAAAAAGCTTGAAACTTTAAAACTTGAATTGCTGAGGCTTGTTACTGGAAACTTGCAAATTGAAATCACTTTGAATGTTGTGATGTTCTAGCTTTAAAAACAGAATTTAAGTTGCTTCTTTGTTTTGAAACTGCAGTTGCATGCTATTGAAACCTTTTTATTTTGATCTCCATTTTTGTTTTGAGTTGAAAATAAGATTCATTTGAAATATACTTACTGGAATGCTAAGTTTCTTTTTGTAAACGAAATAAAATAGAGAAGATTGATATATAGAAATGAGTTACAGGTTGTTTATTTGACTGGTACAAGAATTTTATAATTTGGTCAGAGATTTTCTTTGATCAATGGAGGCTGAAATGATCTTTTATACAATTCAAATTGACTAATGTTGCTATCATTAAATGTATGAGTACTTAGATATCTAATTGTTTAAATTTTGTATGTACCTGAATATCTTGTATATATATTTTTATATGTGTACATACCCATTTCCCTTTGCAAATATAAATACGTTTTCCCTTTTCCCTTATGTCTACAGCCTTGCAAACATGTGTATCTATAGTTTATTAACATATGGTTAGAATTTAGGTGGTGTGTTTACTTATATGTTTACATAGTTTATTAACATGTTGTCTGAATTTACCTATTTCATTTCTATGTTCCATTCCTCACTTATGTCTTAATTTTTATACCTCTTTTAATTTAAAAATTAGACAATCAATTTCTAAATTAATTTATTATTTGTTTTTACACTTATGCTTAATATTTATAAGGTTTATTTTAAATTAAAACATTTTTGAAAGACTTCATTTCAAATTTACAAATCATAGTTTCTTCCAAAAAAAATATATAACCATTCTATTCATATTAAAATCTATTTGTAAAAATATTACATTATTAATACTGTTTAAAAATAACTCATTATTAAATTAAAATAATTTATAAAATAAATTATCACTTCATTAATAAATTACTTATTTAAACAAACTATATTTAAAAAGAACAAAACAACCTTTCTTGTTTAAATCTAAACTTAGGCTAAAATCATTTTAAACCAATAAACTTTTATCTTGAGTATTTTAAAATCATATGGTTATTTATTTAATATTAAATTAAATCAAAATTCAAAATATTAAAATTAGAAAACAGGCCTCTATTTATTAAAGTTAAAACAAAGCTTATCTATTTACAATATATACAAATATATATACATTATAAATAGAAACAATTTATTAGCTTTTAAAAGATAAATTATCAGTTAAATATTTATTTAAAAGAAGATTATTAAATCAATTCAAATCTAATTAACAAATATTATCAAATCAATTTAATTTTTAATGTAGATTATTAAATTGATATTTCCCAAAATTCCGGGATGTCACATTCCTCCACCCTTAAAAGAATTTCGTCCCCAAAATTTAAAACAAAGGTAATTTAATAATCTAATTAAAGATTTAATTTTAAAAACACGAGCATATATTAATCATATGCTAACAACCACAACAACCAACTCATCCAATCAAACAAATTTAACTATCTAGACAAAATCAGGATAGGACTATCTAGAGTTTCCCAAGTAAAAATACCGGGATACTCGCTCTATAGATTCCAAACAAAACTATACTACTAAGCTATAGAGCTCCTACTCATCTAGATCTACAAAACTAGAGAGGATATCAGACTATAGACAAGTCTGACTCAACAACCAAACCCTCAAGAACTGCTAGTTCCAAAACCAGAATGGATTATACAAGTACTCCCTCAGAGATACATGAAACACAACGAATCCCAGTTATCCAAACTGACAATTCACTCCAGAAGACCAAACACTTAACCTCATCAGATCATAGAGAAAATCCAAAATACCTCGGAGCTAGCTTCTCAAACTTACCAAACTTAAAGCTCCTTCGATTTGAGAAAACTTACTCAAAATCAAATTCCCGACTTCGAAATCCAAATTCCTCCGTCTCCAATCCACAAAACTCATCTGACGATCCTGGGCTGCCTTCATCCCTACTGATCAGCTCGACCTTCGCTGATGCCTCTCAAAACAACTCATCAAAATGATCCACTCACAATCAATCCAAGAACACAAACATTACTCCTCAAACATCAGAAGACTGAACTTACTTTCCTTATCTGAAAAGATAAAATAGATCCACTCCCAAACTGCTTCCGCTGCACAACTCTGATCTGAGTAGATGAAAATGCTGATGATACACACGAGCACAAACTGGACAACACATCCCATAATATAGTTCAACAAATCCATAAAGAAGAAAACTCATAAATCCCGAAAGATCTCTGACAAACCAAGAGAGCACTCAACTATCGCAAGTCACTTTTGCGATCAACCCAATCTAATATCCAAAGAAAATTGTTCTCTCTTTACCAATCAGAACAGCTTAAGCCTATCTAGCCAATCCATCGAAGAAATGAATCCACACTGCTGCTTCTGAACTCCACTGCTAAGCTAGAAAGCTTCCTTGCCAACACACAGAACACTCCGAGCTGCGCTGCTGACACCAATGCCTAGGAATTCCTAATCCAAAGCTCTTCGAGAAACTCGGGCCTCAAAGCCAAACACAAACACCCAACTGAACTCAACCTCAACATCGATGTAGACACACTTCCTTAAACATGCTCCAAAGAAACATCTTCGGAGACATCCATAGTCATTGTGTCTCATCACACAGCTACTAATTCCTGAGGTATCAAGATACCATCACTAGCTTCTGCTCAACTGTCAGAATCCAAATTCTGCTCATCCAAACTTGCACTTCAAAAATGGACTTCGAACCCTAACAGATTCCTTCAGAGATTGGTGAAATCCTTACACCACAACAAAAATTCACTTGAGACGGTATTAGGTCTACAGTCTCGGTAGATACACTTCCAACCTCAACAAACTCTAACCATTGGTAGTCGTGTTACACACAACACTACCCCATCTACCTTTATAACTTATATTGGAAAACCCGAACAGGTCACCCAACAGCTAGGTAGAAATAAATATATATATATCAAAATTACAAATACGCTCTCTCAAGAAAGATACCACTCCAGAGCTTAGGTATTCGCTCAACCTGGCTCTGATATCAAGTGTGACGACCCAACTTTCTACCTCCAGATAGTTGCATCATCTATAAGAAAGAAAGGGATAGAAAATAGAAAAGATAAAGAAGAAAGAAGAAACAACATCAGAATCTCAACAACGGAACGAATAAATTATATTAATCACATAATTATTTCATAATATACAACTTCAATCAGAGTTACACAGATAATACATCACATACTAAACAGTTGTAAACACCTGTCTAGTTAATACAACTCAAATACAACACAGATACAACACAGAGATACCAACACAGCGGAACACTATACATATCTACAACGCCGAAGCCTCCTGCTCCATTGCTCCTCCACAATTCGTTAAAGCTAACCTGAATCCCTTGGCTACTCGTAAAAATTTGAGTACCCGAGAGTTTAGGAAAAACAGAAATAAACTCCGGGTCAGACATAAGTCTGGTATGAGTAACAGGTTAAAGTTGCTTAACTTTGAAAATCCTTTGAAAACAAAAGGTATCACGTAAGACTTCCCACAAATAAACATGGGTAAGTTTTTACCTTACGCTAACCAAACATTTGATAGGAAATTCAATGATATTATAATAGGGTCTAGGGTTTTCAAGTAAAATACAGAAATAGTTGGAATGCTTACATCTCACGTTCCAACATAGTTGGGCACAACTAATACGTACGACACTTATTGGAGATTGGATTCCATACAATGGCAGGGCTACTGGGGTACCGCCCGTCACACTAGCTGGCCTAGATCAGCGTATCGAGGATTACTCCCAATCCCCTATAACACAAGGCCAGAACCATCCCTTAATGGACAGTCCCGAACGAAACAACCCCAGCAGTTGTGGCCACAACTGCCCATACAACCAAATATAAAGGGACATCTAGACAGGGGAAAATCTCGCTCTCAAGTGGGTGCTATCCACGAAGCCTTGCTGCACCTCCCATGTTTTAGCCATTCCTGGTTGATGAGGCTTGAGGCTACGATTACCTCATCAAAACACATCACTTAGAATGCTCATCGTCCACCTGACGATGTTCTGAAAGCATTCAATTCATACAAGTTCGTTCCGGGTTCGAACGAAACCGAAGGCATTATCTCATTACACTCATTTTGGAATCATCCTCAGAGTTAACGACAATAACCCTAGCAATCTGAATCTTCATCTTCACTTGAGATTCACGACCTATCGTTAATTTGGATCGATGTGGTTTTCGGATATCCAAATCTGGAAACCCGATCCCGGTCTCATCGAAATCCAAACCGCCATCTTTTAAGTCCAAGTTGTTTTAAAGTTAAAACAATTCATTTCATTATCCATATACACATAGATAGATAATTCACAATATCACAGATAGATAATCTACAATATCACAGATAGATAATTCACAATATCATCACAAATAGATAATCTACATTATCCATATACTTCAACCAAAGCAACCATATCATACAGCATTATTTATCTCATATCTGAGATTTCAAACCATTCAAGGAAATCAATATCATCCATCATATATAAACAAGGATTCATAAACAGGCCATTTATTATTAATTTAAAATGAATTAAATTAATTACTTATCTCTAATTAATTTAAAGTAAATTAAATTAATTACTTCATCATTATAAATCTTGCTTACATAACCATAAATTAATTACAAATCAATTTATTAATCATTCTCTAATTTCCATTTTAATTAATCATCCTTGATTTAATTATCCTTTAATTACATTCAAGTAATCATCCTTTAATTAATTTCACAAATTAATTATCCATAACCAGATATAGTAATTAACCTTTAATTACTTCATTTATTAATTAACTGTAATTAATTACATTAATCCTTAATTAATTACATTAATTAATTACTCAAAATCACTTATTATTGATTAATTACTCTTAATGAATCAACCCTTAATTACATCATTAATTATATAAATTTAATGATCCATAATTACATTTTAATTAATTATTCTATTTAAATTAATTACATTAAGAAATTAATCTTTACTTAAACCATAATTATTAATCACACTTGATTAATCACATCCAGTAATTAACTACCCTTAATTACTTCATTTAATAAATTAATTATTCCTTAATTAATTATCTCAATTAATCTCTTGATTAATTTCACAAAGTAATTTAATCCAAATTACTTCCATATTTAAATCATCTTTAATTAATTACATACAGTAATTTCCATTAATTACTTCACTACGTAATTACACTTCATTAATTACATTTAAGTAATTATACTTATCAAATCATCCAATGATTAATTAAACTCAATTAAGCGAGCAAGTAATCCGCTCGACTTAGATCAACAGTGAAGTTACCTGGAGAAGTCGGCTTAATCACATCAATTTCAAATCTTCAGCTTCAGCGTCATCCTGGGACTTCTCCTCGGCTTGAACAGTGGGAGGCTCAGTAGTCGCGATTTTGACTTCGGTTTCTGCAGGAGGTGAAGAATAGGAACCAGAGCCAATGTTATCAGGGTCAATCGAAGCCGGAGGACGAGCGGGGTCAGTTAAAGTTGCTTTCTCTAAACACTCTCCACTTGCTGCTTCGGCTCGTTCCCTAGCAAGCTGTTCTTTTCCCCTGGCAAGGGCGGAACGCGCTTCATCATCCAGATAAGACGCTTCAAGATCTGCTTCCGCGTAGCAAGTGCCTCCAAACATATCAATTATCGCCTCCCACACTTCAGCCAAAGTAGTTTCATATGTCGGACCCAGAAATGAGAGGCTCCCGCGCCCCAAGACATTATGGATATAAAAGTCGAATAAAGTGGAGCTGATTTTTGCCTTCATCACTTCGTGCGACTGCTCAGCCGCTTCTTTTTCAGCAATGGCTGCAACTTGGCCGGCAACTGCCTCATCCCTCTATTTTTCAACTTTAAGAAGTCGAGCTTTTAATGCTGCAATCTCCAGATCTTGTGAGCTAACTCTTTGCTGCAACTGAGCGGTATCTTTGCGATATTTTTTCAGTAACATGCTGTTCTGCCTCAAGTTTCATCTCAGGATCTCTTTGAACAGCATGAGCATCTCTCACTTGTTTTTGGAAGACCTCTTCTTTTTTAGAGTGCGAAGCGGAAGAAGTGGCAAGATCTTCCTTGAGTTTCTTGACTTTGGACTCAAGTCTCGCATTATCGTCAGCAATGCTCGCCATCTCTGCATCATGTCGCTTACAAATTTTATCCCACTCGGACTTGTCATTCTCCATAGTTAGCATGGCTTCAAGGTTCATGCGATTAACTCTTTGAAGTTCGTCGACAAGTTTCTGCCAGCCAGACATCCTATCAATATCAAGTTTGACAGCGTCAACGTTCCTCAGCATAGCTGGCTTATCAATCGGTACCAAGTCTAAGTCGAAGCGTACTCCCCTTAAGCACATCAATTTGGGAATCGGCTTTGAAGTGTAGAAGGACCATCTTTGACTTGATACTGAGGCCTGTTGATAATTGTCTGAATGTTAAATTTCTTAAGAGCAGGAGAACCGGAGGAGATGTCAAGAGGGTTAGGAGCATCGGTCTTTTTAGAAATTGCAGATGCTGATTGATCGCTAAGTTTGACCCGTTTGCTCGGATCGTCAACAATGCGACTCTTCCCTTTATCATCATGGGATTTCCTTTTATGAGAGTCATCGTCCCTTCTTCTTTGCCACTCCTCGTAAGTTCGTCTTTCGTGAGCTTTTCTGGCAGCTCTTTCTTCATATGTTTCCCTTGGGGCAGTGAGATAGCGCCTAAAATCATAAGTTTCGCGGCTTCCGTGGCGCTGGAAATTGTCATAGTACGAGCCAGATTGCTCCATCGGAGAGTCTGAAAGTAAAAAAAAGACAAGTCTTAAAAACTTTCAGAGTAAAGAAGTTAGATGCATATAAGCGCCAAAAAATTCTAAGTGTGTGTGGCGTGTAAACTATGCGCGTCAAATTACAAACCACTCTTTGGTTGAGGAGTGATAGCAGGTTGTGGAGTAGAAGTCAACTTTTGAGCTGACGAAGTTTGCTGCAAGGCAGATGTTACTTCAGCTGCTGGAGATGTGACTTTCGTTGTATCATCTTTGAAAAGCTTGCGAGAAGTCACCATTAGGTCACTTAGCTCACCAAAAATGTCTTCACCGTCGTGCTGGGAGGAACTCTCTTTTTCACCAATGTGCCGGGTAGAACCCTCTTTTTTAGCTTCTTCATCGGCTGTTTTCTCGGAGCATTGAGGAAGTTCCTCCTCTTCGATAACCGGAGAGAGTGTAAACTTGCCAGATGAACCCGCAACATCGGCAGAGGTGGAACACTTCACCAATGCAGCCTCTACAGTAGGTTCTTCCGACGCAATTTCTTCTGCAAAAACTGGGGCATTTGATGTTTCTGCTTGGGAATCAAAAACTTCATGAATCTGAGTAGATCGGGAGGAGTGAAGAAGTCCGAACTGATGTAAAAACTCATCTTTCAACAAAAATTGAACGCTCCTCTCCTCAACCGGCACAGCCATGAGCCTCTCAAAAGTTGGTTTGTGACCCGGATCCCTAGAAGGAGGAGGAAGCGCTGAAAAAGTAAATAGCGAAGTTAACACTTGATAATTCAGGCTTCGAAAAGTTCAGAAAACATAAGGAAAGAAAAAAGATAAATGATCGTACTTCCCACTCTCCAGATAGCATAAAATCCCGGAGGACAACGAACGTAGAAAAACTGACTCAGAAACCCATGAACACTGTCAGGAAGACCAATGATCAGTTTGTGGTTCCTAGCACTTCTCATAAGTGTGATGGAAGGATGGTCTTTATTTTTGGCAAACGAGCACAGATAACAAACTTCGTCAAAACTCGGAAGACGGTCCAGCGTCCTCCTAAATAGCACACATAGTCCCATCAGGATGGCATAGCCATTGGGATGTAACTGAAAGGGAGAGATAGACAGTCGAAGAAGAAGCTGCTGAAGGAAATCCTTAAAAGGAGGAATGGCTCCGTTCATGCACATTTGGCGATTAACGGCAACGAAACCGTGGGGTGGTATGTCAGCAGTGTCGTTTTTCTCAAGAAGTATGGCATCTGCTTCAGCAATCCCGAACTGAGTGCACAGTTGGCGGAAAACTTTATATGATAGTGTAGTCGAGATTCTTTCTGGAGGATTAGCTAATGGAGCAGGAATAGGAATAGCCTCTCCAGCTTGAACTGTTACTTCTTCTTGTTGAGGAGTCATTCTACATAATCAATTGGATGTTCAAATGTGAAGGTGCACGTTTCCTAAAAAGTGTGAAGTGTTGTGCAGAACTAATAAAAATAGAAAGCAAACATAACTGGAATTAAACTAGTTGACAATTGGTTGATTGCAAGATTGCAGGACTTGTTAATCTAAAACTCAAGTGCAGTGTTAATGCAAACAAATCAGCTTCAGTTAACTATTATAGTTTTGCTTTAATACTTCACTTGAATTGGTTAGTTTACAGCATTTCGTTCACACAGTTCATTTAAGTTGATTTTTCTTTATCGACTAATCTGTCATTTGATGTGGGCAGTCAATGGCAATATATTCGTCCCAGTTTTCTGCAAATGTTATGTTTAACAGGCAATTAGCATTAAAGATAATTTGTAAAGAAGTTCAAGCGGATCATTCTAGCTATTCAAACTAAAAATTCAGTCAAGTTCTGTCAAAGCCACAGCAAATGTCCAAGTGTTAGCTCGTCTACGACCTAAAAGCCGTTGCAAGTTAAGTTAGGACATTGATCTTTTAGGTCGTGATGCATATTAAGGAAAAAGGCCTCGAGTCAAAATAACGCAAATTTCTCTAAGTCCTAGCTCGGTTACGACTTAAAGCCTGTGCCACAAGTCGTTAGGTCGCAGGCAGGACAAGTCGCGAGCAAGTTAGGTCGTAATCATGATTAGATCGTATAATTCATATTCTAACCAACAACATTACGGCTTGTCCTCCACTCAAGCATTGCCGAGTTATATCCCACCAGAAGCATAACATCAACAACATAACCTGAAACCCGTAAACCATTAGTGATCTCCTCATCTTCTTTAAACTCACAAATCAGTTAGCCTAAAACATTGTAACCGATCAACCTCTCCTCGCAAATCATCTAAAACCAAGTCAAACCACCTCAAGTCCATCGGCAATTGATTGCAACGAGGTTCATAATGAAGCATGGCATAAGGAATTGGGGCAATGACATCAAATAAGGTATTCGCGATTCAATGATGGACATGGTGGAACATGAGCTAAATTCACTTACGAGATTCGATGATAAAGATGAATGATGGCCGGTTAATCTGGAATCGCCTTCGAGAGCTCGAAAACTTGTTAATGGCAGGATGGAATGTTAGAGCAGATGAAGGAAGGAAGAAACGACCTAAGCTATTTATACATCGGGGCATTGAAATACGAATCAGCACCACACGACCTAATTTCCTCGCTAAGTCGTTCGCGACATAACAACTAATCAGAGCACGAGTCAAGGAGATCGAAGCACACGACCTACGACCTAGGCCTGTACTTCGAGGGGCAAATGTTAACTCCTCTTCGATTGTGACCTAACGACCTAAGATATCTAACGACCTAAGATATCTAACGACCTAGGATGTGTACCGACCTAGGATGTCTAACGACCTAGGATGTGTACCGACCTAAGGAATAAGGCGACCTAGGATGTGGAGCGACTTAAGAAGTCTAACGACCTAACTACTGAAAGGACCTACGAGCTAACGACCTATGGGGTAAAGCGACCTAAACATGGAACGGTCCCAGCGACCTAAGGATGTACGTTGCTAAACGACCCAGCAAACAACGACCTAGCAACTTAAGAAGTCAGCGACCTAAAGCATATGCGACCTAAGCAATGCCACAGCCTACTGACCTAAGAACGAAGTGGTCTCAGTGACCTAAATTAGGTCGCTGGTGGTCTCAACCGACCTACGACCTATAATAAGTCGTACGCGACCTATTAACTCGCTCAGAAAAGAACCAAATGCAATCAAGATAAGTCGGATCCCATCTCTTAGGTCGCTGCCGACCTAATAACTTATTCAGGACAAGTTCAAAAACAGCTGATACAGGTGACCACCTATGTCGTCGCCGACCTATGACCTACGACCTACCTTAGGTCGTAGACGACCTTGTACTTGATGATAAAATTCTGCCCAGAGTATTCCCTATAAATACGGCCTTAACTCCAACTAGAAGGGGACTTTTGGCTGATCTTCTGAAGTGCTGTTACTCTACTGAATTCAGACCTGATCCAACACATTAAGCCTTCCAAACATTCAAGACACTACAACAAGCTTCAAGAAAGATCTTGCACATCCAACATTGATTCAAAGAGCCGTATCACATCGAAGTTTGAGTTACTAGTCTGAAGTATTTAGGAATCGAAGTGTATTGTATCTTGAAGTGCATTGTATCAATTTGTAACCAAAAATCAGCAATAAAGGAATTCAAAGTGGACGTAGGCTTGATCTTAAGCTGAACCACTATAAAATCGTTGTCTTTTACTGTTTTCTGCTACTTTTCTACTTGTTTCTCGCGGGTGGTGCTTTCACATTACTACTACACACACTAGGGTGTTAGCGTTCAATTTTCAGCGTTAACATTATGGTTGATTAATCTTGTTTATGGATGATTGAATGCCTTGAATTATGTGATATCTCTGATATGTGATATGTGATGTTTTGTGATTTGAGATGAATTGTTGTATTGTTTAAACTTAAACTTTTGGTTTAATAAATAACATTGGATTCGAAGAGACCGGGGTTGGGTATCAGTAAATACTCGAAACCACTTCGATTTGTAATCTATAATTCTTTATAGATTTGATTTGTAAATTTAATAGGCTGGAATGGAATAAATTAAGTAAACTGAACCATTGAAACTAAGTAGTGGTACTTAGGCATTATTTTGTGAAATAAGTGTTTGGCTATAGAATGATTAAAACTCATGGTGATGAACGAGTTACCCTGGTTTTCGGAGAAACTTTATAACTTTGTATTTCATGTTATATGGGTTTACTCACGCTGGTTTCCAGCCTGACCCGGGTGTTACTTTGATGTAATGCTCGGGTCAGACCGAGTATTACAGATTTCCAGGTAAGGACGTTCTGGAGGTCAGGAGGCGAGCTGGATGGTAGGAATGTATGGAGTGTATTCCAGTGTGATATATTGTAGTTGTTTGGGACATGTTAATTGTATCTGTCTAGTGATTTGTGTATATGTTGTAACTCTGATGTATTGATGAAAATTAACAAATACAGTTTTCTTTGTATAACTGATATTATTATTTGATATTGTATTTTGATCCGCTGCGAATGTGAGAATCTGTGTCTTGTTCTGTATCTTTCTTCTATCTCTTTTCTTTTTCTCCTAACTATCTGGAATTTCGGGTCGTTACATTAATTATAATTAATTACATTAATCCTTAATTAATTACATTAATTAATTACTCAAAATCACTTATTATTGATTAATTACTCTTAATGAATCAACCCTTAATTACATCATTAATTATATAAATTTAATGATCCATAATTACATTTTAATTAATTATTCTATTCAAATTAATTACATTAAGAAATTAATCTTTACTTAAACCATAATTATTAATCACTCTTGATTAATCACATCTATTAATTAACTACCCATAATTACTTCATTTAATAAATTAATTATTCCTTAATTAATTATCTCAATTAATCTCTTGATTAATTTCACAAAGTAATTTAATCCAAATTACTTCCATATTTAAATCATCTTTAATTAATTACATACATTAATTACTTCACTACGTAATTACACTTCATTAATTACATTTAAGTAATTATACTTATCAAATCATCCAATGATTAATTTAAATTAATTAAACTTAATGAATTAACTTAAATAAATCAAATTAAACTCAATTAATTATATTAAGTAATGAATTCCTTTAATTACTTCATTTAAGTAATTATACTTAAACATTTTCACAAATGTTTATCTTTAATTAATTTATCTAATTAATAATTAAAATTAATCACATTAATTTATTAAATAATCCTAGTTAATGACCTTCATTAACTATTAGCAATTCTTTAATTTCTTTTCTTAAGTAATTAATCTTAGATTAATCAATATTAATTACAAATTAATTTATCCATAATAACCAATTAATTAACCATTAATTATTTAATTAATTTAAGTTTTTAACTGTAACTTAATTAATCTTAAATTACTTGATTAATTCATCCCTAATCATTAATTAAATCTAATCTTATTTAATTAGTGACCCTTAATTACTAATTAATTAGTCTTTAAATAATTTGTCTTAAACTTAAATTAACTAATTCAAACTCTTAATTACTTAATTAATCATTCATATCTTTAATTAATTAAATTAATTAATTACCCATTTAATTACCTTAATAATTTAATTACTCTAAATTATTAAATCATAATTTACCTTAAGATAAAACATTATTCTTACTAATGATCAATTTATCATTATCAAAAGCATTTAAAATAATTTACTTTCAATTTATTTCAAATTTCATTTTTAAATTTAAATCAATTTAAAAATACACTTAATCATTCAAATTAACTATAACAATTTTAATTTAAAAAAAAAATCTTTTATTTAAAAACTAAGATTCAAATTTATATTTAAATTCAGATTTAAACCTTTGATTTCAAACTTCACTTACAATTGAAACTTCACTTTAAAATTCCAACTACTTAAACATTTTAAAGTAGTCAAACATAATTTGAAATAAAACTTTGTTTATTTATTTCTTTTACTGAGATTCAATCTAACATGAATCAGATTTGAACTTCAATTTAAACTCTGGTATTCATTTAAACTGAGCTTTTATACTTTAATTTAAAATTCAAACAGAACAGGTTTTTCTTCTTCTTAAAACCTGTAACAAAAGCAACTACCCGAGCCCTTCTCAAAATGCTTCGAGACTAACCCCCAAATTCTTTGAGCACTCCACGACATAACTCGAGTAAAACCCGAGTACAAAATCCTACTCAACACGGGCATCGCCAGCGAAAAAAAAGAATGCACCGTGCACATGCACGGTGCTCCGACCATCCCCGACCAACCACGCTGGCCTCACCACGTCAGCGATCAACCCCGCATCCCATTCCGACCATCAGATCACCCTCTCAAACTCGAAATCAAATTCGAGTTTCGATCTATACCTGGAACAAAACCAGGAACCCCACAACCAAACCTGGAAACTACCTCGCCTTCACAACCTCGACCATCAAAAGGTCTGAAACTCCGGCTACCTCTTAGTCAACACTCATGCTAGCATCACCCAAAATCTCGTTGAACTCGATCACTCCTACAAGCCGTGGTGATCGATTAACTCCTCCTAGTTAAAACTAGGGTTCCAGCCTTCAAACCACAACCACCACCTCCACACTGAAATGCACCACCATCAAATAATTTTCCACTACTCTCCGATCATTCGTGCATCATCACTGGAAACTACAATCTCCCAGATCACAGAGATCACCAGAAAACCTCAAATTTCCATTTTCTGGTCAAACCAGAAATGTACTCAAATCCCATTTCTAAAAATCGTAATTTTAGTTTCAAAAATCAAGTTTTAGTTTTAGTATTTGATTCAGATTCCTAAATCAAAGAATCAAGGTACTTGATTTTTAACTTATTTTAAATTTTCTGTGTTGTTTAGTATTTCCAAAGGCAATACAAAATTGTTTCCACTTAAACAAATTTTTAAACTTAAATCTATGATATAACAAACATAATTTGTTTGAAACTTAAGCCCTAACATAGATTAGATCATGAGAAAATGATTTTTGATCTAAACCTTGAGCCTGGGAACTACAACAGTAAAGCACAAATATACAGCAACATGCAAACACCTATATACATTCATATTCACAGAAAAATGCCCAAGAAATTCATATGCACAAACATATTTGTTTCAAAAGAATAGCATGCAACCAGATTTATTCAAATACTTAAGCTTTTTTTAAAAAAATGTTACTCACCTGAACATTTGAAAACAAAGACAGAGCCCCTTTTATTTTGATTTTGAAAAAGCTTGAAACTTTAAAACTTGAATTGCTGAGGCTTATTACTGGAAACTTGCAAATTGAAATCACTTTGAATGCTAAGATGTTCTAGCTTTCAAAACAGAATTGAAGTTGCTTCTTTTTTTTGAAACTGCAGTTGCATGCTATTGAAACCTTTTTATTTTGATCTCCATTTCTGTTTTGAGTTGAAAATAAGCTTCATTTGAAATATACTTACTGGAATGCTAAGTTTCTTTTTGTAAACGAAATAAAATAGAGAAGATTGATATATAGAAATGAGTTACAGGTTGTTTATTTGACTGGTACAAGATTTTTATAATTTGGTCAGAGATTTTCTTTGATCAATGGAGGCTGAAATGATCTTTTATACAATTCGAATTGATTAATATTGCTAGCATTAAATGTATGAGTACTTAGATATCTTATTGTTTAAATTTCGTATGTACCTAAATATCTTGTATATATTTTTTTTATGTGTACATACCCATTTCCCTGTGCAAATATAAATACATTTTCCCTTTTCCCTTATGTCTACAGCCTTGCAAACATGTGTATCTATAGTTTATTAACATATGGTTAGAAGTTAGGTGATGTGTTTACTTATATGTTTACATAGTTTATTAACATGTTGTCTGAATTTACCTAATTCATTTCTATGTTCCATTCCTAACTTATGTGTTTATTTTTACACCTCTTTTAATTTAAAACTTAGACTATCAATTTCTAAATTTATTTATGATTTGTTTTTACACTTATGCTTAATATTTATAAGGTTTATTTTAAATTAAAACATTTTTGAAAGACTTCATTTCAAATTTACAAATCATAGTTTCTTCCAAAAAAATATATATAACCATTCTATTCATATTAAAATCTATTTGTAAAAATATTACATTATTAATACTGTTTAAAAATAACTCATTATTAAAATAAATAATTTATAAAAGAAATTATCACTTCATTAATAAATTACTTATTTAAACAAACTATATTTAAAAAGAACAAAACAACCTTTCTTGTTTAAATCTAAACTTAGGCTAAAATCATTTTAAACCAATAAACTTTTATCTTGAGTATTTTCAAATCATATGGTTATTTATTTAATATTAAATTAAATCAAAATTCAAAAATATTAAAATTAGAAAACAGGCCTCTATTTATTAAATTTAAAACAAAGCTTATCTATTTTCAATATATACAAATATATATACATTATAAATAGAAACAATTTATTAGCTTTTAAAAGATAAATTATCAGTTAAATATTTATTTAAAAGAATATTATTAAATCAATTCAAATCTAATTAACAAATATTATCAAATCAATTTAATTTTAAATGTAGATTATTAAATTGATATTGCCCAAAATTCCGGGATGTCACAGTTTCTCGATTTTTGACCTTGAATAAATATTATATGGTTTTATTAATATTTGAACTAATCGAACAATTGATTCTCCATTTGATAAATTTAATTAACTAATGATTTAATTTTAAACTAACCTTCCTATAATAACTAAATAGGTTAATTTAATAAATAAATCACGTTAATAAATTATTTTAAAAACTAGCAAATTATATTTTATCTTTTTGAAATTCCTATATAACTTCAAAATATTATCGTATATATATTTAAAATTAAAAAGTTAGTTACATGCATGCATAAAAATGATTTTATATAAACTCAAAAATCCAATTTTAAATACAACTCTATTTTCAGAAATCTCACCTATATAAATAAAATTAACTAAATACCTTACTGAAACATATTTCACTTCTGCACATTCCTATATTCATATATATATATATAAAAGCTTAAATAGAAATAATAAATCGTTTTATACTTTACTGTATTATATTAAAATGGGATTATTATACCTTACAGCCTTGGACCACTCTCTCACTCAAGAACGCCTGCCCACGCCCTTCACCAGTGCCACGCCTTGCCCTTGCTCTACTGAAATCGCCCTCATTCCCTGTATGCTTGCTCGTGATTCACCACTACCGGCCCCCCTTCAAACTTCTACCGTTCAAATACAGTTGCGTGCCTCGCCTCCCCATCGCGATTCCTGGATACGCGATTTCCCCCTCAACGAATTGAACTTGCTGCCTCGAATAGAAGCCACGACAATGCTTGGAGATTTGAGAGGCGAGGTTGGTTTAGGCATCGGCTTCGACATCAAATTCGATTTCCTATATCATTTTTGCGATCGATTTAAAGAATGAATTCGACTCTCGAATTAATTTGAGGGCGGAAGAAAAAGAAGAAAATGTATGCGATTTTCTTTTGAATTATGCGGCTACCATTATTTTCGGCTATGAATTGAAACGAAAAGTTTGGGAGGGGAAAGTGTTTATAAAAATAATGCGTGCTTTGAATTTTTTGAATTCGACATATGTGAAGGGGAAAAAGTTGGACGTGATAAGGAAAAAGAGAAGATCCCTTGCGTGCTTTGAAAAGGCCGGAGACGTGTTTTTGAAGGCAAAGTAGGCAATAGGGTGGCTGGGGAAAAGAAAGAAGGGAAGTGGATGTGAATTTGGTCAAATCAACCAAATATATATATATATATATATATATATATATATATATATATATACATATACATATTTAGAAATTTCAAACCGTCTCGATTTCGCAACTTAAAATCTCAACCTCCTATTGAGGCGTGCCGCTAGGTGTTCATAAGGTTATACCCCTATTTCGAACGCGATGGAAAAGGTTTGGAGTCCTAATTCGATCGTATGGAGAAGATAGCTTTTTGGACTCAGTTATAATATTGAATTCGATGTAAATTTCAATGCGTTTATATATCGTATGCTCACATAACAACTCCAATCACTACAAAATTTGAAATCCGATAATAAAACAATATTACGGATCCAATGGAACTGGTTTCATAAAATACCGAGACTGTGCCTCGGAAGGCTATTTTTAAATATCAATTTAAATGATATATTTTCAAAACTGAACAAAACACTTCCAAATTCAAGTTTAACACTTTTACTATCTTCAGTATCATAAATATAAATTTTCCAAGCCTTTGAAATATTTTTAACCGGCTTAAAACTGAAGATTTAATATTTTACTCAACTTAAATAATTAAATTTAATAATTTAATTGCCAAATTCATAGTGATATTTGAAATTCAAGTTAAACATTAAATTTTAAATATTTAATGTCAATTAAATATTCTTATTTCAAATATCCAGAATTCCGGGTTGTCACAATAACAGCCTATCCTTATACATCAGATATAAAGTATATAATATACAGCTGAAACAAGTAATAACTATATATCGATGAAGCTTCCTGCTCCAAGCTCGTCCAAATCCATCCATAGAAAACTTAGACTACTTGGCTGCTCATAAAAATTTGAGCACCTAAGAGTTTTAGGAAAAGAAAAGAAAACTCCGGGTCAGACATAGGTCTAGTGTGAGTAAACTTAAACAACTTGATTATTATATTTCAAAACCTTTTCAAATCAAAGGTATCTCGTATGACCACACCGCACATAAACACGGACGGGTTTTTACCTTATGATAACCAAAACACTTTTATAGAAAATCCAGTGATATTATAATAATGTCTAAAGTATAAATACTTATTAATCTTAGCCGAATTTATTACATTGATTAAATTCCAGCATATTAGGCTTTACAATCAAAACTTTAAAGGCACGTATTGGAGAATGGATTCCATATATGACCAGGTAAGGAACTACTTCCGATGGGTACATCTTTAGAAAAATGCACCCGGGTCTGACAAGAACATCTTGTACCCTGCCACATAAAACCGGCAGACCACTTGACTAGTAGTACCAAATATATCATCATCCCGGTCTTCCAACCTTAATCGAGATCTCTCATGCACAACCAAATCCATAAATATAGGATAATCTAGAAATATGATGACATACCCTAATGGGAGAGACCCACTTAGCCCTGCTGCATGCCCTGTTTTAGTTATTTCTCGGTTGATGAGGCTTGAGGTGTAAAGGCCCGTTTTGGAGAATGGATTCCATACAATTAGTAGGCACTGGGGTACCACCTATCATAGTACACGTCTAGAAAATGTACCGAGGACCTCGCCTAAATCCCCTGCCAACACAAGGCCGGCCTACACTGACCTGTATAGTACCGAATATGTCATCACCCATGTTGCTTTGCAACTCTTTTTATTTGAGATCTCATGCACAACCAATCCATAAATATGTAGATGTATCTAGAAGGGTGACAACATACCCTAATAGGTGCGACCCACTTAGCCTTGCGGCATCTCCCCTAATTGTCAGTCATTCCTGGTTGATGAGGCTTTAGGCTACGATTACCTTTAAAGAAATTCACACTTAGAATGCTTACTGCCTTCCAATGACAATGTGCTGATAGCATTCATCCATACAAGTCCTTTCTGGGTCTGAACGAAACCGAAGGCACTATTTCTACTACATCCATTTTGGAATCACCCTCAAGGTTAGCAGTGATTAGCCCTTGCACTTCACATCTCTATCTTCGATTCCATGCTCTTCACGGTGTCTTCAGTTCGAAAAGCTTGAGTTGGATTGAAGTGGTTTTCAGATAACATATCTGATCCCGGTCTCTTCGAAACAACTTTCGATATTTCCAGTAAACTCAACCTCAGTTCTTTAGGTAATAAACAGACAAAGATAAGAGCGGAGTTCACCTCCTAACCGTTTATGGAAGGATTCCCTTATCCTTTATCCTAGAAAAAGAAACGAGTTTATACGTACAATATAGCACCTTTGATGGTAACTGTACATATAATTCTCATGCTTCCCCTAGATATTTATAAAGTTATGTTTTGGGTCCAGATTTGATAGTCGGTGATTTAACTATCAAATCAAACAACAACCAAACATGGATTCAATCCATATGGGATCCTCTAAGCCTTTATTAATTAAACTTTAATTGATAAAATCACTTTATAAAACTTGATCCAAAAGTCCCTTCAAAAACACTTTTCCCAAAACCCGTAACATCTGTTTATACTTAAAAGCTTTTGGAAAACTTTCCTCTTTCAAAATTCCATACTAAATGGCTAAGTAATTCCCTTTCCAAAACATCTTTTACTATACAACACGTTCACTTATCCCTTATAAAAATACTTTTATAAGTTCACTTCACATTTCAAACCTCTTATAAATTTTCAAACTAGATTTAATAATTCTTTTAAGATCTCTAAAATGGTTTATAAAATTTCTTTGTAATTCAAAACTTATTATAAAACTTCTTTATAAATCCTTTATAAAATAGCATTTACAAAATATCTTTTGTAAACCCCTTTAAGTAATCTCTTTAGTAAAAAGCCTTTGATAAACAAGATATTAGTTAAAAATAACTTTATATAATAACTTGAAATCATTCATAAACTTTAAACCTAAATTGATCAAAGAATTTAGATTAATTCAAAAACACACTTTATCGTTTCAAAAGAGGCTTAGCAATCCCAATGGTACTAATTTAAGTTACCATTCAATTTCAATTTCAATTCCAATTCACTTATCAGTTATTTACATAGATCAACATATATGTAAATACAACTCACATCCAATAAGGGAATAACATGTCAATATGAACTAACTAGCATATACATGTCCAAATAACATTATAACAGGATGGTATTTGTCTTGCTAAACAGATGTCCAAACAACTCAATCAATTTATAGCATAATTGGTATTTATTCTGCTAACACATGTCCACATAAACAAACAGGCAAACAAACAAGCAGAGCGGGGATTTATTCTGCTAACACATGTCTACACAATCCAATAATCCATATTATAATTCATTTATAGTTATATGGTATTTTAATGGTATCATCACTTGAATCACTTGTTTTCAAAACCATCTTTGAAAAAGAAGTACCTTTAAACAATTTTACTTTTGGAAACTAAAAGATTTAAAACTTTAAACCCTTTTTAAAGTAGTTAATTATAAGTTAAATGCTTATTTAAATCATAATTAATTTTAATTGAATCTTAACTTTATTTAATTAAATAGTTGAACAATAATTAACTATTAATTAAACTCAAATTAATCATTTATTAATTATCAAATAATTAATTAAACCTTTATTAATAATTAAATATTAATTAATCTCAATTAATTAATTAATCTTTAATTAAACTTAATTAATAAATTAGACCTTTAATAAATAATTTATTATAAATTAAACCTTAATTAATTTATAATTAAAAATAATTAACACTTGATTAATAATTAACCTTTTACTTAATTAATTAAAAATTAAAAATAAATCATTTACGTAACTCAGAATTAATTTCAAAATTAATTAACTTAATTAATAATTAATTAAAATAAATCTTTAAAAAATAATTAATTAATAACCAATCTTTACTTAATTATAATTATTAAACCTTGTTTAATCCTTAATTAATTATTTATATTAAAAACTTAATTAACTTCCTAAAATTTTATTATTGAGTTTATAAAACATTTACAAACACTTTTAAGTTTAAAAAACAAATTTTTTCAAAAATCAGATTTTTGATGCGAAACTACATCCATAGTGACTATCGTCATGGATACTCGTAATTTCAAGTGCTAATATTGCTCACTAACTTCCATTCACTAACATCTCTTACTAACTTTCCATTCACTAACTTTAAAACGATTTGGATTTAAAACCAAAGTTTGTATCTTTCTTCCATATAGGGATTCTCCATCGTAAACCAAATCAAAGTGCTATCCTTCCTAGCAACCTAACTTATAATCATGTCAATGCCAACATATATATGCAGGAACAAAAACATAAGCAAGCTCATAACATATAAAAAAGTTTACAACTTGCCGAATGATACCATATTTAAATTTCAACTTCAAGTCTAACTACCATCGCATACAACCAATGTACACATACAAGAAATCACATAATAAACTAAGATTTCAACTAGCAAACCAAGCCACAAATCAACCAACATATAAAATTTAAAAGCTTGAGTTTAAAACACATGTTTACTCACCAAAATTCAATGAACTTCTGCAAAAACACTTAGGACTTGTAAAGCTTAGAAATCAACAAAACCAACTTGAAAATATGTCAAATTGCTCTTGGTTTTTCGACCCTTTACTCTCTGATTTTGGCAAAGTGGTCAAAAGGAAAGTTTTAGATTTTTATTTTCTCTATCATTCGAAAAAAGAATTACTCAAAAATACTAAATTTTGAGGAAGTTATGGCCAAATCAAAGAGGACCATTTTCGGCCTTTAGAATCTAAGTTCAAAAACGCTCTATATAAAAGTGAATTTTTGGGGTATCTAAGCTTAAAATCAAAAATAGTAGTGAGCTACAAACTTGTAGGCACCGAAATTATAAGGTGTTTAGAAAACAGAAAATCTAATTTTGGAGTAGAATAAAAGGAGTTATGGCCAAGGTAATTTAGGGTAAAATATAGGAATTTTTAAAGGAAAAAGAAGGAGTTTAAAACCATTTTAAATCCTTTTTGAAACTTTAAAACATGAAAACTTTTGAAAGCCATTAACAAGGTTTTTAGAACTTTAAAGGAGAAGGAGATCTTAGGAAAAGTGGAGAAGAGAATGGAAAATGGAGGAAAGAAAATAAGAAAAATGGTTTTTATATAAATTGAAATGTATAAATTACCTAATTAACCTTGTCCTTTACCCCCCTCATTCACTTGCCACCTCATCAACCATGTCCCCCTCATGCAATACATGAAATTTCTTGTCCCCCTTCACTTCACATCAAGGCAAACGTTAAATTAAAGCTTGTGTACATATGTCCCTTAAAGGATCTTTACATAATAATATGTTTACCTTTTATAATAAAAATCTTAACTTATTTTATACATATACATACTTATGTGTACAATCATACTCACGCATTCAAACATAACCCAATATATTTGCAAATGTGTATATAAATGATTTGCAACATTTCTGATAACTTTTAGCCGATGTAAAGTCGAAAATTCGGAAATGGTTTCCGGTCACATTTTCTGTTTTTCATCGAACTATTTTAAACACATTTTAAAAAATATTTCACAATCATTATTTATTATTCAAAAGAACTTTATTTTTATTACAAAACCTATATATTGAATATTTAAAATTAATTAAATATTCATAGATCAAAGCAGTGAAATTCCGGGTCGTTATATGAGGCTACGTTTTTTATCTTTTTGAATAGCAATCCTACTTGTAATACTAACCTGCCCTCCAAGCTGTAATGCAGTGCCAATATTCATCCATACAAGTTGTCTAGGATAAGGACAAACCGAAGGCACTACTTCTACTACATCCATTTTGGAATCACCCTCAAGACTAGTAGCAAGCAACCCTTGCATTTCAATGCTCCCTCTTCGATCCCATGCTTCAAGATGTCTTCATTCTGAAATGCTTGAGTTGGATCGAAGTGGTTTTCGGATAACATATTCGATTTTGGTCTCTTCAAAACAACTTTCGATAATTTCAGGTAACTCAACCCCAGTTCTTTAGGAAATAAGAAGATAAAAGATAAGAGTGGAGTTCACCTCCTACCGTTAGTGGATGGATTTCCTTATCATTTATCCTAGAAGAACGAAACGAATTTATATGTACAGTTGTAACATTCCCCCTTTCTGACCGCCTCCAGTCGGTAATTAAACCAACTAGAAACGTTCAAAAAGACGAATTGTTATTTAGTTTATAAGGTTTAAACAGAATCAGCCACAGAAACACAGAATAATAACACTGAATTAAAACAAATGAGAATTTATTTCATTACTATAAATCTTTTATATACATCAGAGTTTATACAATTTTTTATACTGATACAGCGGAATATCTTAAAAATACAATTTTCTTCTGAAAATTAAAATGATTCTTTTCTCTCTCTCTAACTTCGCTGCTCGAAAATCTTCAAGCTGTAAAAATACTCGGTCTGACCCGAGTATTATATTCAAAAGAAAATAATACACAGGTCAGTCTAATTCAAACCAGTTATTAGTGCATATAAGCAGTAATAATTTAAATAGACGACAGTAACAATAATTCCCGTCTATCCGACTCTTTTAACAAAGAAATCGGATAACGAAAATATAACACTTAACAGTGTTAACAATAAATCAGCAGATTTAAATCATCAACAGAGATAAACAGTGTTATTGGCTGCCGTACACGCACGCGTGTACGGCCTCGCCAATACGGCATAGAAGATCAATGCATCACGACGCAAAGAAATATCAATTCAAACTGTCGAGTTTGGGTGGCTGCAGTGCATGCACGCGTGCACTGCCTCGCCAACTCGAATAAAATGCACAAAATCAAATCTAAAATTTGATTCAACACAAGTACAAATGGACTCGACCAAAATCAAGTACTGGTCAAAGGTATCATGTACAAGTCTACAAATCTCACAGCAATTCAAGCATGCAGGTGAATCAACTACAGTAATGAACCAGACTGGAATGAAGGCAACTGATCACATATATGTACAACAAACTGTATGCAAGCATAGGACATGAAACCACAATGCAATAATGCAGTCGAAAAACAATTTCAGATGACATAACAAAGACTGCAAACATACAGTGCTACTACAAAACAACATGGATGCAGACAACATCAAGTAGTGTGAGCATATGAAATGGCAACTCAAGTAATGGATGCAGACCAAAGTACATCTAGCAAAGAACTCGACCAGTAGACCAGGCCAAACATCAAAGAGGCAAGAAACAGTTCAATACCCAAGCAAACTCAAGAACAAGTTTCCAAACAACTCATTACTGAACATTTCATCAAGTGCAAAATTCTTTATAAAAATGAACTGCAGCCCCACTTTGAATTCAAGGGCAAACTGCAACATGTACTGCGGCCACCACTTGAATACTATGGGCAAGACTGCAATAGTGTAATGAAACAGTACAGGCAGTAAAAGAGACAACAAGTGATGTACAATTGAATACATCCTTAAAACAAGATAGACTATAAGTCAAGTGCCAGCATATAAGACAGCAAACACATGAATGTGCAACAGTGGAATGCGACAATGAACCAATATAATTTCAAATGACACATACCAGAACAAGATATATATACACAAATTTCAGGTAGACCAGGATGCAAAGTTTACCAAGTACCAATGACTGAGCCGATAAATCAAAACATATAACTAAGTCGAGGTCGAGAATGATCAAGTCCAGGAAAGTAAATTTCAAATTTCATTTTAAATCCCACCTCTTTTCAATTATTTAACACTTCTAATAATAAAACAATTTTTTTAAATTTTGAAAACTGGATTTATTTGCAAACTAGGTTTTAGACAACTTGAATTTATTATTTAAAACTTTGTTTATAATTTGAAATCAGATTGAAAAATCTAAAACAAAAATCAGTTTAAACCATATGAGCAACTCAACAAAAACCAGATCAGCATCTATCCAGACTTAGATCATCAACATAGTGCACATGACCATCGGCATAACTCCAATAAAAGTCAGGTCAAAATGAAAGATGAAGGTAGAGACCCCAAAAATAGTGACATAATCAAAACAAACACTAAAGCAAAGATGGTCGGAGTAAAAGTCTACAATGAAACCAGAGTGAATATCAATATCAGAGACTTAGCCTAAATTCAAGAATATATGCATACACACATACATAGGTATGTATGCACATATATAGTCTTGAATAAACAGAAGTAAAGTACAACAAAATGGAACAGTGGGCAGAACCATCAGACAAGAAATCAGACCAGTACACAATTGACCAACTACAAAGGCAGTAGTGAGTGCAGACAAACCAAACTCAAGCAAGTAAATACAGTGTAACGACCCGGAATTTTCGAAGCCGAAAATTCCAGATAGTTAGAAGAAAAAGAAAAGAGATAGAAGAAAGAAACAGAACAAGACACAGATTCTCACATTCGCAGCGGATTAAAATACAATATCAAATAATAATATCAGTTATACAAGAAAACTGTATCAGTCAATTACATTTTAATATATCAGAGTTACAACATCTCACAATCACTGGACAGTTAAAATAACTCGTCCCAATAAATACCAATATATCACTCTCTATACGTTCCTGCCATCCAGCTCGCCTCATGAGCTCCAGAACGTCCTTACCTGAAAAATCTGTAATACTCGGTCTGACCCGAGCATTACATCAAAGTAACACCCGGGTCAGGCTGGAAACCAGCGTGAGTAAACTTATCTAACATGAAATTTAAATCCATAGAACTTATTTAAACCCGGGGTAACTCGTACTTTACTACAAGTAAACAACTTATATAGCCACATTTTATTTTCACAAAACAATATCTAAGTATCCAACTTAGTGTAAATGATCCATATTATCCCAAACCAGCCTATTGATTTCACATGTCAATCTATAAGGAATTTATAGAAGATTTCAAATCGAAGTGGTGTCGGATATTTCCGATACCCGACTCCGGTCTCTTCGAAACCAATGTCATCTATTAAACCAAAATTTTAAGTTTAAACAATAAAATTTACACACAACAATTCATCTCAAATCACAAAGCAGCACATATCACATATCGGAGATATCACATTATTCAAGACATTCAAACATCCATAAGCAAGATTAATCAACCTCACCATCTCTAATTAATTTAATTAATCACCAATGAATTAAATTAGTTCTTTAATTACTTTTAAATCCTGCATACTTAACCTTAATTAATTACAAACCAATTAATTAATCATCCTTTAATTACCTTTCTTAATTAATCATCCTTGATTAATTATTCTTTAATTTCATTAAGTAATTAGCCTTTAATTAATTACATAAATTAATTATCCTTAACCATTTACAGTAATTAACTTTAATTACTCCCATTAATTAATTAACTATAATTAATTACATTAATCCTTAATTAATTACATTAATAAATTATTCTATAACTAATCATTTAATTAATTAATCAACTTTAATCATTAAATAAATTATCCTTAATTACTAAAATCAAATAATTAATCTTTGAAACACTTAAGATTTTAATCAAATCAAAAGATAATTCCTTTATCTTAAATCGATTGCTTTTTATACCATTTCCTAAATAATATTTTCAAAATACTTTAAAGATGTTTTAAAACCAGATATATACATTATATAACTTATACAAGCTTGATTTATTTTCCATTAAAACTTATTCAATTTAATAGATTCTAAAACCTGGAACCTGTTCTGCTTTTAAAAAATTTAAAACCTATAATCAAAATGTCCCGAGCCAAATCCTGGAAACAACTCCGAGCCCAGTTCAGATTTGCTCGAGTAACAACCCGAGCCAAATCTCCCGTCTCTTCCCTCTCGATAAAACTCGAGATCGACTTCGAGCAAACCTCCATCATCCCCGATCCTTTCTTCTTCACAACCACTATCAGGTACATAGAACACTCGTGCACGTGCACACACGTTCAGACCATCTCCGACCCACGCTCCGACCTCCCACAAGTCTGCGATGACTTCGTCGATGATCCTAACTCCCCAGATAATCATTATCCACTTGAACTCGAAAACGAACAAGACAGCACCTCCTCGAACCCACCAATCGAAGAAAACCCTCTCGCCCCACCGCCTCCCATCGCCTGCGACCTCGCGATCACGACCAGACCTCCACCACTAGCCTACGCTTCTAGTCCCCCACTTGCGTTCAACTCCGGTTCACTCACGATCAAACAATGCCTTGAGAACATCGTCGACCAAATCTGGTCGTTAAACCCTACATTGCCATCGACAAGATACTTCGAAGAGCTATAAAATCTCTGACCATTTTTCCGTTGATCTCCAGACGTCTAGCTATCTCCAGCTCCAGGCCCGACGTTCTTCTTCCCTCCGATCATCGAGAATCGACGAAAAAACGATTTTCGTTCAACTCGCGAATTCACAACATTCCCAAACTTAAAAATCATGATACCCATATCAAAATTCATATTTTTCAAGTTCGATTTCAGTTATATATTCAAAACATAAATTTTAAACCATCGATTTACCTGACTATAAATTATCATCACTGTAATTTATTGTTTTTGAAATAATTACTCCATATATCCATTTGAAACCATTTTTAAAAATGATATCTTGTTAATTCAAACATATTCTGTTTATACATCATAACCTATAGATGATTAGGGGAAAAACAATTGATTTTTGAACTTGTTTTAAAGCCTGTAGAACTTAGAACAGAGCAAACATTCTTTTATACAGACATGCACACAAATATCATCATACATATATACATGCAATCATATTTAAACAATCATGCAAAACATATTTCACATCATAACTTCAAAGATTATGACATGCATCAGGTTAACAACAGATTTTAAACTTTTATAAAAGTAGTTTACTCACCTGTTGAAGTACAGAGAGCTCTTGAAACAGTTTTGAAATTTGAAAACTTGAAGTGCTTGAAAACTGAGATGATCTGGGCTTTTGATTACAGGTTGAAGCTTGTCTTGTGATGATTGTTTTAGGTTGAGTTCGAATTCTGCTAGCTTTTAATTTAAAAACTGAGTTGATCTTTGCTTCAATTTGCCCCTGATCTGATTTTGAGTTTAATCTGCTTTGAACATTTGATTTGATTCAGGTCTTCAGATCTGAGATTCATTTTTTACTGAGTTGATCTGTAACTTGATGTTATATTGAATGATCTGAAGCTTGAATCTTGTTTTGATGTTAGAGTTGAATCTGATCTTGGTTTAGCTTTGATCTTTGCCTGATTTTGTATTTTTTTTTCTCCTAGATTTGTGTTACAGGATAATTTCTTTTGGGTTTTGAAATTGAAGAAATAAAAGAAATGAAAAAGAGGGATGGAGATGTTTATATAACCTATTTTCTCTTTTATTAACTATTTTGAAAAATAAAAAGAAACCAAAGACACTTGTTAATTTTATGATAAGGTTTGTTTACACTTGTGATTACATGCATTCCTAAGCTTACATTTGTTAAATTGTATATATATTTATCTTACACTTGTAATAATGCATGTTTAATTAATTTTAAAAGGATTTAAAAGCTTTTTATATTAAATTTCCTAATTAATAAGTATACTTCTTAATTTATATAAATAGAATCTCCTTTAAAGAAAATAATATAAAATAAACTATATCCTAAATAAAATATATTTTAAAATCCAAAATATATTTAAGATATATATATCTATCTTTTGAAATTCAATATCCAACCCAAATTCAAATTTAAATATTTAAAAATCAAAATTTTAAAATCAACTCAAATATATATATATATATTTAAACAAACACAAATTCAATTTGTTGAATAATAATTTTTCTATTTAAATCTACTTATATTTATATGTATATAAACCATCATTATTATTTGTTTAGAAAGAATAATTTGTCAAATTTCAGGTAATTATATTAGGAGATTATCGAATACAATTTATTCACATATTTATTATTCATTATTTATTATAATTCAAATTCGTCTATATACATATCCAGATATATCCTAATTATCAAGGTTTTATTTGTTTAAATCAAATAGAATCAGTATCTCAATAGTTAAAAATTAGTTAATTATCCAATTAACAAATGTCCCAAAAATCCGGGTTATCACATTCCTCCCCCCTTTAAATCTTTTCGTCCCCGAAAAGGAACGAGGCCAGAATTTATTCAATGCTTAAAATCTGATAAATTTTTCTTTGATCGTTTTTAAAACACTTTTTAAAAAAAATCTATATAATATTTTAAAATAAAAATACTTTTTATAACTCGATGTTTCAACAAGTCCTTCCTCGTTCTCACAGAAATTCGGTCATACGTTGATCAGGCGTAAGACTGAAAATCTATAAGTACTTAGCAGACTCATTTTCAACACCTAGTGAAAATATTTAGAAAATACTTTATTTGAAAATATCGAAAACATTTTTGAAAATAGAGGAAATATCTTTGTTAAGAATGCTCTGGAAATCATCACTCCCATCCATGGTCGCGGTTAACCCGATGGTTACGTTGCCGTCCCGGCAAAATCCACAGATAACTGTAGGTCTCCGCGCTCCTCGATTACGCCATGGAACCCGCTACAGATCGCAGTTATACCCGGGCCTTACGTTGCTATCACAGCACAAACCCATATAACTGTAGGCATTAGCGCCACCGAATTTCGCTGCCAAATAATGAAACTTCTCCCACATAGGTCGCAGTCTACCGATATAAAATCAAACGCAGACTGTTGGCTCTCAGCGGCACAAACGACTTTCGCTATGTTACCATAGTGTCACAGTCTACCGATATAAAATCAAACATAGACAGTTGGCTCTCAGCGGCACACATGACTTTCGCTATGGTCTGTAGTAGATCGCAGTGACATCGAGTTAAACTGTCGTCACAGCATAACCCAAATGCCTCTGTGGGCACCAGCCCCTCGACTTTCGCTACACAAATAATCCTCAGGAACTAGTTTGTCCGGACTCCTCACAGGATCAACTTTAGAATCCCCCCTTGGGGTTCAAGGCAGTACCACCCAGTGGCACTCCTGAGAAGTTCATTTCAAGAGAGCGCCTTTTTCCCCAGAGCTATACTCAAAACATTTTATACTATATACTTATAGTATCTTCAAATCATATCCTTTATGATTTATCAAAATCTCCTTTACACAAAATCGATTACCAAAATCGATAATTCTCAAACTAGGCTTTCCAAAATCCAAAATTGATTTCTCAAAAATCAAAAGCCCTTTCCAAAATCCATAGGTTCCAAAAACCTTTTCCAAAATCATTCCCATAAAATCCTTTATATATATATAGATATATATATAACTTTGAAAATCTTTGGATTATTTCAAACTTGTATAAAACCTCTTTTATACTTCAATTATTTCAAAACCCTTTTCTTCTGGCAATAGATTCAACAAGGGAAGATTTACCTTATATAACAAGGATATATAACTTTATTTTATTCTAAATCAAATATTCACATTTGATAAATCTTTTATAAAGTTATTAACCATATTTCTTTTCAAAAACCATTTTACAGTTCTTATCCACAAATCTTCAATATCAATTTCATTCAAATCCGTACGATGTACACATATCATCCGTACGCTATATCAATTTGATCGCTCACTCGATCACACAATTTCACTTCCGAACTAGTATCGTCCACCCGACTTCCTAGTGCGGACTCAGATCTGGTTTCTTGATTAGAAACCGTCATTCTCCTTGCATAGTCACAACTATGATAGAGAATATCCAGAACCAATCAACAATCCATATCCAGGTTCGCCGTCGAAAATCGAACGAAAAATCCCAACTCGGATCGATAATACTATCTCGAAATTCTGTGTTCGAATCTGGATCAAATCACTATGCGAATAGAATAATATACGTATATCCTACGTATTTATCTTATTGGTTATTAGCCAAATCAATTCTCTTTTCTATTCACATTTCCTTTAATTCCATTTACTTATTCTCAATTGCTTCCATTTCCAATTGAGTTATTACTTTAATTACAAACAGTTTGAAGTCTGACCTATTTAAATTTAAAAATAACTTGAAAAAAATTTAAAATAGATAAGTAGTTGAAAAAATAGTTATTAGTTTGTAAAATATCTGTAAAATAGTTTAGTAGGTATAAAAATAGTTAGATAATTGCAAAATAGTTTTTAAAATAGTGATTAGATATAAGTAACTGAAAAATAGTAATTAGTTTATAAGACAGTTTTCAAAATAGTTAAATAGTTTTAAAATAATTGTAAAATAAGTATAAGTGTAACGACTCGGGTTTTGCCCGCTCGAAAATCAACATCCGTACTTCACATTGTACTAGAATGCCGCAGATTCGACCGTTCAAATCCGATTCGCCGGAGCTATAACACAATTAAGTAAATAACACAGCAGAAGAAAAGAATAATACATTGATATACAATATCTGATACAACAGAGTGATACAATGAATATCAATATACATCAGAGATATGATACAAGAAATAGCAGCGGAAAAGAAAAGATAACATCAGCAGCGGAACAATATCAATAGAAGTGATAACTCCAAAATGATCTTCAGACAAGAATGAATCCACAACTCCAAGATAAGCAACTCCGATGAATGAACTAGCTCCAGATTATCTACCAAACCTGGATATCTGAGAAAACCCAAATCTAGACTGCTCGTGTGGAAAATTATGAGCACCCAGAGTTTAGGAAAGGAACAATAAACTCCGGATCAGTCATGGGACTGGTGTGAGCAACAAAAACAGTTTATCTTTAAACAACAACAAAAGATTTTTAAACATTGAAATCCGCAATGCTTTTGGAAAATGAAACTACCATAAGGCCTCCCGCCACACACACAATGCAATCGCAGAATTGGAGGAGATTTCTCCTTATGATAGTCAAAGATGCTTACTACGCAAAATCATTGAATTATTATTATTAGTGCATAGTGGAAAACAATTTGAAAGTATAATATTAATCTTAGCCAGCATAGGTACCATTATACTATGCCTACTATAGCTACCATATTAGATGGTAGGTTCTACAATTAAAACCGTACAAAGTTCGTATTTGGAAGATGGATTTTCAACAAATGGTCAGGCTAAGGAACTTCCTTCCGCCGCATGGGATCGCCTCTGGCGGGACGTCCCGAGAGACAAACTGCTCTCTGCCAAACAAGGCCGGGTTACCCCTGTAACAGGTAACTCACGAATATGTCACCTCCCGGTCCTTTGGGACCTTTATCCGAGCTCGGTATCCAACATCACACATCATAAAGAAAGTGTATCCACATGAGTAAGTATCAGGGCTCCATACCATAATACCACCCCTTTCCAGAAGGAAATGACATACCCTAAAGGGTGCGACCCTCATAACCTTGCCGCAACGATCCTGTTTCGACCATTTCCGGGTAGTGAGGCCCTGACGAAGTCTCGTCCACAAAGCTACGCTTTGTCACAAAGCCATGCTTTGGGTCAACAGAAGATCAACCTATGATCACAAAGATATAAGATCAAACAAATGATCATATCGCAAATGATCAAACACTGATCATTTCACAGCAGCACTCAGCATGCCACATTACCAAATTGGGATATATCGCTGATAAATTTCAACTACATAACCTCTGAGCTCGTACGTCTCAGAGAAGGGTGTTAAGCTAAGAGAATGAATTCTCCGCCACCAACAGAAATGTATTTGAAAGAAATCGGCTTTATATCTCAAAGTGTAATGTCAGACATGTATCCATACAAGTCTGTTCCGGGTTCGAACAGAACCGAAGGCACTTCTCACGAAGCCCTTGCAATTCCGGATAATTTCCAATCACGTCCGGACTTCCCGTCACTAAGGATGATAAAACCTCTATATCGGGGATCAGCCGATGCAGAGTAACTCGACGGTAATCCTTCCGTTTTCAAAAATATCCGGTCTTCAACACCGGTCTTCAAATGCTATCCATATACGACGTATCACATATTCGGAATGGGTTATACGACCCAAAGGTCCTCTCCCGGCTAAACCGAATAGTGAGCGTAATATTTAAAACATATGGATATGGGATTTCAATTAAGTCACAACTTATTACCCAAATCTTTCTTTTCAAATGGTTTAACAAATTACCATTTCAAATCTTTTAAACAAAAAGATTCAATCTTTACGGTTTAAACAGTTTCCACACTTTAATCTTTTAAACAAAAGATTCATTCACAGATTTTCCAAATTAATTTCCATTTCAATTTAACTCGTTAAATCTTTAAAACAAAGATTTAACTTATAGCTTTCAAAACAATTCCCATTTCAAATGATTTAAACCAATCATTATTTTAAATCTGTTAAAAATAAACAGATTCAAATCATAGCTTTCAAAAAGAATTCATTCTTAACTTGGAAAACCATTTTCAATTCAATATTGAAATTCCTTTAACTAAATTAGAATTTCATTTCTTATCGGAAAGCTTTTATCATTTGAAAACAAATAGTTTCATTTCAGAAAATCTGATTCATTCATACGAGTTGAAATCCTTGGGTTAAGTTCAAATTCTCAAAATTACATTTTTAAATGGTTTAACTTCATATAAACACATTTATATCATCTTTAATCCCTAGTTTCAAATCATAGATTTAATTTCAAACTTGAATTCAAATTTAAATCAAATTATTTAAATTTTCATAACTCGATTAAGTTATCCGAAATAACTTTTATCTTTGAAATTCCATTCCGAAAGCTTTTTACTTTAAACCCAAATTTCTAATTTCAAAATCAATTGAAATTAAAATTTCAATTTCAAAAAAAAACATCAAATTTAAATTATCTGTGACTTAACCGATTTCCACGTGAAATCCATATTTGTGTGTGTAATAGTGTAGTCCGGGGGTTTCACACAATAGTGTAACATCATCATCAATCATCACAGATCAAAATACAGAAATATAGTTCGATAAGCGGTATAAACTATAACGCTCATCTTTATTCACAGATCACAGATATATATCACAGATAAGTAAATTACAGATCACCACATAAATCAGGGTATATCACAAAGCATCATATATCAAGGATATCAAATAATCAAGTCATCCAATAGAATCCAAACATCCATAAGTAAGATCAATTAATTATCTGAGAGATTTAAATTAGATTAATTACTTATGAATAAATTACTAATCCTGGTTAATTAATCATTAATTAATTATAAAACATTTGGATTAATTATTCTTAAATCATTGATTAATCTTCTGTTATAATTCATCAATTAATTATAACCAGTAATTACCCATTAATTAATCTCTAATTATTAAATTTATTCAAACCTCCAATTACTTATTTAATTAATTACCAAATAAATTAATCTTAATAAATCTCATTTATTAATCCTTAATAACTCCCCATTTGATTAATTTCCCTTAATTGATCATAACAAGTAATTATCCCTATTTGATTACTTTTATTAAGTAATTATCATTAATTAATCAAAATATCCAAAATAAATTAGAATAAGTAATTAATCCTGAATTACTTTTAATTAATCTCTAATTATAAATTAATCTAAATCATTAATTTATAAATTAAATAATTTATTCTTGATTATCTTATTAGTTAAATCACTTAATTTCCTTAATTATCTCTAAGGTAATCTATTTCTTTATTAATGACTTCATGAAAGTGGATTTAAACTGTAACGACCCAGAATTTTTGATAATTAAAATTTGAATATTTAATTTATTTTAAATATTAATAAATGGAATTTAGAGGTCGAATGATTTATTTCTCGAATATTGGATTTAATTGGATAATTAAATCAATAATTAAATAGTGAAATTCCAGAAATAATTGAAAATTGAGTTAATATGATTGAAAATGATTTGGGAAATTTTATTTAATCATACTGGAGTTATAGAAAGATTTTAGAACCCTTAAAACTGAATTTGGAGTTAATCTGTGAAAATCGAATATTTTAATATTTAATTATCGACTGTAAAAATAGCCAATTTTCGGACAGTCTCAGAATTGAATGAGACCAGTTCCATTGGATCCGTAATAGTTAGTTATTATCGGATTTCAATTTTCGTATCCATCGGAGTTGTCGTTTGACCGTGGCAACTCGAAACGCATCGATATCATTTTAATTTTAAATCGTCGAGTTAAAATAGTCATTTTTCGAACGGTCTCGGATTTCGACGAAACCAGTTTCATCGGATCCGTAATGTGATATTATTGTAAGATTTCAAATTTCATAATTTTTGGATTTTCCGTTTGTCCGGTACAAATTAAAACGCCTCGAAATCGATTTAAATCGGTTTAATTTAAATTGATCGTTTAAATTCATAACTCGCACAGATGACCGAATTAGCTCCCGAAACACGTTCCATTGCGTTCGGAACGCGGGGTAAACCTTATAAACGTCAGCCGGCACGCTCGATTTGGAGTTCGGAAAATCCGGGGTGAATAGTGTTCGTTAAATTTTCTATAAAAGCCCCCTTCTTTCCATTTTTGCAAAAGAAAATATAACCCTAGGGTTAGCCGCCAGTTAAGAATCAATGGCCGAAATTCTCTTATCTTCTTCTCCAATTATCTTCCAATCCACTCAGTAATTCAAGAAATCTTCAACGTGAAAGTTGTAGAGCGCAACACGAACTATATATCCAACGGTTGATATTGAAAATGGTGATGCAGATCGACGACAATTGGGCGATGAACGCCATAGGTTCGCACGCGTATGCCGAGGCCAATATAGGGCCAAGCTCGACGTCGTCATCAGTGGTGGCTCGTCTCGTGATGGCGCTCGAGTTGGTGACCTCTGATCGAATTTTTAGCAAGCAAGGTCATCGCTGCATTTAGGGTTTTAAGGCGGCTTCATGGGTTTCTTTGCGTACGCGAACGAACGCGATGGAGGGAAGACAACGCGTGCGGCCCAGATTTGCTACAAAGGAATTGAACGGTAGATGATGTTAGGGTTTAAAATTTTTAATTAAAATGTTGATTAAGTGATATTTAAATTTGTATTAACTTCAAAGTGTTATAACTCTCTCATACGTTATCAGATTTCGATGAAACAAAGTGCGTTGGAATCGTATTTGCGAATACTGCGCGATGCAACTGATTTGGGTACGATCGGAGTCAGTGAAAATTTTGGATAAAATTAAACGGCTGTTTAATTTTATTCGAAACAAAACGCTGGAACTGAATTTAAAATCAAGGTGAGATCTTCTCACTCAAATTTGAATGTGGAATCTTTTACAGTTATTGATTTGACTGATATGATTTACTGTTTGGATTGTTGATATTAGATATTTTAGGATATATCTATATATAGCAATATATACATATTGGCATATGTATATATTGGATTGATTGATTTCCCGCCTCGTATAGCGGATGAGACCCTATTGCGCCGTTAGTAAGCGGATTTATAAAAACCTATATACCGCGATAATTCCGTACTGGAGCGGAATTGGTATTGTGCTAACGTCTGTGGATGCAGGGAAACAGGTTGGAGGGATCCAACTGGATTCCTCACCAGTATTTATTTATTTACAGATATTGATGAATATTCTGTTATCATATTGATATATGATATTGACTGTTGTGATGGACTAATCGATGCTGTTGCATCATCGGATTCAGTTTTGAAAAGTAAAAATAACGACTTTTAATTTAAAAGGATTTTTAAAGTGATTTGTAGAAATATACGTTTTATTGAAAATTTTGAATTGGTTTATTTTAAATAAATAAATGTTAAAATTTTAATGTTAGTAAAATTGTGATTTTTGTGAAATACGACAAAAATGTTATTTTTGAAATAAACAATTGATAAGGATTATGAAATAGTTTAAATTGGAATTGTTGAAGTATTTTAAACAATTCATATAAAAGGATTTATAAAAATTTATATTTTTATAAATTAAGAATATTGGAATTTTGAAATGAGTTTATTAAGTGTTAAAGTCAAATAAAAATGGATTCCATAAGTGGATAGAAATTTATAGATGTATAAATTGTGAAGTTAAAATGAATAAAATTGTAGAATGGAAGATTTATAAGGAATTAACTTATAAATTGGATTTTTACCTACAAAAGAAATATTGATCGAATTTGTTAATAAAGGAGATGTACAAATCGAAGTTGTTATAAAATATAAAAGGTGAAATTTATAAACATTGTTTTATAAATCCAAAACCAATTGAAATTGATAGGTTAAACATAGAAGTTTAATAAAGGAGATATGTCCGCGATTTTGGATAGTGGATATTTATTGAAATAAAATGGGTAGAAAATATTGAAATGAGATTAATGAAGTATATTCACGATTTTGGGACAGTGAATATATTGTTAAGTAAAATGGATTTATTTTTGAAGAAGTGATATTGAAAAATGAAGTTAAACATTTTAAAGATGTTTTAAAATGTATTATAAATCGAAAACAGAGATTTCCGCAGTTCTTGTTGAAATAGACGTTTTCGAGGAATTTAAGGAAATGGTGGACTATAACACTGTTGTTATAGTAAATGATTTCCGAAAGGAAATGTTTTTATGTAGTATTGGGATTTGCATATATCTATCTTAATTCCGAATCCCTATACTAGTGATTTCGAGTCGTCGTAACAATGTTTTACGCAACATTCGTTTAGACTCAAATAGATGTTAAAATTTATGATTTCCTTAAGGAATGAAATGTATACTTAATTTGATTTAAGTATATCGAATATTTTCAAGTGTTGAAAATAAATGATTTGTGAATTACTTATTATTAAATAAGTATGGAAATGCTTTTCCAATATGAAATGAACTGTTTTGAGATTTTATCTTTTAAAGGATAAAATGAAATGTGGAAATTGAATATTTGAAATTTGTTTTCAAAACGGTTAAGTGTGGAAATTATATATCTAGTAAAGATATTTTTGGAAGATGAAATAATTTGGAAAATTATTTGGAATCTGATGATGTTGCGCATCTTTATTGATAGTTAAATAACCGACTATCAATAATTACCTTTAGATAGGTATTTGTTGTGAATTGAATGAATTTGAATGCCACACTTATTTTTAAATAAACGCTCACTATTCGGGTTAGCCGGGAAAGGACCATGGGGTCGTATAACCCATTCCGAATATGTGATACGTCGTTATGAATCGCATTTGAAGACCGGTGTTGAAGACCGGATATTTTTGAAAACGGAACGATTACCGTCGAGTTACTCTACACCGACTGATCTTCGGTTTAGAGGTTTTATCACCCTTAGTGACGGGAAATCCTGACGTGATTGAAAATTATCCGGAAATGCAAGGGCTTCGTGAGAAGTGCCTTCGGTTCTGTTCGATCCCGGAACAGACTTGTATGGATTGTGTGTCTGACGTTACAATTTGAGATATAAAGCTGATTTCTTTCAAATACATTTCTGTTGGTGGCGGAGAATTTATTCTCTTAGCTTAACACCCTTCTCTGAGACGTACGAGCTCAGAGGTTATGTAGTTGAAATTTATCAGCGATATATCCCAATTTGGTAACGTGGCATACTGAGTGTTGCTGTGAAATGATCAGTGTTTGATCATTTGTGATATGATCATTTGTTTGATCTTATATCTTTGTGATCATAGGTTGATCATTTTGTTTGACCCGAAGCAGGGCTTTTTATAGAAAGCGTAGCTTTGTGGACGAGACTTCGTCGAGCCTCACACCCCGGAAATGGTCGAAACAGGACGAATGCAGCAAGGTTCTAGGGAGTAGCGCCACTTAGTGTATGTCATTCCTTCTGGATAAAGGTGGTATCATGGTATGGAGCCCAGATACTTAACCTCTGTGGTTGCTGCACAGTTATTATTACTTTGTGGTTTGTTGGAAATCGGGGATCCTCGGGAAGATCGGTGACGATCGGGGGATGGCATACGCGTGTCAGTAGTTACCTATTTTTGCAGAGGTAACCCGGCCTTGTGTTGGCAGAGATCCGGTTAGGTTCTCGGGTCGTCTATTCCAGGGACGTACCCATCGTGGATAGGAAGTTCCTTAGCCTGACCATTTGTTGGAAATCCAAAGAAACAATACGTGACTTGTACGGTTTTAGTTGTAGAACCTGCCATTTAATATGGCAGCTATAGCAAGCATACTATAATGGTACCTATGCTGGCTAAGATTTATATTCTACTTTCGAAATGTTTTCTACACTATGCACTAATAATAATATCAAAAAGAATTTGATTTTTTCGTAGTAAGCATCTTTGACTATCATAAGAAGAAATCTCCTCCAAGTCTGCGTTTGCATTGTGTGTGTGGCGGGAGGTCTTATGGTAGTTTCATTTTCCAAAAGCATTGCGAAATTGACTTTAAAATTTTTCTGTTGTCTATTTTAAAGATAAATAACTGTTTTACGATCTCACACCAGTCACCATGACTGACTCGGAGTTTATTGTTCCCTTCTAAACTCTGGGTGCCCACAAATTTCCACACGGGCAGTCTAGAGTTAGATTTTCAGGATATTCTGGATATTCTGGAGTTTGGAAGCAAGCTGGATGGCGAGACGTAGTATTTGTATCTGATAGTATTTATTCCGCTGTGTATTCTGTATGAGGACAAGTTTATATAACTGTCCATTGTTGTATATTGACTCTGTTGATTGATGTATGTATAAAATGATATAGTTCTTTGTTTTAAAGATTACTGATTTATCTATTATATATTGTTCCGCTGCGATATGTGAGATTCTGATATTGTCTCTGTTCTGTATCTGTGTGTTCTGTTGTTCTTCTTCCTTCTTCTTCTCTTTTCTTCTTCTTCTATTTTTTTTTCTTTTTCTTAAAACCATAACTTTTCGAGTTTCCGGCATTCGATGGCTCAGCAGTCGATAAAGTGAGTATCGATGTTGAATTTTCGAAAGTCGAAAATTTCGGGATGTGACAAGTGGTATCAGAGCATATGGTTAAGCGACAACCCTGCTCTATTGGGTGTTACTCATTAGAGATAGAGTCAGCAGTACTCTAGAATGAGTTTGAGTGTAATTATAGATATGAGCGCGTATTTGTTATTTGAATATAAAATTGTTTTATATTGTGATGATTGGTTTGTTGAGTGGTATATGGATTCTGGTCGGTATTGTCCGTACAACTCTATCGATAGGGATCTCTAAACACTTATATAGAACAATTCGGCACAGTATTGTTTTAAATAGGGTAAATGAAATGATTTTGCCCAAAACTATTTTTGTATAAAAAAGAAATGATTTTCTATAAAGTACTATAGTATATGGTTGCATGGATGTTAGGAAGTAATAATAGTGAATTATCATCACTAAAATTTAATAAGAAATTGAAATCATAACTCCAAAGTTAAGAGATAAATCCATATACGAATGAAATTTGAGAATGTAAATTATAAATGTGAATTGTAATTTAAAACGGGATTCCAGAGAAGTATTTGGAAAGGTTTTGAAAAGAATTCGAAAATTTTGGAGATTTGGAAAGTTTAAATCTTTTTGATTTGAAAATGGATTTCAAGGGTTTTGAAAAATGTTTTGAGGGAATGAAAAGCTCTAAACTCTTTTCGGTCGCTGGAAAATAACTTCGATGATGACCGCGGCATCATTGGTGTTCATTCTCGGGTTTCCAAAAGAGGAATTGTTGCCAAATTGTTTTAAATGGAAGAAGTTAAAAAAATGGGTTTGGTTTTAGAAAATTCAAAGGATAATTTGAATTGTTTTCAAAAGAAATTTTTGAAATGTTGGTTAACTCTGGAAAGCTATATAAAGATATTTATGGGAATAATGAATAAGTGATAACTTATACAGATTAAATTTTGATAGAGTAAATTTAACTTAAAGGATGAAGTTAAGTTAAAATAAGTATAAGTGAATCAACTTAATGAAAGTAAATTGAATGTTGAAAAAATTCATTTCGAATTTGTAGAGTAAAGTATTGAAATAAAATTAGTAATGGAAACTAATTAAAGAAATGACGAATTAATATGGTTTGAGATGAATTAAATTCATATGGAATTTGAAACCCAGTTTAATATGAGTGGTTATAAACCAAAATGGCAAATTGAAAATAAATTTTGGGAATGAACGAAAGAATAAAACTGGAATTGAAACTGAATATTGAAAACAAATTTGAATAAGTAGATGAGAATTTGTAAGGAATTAGTAATTGAAACTAATTTAAAAATAAGCAGTTGAATAAATGAAAGCTGATGAAATTCAATATTCAGGAGATAAATTGAATCCAAATTAGATTGGAATTGTGAATTGAATTCAAATGAAAATTGAAATGTAAAATTGAATGAAAATAGATATATAACTTCAATAGTGAATTAGAGATGATATAAGAAGTTTATATTGAAAATTTTGTAATGGAATTTGCCAAATGGTTTGAATATGTAACTAGATATAATGGCTAGTAAGATATACAGGTATAAAGGAAATTGAATTTGATTTCACAGATAATTTGAATTGCTCGACAAAAGGTATGTATTTAAATTTGAATATGAGTTTTTGATGATTTCTTGTCTAGCTACTTGGCTTTTTCTTTTTCTTTTTGAAATCTGAGAGTCCGTAGGGACGTTTTGTAGTAGTGCCGTATTAGCCGCGCAAAGGAGACGCTGGCGAAATTTTTCGAAAATTTAGGGCGTTAGAAAATTTTTGAGAAAATTTTGAAGTTTAAAATTTGAATTTAAACTCGAATTTGAATTGAGAAGTTAAACAATGTTGTTTGAAATTTATAAATTGAGTTGAAAATTTAGTTGAATTGATAACGAAACTTTAGTAGGAAGATTTGTTTTGATGAATTGATAAAACTAATTGAATTTGAGAAAACAGTAAACGAGTTAAGGACCTTTCTTCCTAACTTGTAATTTCGAGGACGAAATTCTTTTAAGGGGGGAAGTTTGTAACGACCCAGAATTTTTGATAATTAAAATTTGAATATTTAATTTATTTTAAATATTAATAAATGGAATTTAGAGGTCGAATGATTTATTTCTCGAATATTGGATTTAATTGGATAATTAAATCAATAATTAAATAGTGAAATTCCAGAAATAATTGAAAATTGAGTTAATATGATTGAAAATGATTTGGGAAATTTTATTTAATCATACTGGAGTTATAGAAAGATTTTAGAACCCTTAAAACTGAATTTGGAGTTAATCTGTGAAAATCGAATATTTTAATATTTAATTATCGACTGTAAAAATAGCCAATTTTCGGACAGTCTCAGAATTGAATGAGACCAGTTCCATTGGATCCGTAATAGTTAGTTATTATCGGATTTCAATTTTCGTATCCATCGGAGTTGTCGTTTGACCGTGGCAACTCGAAACGCATCGATATCATTTTAATTTTAAATCGTCGAGTTAAAATAGTCATTTTTCGAACGGTCTCGGATTTCGACGAAACCAGTTTCATCGGATCCGTAATGTGATATTATTGTAAGATTTCAAATTTCATAATTTTTGGATTTTCCGTTTGTCCGGTACAAATTAAAACGCCTCGAAATCGATTTAAATCGGTTTAATTTAAATTGATCGTTTAAATTCATAACTCGCACAGATGACCGAATTAGCTCCCGAAACACGTTCCATTGCGTTCGGAACGCGGGGTAAACCTTATAAACGTCAGCCGGCACGCTCGATTTGGAGTTCGGAAAATCCGGGGTGAATAGTGTTCGTTAAATTTTCTATAAAAGCCCCCTTCTTTCCATTTTTGCAAAAGAAAATATAACCCTAGGGTTAGCCGCCAGTTAAGAATCAATGGCCGAAATTCTCTTATCTTCTTCTCCAATTATCTTCCAATCCACTCAGTAATTCAAGAAATCTTCAACGTGAAAGTTGTAGAGCGCAACACGAACTATATATCCAACGGTTGATATTGAAAATGGTGATGCAGATCGACGACAATTGGGCGATGAACGCCATAGGTTCGCACGCGTATGCCGAGGCCAATATAGGGCCGAGCTCGACGTCGTCATCAGTGGTGGCTCGTCTCGTGATGGCGCTCGAGTTGGTGACCTCTGATCGAATTTTTAGCAAGCAAGGTCATCGCTGCATTTAGGGTTTTAAGGCGGCTTCATGGGTTTCTTTGCGTACGCGAACGAACGCGATGGAGGGAAGACAACGCGTGCGGCCCAGATTTGCTACAAAGGAATTGAACGGTAGATGATGTTAGGGTTTAAAATTTTTAATTAAAATGTTGATTAAGTGATATTTAAATTTGTATTAACTTCAAAGTGTTATAACTCTCTCATACGTTATCAGATTTCGATGAAACAAAGTGCGTTGGAATCGTATTTGCGAATACTGCGCGATGCAACTGATTTGGGTACGATCGGAGTCAGTGAAAATTTTGGATAAAATTAAACGGCTGTTTAATTTTATTCGAAACAAAACGCTGGAACTGAATTTAAAATCAAGGTGAGATCTTCTCACTTAAATTTGAATGTGGAATCTTTTACAGTTATTGATTTGACTGATATGATTTACTGTTTGGATTGTTGATATTAGATATTTTAGGATATATCTATATATAGCAATATATACATATTGGCATATGTATATATTGGATTGATTGATTTCCCTCCTCGTATAGCGGATGAGACCCTATTGCGCCGTTAGTAAGCGGATTTATAAAAACCTATATACCGCGATAATTCCGTACTGGAGCGGAATTGGTATTGTGCTAACGTCTGTGGATGCAGGGAAACAGGTTGGAGGGATCCAACTGGATTCCTCACCAGTATTTATTTATTTACAGATATTGATGAATATTCTGTTATCATATTGATATATGATATTGACTGTTGTGATGGACTAATCGATGCTGTTGCATCATCGGATTCAGTTTTGAAAAGTAAAAATAACGACTTTTAATTTAAAAGGATTTTTAAAGTGATTTGTAGAAATATACGTTTTATTGAAAATTTTGAATTGGTTTATTTTAAATAAATAAATGTTAAAATTTTAATGTTAGTAAAATTGTGATTTTTGTGAAATACGACAAAAATGTTATTTTTGAAATAAACAATTGATAAGGATTATGAAATAGTTTAAATTGGAATTGTTGAAGTATTTTAAACAATTCATATAAAAGGATTTATAAAAATTTATATTTTTATAAATTAAGAATATTGGAATTTTGAAATGAGTTTATTAAGTGTTAAAGTCAAATAAAAATGGATTCCATAAGTGGATAGAAATTTATAGATGTATAAATTGTGAAGTTAAAATGAATAAAATTGTAGAATGGAAGATTTATAAGGAATTAACTTATAAATTGGATTTTTACCTACAAAAGAAATATTGATCGAATTTGTTAATAAAGGAGATGTACAAATCGAAGTTGTTATAAAATATAAAAGGTGAAATTTATAAACATTGTTTTATAAATCCAAAACCAATTGAAATTGATAGGTTAAACATAGAAGTTTAATAAAGGAGATATGTCCGCGATTTTGGATAGTGGATATTTATTGAAATAAAATGGGTAGAAAATATTGAAATGAGATTAATGAAGTATATTCACGATTTTGGGACAGTGAATATATTGTTAAGTAAAATGGATTTATTTTTGAAGAAGTGATATTGAAAAATGAAGTTAAACATTTTAAAGATGTTTTAAAATGTATTATAAATCGAAAACAGAGATTTCCGCAGTTCTTGTTGAAATAGACGTTTTCGAGGAATTTAAGGAAATGGTGGACTATAACACTGTTGTTATAGTAAATGATTTCCGAAAGGAAATGTTTTTATGTAGTATTGGGATTTGCATATATCTATCTTAATTCCGAATCCCTATACTAGTGATTTCGAGTCGTCGTAACAATGTTTTACGCAACATTCGTTTAGACTCAAATAGATGTTAAAATTTATGATTTCCTTAAGGAATGAAATGTATACTTAATTTGATTTAAGTATATCGAATATTTTCAAGTGTTGAAAATAAATGATTTGTGAATTACTTATTATTAAATAAGTATGGAAATGCTTTTCCAATATGAAATGAACTGTTTTGAGATTTTATCTTTTAAAGGATAAAATGAAATGTGGAAATTGAATATTTGAAATTTGTTTTCAAAACGGTTAAGTGTGGAAATTATATATCTAGTAAAGATATTTTTGGAAGATGAAATAATTTGGAAAATTATTTGGAATCTGATGATGTTGCGCATCTTTATTGATAGTTAAATAACCGACTATCAATAATTACCTTTAGATAGGTATTTGTTGTGAATTGAATGAATTTGAATGCCACACTTATTTTTAAATAAACGCTCACTATTCGGGTTAGCCGGGAAAGGACCATGGGGTCGTATAACCCATTCCGAATATGTGATACGTCGTTATGAATCGCATTTGAAGACCGGTGTTGAAGACCGGATATTTTTGAAAACGGAACGATTACCGTCGAGTTACTCTACACCGACTGATCTTCGGTTTAGAGGTTTTATCACCCTTAGTGACGGGAAATCCTGACGTGATTGAAAATTATCCGGAAATGCAAGGGCTTCGTGAGAAGTGCCTTCGGTTCTGTTCGATCCCGGAACAGACTTGTATGGATTGTGTGTCTGACGTTACAATTTGAGATATAAAGCTGATTTCTTTCAAATACATTTCTGTTGGTGGCGGAGAATTTATTCTCTTAGCTTAACACCCTTCTCTGAGACGTACGAGCTCAGAGGTTATGTAGTTGAAATTTATCAGCGATATATCCCAATTTGGTAACGTGGCATACTGAGTGTTGCTGTGAAATGATCAGTGTTTGATCATTTGTGATATGATCATTTGTTTGATCTTATATCTTTGTGATCATAGGTTGATCATTTTGTTTGACCCGAAGCAGGGCTTTTTATAGAAAGCGTAGCTTTGTGGACGAGACTTCGTCGAGCCTCACACCCCGGAAATGGTCGAAACAGGACGAATGCAGCAAGGTTCTAGGGAGTAGCGCCCCTTAGTGTATGTCATTCCTTCTGGATAAAGGTGGTATCATGGTATGGAGCCCAGATACTTAACCTCTGTGGTTGCTGCACAGTTATTATTACTTTGTGGTTTGTTGGAAATCGGGGATCCTCGGGAAGATCGGTGACGATCGGGGGATGGCATACGCGTGTCAGTAGTTACCTATTTTTGCAGAGGTAACCCGGCCTTGTGTTGGCAGAGATCCGGTTAGGTTCTCGGGTCGTCTATTCCAGGGACGTACCCATCGTGGATAGGAAGTTCCTTAGCCTGACCATTTGTTGGAAATCCAAAGAAACAATACGTGACTTGTACGGTTTTAGTTGTAGAACCTGCCATTTAATATGGCAGCTATAGCAAGCATACTATAATGGTACCTATGCTGGCTAAGATTTATATTCTACTTTCGAAATGTTTTCTACACTATGCACTAATAATAATATCAAAAAGAATTTGATTTTTTCGTAGTAAGCATCTTTGACTATCATAAGAAGAAATCTCCTCCAAGTCTGCGTTTGCATTGTGTGTGTGGCGGGAGGTCTTATGGTAGTTTCATTTTCCAAAAGCATTGCGAAATTGACTTTAAAATTTTTCTGTTGTCTATTTTAAAGATAAATAACTGTTTTACGATCTCACACCAGTCACCATGACTGACTCGGAGTTTATTGTTCCCTTCTAAACTCTGGGTGCCCACAAATTTCCACACGGGCAGTCTAGAGTTAGATTTTCAGGATATTCTGGATATTCTGGAGTTTGGAAGCAAGCTGGATGGCGAGACGTAGTATTTGTATCTGATAGTATTTATTCCGCTGTGTATTCTGTATGAGGACAAGTTTATATAACTGTCCATTGTTGTATATTGACTCTGTTGATTGATGTATGTATAAAATGATATAGTTCTTTGTTTTAAAGATTACTGATTTATCTATTATATATTGTTCCGCTGCGATATGTGAGATTCTGATATTGTCTCTGTTCTGTATCTGTGTGTTCTGTTGTTCTTCTTCCTTCTTCTTCTCTTTTCTTCTTCTTCTATTTTTTTTTCTTTTTCTTAAAACCATAACTTTTCGAGTTTCCGGCATTCGATGGCTCAGCAGTCGATAAAGTGAGTATCGATGTTGAATTTTCGAAAGTCGAAAATTTCGGGATGTGACATAAACATTACATTTCAAATTTAGATTCAATTTCCATTTTAAATTTAAGATTTGATATTTAACATTAACCAAATTTAAATATCAATCTATAAACCCATATAAGAAAAGTCCCAACTAATTTACTTAAATTTTATTTGAAATTTAAGTTTTAACATACATTTCATTTTAACTCGCCAATTCAAGTGAACACCAATTATTTAACTTTTCATTGGAAATTCTTTTCATAAAAGAACTTAAATCAAAATCTAATTCAAATATTTATTTTAATTCATATCAAAACACTTGATTTAATTTAGCTATGAAACTTTGATTTAAAACTTTGTTTTAAACTTGCTTTTGAAACCTGGATTCTATACTCTTGAGTTATAATGTCAATTCATTTTAAAAGCTTAAGATTCAAAAAGTTTATTTAAAAACTTAACTTTTGAATTCAATTTAAAATTTAAAACAGAACAACAGGTTTCTGTTTAAAACCTGTTTCTACATCTAAACCCGAGTCACCCTATTCTTGCTTCAAGTCAACAAGCCAGCAACTTCGAGCAACCCATCTGTTAACTCTTATTTTTAAGCGACCTAAAACTGCACGACCTAAGAAGTGCTGCGACCTAATGAAGTGCTGCGACCTAAGGATGAGCTGCGACCTAACCTCTTTGCGACCTAAGGCTGCAGAAGATCTCGCGACCCAAGAAGTTCGCGACCTAAGAAGTTCGCGACCTAAGAAGTGCTGCGACCTAATGAAGTGCTGCGACCTAAGGATGAGCTGCGACCTAACCTCTTTGCGACCTAAGGCTGCAGAAGATCTCGCGACCTAAGAAGTTCGCGACCTAAGAAGTTCGCGACCTAAGAAGTGCTGCGACCTAATGAAGTGCTGCGACCTAACCTCTTTGCGACCTAAGGTCCAAAAGACCTCGCGACCTAAGGGGGCAGGAAAGCTTTGCGACCTAAGGCTGCAGAAGATCTCGCGACCTAAGAAGTTCGCGACCTAAGAAGTTCGCGACCTAAGAAGTTTGCGACCTAAGATCCAGGAGGACCTCGCGACCTAGCTACAGGAAAGGTTCGCGACCTAAGAACTTGGAAGTTTGCGACCTAAGAGGCTAACGAGTTAGGACTTCAGCGATCTAGAGCTTCCACAGCTATCCATTAACTCGCCTGCGACCTAGTTTAGGTCGCTCGCGACCTACGACTTAACTAAGGTCGTACGCGACCTAAGACTTAGGCGAATTTTCTGAATTCAAATCAGCTACTATAAATACCCCACCACTTCCAACATCAAAGGGACTTTTGGCAATTCATTTCTAAAGCGCCGTTACTCTGTCGAACTCTCCAATCATTCAGCAAACAAGGATCCTCCAAGCATTCAAGACACTACAACAAACTTCGAGAGAAATTCCTAACATCTGACATGAATTCATCGAGTTTCATCACCGAAGATTGAGCTAGTAGTCAAGATTGCTTCTTGTGATCGAGTTGTATTGTTTTCATAGAAGATTTGTATCAATTTGTAATCAGATTCAATAATAAAGAGATTCAAAGTGGACGTAGGCTAAATCTTAAGCCGAACCACTATAAACTGCTGTCTTTTACTGCATTTCTACTACTTTCCTGCTTGATTTCTGTTCCCGTTACGCGGGTGGTGCTTTCACAATCTTACTACACACACCGGGTGTTGGCGTTCACATTTTGACGTTAACATTTTGGTGCTTTCACTGAGAATCCAACTCAGGCTGCCACTCACCATTGCTTCTCAGAAGTTTGCTGAAAAAATTTCCCACAAAATCAGAAGTTTATCAGACATAATGGCTCCCGGAAGGAAACGAAAGTCTGTCAGAACTGATGATGACCGTGACAATACTGCCACTTCTCTCTCTCCCAATCAAGCAGCTCCGAGCATCGGTGTTACGCGACAGGAATTAGATGCTGCTGTATCCGGACTGTACCAGCAAATTGAAACTCAGAATAACCTGATGATGGAAAGGCTGAATGCTCTATTTGGTACGAGTCAAAGACCAGTAAATAATGAGGGAAACTTTGCTAATGCTGCTCCCAATTCCGAGGGAAGAAATGTTCCTCACGGGGGGTCAGGTGCTGCCGAAGGGGCACCCCTCCAGGCCGAAGGATCTAGGCCGTCACCAGTTCTTCATGAGCATTTACCTGGACAGACTCCTGAAAAGATGGCTGAGGCCTACTCTGCGAAATCTCTGAATAATGAGGAATATCTCTCTGGAATGATCAAGCAAATAATGAAAGAGAGCATGCAAAGAGATGAAGACGAAAGCGAATGGGGATTCGCACCAAGTAGAACTCCGTTTACGGAAAAGATTCTGAAAGCTGAATTTCCTAGAAAGTTTGTTCCCCCCACTATTCCTGCTTATCGGGGAACAAGTGATCCAAATCAGTTCTTGTATAAATACGATTGGCATATGACTGGCGCAAGGGCAACCGACGAGATAAAGTGCCGATATTTCCCAGTCTATTTAGAAGGGGTGGCACTTCTCTGGTTTACCAAGCTTCCAGCCCGATCTGTAGATCAGTTTTCCGATCTCACCCGAAAATTCAAAGAGCAATTCAGGCTATACGCTTCAAGGGCAAAAGATATAATGTCACTGTCCAGTCTTGAGCAGAACCCGGGAGAGCCCATTAAGTCATTCTTGAACCGCTTCAACTTAGCTCTGGCAGAAGTCGATAATGCCGAGCCACGAATGATCTTGACCTATTTGATGCGTGCCGTTGACAAATCGAGCGAGTTTGGGAAATGGCTGAAGATGAAAGAGCCCAATTCGCTCGAAAAATTCTACAAAAAGGCTGATGAATTTATACGCCTAGAAAATCTTTCCGCACCAGCTAAAGTTGTGACAGCGGCAGCAGAAAATAATGCTTCTACTCAAAGCAAGAAAGAACCGGCAGATCAGAAAAGGGACAGTAATGGTGGGAAAAGGCAGAAAGACTTCAAAAAGCCCCGTTTTCTTAAACCATCAGACTTCACTCCTCTGACCGATACCCCGGAAAATATCTTCATTGCCACTAAAGATGCTGTTGAATTTCCAAAACCACCGGCCGTGAAAGTTGGGAAGAATGCTGTTCAGAGCGGAAGATTTTGCAAGTTTCACAACCAACCAGGGCATGATACCAATGAGTGCCGCCATTTGAAAAGTCTGATTGAAGAATTACTAAGAGAGAATTGAGTGCCCGTGGAGGTAACGGTACCAGTATCTGTAGATCCGAAAGACCCAAATAAAGTGCTCAATGTGGGTTCACAGCTAAGTATAACAGTTCAGAATACACTGATATCATTCTTAAAAGCCAATCTAGATGTGTTTGCTTGGTGTCATGCTGATATGTGCGGAATTTCTCCTACAATTGCTGTTCATACCCTGAATGTCGATCCGAAATTTACGCCAGTAAAACAGAAGAGAAGAACTCAAGGTCCAGAAAGGTCAGCAGCTTTAAAGGAAGAAGTAGATCGCCTCTTAGAGAATAATTTCATCAAAGAATCCACTTATCCAAATTGGGTTTCGAATCCAGTACTGGTTAAGAAGGCAAATGGAAAGTGGAGAGTATGTATTGATTTCTCAGATCTGAACAAAGCTTGCCCCAAAGACTGCTTCCCGTTGCCTAGGATCGATCAACTAATAGATGGGACGGCTGGACATGAGTTGTTATCTTTTATGGATGCTTATTCTGGATACAATCAAATTATGATGAATGAACCAGATCAGGAGAACACAAGCTTTATTACAGATGTGGGGCTCTACTGTTACAAAGTCATGCCATTCGGTTTAAAGAATGCTGGGGCAACATATCAAAGACTTGTCAACGCTATGTTCAAGCCTCAGATTGGCAAAACGATGGAAGTCTATGTTGATGATATGTTAGTAAAGTCAAAGAAAGCAGTAGACCACATGGATCACCTAGCAGAAATGTTCTCAATTCTTCGAAAGTACGGAATGAAGCTAAACCCTTTGAAATGTTCATTCGGAGTAGAGTCTGGGAAATTCCTGGGTTTCATTGTGAGCGCTAGGGGCATCGAGGCCAACCCTGCTCAGATCACAGCTTTAAGAGAAGTTAAAGCCCCTAGAACAAAGAAAGAATTGCAAAGTCTCAATGGAAAGGTTGCCGCTCTTAGTCGCTTCATTTCCAAGGCCACAGACAAATGCATTCCCTTCTTTGATGCTCTAAAGAAAGGAAAGAAAAATTTCGAATGGACTCCTGAATGCCAGAATGCTTTCGATCAACTGATTCATCATATGGAAACTCCTCCGGTCCTTTCCAAGCCTAGTGATGGTGAAGACCTCTTCATCTACCTGGCAATTTCATCCCATGCTTTAAGTGCAGCACTCGTACAAGAAGATATGAAAATACAACGTCCGGTTTACTACATCAGCAAACGGTTCGCTGGGGCTGAAATGAATTATTCAAAGATAGAAAAACTTGCTTATTGTCTGCTAATCGCTTCCAGAAAGTTGAGGCCTTATTTTCAATCTCATCCTATCAAAGTCCTGACTGATCAACCTTTGAAGCAAGTCCTGTATCGTCCTGAAACCTCGGGTCGTCTCTTGAAGTGGAACATAGAACTCAGCCAATATGACATCACTTACCATCCCCGAAGAGCAATTAATGGACAAGCTTTAGCAGATTTCATCGCAGAATCCACTGACAAAGGTGACAGTAAGGAAGAAACCACTGACTGCATTCCGATACAGTGGAAGTTGTATGTAGATGGCTCAAGAAACGATTATTGTTCTGGGGCAGGAATTGTGCTCGAAACTCCCGAAGGACGATCACTGTGTTATGCATTAAGGCTGGAGTTTCCTTCGACAAACAATGAAGCAGAATATGAAGCCCTTATTGCCGGGTTGAGGATCGCCAAGGAATTGAATATCAAGGAGATACAGATTTTCAGTGATTCTCAGCTTATTGTCTGCCAGGTGAAGAAGGAATTTCAGGCCAAGGGAGGGAATTTGCCTGCATATTTGACAAAAACTTCCGAACTTCTCAATGATTTAGATCACTACTCAATAAGCCACATACCCCGAGAGGAAAATATGAAGGCGGATTCTTTAGCAAAGTATTCAAGTTCCGGAGAAGCTCAATTACTAGGATTAGTTCCTGTAGAAGTTCTGTCAGCTCCAAGTATTGATGAAATGGATGTTGATTGGCTTATGACTACGTCTCAAGAGCATGAATCATGGATGACTCCAATCAAAGAATACTTACTCAGTGGTTCCCTGCCAGAGAATTCTAAGGAACGTCGGAAGTTATTAAGAAAAGCATCAAGGTATATAATTCAAGATGACCGATTATACAGGCGGGGATTTTCAACCCCACTACTCCGATGTGTAACTAAAGAAGAAGCCAAGACAATCTTAACAGAGGTGCATGGAGGAGAATGTGGAGACCATTCAGGTGGTCAAACACTTGCAAAGAAAATTCTTCGATATGGATACTTTTGGCCAGATATCAATCGAGATGCTGCAACTTTCTCCAGAAAATGTGACAGATGCCAACGATTTGCAAAGATCCCAAGAGCACCCTCCACTGAACTCACACAAATGGTCAGTCCATGGCCATTCGCCATTTGGGGAATAGACCTAATTGGACCGTTACCGATCGCTAAATCAGGAATTAAATATGCTATTGTTGCCGTTGATTATTTCACCAAGTGGGCTGAAGCTGAACCTTTGGCCACCATCACTTCTAAAAAGATGATAAATTTCGTAACAAAGAATATCGTTTGCAGATATGGTGTGCCACAGAAGATAATCACCGACAATGGCACTCAATTTGAAAGTGAAGAATTCCAAGATTTTTGCAAACGATTCAGAATTCGAAAAAGCTTCTCAGCAGTGGCTCATCCGCAGGCAAATGGGCAAGTGGAAGCAGTTAACAAAATCATCAAGTCAACTATTAAAAAGCAACTTGAAAAAGCAAAAGGTGGTTGGGTTGATAAGCTTCCATTAGCACTATGGGCGTACAGAACGACTCACAAAACTGCGACTGGGCACACTCCATTTTCACTGGCATACGGATCTGAGGCAATGATTCCAGTAGAAGTAGAGGTTCCTTCACATAGAAGAGTTCATTTCAATGAAATCGAAAATGAAAAACTGCAGCTTGAAGCGCTTGACTTTCTTGATGAAAAAAGAGAAGAAGCTAGGCTCAGAGTTTCAGCTCATCAGCAGAGGATAGCCAGGTATTTCAATTCCAAAGTTCGCCAACGCAGCTTTGAGGTCGGAGACTTGGTTTTGAAAAGGATCATGACAGCAACTGGTGTGTTTGGGCCAAACTGGGAAGGACCATATGTCGTAGGCACTAAACTTCTCGATGGAACTTTCAAACTCATAACCATTGAAGGAGATCCGATTCCAAGGGCCTGGAATAGCAACCATTTGCGTCCTTACTTTACCTGAAAAGAGCTCAGCTCAAAATTGTAAAATGATGATGAATGTATCAGTTGTATGATGAAACATTGTAAATCAGTATAAATGAATGAAAGCTATAAAGTGGACGTAGGCCCGATTTTTGGCCGAACCACTATAAATCTTGTGTTCTTTACTATTTCATGATGCCTGTGTTATTTTGATATGTAAATACTTTAAATGTATCGCTAAAATATCGATTCAAAATTGCAGGACATTATAACAAGGCTTGCTCATCACAAAGCTAAGCAACTTCCATGAATCAGCTATTACACGAAAACCAAGCCACAAAATTTTTGTCCAAATTCAAATCCCAAGCAAGGAAAACTTCACATAAAAAGTTAGTGACTCCACTGTGACAAACCTTTGTTCACTAGTTGAGATTGTCGTTATGAATAGACATCCAACTAGATAACTTGCGTTTGTCTCATGAAGTCATTCAACAGTGAAGTCCACTTCTTCGGATAAAGCAATTTACTTATAAGGCAGAAAAGAAGAAGATGTGCTTGGAAACGATAATAAAAGAGCGCTAACAAACAGATGATGAGGGAAAGTTCCCAAGCAAACAAAGGGGAGGACAATGGGAGGTATGCATCTCAACAGGAAGGCCAGAAGATCCACTAAAGGGACGCCTTCCCAAGCGGAAGTAACAGGACCCTCGCTAACTGGTCGTGATGCATCCGATCAGATAGCTTACGTCCGTCCCGTGGATCCACTCGTCCCTGAGACGCAACCTACCCAGCGCACCAACCAACCAAAGCCCTCTAACGAGGCACCCCAATAAATGGGAGTGCTTTCCTCAACCAAAAAGATCGGTGGGACCACCAAAGGAGCATCTTGTTAATTGATTGCGGTCGTTTGTACAAACAAACATCCAATCAAGCAACTCACGCCTGCCCCGCGAACCCATCCGACCATGAGAAAGTAACTCCCAGGCACTCAAAAGCCCTCTTCGGAGGCACAAGCCCTCTTCGGAGGCACATGACCTCTTCGGGGGCAAAAGCCCTTTCCCAAGGCACCACAAGCCCTCTTCGGAGGCACATGACCTCTTCGGGGGCAAAAGCCCTTTCCCAAGGCACCGCAAGCCCTCTTCGGAGGCACAAGCCCTCCTCGGAGGCACAAGCCCTTTCCAAAGGCACAAGACCTCTTCGGAGGCACAACTCTTTAAGAGGAGCCCTCTCCGGAGGCATGTCCCAAAATAGAATGCTTGAACAAAAAGCATCGTCCAGAAGCACAGTTCAACTCTCAAAGGAAGGACTAACTTGTTCATCTAGGAAAGTTCCTCCTAAAAAAGTTGAAAAAATGCTACAAAATTCTTTCAGAAAAGCTTATTTCACTTCATAGGGAAATTCACTTCTTAATAATTAAAAGTGATTATCCCCGAAAGTTGAAGCGTTCTTCAGAAAGGAAAAATAAAAAATTCTTCTAAAGACTGGGTATACTCTATTAAGAGCAGAATAATTCTCCCCTTAAAAGCGGAATAATTGTCTTCTGAAGTAAGAGTATTAGTCTTAAAAAAAAAAAAAAAAAAAAAAAAAAGAAGACTAGGAATGTTGCAATGCACTTATGGCATGGGGGCAATACTGTACAATTTAACATACTGTACAATTCAATTATATTAATAAAAGCAACATGCCACAAGTTCGTTGCAATATCACGGAAGACAGATGTGGAATAAATGCATTCTCAAACGCAGACAAAAAGTTTGCACAAGTAAGAAGAATCGTTTGTTCTACACTTAAAATAAAAGATAGGTCATTCTCACATACACAAGAGTTTGTACAAGTGAAATAATTATTTTATTTAGTACTACGAAAATTTTTTACATGTGCAGATATCTCAAAAAGCAAAAGCGGAGACCGGTACCCGCACAATCCCCGGTCAATACATGCAAAAAGCAAAAATAATAGGTGGGAAATCCAGCTTGATCACTCCTTCTCACCACCCTTGGAACTCTTTCCCGGTCTGATGACTAACTTTTGAAGTCGTTGAGAACGGGCAGGGGCAGAAGGAGAAAGCGGTACAGCCGGATCCACTACTGCTTCCTCTTCAGTGGAAGTCTTCTTCTTTTTCCTTACAGCACGCTTCCCCTTCCTCTTTGAAGAAGACTCACTCCCCGGAGTAGTCAGCAATGTTGAAAGCTTAGTATCGTCGTCAAAAGACCGCTCCGGGGTCTTCTCGGTACCTTCAAAATCCTCCGCCTTCTGCTCCTGAGAAGCAGCCGGATCATCCAAGCCTTGAAGAGCTTCGATTTTCTCTGCTTGTGATCCCGGTTGGGAAGCAGAGGGAGGAGTGATTTGGGAAGACAGAGGAACGGCAATCGAAGGAGTGGAAGCTTGTGTTGTGCTTGGTGCCTCCGCTGTAGAAGAAAAGAAGTTAAAATCAGCATCCCCCGAAAATAAAGAAGGCATCGATTCATCAAAGTTTAAGTAACATGTAAGAAGATCATCAAATTCGGCTAAGTCAAATGACTGATTCGTTAGACCCGAGATGACACCAAAAGTACCTGGAGGAGTTGGCTTTACAAGATCCACCTCGAACTTCTCAGCTTCAATATCATCCAGCGCCTCATCTTCAGTAGGAGTAGTTGCAGTCTCCTGGGCAACTTTGGCTAAATGTAGAGAATGAGGACTGGAATCTATAATATTAACGTCAGCTGAAGTGGAAGTTTGGACGGGGGCAGTCAAAGGAGCTCCTTCTTTTGGAGGCTCTTCTTCCACTGTTTCAGCTCGTGCTTTGGCAAGTAACTCTTTCCCTTTAACAAGAGCGGCGCGATCCTCATCATTAAGATAGCGCTTCTCAAGGTCCAGTTCATTATAGCCAGCCCCGCCAAGCATATCCATCGCGACTTCCCACACTTCAGCCAGTGTAATTTCATAATCAGGACCAAGAAAAGAGAGGCTCCCACGACCCAGAACGCTGTGTAAGTAAAAGTCAAATAAGGTAGAGCCGACGTTTGCTTTCGTTGCCTCATGTGATTGCTCAGCCGCTTCCTTTTCAGCAACGGCAGCGATCCGGCCGGCGGTAGCCTCATCACGTTCTGTCTCAACTTTAGCAAGTCGAGATTTTAATAACTCAATCTCCATGTTCTGGGAGGTGACCTTTTCCCGCAGTTCGGCGTTTTCTGTGCGGTACTTCTCTTTAACGTGCTGTTCGGCGGCAAGCTTCATTTCTACATCTCTTTGTGCAGCATGTGCGTCCCGCACTTGCTTCTGGAAGACTTCTTCTTTTTGAGTAAATGATGCAGAAGAGGAAGCGAGATTTTCCTTAAGCTGCTTAACTTCAGACGCAAGCTTTGCATTGTCATCTGCAATACTCGTCATTTCCGCGTCATGCTGCTTGCGCCATTTGTCCCATTCTGCCTTATCATTCTCCATCGTCATCATTGCCTCAAGGTTAAGATGGTTGACCCTTTGGAGTTCATCGACCAGCTTCTGCCACTGTGACATCCTCTCGATGTTAAGTCTGACCGCATCAAGACTGCTAAGCATGTCTGATTTATCAATCGGAACAATGTCCAAGTCGAAGCGTACCCCTCTTAGGCACCAATTCGGAAATCGGCTCTGAAGCGTTGGAGGGCCGTCTTTAACTAGATATTGTGGCCTGTTAATGATGGTCTGAATGTCAGTTTCCTTTAGAGGAGGAGAGCCTGCCGGAATGCCAGAAGAAATGGGAGCGTTGGTCTTTTCAGAAATAGCAGACGCGTCACTCGGCTTAGACCGCTTGCTCGATTCATCAGTAATTTGAGTCTTCCCTTTGTCATCATAAGACTTTCGCTTATGAGAATCGTAAGTTTTGTAAGAAGAATCGTATCGATCAGCATCTTTTCTTCTCTGCCTCTGCTCATAATCCCATTTTTCTTGAGCCTTCCTTTGGGCCCGTTCCTCATCTGTTTCTCTGTGATCACCAAGATATTTCCTGAAGTCATAGGTTCCACGGCCTCCATGGCGCTGAAATGAGTCATAATATGAGCCGGAGCGTCCCATTGGAGAACCTGAAAGCAGAAGAAGTGTAGAATTTAGAAATTTCCAGGAAAAAGAGAATAAATGCTTATAAGTGCTGAAAAGTCCTAAGTGTGTGTGGCGTGCAAACTACATGCGTCAAATTACAGACCACGCTTCGGTGTGGAAACAGGGACGATTGGCGTAGTAGGCATTTGGGTTTGTTTAAGGGTAGAAGTTGCCTCGACGACGGGAGAAGTCGCTTTTTGACTGCTATCCCCGAAAAGCTCTTGGGAAGTTATCATAATGTCACTCAAGCCATCAAAGGTATCGTCACCCAAGTGTTCAGCAGATTTCTCTTTCTCAAGTTCCACATCAATTGATTTTTCAGAAGCTCGAGGATTCTCTTCTTCCTCAATAATTGGGGGAAGTGCTGACTTGCCAGCCAACCCTACAACATCAGTGGATCCAGAGCACTTTATCAAAGCAGAATCCAGGGCAGGTGTTTTTGAAGCAGCTTCTTCCGCAAAAACCGGGACATTTGACGCCTCTGCTTGGGAATCTGGAGCAATTAACGTTTCCGCCTCCGAGCTAGAAACTTCATGAATCTGAGTCGATCTAGAAGAATGTAAAAGGCCAAACTGGTGCAGAAATTCATCTTTCAACAAGAATTTGGCACTCCTCTCTTCAGCGTCAACAGCATTCAAAGTATCTAAAATCGACTTACGGCTGGTATCTCGAAGAAGAGAAGGAAGTGCTGCACGAAGAAAGAATGGAATTAAGCATTTGATGGTTCGAATTATGAAAAATTTAGGAAAAAATGAATTGGTAAGAGGTAATCTTACTTCCGACTCTCCAAATAGCATAAAATCCCGGAGGACAGCGAACATAGAAGAATTGAGTCAAAAATCCGTGGGCACTTTCAGGCAAGTCCAGAATCAGTTTGCGATTCCTAGCACTCCTCACAAGTATAATAGAAGGATGGTCCTTGTTCTTTGCAAATGTGCACAAGAAGCGAATTTCATCAAAAGAGGGAAAACGGTTCAACGTTCTCCTGAAAAGCACACACAATCCCAGCAGGATGGAGTATCCGTTAGGGTGTAGTTGAAAGGGAGAAATAGTTAGCCGAAGGAGGAGTTCCCGAAGACAATCATTAAATGGAGGGATGGCTCCACTTGAACACATTTGCCGGTTCACAGCAACGAAGCCAAGAGGCGGCCTGTCAGCAGTATCGCTTGGCCCAGGAAGTAAAGCATCTGCTTCGGCAATGCCGAATTGGATGCACAGTTGTCGGAAGACTTTATGGCTTAAAGTAGTAGAAGTCCTTTCCGGAGGGTCGATTAGTGGAGTAGCAATTGGAAAAGATTCTCCGGCTATTTCCAAGTCTTCTTGTTGAGATTCCATTCTACACAAGGAACTGGACGATCAAATATTAAGGTGCACGTTTCCTAAAAAGAGTGAAGTGTTGTGCAAAACTAATACAATAATGAGCAAATGTAAATGAAATTAAACTAATTGATACTTGTCAATTAAAAAGTTTCAGGGCTTGATATTTTAAGTCCAGGAATAGTGTTGCGTTAATGCAAATAAATCAGCTTTAGTTGATCACTTCAATTTTGCCTGAATACTTCACTTAGATTTGTTAGTTCACAACATTTCATTCACGAAGTTCATTTAAGTTTGGTTTTCTTTGACAACTAATCTGCTGTTTGATGTGGGCAATCAATAGCAGTATATTCGTCCCATTTTTTTTCTGTGAATGTTGCTTATAAACAGGTTATTAGCATTAAAATCGAGGCAATCCGAGAAAAAGTGCAAAACCCCAAAACGATTCAAGTCCAGAAAATCAGTCAAAGGCTGTTCAAAGTTCTAAGTGTCAGGTCGCTCACAACCTAACACAGGTTGCAATGTTCTTATGCCATGTTGTTCAAGTTGAAAGTTCAAGACTGTGAAAAATTGCTAAGTCTTAGGTCGGTCAGCGACCTATCATAAGTCAGGATTTCTGTAGGTCGCGTGTTGCAGCTGAATGGATTAAGGCGAGGCAATTCTCTTAAGTCCTAGGTCGAGCACAATTGTTTTTAGGTTGGAGATACTCTAGGTCGTAAATGTCATCAGGTCGCAAAGGCTAAGGTCGTTAAACATTCCCACGCGACCTAACTCTTAGGGCGTTCGAATCTGATAGGTTGATGACTTCTTCTCCAAGCAACATCATATTGGGTCCAATAACCCAATACCACCAGTTCAAAAAAGGAATCGTCATCCCCTTCATCCCACCTCAACCTATCACCGATTGACCAGAGAATCAATGGCAAATCCTACAGATCCATAGCAAAACCTTCCGTATGATCGAAAATCATCCCAACACGTCAAACGACGAACGAAAGTCGATTAAGACTACCGTACAAAAAGGCGTGATGCACGAAATTGGGCTTAGGTCGAGCGACAACGATTCATGTTCAAAACAGTGACTATGGGCAAGTATAAGCTGATCCACTTACGAATTATAAATGGTAAGGAAGAATTGATGACTGGAATAGGTTGAATTCGCCTTTGAAAGCTCGGAAAAATTCGTCAATGGCAGCAAGGGATCGAAGTAGTAGAGTAAGGAGGAAGAAGCGACCTAACCGATTTATATGAAACCAAGAAAGGAAGATGAATAGACAAGCAAGTTAGTGTTTTAAGTCGCTCGCGACCTAGCGAAGTTAAGTCGAAGCACACGACCTATGACTTCGGCCCGTACTTCGAGGGGCAAATGTTAACTCTTATTTTCAAGCGACCTAAAACTGCACGACCTAAGAAGTGCTGCGACCTAATGAAGTGCTGCGACCTAAGGATGAGCTGCGACCTAACCTCTTTGCGACCTAAGGCTGCAGAAGATCTCGCGACCCAAGAAGTTCGCGACCTAAGAAGTTCGCGACCTAAGAAGTGCTGCGACCTAATGAAGTGCTGCGACCTAAGGATGAGCTGCGACCTAACCTCTTTGCGACCTAAGGCTGCAGAAGATCTCGCGACCTAAGAAGTTCGCGACCTAAGAAGTTCGCGACCTAAGAAGTGCTGCGACCTAATGAAGTGCTGCGACCTAACCTCTTTGCGACCTAAGGTCCAAAAGACCTCGCGACCTAAGGGGGCAGGAAAGCTTTGCGACCTAAGGCTGCAGAAGATCTCGCGACCTAAGAAGTTCGCGACCTAAGAAGTTCGCGACCTAAGAAGTTTGCGACCTAAGATCCAGGAGGACCTCGCGACCTAGCTACAGGAAAGGTTCGCGACCTAAGAACTTGGAAGTTTGCGACCTAAGAGGCTAACGAGTTAGGACTTCAGCGATCTAGAGCTTCCACAGCTATCCATTAACTCGCCTGCGACCTAGTTTAGGTCGCTCGCGACCTACGACTTAACTAAGGTCGTACGCGACCTAAGACTTAGGCGAATTTTCTGAATTCAAATCAGCTACTATAAATACCCCACCACTTCCAACATCAAAGGGACTTTTGGCAATTCATTTCTAAAGCGCCGTTACTCTGTCGAACTCTCCAATCATTCAGCAAACAAGGATCCTCCAAGCATTCAAGACACTACAACAAACTTCGAGAGAAATTCCTAACATCTGACATGAATTCATCGAGTTTCATCACCGAAGATTGAGCTAGTAGTCAAGATTGCTTCTTGTGATCGAGTTGTATTGTTTTCATAGAAGATTTGTATCAATTTGTAATCAGATTCAATAATAAAGAGATTCAAAGTGGACGTAGGCTAAATCTTAAGCCGAACCACTATAAACTGCTGTCTTTTACTGCATTTCTACTACTTTCCTGCTTGATTTCTGTTCCCGTTACGCGGGTGGTGCTTTCACAATCTTACTACACACACCGGGTGTTGGCGTTCACATTTTGACGTTAACACCATCATTCATTTTCCCCGAGACAATAAATGAAAACTTCGAGTCGCTCACGCGTTCATCCCGAGCTCCAACCCGAGAAGCTCCCTTCTTCCCCAACATCACAACCACCCAGGCACATAAGTGCACCGTGCACATGCACTTCGCCAGCGATCAATTCCAGCCGAACCCACGTCGTCGAACAAGTCCAAATTACGCGTAGACATGAAAATCAAACTCGAATCACCTCAAGAAAATTCGAATCGAAAAATAACCCTTTTGCTCGAAAAACTGTAACTCGGCCATCAACTAAAAAAACGTCACGCGACCGCCGCATAAGCCACCGGAGGTGCTCAAACTTTGCCCACCTGACGACATCACGCTCCTCTTCCACCACCAACAATCTCGTGACACTCGATCACGTGATGAAGATGAACTCGACACTTTATAGACATGGACAAAAACTGGAACTCAAGCCCTAAATTGATCTCGTGTCCTAATTCCATGCAATAGAAAATAATTTTTACATTTTTCCCGAGATTATGGGTGGTTATACTTGCTTCAATTTAAGTTCCAACAATTTAAATTGATTCAATTATCTTAAAGTTGTGAAAATGAAGTTTTTCTTCTACTGTAAACTGCTCTTAACCTACAAATTGAAAAATCAAAACTTTTGTTTTAAAAATAATAGTTTTCTCTGATGATTCTATTTATATATTCGATTCAACAAATTGTTATACTCGAATTTTCCATGTATATATATTTTCCTCAGAACTATGAAACTTCAGACCTCCACTTGAATTTATTTTGCTAAAACAATTTTTTCTACTTTGGTTTATGAACAAACAACATTTTGTATTTGAAGCCTTTAGCTTAATCAGAGATCAAGTGATTTGATATTTGGGTTTTGATCAAGTTGGATGCTCTGAAACTAAAGAAACAGAGAGTTTTCATATGAGCAGGCATATGCACTTGTATATATTTATTCGCAAAGGAAAAATTCATGTATATATATACATACATTACAATTGCAGACTCAACTTCATAAGCAATAAACAGATACATTCTTAGTTGGATTAAATTAGTTACTCACCTGGAAATGTTTGAAAACAGAGACTAAATTTGTTTAGCAGCCACAGTTTGATCCTTCTCCTCTTTTTTTCTTCAGTATATTATTTCCAAACTTGAATACTAAGTGATGTTTTTCTTTTCTTTTTATTTCCTGTTCTTTGCTATTTTGTTCAAATGAAATAAAGGTTTGTGGATGTGTAGATATATATGAAGAGTTTGCGTACAGGTTCAAGTACTAAAACATTATATTGTATAGTTACTTTATACATGCTTGTACAAATACCAGAGATATTTGTTTCAAATTGTTGGCTGAAAATCTTACTTTGCTTACTTTACTCGGTTGATGCATACTATATAGTGTACTAGAGGCAATGGCATTAAATGCCTTGGTACTTTATGTCTTTTTCCTTGTTAATTGTTTTATAAGCTTCATAGATATTGATATTTTTATTTTGTTTTCTTATTTTAATTTGTACATAGATGAACAGAATGTTGTCTTATATACTACTACACATACATATTTACTTGATTCAAATTTGTCTACACTTATTCATCTTTAAATGTATTTCTTTTATCTTGTCATATGAATACATTTTGTTTGCTGGTTGCATTCATGGTTTGTACCATATACATTTTATTTTCCTTCGGCTGTACAATGCATGAGATAAAACCTTCCTTTGCCAGCCTATACATATTTGTTTATTTTTACTTGCTTAGCCTGCTTTAGTAAGTTATATACATAACTATGTATTTTTATCTACTTGCTATTTCTTTCTTTTCCAGGCTTTGAACTGAAGCTTGACCTTGTATTTTATTTGCATTACTCTTTTATTCACATCAACTTGATTTGTTTACATACTTGTTTTTAAAGTATTACTTTATAAGATAAATGGATTTCTAATTTAGTTTGTTGTTAGATTTTATTTTAAGTGTTACTTTTATTTTTATAGTTCATCTCTTATTTATTTATATCTCAAATGTTATTTTACTTCTATCTTTTTAGTTTAAATATTTATTATCAATTTATTTTTAAATTTATCTTTAAACCATTTATTTACAATTTAAATTCAAGTCAAATATATATCTATATATATACTTACAATATTTTAAATTGAAATGATTCATACAGAATATACTTGAATCTGGGGAAACTCGCTCCATTTTATCGATTTATTTTACTATCTTTATCCAAAAATTTATTTAATTACTCAATTTAATTCAAAAATCCATTTAATTATTAATTTAAATAAATTTAAATTTCGGGGTCGTTACAAACTTCTCCCCTTAAAAGAATTTCGTCCTCGAAATTCACAGGCACGAAAACAAAGACAGATGAAGAATGTTTCATCTAATCAAACTGAACATTTATTCTGCATTTGGCTTACCAAATCAGAATATCAATAACAGATACAAGAACGAATCTGTCTTAACACTTACGAGATACTCGGGTTATCCAGATCTACGAAATATGCAGTGGCATCGGTTAGTTCAAAAGGATAACTAACCATTCGTAGAATATACTAGGACCCAAAGAATAGATAGACATATGGATACAATTTTTCAAAACTTTTAGTTTAGAACTAAAGTATATCTATCAACCATAGCAATCAAAGCAACCAATTCATCCAAACAAACAATTTTGGTCCATCCGGAGTTTATGTCCCATTTTAATATGTCGAATTTCCTTCCTGGATCTACCAGAAATTATCGAAGAATTGAGAAAAGATGTTGAACAAAAGAGATCGATAGAGAAAAGATTGCTTCCTTATTGTTACAGAGTATTGACCATTTATAGTCGTATTTCCCTGTCCCCTATCTCATCCTCTTCTTTCACTCATACTTACTATCAGTGGATAGCAAGAGAATTTACTGAGGCATTCGGACGGATATCTGAGAATTACTCATTCTAGAGTTTACTTCACTCTATCTCTAATGAGCTACTTAACGTGTTATACTCCTGAGCTAAAGTTCAACCTTAGCTCTGATACCACATGTAACGACTCGGGTTTTGCCCGCTCGAAAATCAACATCCGTACTTCACATTGTACTAGAATGCCGCAGATTCGACCGTTCAAATCCGATTCGCCGGAGCTATAACACAATTAAGTAAATAACACAGCAGAAGAAAAGAATAATACATTGATATACAATATCTGATACAACAGAGTGATACAATGAATATCAATATACATCAGAGATATGATACAAGAAATAGCAGCGGAAAAGAAAAGATAACATCAGCAGCGGAACAATATCAATAGAAGTGATAACTCCAAAATGATCTTCAGACAAGAATGAATCCACAACTCCAAGATAAGCAACTCCGATGAATGAACTAGCTCCAGATTATCTACCAAACCTGGATATCTGAGAAAACCCAAATCTAGACTGCTCGTGTGGAAAATTATGAGCACCCAGAGTTTAGGAAAGGAACAATAAACTCCGGATCAGTCATGGGACTGGTGTGAGCAACAAAAACAGTTTATCTTTAAACAACAACAAAAGATTTTTAAACATTGAAATCCGCAATGCTTTTGGAAAATGAAACTACCACAAGGCCTCCCGCCACACACACAATGCAATCGCAGAATTGGAGGAGATTTCTCCTTATGATAGTCAAAGATGCTTACTACGCAAAATCATTGAATTATTATTATTAGTGCATAGTGGAAAACAATTTGAAAGTATAATATTAATCTTAGCCAGCATAGGTACCATTATACTATGCCTACTAAAGCTACCATATTAGATGGTAGGTTCTACAATTAAAACCGTACAAAGTTCGTATTTGGAAGATGGATTTTCAACAAATGGTCAGGCTAAGGAACTTCCTTCCGCCGCATGGGATCGCCTCTGGCGGGACGTCCCGAGAGACAAACTGCTCTCTGCCAAACAAGGCCGGGTTACCCCTGTAACAGGTAACTCACGAATATGTCACCTCCCGGTCCTTTGGGACCTTTATCCGAGCTCGGTATCCAACATCACACATCATAAAGAAAGTGTATCCACATGAGTAAGTATCAGGGCTCCATACCATAATACCACCCCTTTCCAGAAGGAAATGACATACCCTAAAGGGTGCGACCCTCATAACCTTGCCGCAACGATCCTGTTTCGACCATTTCCGGGTAGTGAGGCCCTGACGAAGTCTCGTCCACAAAGCTACGCTTTGTCACAAAGCCATGCTTTGGGTCAACAGAAGATCAACCTATGATCACAAAGATATAAGATCAAACAAATGATCATATCGCAAATGATCAAACACTGATCATTTCACAGCAGCACTCAGCATGCCACATTACCAAATTGGGATATATCGCTGATAAATTTCAACTACATAACCTCTGAGCTCGTACGTCTCAGAGAAGGGTGTTAAGCTAAGAGAATGAATTCTCCGCCACCAATAGAAATGTATTTGAAAGAAATCGGCTTTATATCTCAAAGTGTAATGTCAGACATGTATCCATACAAGTCTGTTCCGGGTTCGAACAGAACCGAAGGCACTTCTCACGAAGCCCTTGCAATTCCGGATAATTTCCAATCACGTCCGGACTTCCCGTCACTAAGGATGATAAAACCTCTATATCGGGGATCAGCCGATGCAGAGTAACTCGACGGTAATCCTTCCGTTTTCAAAAATATCCGGTCTTCAACACCGGTCTTCAAATGCTATCCATATACGACGTATCACATATTCGGAATGGGTTATACGACCCAAAGGTCCTCTCCCGGCTAAACCGAATAGTGAGCGTAATATTTAAAACATATGGATATGGGATTTCAATTAAGTCACAACTTATTACCCAAATCTTTCTTTTCAAATGGTTTAACAAATTACCATTTCAAATCTTTTAAACAAAAAGATTCAATCTTTACGGTTTAAACAGTTTCCACACTTTAATCTTTTAAACAAAAGATTCATTCACAGATTTTCCAAATTAATTTCCATTTCAATTTAACTCGTTAAATCTTTAAAACAAAGATTTAACTTATAGCTTTCAAAACAATTCCCATTTCAAATGATTTAAACCAATCATTATTTTAAATCTGTTAAAAATAAACAGATTCAAATCATAGCTTTCAAAAAGAATTCATTCTTAACTTGGAAAACCATTTTCAATTCAATATTGAAATTCCTTTAACTAAATTAGAATTTCATTTCTTATCGGAAAGCTTTTATCATTTGAAAACAAATAGTTTCATTTCAGAAAATCTGATTCATTCATACGAGTTGAAATCCTTGGGTTAAGTTCAAATTCTCAAAATTACATTTTTAAATGGTTTAACTTCATATAAACACATTTATATCATCTTTAATCCCTAGTTTCAAATCATAGATTTAATTTCAAACTTGAATTCAAATTTAAATCAAATTATTTAAATTTTCATAACTCGATTAAGTTATCCGAAATAACTTTTATCTTTGAAATTCCATTCCGAAAGCTTTTTACTTTAAACCCAAATTTCTAATTTCAAAATCAATTGAAATTAAAATTTCAATTTCAAAAAAAACATCAAATTTAAATTATCTGTGACTTAACCGATTTCCACGTGAAATCCATATTTGTGTGTGTAATAGTGTAGTCCGGGGGTTTCACACAATAGTGTAACATCATCATCAATCATCACAGATCAAAATACAGAAATATAGTTCGATAAGCGGTATAAACTATAACGCTCATCTTTATTCACAGATCACAGATATATATCACAGATAAGTAAATTACAGATCACCACATAAATCAGGGTATATCACAAAGCATCATATATCAAGGATATCAAATAATCAAGTCATCCAATAGAATCCAAACATCCATAAGTAAGATCAATTAATTATCTGAGAGATTTAAATTAGATTAATTACTTATGAATAAATTACTAATCCTGGTTAATTAATCATTAATTAATTATAAAACATTTGGATTAATTATTCTTAAATCATTGATTAATCTTCTGTTATAATTCATCAATTAATTATAACCAGTAATTACCCATTAATTAATCTCTAATTATTAAATTTATTCAAACCTCCAATTACTTATTTAATTAATTACCAAATAAATTAATCTTAATAAATCTCATTTATTAATCCTTAATAACTCCCCATTTGATTAATTTCCCTTAATTGATCATAACAAGTAATTATCCCTATTTGATTACTTTTATTAAGTAATTATCATTAATTAATCAAAATATCCAAAATAAATTAGAATAAGTAATTAATCCTGAATTACTTTTAATTAATCTCTAATTATAAATTAATCTAAATCATTAATTTATAAATTAAATAATTTATTCTTGATTATCTTATTAGTTAAATCACTTAATTTCCTTAATTATCTCTAAGGTAATCTATTTCTTTATTAATGACTTCATGAAAGTGGATTTAAACATTACATTTCAAATTTAGATTCAATTTCCATTTTAAATTTAAGATTTGATATTTAACATTAACCAAATTTAAATATCAATCTATAAACCCATATAAGAAAAGTCCCAACTAATTTACTTAAATTTTATTTGAAATTTAAGTTTTAACATACATTTCATTTTAACTCGCCAATTCAAGTGAACACCAATTATTTAACTTTTCATTGGAAATTCTTTTCATAAAAGAACTTAAATCAAAATCTAATTCAAATATTTATTTTAATTCATATCAAAACACTTGATTTAATTTAGCTATGAAACTTTGATTTAAAACTTTGTTTTAAACTTGCTTTTGAAACCTGGATTCTATACTCTTGAGTTATAATGTCAATTCATTTTAAAAGCTTAAGATTCAAAAAGTTTATTTAAAAACTTAACTTTTGAATTCAATTTAAAATTTAAAACAGAACAACAGGTTTCTGTTTAAAACCTGTTTCTACATCTAAACCCGAGTCACCCTATTCTTGCTTCAAGTCAACAAGCCAGCAACTTCGAGCAACCCATCATTCATTTTCCCCGAGACAATAAATGAAAACTTCGAGTCGCTCACGCGTTCATCCCGAGCTCCAACCCGAGAAGCTCCCTTCTTCCCCAACATCACAACCACCCAGGCACATAAGTGCACCGTGCACATGCACTTCGCCAGCGATCAATTCCAGCCGAACCCACGTCGTCGAACAAGTCCAAATTACGCGTAGACATGAAAATCAAACTCGAATCACCTCAAGAAAATTCGAATCGAAAAATAACCCTTTTGCTCGAAAAACTGTAACTCGGCCATCAACTAAAAAAACGTCACGCGACCGCCGCATAAGCCACCGGAGGTGCTCAAACTTTGCCCACCTGACGACATCACGCTCCTCTTCCACCACCAACAATCTCGTGACACTCGATCACGTGATGAAGATGAACTCGACACTTTACAGACATGGACAAAAACTGGAACTCAAGCCCTAAATTGATCTCGTGTCCTAATTCCATGCAATAGAAAATAATTTTTACATTTTTCCCGAGATTATGGGTGGTTATACTTGCTTCAATTTAAGTTCCAACAATTTAAATTGATTCAATTATCTTAAAGTTGTGAAAATGAAGTTTTTCTTCTACTGTAAACTGCTCTTAACCTACAAATTGAAAAATCAAAACTTTTGTTCTAAAAATAATAGTTTTCTCTGATGATTCTATTTATATATTCGATTCAACAAATTGTTATACTCGAATTTTCCATGTATATATATTTTCCTCAGAACTATGAAACTTCAGACCTCCACTTGAATTTATTTTGCTAAAACAATTTTTTCTACTTTGGTTTATGAACAAACAACATTTTGTATTTGAAGCCTTTAGCTTAATCAGAGATCAAGTGATTTGATATTTGGGTTTTGATCAAGTTGGATGCTCTGAAACTAAAGAAACAGAGAGTTTTCATATGAGCAGGCATATGCACTTGTATATATTTATTCGCAAAGGAAAAATTCATGTATATATATACATACATTACAATTGCAGACTCAACTTCATAAGCAATAAACAGATACATTCTTAGTTGGATTAAATTAGTTACTCACCTGGAAATGTTTGAAAACAGAGACTAAATTTGTTTAGCAGCCACAGTTTGATCCTTCTCCTCTTTTTTTCTTCAGTATATTATTTCCAAACTTGAATACTAAGTGATGTTTTTCTTTTCTTTTTATTTCCTGTTCTTTGCTATTTTGTTCAAATGAAATAAAGGTTTGTGGATGTGTAGATATATATGAAGAGTTTGCGTACAGGTTCAAGTACTAAAACATTATATTGTATAGTTACTTTATACATGCTTGTACAAATACCAGAGATATTTGTTTCAAATTGTTGGCTGAAAATCTTACTTTGCTTACTTTACTCGGTTGATGCATACTATATAGTGTACTAGAGGCAATGGCATTAAATGCCTTGGTACTTTATGTCTTTTTCCTTGTTAATTGTTTTATAAGCTTCATAGATATTGATATTTTTATTTTGTTTTCTTATTTTAATTTGTACATAGATGAACAGAATGTTGTCTTATATACTACTACACATACATATTTACTTGATTCAAATTTGTCTACACTTATTCATCTTTAAATGTATTTCTTTTATCTTGTCATATGAATACATTTTGTTTGCTGGTTGCATTCATGGTTTGTACCATATACATTTTATTTTCCTTCGGCTGTACAATGCATGAGATAAAACCTTCCTTTGCCAGCCTATACATATTTGTTTATTTTTACTTGCTTAGCCTGCTTTAGTAAGTTATATACATAACTATGTATTTTTATCTACTTGCTATTTCTTTCTTTTCCAGGCTTTGAACTGAAGCTTGACCTTGTATTTTATTTGCATTACTCTTTTATTCACATCAACTTGATTTGTTTACATACTTGTTTTTAAAGTATTACTTTATAAGATAAATGGATTTCTAATTTAGTTTGTTGTTAGATTTTATTTTAAGTGTTACTTTTATTTTTATAGTTCATCTCTTATTTATTTATATCTCAAATGTTATTTTACTTCTATCTTTTTAGTTTAAATATTTATTATCAATTTATTTTTAAATTTATCTTTAAACCATTTATTTACAATTTAAATTCAAGTCAAATATATATCTATATATATACTTACAATATTTTAAATTGAAATGATTCATACAGAATATACTTGAATCTGGGGAAACTCGCTCCATTTTATCGATTTATTTTACTATCTTTATCCAAAAATTTATTTAATTACTCAATTTAATTCAAAAATCCATTTAATTATTAATTTAAATAAATTTAAATTTCGGGGTCGTTACAATAAGATAGTTTGGGGTTTAAGAAGAAAGATTGTATAGTAAATAGTTTGGAAACATATACTTGTATTAAAACAATTTGAAAATAATCCAGAGCCAAACTGTTTAATTTCCCAATCTCCATATCCAATTAATTTCCCATTAATTCAATTTAAATTTCCACTTCCATTTAAATTGACTCAATACTTCAATTTCCATTGAATTTTATTCAATCCCAATTCAAGTTGAATTAATCTTAATTCCTTTCCAAATTTCAAATCAAATTCCATTTGATTTTTAATCTTATTCAACTTTAATCACAATTTCAATTAATTTATATAAATTTCAAATTGAACCAATTTTATTTATTTCAATTCCAGTTTGAATTTATCCCAATTCCTATTTGAATTTGAACTCATTCAACTTTAATTTTATTTCAAATTATTTCAATTCAAATTTTCCATTTAAACTTATGCTTATCCATCATCAATCACAATTCTAAATTAATTCAAATCAAATTCAATTTGAACTAATTCAAATCTCAATTTAAAACTATCTCGAATTATATAAATTCGAGTTAAAATTTTTAAATGTTGATTTAATTCCTTAAGTCAAATTAACCCTTTTTTTTTATCAAATCAACTTTTATTTTTAATTTAATAACTTAAATCTTTAAATCATTTAATTCTGAATCCAAATTCCAAAATTTTATTTTAAAAATATTTTTACTTAACTTGTTACAAAGTTCAAATAAGAATTCAAAAACAATTTAATCTTCAGATTCTAATTTATTATCCATTTATAATTTCCAGATCTCAAACCCATTTTGAGATCACTCATAACTCCCATTTAAATTAACCATTTAACTATCCAAGTTAAATTTAAATTTCATCTTGAAATTTTCAATTCAAGTTATTTATTCAAACTTATTTAACTTCCTCCAAGTTAAATTTACTTAATCCGGTCAACTTTTCACAATTTGAATTCCCATTCAAATTTTAAACTTCAGATTAATAGTCTTTCCCCCTTTTAAGTTTAAAAACTTACTTTACTTTGGGTTTCACATCACATTCCAATTTAAAATTCAACACTAAGTGTTTATTTCAAATCATCATTGGTATTATGTATATTCCTCATATATACATTTTCTTTACACACCAAGTTATACTTTAAATTTTTAAACCACCTTTGGTTTTAATTCAAAACAACTTCTTTAAAACAATTTCAAGTTTTCTGGATTTAGATTTAAAATTTCACAATTTTAAATTCTCTTCAATTCCAATTTATAAGTTATACTCACTTAAATGTTTACTTCCCTAAACATTTCATTTTGCTAAATCATTAACAACATTCATTATTAAACACAATTACCATTTATGATAATAACCAAGATTATCATATCTAGAAACCAATTCATTATTACCTTTATTCTTGATAACATTTCTACAAATTCAAGATTTTAATTTTAGTTTGAATTCATTTCAAACTTATCTTTATTCAATTTTAATTTGGCTTTATTTCTATTACCACTTAATTTAATTCCAATATTTTAACAACCAATTACCTTAATATTTAATAGAAAGAAATATCATTTTATATATCAAAATATATTCTTATATAAAATCATTTAAAATCCTTATATAAGAAAATAACAATTACGCTCTCATATATATATATATATACACTCAACTCGTTCTAGGGTACCATTGACCCTATCCTTAACGAGTAATCCCAACAGAGCCAAGGTTCTCGCTTAACCTCGCTCTGATACCAACTGTAACGACCCGGAATTTTCGAACCCGAAAATTCCAGATAGTTAGAAGAAAAAGAAAAGAGATAGAAGAAAGAAACAGAACAAGACACAGATTCTCACATTCGCAGCGGATTAAAATACAATATCAAATAATAATATCAGTTATACAAGAAAACTGTATCAGTCAATTACATTTTAATATATCAGAGTTACAACATCTCACAATCACTGGACAGTTAAAATAACTCGTCCCAATAAATACCAATATATCACTCTCTATACGTTCCTGCCATCCAGCTCGCCTCATGAGCTCCAGAACGTCCTTACCTGAAAAATCTGTAATACTCGGTCTGACCCGAGCATTACATCAAAGTAACACCCGGGTCAGGCTGGAAACCAGCGTGAGTAAACTTATCTAACATGAAATTTAAATCCATAGAACTTATTTAAACCCGGGGTAACTCGTACTTTACTACAAGTAAACAACTTATATAGCCACATTTTATTTTCACAAAACAATATCTAAGTATCCAACTTAGTGTAAATGATCCATATTATCCCAAACCAGCCTATTGATTTCACATGTCAATCTATAAGGAATTTATAGAAGATTTCAAATCGAAGTGGTGTCGGATATTTCCGATACCCGACTCCGGTCTCTTCGAAACCAATGTCATCTATTAAACCAAAATTTTAAGTTTAAACAATAAAATTTACACACAACAATTCATCTCAAATCACAAAGCAGCACATATCACATATCGGAGATATCACATTATTCAAGACATTCAAACATCCATAAGCAAGATTAATCAACCTCACCATCTCTAATTAATTTAATTAATCACCAATGAATTAAATTAGTTCTTTAATTACTTTTAAATCCTGCATACTTAACCTTAATTAATTACAAACCAATTAATTAATCATCCTTTAATTACCTTTCTTAATTAATCATCCTTGATTAATTATTCTTTAATTTCATTAAGTAATTAGCCTTTAATTAATTACATAAATTAATTATCCTTAACCATTTACAGTAATTAACTTTAATTACTCCCATTAATTAATTAACTATAATTAATTACATTAATCCTTAATTAATTACATTAATAAATTATTCTATAACTAATCATTTAATTAATTAATCAACTTTAATCATTAAATAAATTATCCTTAATTACTAAAATCAAATAATTAATCTTTGAAACACTTAAGATTTTAATCAAATCAAAAGATAATTCCTTTATCTTAAATCGATTGCTTTTTATACCATTTCCTAAATAATATTTTCAAAATACTTTAAAGATGTTTTAAAACCAGATATATACATTATATAACTTATACAAGCTTGATTTATTTTCCATTAAAACTTATTCAATTTAATAGATTCTAAAACCTGGAACCTGTTCTGCTTTTAAAAAATTTAAAACCTATAATCAAAATGTCCCGAGCCAAATCCTGGAAACAACTCCGAGCCCAGTTCAGATTTGCTCGAGTAACAACCCGAGCCAAATCTCCCGTCTCTTCCCTCTCGATAAAACTCGAGATCGACTTCGAGCAAACCTCCATCATCCCCGATCCTTTCTTCTTCACAACCACTATCAGGTACACAGAACACTCGTGCACGTGCACACACGTTCAGACCATCTCCGACCCACGCTCCGACCTCCCACAAGTCTGCGATGACTTCGTCGACGATCCTAACTCCCCAGATAATCATTATCCACTTGAACTCGAAAACGAACAAGACAGCACCTCCTCGAACCCACCAATCGAAGAAAACCCTCTCGCACCACCGCCTCCCATCGCCTGCGACCTCGCGATCACGACCAGACCTCCACCACTAGCCTACGCTTCTAGTCCCCCACTTGCGTTCAACTCCGGTTCACTCACGATCAAACAATGCCTTGAGAACATCGTCGATCAAATCTGGTCGTTAAACCCTACATTGCCATCGACAAGATACTTCGAAGAGCTATAAAATCTCTTACCATTTTTCCGTTGATCTCCAGACGTCTAGCTATCTCCAGCTCCAGGCCCGACGTTCTTCTTCCCTCCGATCATCGAGAATCGACGAAAAAACGATTTTCGTTCAACTCGCGAATTCACAACATTCCCAAACTTAAAAATCATGATACCCATATCAAAATTCATATTTTTCAAGTTCGATTTCAGTTATATATTCAAAACATAAATTTTAAACCATCGATTTACCTGACTATAAATTATCATCACTGTAATTTATTGTTTTTGAAATAATTACTCCATATATCCATTTGAAACCATTTTTAAAAATGATATCTTGTTAATTCAAACATATTCTGTTTATACATCATAACCTATAGATGATTAGGGGAAAAACAATTGATTTTTGAACTTGTTTTAAAGCCTGTAGAACTTAGAACAGAGCAAACATTCTTTTATACAGACATGCACACAAATATCATCATACATATATACATGCAATCATATTTAAACAATCATGCAAAACATATTTCACATCATAACTTCAAAGATTATGACATGCATCAGGTTAACAACAGATTTTAAACTTTTATAAAAGTAGTTTACTCACCTGTTGAAGTACAGAGAGCTCTTGAAACAGTTTTGAAATTTGAAAACTTGAATTGCTTGAAAACTGAGATGATCTGGGCTTTTGATTACAGGTTGAAGCTTGTCTTGTGATGATTGTTTTAGGTTGAGTTCGAATTCTGCTAGCTTTTAATTTAAAAACTGAGTTGATCTTTGCTTCAATTTGCCCCTGATCTGATTTTGAGTTTAATCTGCTTTGAACATTTGATTTGATTCAGGTCTTCAGATCTGAGATTCATTTTTTACTGAGTTGATCTGTAACTTGATGTTATATTGAATGATCTGAAGCTTGAATCTTGTTTTGATGTTAGAGTTGAATCTGATCTTGGTTTAGCTTTGATCTTTGCCTGATTTTGTATTTTTTTTTCTCCTAGATTTGTGTTACAGGATAATTTCTTTTGGGTTTTGAAATTGAAGAAATAAAAGAAATGAAAAAGAGGGATGGAGATGTTTATATAACCTATTTTCTCTTTTATTAACTATTTTGAAAAATAAAAAGAAACCAAAGACACTTGTTAATTTTATGATAAGGTTTGTTTACACTTGTGATTACATGCATTCCTAAGCTTACATTTGTTAAATTGTATATATATTTATCTTACACTTGTAATAATGCATGTTTAATTAATTTTAAAAGGATTTAAAAGCTTTTTATATTAAATTTCCTAATTAATAAGTATACTTCTTAATTTATATAAATAGAATCTCCTTTAAAGAAAATAATATAAAATAAACTATATCCTAAATAAAATATATTTTAAAATCCAAAATATATTTAAGATATATATATCTATCTTTTGAAATTCAATATCCAACCCAAATTCAAATTTAAATATTTAAAAATCAAAATTTTAAAATCAACTCAAATATATATATATATATATATTTAAACAAACACAAATTCAATTTGTTGAATAATAATTTTTCTATTTAAATCTACTTATATTTATATGTATATAAACCATCATTATTATTTGTTTAGAAAGAATAATTTGTCAAATTTCAGGTAATTATATTAGGAGATTATCGAATACAATTTATTCACATATTTATTATTCATTATTTATTATAATTCAAATTCGTCTATATACATATCCAGATATATCCTAATTATCAAGGTTTTATTTGTTTAAATCAAATAGAATCAGTATCTCAATAGTTAAAAATTAGTTAATTATCCAATTAACAAATATCCCAAAAATCCGGGTTATCACATACAGAGAACTACAAAGACTGCATATTAAATATGCAAAACCAAAGTTGCAGTGAACAACAAAATGCAATTTGAAATAGGCAGTGGCAAATCCCACCTTGAAGTATATAAGTGCAGACTAGTTACATGAATGACCAGACCCCAAATGTTGTCGACGTGGTGTACATGTTAATGAACAAACAAAATTCGAGTGTCGACCGAACTACAAATTCAAACCAATGCACATTCAACTTAACCAAATTTATTCACCTTGCTTACATTCAATTTGGTTCAACACACTTAATTTCAATTGGTTTATATTCCAATTCTGATTGAATTCTTATACTCACCATATTCACTAATTCACTTTTTTAATTAAAGTTGAATTTCCTTTCTATAACTCAAATTCATATTCATTCTTCACTTTATCAATTCATTTTGATATCAAATTCAATTTGATTCACTATTACTTAAGCCATGTTTCATTTCATCTTCACTTGCATTTATTTTCACCATACAACTTAAGTTCGTCTCAAATCTATTTGAAATTCCATTTGATTTAACTTTACTAAAGTCAAATTCATCACATTTCAAAATTCAGATTTTGTTTTACTTAACAAAACTGTTTAACCATTTAACAACTGGTTTTATTCAAATTTTCTCATTTTATAAGTTAAACAACTTATTTAATTTAAACTTTCCAATTCATATTATATAATCACTTATCTTTTAAGTTTAAATTTTCCATCTCAACAATTTTTCAAATCAAGTTCAATTTATTTAACTTCCTTTAGTTAAATTTCAAATCATAAATTTATTACTGCTAATTCAATTCAATTTAACTTTTCTTAAGTTAAATATCTTTATTTTCAAAAACAATTTTATACTTGTTTAGATTTGAAAAACGTTTCCTTTTAAAGTGTTTCTAGTAACTATTCATATTAAACATCATAAACTAAGCTTTGTGAAAACCAAAGCTCTGATACCACTCTGTAACATTCCCCCTTTCTGACCGCCTCCAGTCGGTAATTAAACCAACTAGAAACGTTCAAAAAGACGAATTGTTATTTAGTTTATAAGGTTTAAACAGAATCAGCCATAGAAACACAGAATAATAACACTGAATTAAAACAAATGAGAATTTATTTCATTACTATAAATCTTTTATATACATCAGAGTTTATACAATTTTTTATACTGATACAGCGGAATATCTTAAAAATACAATTTTCTTCTGAAAATTAAAATGACTCTTTTCTCTCTCTCTAACTTCGCTGCTCGAAAATCTTCAAGCTGTAAAAATACTCGGTCTGACCCGAGTATTATATTCAAAAGAAAATAATACACAGGTCAGTCTAATTCAAACCAGTTATTAGTGCATATAAGCAGTAATAATTTAAATAGACGACAGTCACAATAATTCCAGTCTATCTGACTCTTTTAACAAAGAAATCGGATAACGAAAATATAACACTTAACAGTGTTAACAATAAATCAGCAGATTTAAATCATCAATAGAGATAAACAGTGTTATTGGTTGCCGTACACGCACGCGTGTACGGCCTCGCCAATACGGCATAGAAGATCAATGCATCACGACGCAAAGAAATATCAATTCAAACTGTCGAGTTTGGGTGGCTGCAGTGCACGCACGCGTGCACTGCCTCGCCAACTCGAATAAAATGCACAAAATCAAATCTAAAATTTGATTCAACACAAGTACAAATGGACTCGACCAAAATCAAGTACTGGTCAAAGGTATCATGTACAAGTCTACAAATCTCACAGCAATTCAAGCATGCAGGTGAATCAACTACAGTAATGAACCAGACTGGAATGAAGGCAACTGATCACATATATGTACAACAAACTGTATGCAAGCATAGGACATGAAACCACAATGCAATAATGCAGTCGAAAAACAATTTCAGATGACATAACAAAGACTGCAAACATACAGTGCTACTACAAAACAACATGGATGCAGACAACATCAAGTAGTGTGAGCATATGAAATGGCAACTCAAGTAATGGATGCAGACCAAAGTACATCTAGCAAAGAACTCGACCAGTAGACCAGGCCAAACATCAAAGAGGCAAGAAACAGTTCAATACCCAAGCAAACTCAAGAACAAGTTTCCAAACAACTCATTACTGAACATTTCATCAAGTGCAAAATTCTTTATAAAAATGAACTGCAGCCCCACTTTGAATTCAAGGGCAAACTGCAACATGTACTGCGGCCACCACTTGAATACTATGGGCAAGACTGCAATAGTGTAATGAAACAGTACAGGCAGTAAAAGAGACAACAAGTGATGTACAATTGAATACATCCTTAAAACAAGATAGACTATAAGTCAAGTGCCAGCATATAAGACAGCAAACACATGAATGTGCAACAGTGGAATGCGACAATGAACCAATATAATTTCAAATGACACATACCAGAACAAGATATATATACACAAATTTCAGGTAGACCAGGATGCAAAGTTTACCAAGTACCAATGACTGAGCCGATAAATCAAAACATATAACTAAGTCGAGGTCGAGAATGATCAAGTCCAGGAAAGTAAATTTCAAATTTCATTTTAAATCCCACCTCTTTTCAATTATTTAACACTTCTAATAATAAAACAATTTTTTTAAATTTTGAAAACTGGATTTATTTGCAAACTAGGTTTTAGACAACTTGAATTTATTATTTAAAACTTTGTTTATAATTTGAAATCAGATTGAAAAATCTAAAACAAAAATCAGTTTAAACCATATGAGCAACTCAACAAAAACCAGATCAGCATCTATCCAGACTTAGATCATCAACATAGTGCACATGACCATCGGCATAACTCCAATAAAAGTCAGGTCAAAATGAAAGTATGAAGGTAGAGACCCCAAAAATAGTGACATAATGTAACGACCCAGAATTTTTGATAATTAAAATTCGAATATTTAATTGATTTTAAATATTAATAAGTGGAATTTATAAGTCGAATAATTTATTTAAAGGATATTGGATTTAATTTGACAATTAAATCGATAAATTAAATAGTGAAATTCCAGAGATAATTGAAAATCGAGTTTAATATGATTGAAAATGATTTGTAAAATTTTATTTAATCATACTGGAGTTATAGAAATGTTTTAGAACTTTTAAAACTGAATTCAAAGTTAAACTGTGAAAATTGAATATTTTAATATTTAATTATCGACTGAAAATTAGCCAATTTTCGGACAGTCTCAGAATTGAACGAGACCGGTTCCATTGGGTCCGTAGTATTGAATTATTACCGGATTCCAATTTTCGTAATTTTTGGAGTCGTTATATGAGCGTACGGTATAAAAACGCCTAGTCAATGATTAATCGTTTTAAAATTTAAATATCCTACATCTTTTCATCTGTCAAATATTTTCCTATCAGCCGAAAATTTCTTTCATCTCGTTCCTTGAATCACGCAAGCCGACCTCCTCTGAAATGAGCCACCATCCTGTCTCCTTTCCTCATTTAAATTACGCAATCTTTTTTTCTTATTTTCTCAGTTCACAAATCAAGAGAAAATGACCGCTTCTTTCCTTTATAATAACGAAAATCCCTCCTCACATTTTTAATTTACGAAGTCCTCGTTCCCCTTTTTCCTTCTGGAGCTCGAATTCGACCATAATAAAAGAAAAACAACGAGTCGCGCGAAGAGGTGAGGGACGATGCTCCTAGGTCGAGGGGGTCGCGAGTACTTCGCCGCATGGGTCGAATGGCGGCAAGCAGTCAGAGGGGTTCGCATCGTTTTCTGGCGACTGGCTCGCGTTTTCCAAGGCCAGCAGCGGCAACTTAGGGTGACGACGCGTTCGCGAAAATGCTGGGGTCTCGAGCTTCTGGGAATCGAAGCATGGCGGCGCGCGAGTTCGTTCGTGAGATGGAAATCGCGATTTCGTCTTCGCAGTTAGGTGGCGTTCCTTTCTTATCGCAAGAGTTAGGGTTCGCGACCACACGCGTATGAATGGGGAGGCAAGTGGGCTCGTCGTCAGTCGGAGATGATGTCGTTTGTAGTAGCAGCGTAGTCTGGTGTTGCGGTGAAATTTTGGAGGCTCGTGATGCTCGTCTCAGGCAAATACAGTAAGGTATAAATCAAGAAATTGGGTCGAGAATGGAAAATGGATGGCAAAATAAAAGCTAAGGTGAGATTTTTTTTCTCACTCAAAAATGAAAGTGGAATTTTCAGTTATTGTTTGATTGTCTGTTTGGATTGTTGATAGTAGATATTTTAGGATATATCTATATATAGCAATATATACATATTGGCATATGTATATATTGGATTGATGATTTCCCGCCTCGTATAGCGGATGAGACCCTATTGCGCCGTTAGTAAGCGGATTTATAAAAACCTATATACCGCGATAATTCCGTACTGGAGCGGAATTGGTATTGTGCTAACATCTTTGGATGCAGGGAAACAGGTTGGAGGGATCCAACTGGACCCCTCACATTGATTGATTTTATTTATACTGTGGTATAAATCTGGGAATGATTATATTGATGTTATTGATCAAATCGATGTCTGGAAATTGATTGAAAGCTAAAAATTTAGCTGAACGGATGTTTGATATCATTGGATTCCAAAAAAATAAACGAAATTGAATTTTTGAAATTCAAGTAGGAATTTTTAAGTGAATTGATTTTAGAAATTTAATAAATTTGAAGAAAAGAATTTAAAAGAATAAAGGCTGATTTTTGAAATCTTATTGAATTTATTCCAGAATCAAGTGAAAACGTTAAATAAATGAATTTCGTATAATAGTGATTTTAAATTGGAGAATTTGATTAAAATTTAGATTTCTAAATAGTTGGAAAAAGATAAAGAGATTTATTTTCTTTAAGAGGAATTTGTTTAAAATGAAATAAGTTGGAAGTCCAATTATAAATTTAATTGGCAAATTGAAACAAGTTTGGAAAAATCAATATAAAATGATTTGGGATGGGAAATTAATTTAGAAATGAATATTGAAATTGATTTGGTATTGAAGTAAAATTAGAAATCAATTTGGGATTTGATTTTGGGGTTAAAAGTGAATATTTGGGAATGTGGATTTAAAAATGGAAATGATGTTAAAATGGGTTTATTTACAGTTTGTAAAGTTTAAAAGAACGATTTCTTTTAAAATAAATAAATTATAAGTATTTAACTTATAATATGGATTTTTGATGTATACGATGAGTTATAAAATTGAATGGGTCATTAAAGGAAATTTACAAAATCGAAGTTGTTATAGAATAGAAAATAGAATTTATGAAAGTTGTTTTATAAATTCGAAATCAATTGGATTTGATAAATTAAATATAGAAGATTTTTAAAGAAGATATATTCGCGATTTTGAATAGCGAATTTTTATTGAAATAAAATGTGTAGAAAAGACTGAAATGTGGTTAGTGAAGTATATTCACGATTTTGGACAGTGAATATATTTTTAAGTAAAATGGATAGGGTTTTGGGAATGCGATATTATGAAATGAAGTTAATTGTTTTAAAAGATGTTTTAAAACGTGTGAACTATCGAAATCATAGATTTCAACATTTATTGTTGAAATAGACGTTTTCGAAAAATAAGGAAATGGTGGACTATAACACTGTTGTTATAGTAAATGATTTCCGAAAGGAAATATTTTATATAGTATTGGGATTTATATATCTATCTTAATTTCGAATCCCTATACTAGTGATTTCGAGTCGTCGTAACGATGTTTTACGCAACATTCGTTTTGACTCAAATAAATGTGATTTAAGAATGATTTCCTTAAAGAATGAGATATATACTTAATTTTGATTTTAAGTATATCGAATATTTTCAAACGTTGAAAATAAATAGATTTGTGAAACACTTATTTTTAAATAAGTATGGAATTGCTTTTCCAATATGAAGTGAACGTTTGAGAATTTACCTTTGTAAAGGTAAATTGAAATTGAATATATTTGAAATCGAATTGAGAATCGTATATCAGTAGATATTTTGAAGATATAAATTCACTATGGGATTTATAAATGGAATGTGAAATTGTTTTAAAAATAAACGTTGATTTATTTTTAAAGTGTGGAAATTTTATATCTTATAAAGATATTTTTGAAGAATAAATAATTTGGGAAAATTATTTGGAATCTGATGATGTTGTGCATCTTTATTGATAGTTAAATAACCGACTATCAATAATTACCTTTAGATAGGTATTTGTTGTGAATTGGATGAATTTGAATGCCACACTTATTTTTGAATAAACGCTCACTATTCGGGTTAACCGGGAAAGGACCATGGGGTCGTATAACCCATTCCGAATATGTGATACGTCGTTATGAATCGCATTTGAAGACCGGTGTTGAAGACCAGATATTTTTGAAAACGGAAGGATTACCGTCGAGTTACTCTACATCGGCTGATCTCCGATTTAGAGGTTTTATCACCCTTAGTGACGGGAAGTCCGGACGTGATTAGAAATTTATCCGGATATGCAAGGGCTTCGTGAGAAGTGCCTTCGGTTCTGTTCGATCCCGGAACAGACTTGTATGGATTGTGTGTCTGACGTTACAATTTGAGATATAAAGCTGATTTCTTTCAAATACATTTCTGTTGGTGGCGGAGAATTTATTCTCTTAGCTTAACACCCTTCTCTGAGACGTACGAGCTCAGAGGTTATGTAGTTGAAATTTATCAGCGATATATCCCAATTTGGTAACGTGGCATACTGAGTGTTGCTGTGAAATGATCAGTGTTTGATCATTTGCGATATGATCATTTGTTTGATCTTATATCTTTGTGATCATAGGTTGATCATTTTTGTTTGACCCGAAGCAGGGCTTTTTGTAGAAAGCGTAGCTTTGTGGACGAGACTTCATCGAGCCTCACACCCCGGAAATGGTCGAAACAGGAAGGATGCAGCAAGGTTCTAGGGAGTAGCGCCCCTTAGTGTATGTCATTCCTTCTGGATAAAGGTGGTATCATGGTATGGAGCCCAGATACTTAACCTCTGTGGTTGCTGCACAGTTATTATTACTTTGTGGTTTGTTGGAAATCGGGGATCCTCGGGAAGATCGGTGACGATCGGGGGATGGCATACGCGTGTCAGTAGTTACCTATTTTTGCAGAGGTAACCCGGCCTTGTGTTGGCAGAGATCCGGTTAGGTTCTCGGGTCGTCTATTCCAGGGACGTACCCATCGTGGATAGGAAGTTCCTTAGCCTGACCATTTGTTGGAAATCCAAAGAAACAATACGAGCCTTTACGATTTCAATTGTATAACCTGTCTCCTCAGGAGGCAGCTATAGCAGGCATAATATAATGGTACCTATGCTGGCTAAGATTTATATTATACTTTCGAAATGTTTTCCACTATGCACTAATAATAATATCAAAAAGAATTTGATTTTGCGTAGTAAGCATCTTTGACTATCATAAGAAGAAATCTCCTCCAAGTCTGCGTTTGCATTGTGTGTGTGGTGGGAGGTCTTATGGTAGTTTCATTTTCCAAAAGCATTGCGAATTGACATTAAAAGTTTTCCTGTTGTTTATTTTAAAGATAAACTGTTTTACGATCTCACACCAGTCACCATGACTGACTCGGAGTTTATTGTTCCCTTCTAAACTCTGGGTGCCCACCAATTTCCACACGGGCAGCCTAGAGTTATATTATCAGGATATTCTGGATATTCTGGAGCTTTGGAAGCAAGCTGGATGGCGAGACGTAGTATTTGTATCTGATAGTATTTATCCCGCTGTGTATTCTGTATGAGGACAAGTTTATATAACTGTCCATTGTTGTTTATTGACTCTGATTGATGTATGTATAAAATGATATAGTTCTTTGTTTTAAAGATTATTCATTTATCTATTATATATTGTTCTGCTGCGATGTGTAAGATTCTGATATTGTTTCTGTTTCTTTTTTCTTTCTGTTCCTTCTTTCTTCTTCTTCTATCTTTTCTTCTTTCTAAAACCCTCACTATTGGAGTTTCCGGCCCTCGATTGCTCGGCAGTCGATAAAGTGAGTATCGATGTCGAATTTTCGAAAGTCGAAAATTTTCGGTATGTGACAAAGTGGTATCAGAGCATATGGTTAAGCGACAACCCTGCTCTGTTGGGTGTTACTCATTAGAGATAGAGTCAGCAGTACTCTAGAATGAGTTGAGTGTAATAATAGATATGAGCGCGTATTTGTTATTGAATATAAAATTGTTTTGTATTGTGATGATTGGTTTATTGAGTGGTATATGAACCTTCGTCGGCACAGTCTTGCAAAACTGTATCGAAGGGGTTTCTAAACACTTGAATAGAACAATTCGACACAGTATTGTTTTAAAATAGGGTGAATGAAATAATTTTACCCAAAACTATTTTTGTATATAAAAGAAATGGTTTTCTATGAATTATTACAGTATATGGTTGCATGGATGTTAGGAAAGTGATAATGTTGAAATGTTATCAATATCATCACTAAAATTTAATAAGAAATTGAAATCATAACTCCAAAGTTAAGAAATAAAATTCACATACAAATGAAATTTAAAGAATGTAAATTATAAATGTGATTTATAAATGAAACGGAATTCCAGAGAAGTTTTGGAAAGGTTTTGAAAAGAATCTGAAAATTTTGGAGATTTGGAAAGTTTAAATCATTTTTGAAGTTGAAAATGAATTTCAAAGGTTTGAAAAGTATTTTAGAGAGATAAAGCTCTAAACTCTTTTCGGTCGCTGGAAAATAATTCCGATGATGATCGCGACATCACCGGTGTTCATTTTCGGGTTTCCAAAAGAGAAATTGCTGTCAAATTGTTTTAAATAAGAGTTGTTTGAAAATTTGGGTTTTTGTCTTGGAAATTCAAATGGAATTTGAATTGTTTTCAAATGGTTTTGAAAGAAAAAAAGTTGAAAAGACTCTGGAATCCTATTTAAAATATTTATGGAATAAGAAACAAGTTGATAACTTATCACATATTTGAAATCTGATTGGAATTAAGTTAAATGAAATTAAATTGTGTTTGTAAATGAACAAATGGGATAACATTTGTGAATAAATGAATTAAAACTTGAATTGTGAACTAAATAAAAGAATGGTTCGAAGTTGCAAATATATTCAAGTAAGTGGAAATAAATTTTTGAATGAATGGAATTTACAGTTGCTAGTAAATAAAAATTGAAGATGAATGTTGAACTTTGTTTTGAATTTGTTAGTAAATGTAATTCAAGCTGAATATTGGAAATTGAAATTTGAAATGGATTAGTAACTGAAACTAATTTAAAATGGTGCAGTTATAAATGAAAGGTAATTGATGAAATTCAATATTCGGAATAGAAGATAAAATTGAATTCGAATAGAAATTTGGATGTAAAATTGAATGAAAATGAATAGGTGTAACTTCAACAGTGAAGTAAAAATGATATAAGTAGTTTATATGGAAAATTTTGTAAGACAATGTGCAAAATGATTTGAATGCTGTAACTAGATATAATGGCTAGTAGGATATACAGGTATTGTAAAGGAATTGGGATTTTAATTTTGAAGAGAATTTGAATTGCTCGAAAAAGGTATGTATTTAAATTCGAATATGAGTTTTCGATGATTTCTCTCTAGCCGCTTGGCTTTTTCTTTTTCTTTTTGAAATCTGAGAGTCCGTAGGGACGTTTTGTAGTCGTGCCGTATTAGCCGCGCAAAGGAGACGCTGGCGAAATTTTTCGAAAATTTCGAGTGTTAGAAAATTTTTGAGAAATTTTGAAAGTTTAAATTTGAAATTTGAATTTAAATTTGAATTGAAGTAAAACAATGTTGTTTGAAACTTATAATTGAAGTTGGAAAGTTAGTTAAATTGATAACGAATCTTTAGTAGGAAGATTTGTTTTGAAAATTTGATAAAACTATTTGAATTGTGAAAAATAGTAGACGAGTTGAGAACCACTTTTCCTAACTTGTAATTTCGAGGACGAAATTCTTTTAAGGAGGGAAGTCTGTAACGACCCAGAATTTTTGATAATTAAAATTCGAATATTTAATTGATTTTAAATATTAATAAGTGGAATTTATAAGTCGAATAATTTATTTAAAGGATATTGGATTTAATTTGACAATTAAATCGATAAATTAAATAGTGAAATTCCAGAGATAATTGAAAATCGAGTTTAATATGATTGAAAATGATTTGTAAAATTTTATTTAATCATACTGGAGTTATAGAAATGTTTTAGAACTTTTAAAACTGAATTCAAAGTTAAACTGTGAAAATTGAATATTTTAATATTTAATTATCGACTGAAAATTAGCCAATTTTCGGACAGTCTCAGAATTGAACGAGACCGGTTCCATTGGGTCCGTAGTATTGAATTATTACCGGATTCCAATTTTCGTAATTTTTGGAGTCGTTATATGAGCGTACGGTATAAAAACGCCTAGTCAATGATTAATCGTTTTAAAATTTAAATATCCTACATCTTTTCATCTGTCAAATATTTTCCTATCAGCCGAAAATTTCTTTCATCTCGTTCCTTGAATCACGCAAGCCGACCTCCTCTGAAATGAGCCACCATCCTGTCTCCTTTCCTCATTTAAATTACGCAATCTTTTTTTCTTATTTTCTCAGTTCACAAATCAAGAGAAAATGACCGCTTCTTTCCTTTATAATAACGAAAATCCCTCCTCACATTTTTAATTTACGAAGTCCTCGTTCCCCTTTTTCCTTCTGGAGCTCGAATTCGACCATAATAAAAGAAAAACAACGAGTCGCGCGAAGAGGTGAGGGACGATGCTCCTAGGTCGAGGGGGTCGCGAGTACTTCGCCGCATGGGTCGAATGGCGGCAAGCAGTCAGAGGGGTTCGCATCGTTTTCTGGCGACTGGCTCGCGTTTTCCAAGGCCAGCAGCGGCAACTTAGGGTGACGACGCGTTCGCGAAAATGCTGGGGTCTCGAGCTTCTGGGAATCGAAGCATGGCGGCGCGCGAGTTCGTTCGTGAGATGGAAATCGCGATTTCGTCTTCGCAGTTAGGTGGCGTTCCTTTCTTATCGCAAGAGTTAGGGTTCGCGACCACACGCGTATGAATGGGGAGGCAAGTGGGCTCGTCGTCAGTCGGAGATGATGTCGTTTGTAGTAGCAGCGTAGTCTGGTGTTGCGGTGAAATTTTGGAGGCTCGTGATGCTCGTCTCAGGCAAATACAGTAAGGTATAAATCAAGAAATTGGGTCGAGAATGGAAAATGGATGGCAAAATAAAAGCTAAGGTGAGATTTTTTTTCTCACTCAAAAATGAAAGTGGAATTTTCAGTTATTGTTTGATTGTCTGTTTGGATTGTTGATAGTAGATATTTTAGGATATATCTATATATAGCAATATATACATATTGGCATATGTATATATTGGATTGATGATTTCCCGCCTCGTATAGCGGATGAGACCCTATTGCGCCGTTAGTAAGCGGATTTATAAAAACCTATATACCGCGATAATTCCGTACTGGAGCGGAATTGGTATTGTGCTAACATCTTTGGATGCAGGGAAACAGGTTGGAGGGATCCAACTGGACCCCTCACATTGATTGATTTTATTTATACTGTGGTATAAATCTGGGAATGATTATATTGATGTTATTGATCAAATCGATGTCTGGAAATTGATTGAAAGCTAAAAATTTAGCTGAACGGATGTTTGATATCATTGGATTCCAAAAAAATAAACGAAATTGAATTTTTGAAATTCAAGTAGGAATTTTTAAGTGAATTGATTTTAGAAATTTAATAAATTTGAAGAAAAGAATTTAAAAGAATAAAGGCTGATTTTTGAAATCTTATTGAATTTATTCCAGAATCAAGTGAAAACGTTAAATAAATGAATTTCGTATAATAGTGATTTTAAATTGGAGAATTTGATTAAAATTTAGATTTCTAAATAGTTGGAAAAAGATAAAGAGATTTATTTTCTTTAAGAGGAATTTGTTTAAAATGAAATAAGTTGGAAGTCCAATTATAAATTTAATTGGCAAATTGAAACAAGTTTGGAAAAATCAATATAAAATGATTTGGGATGGGAAATTAATTTAGAAATGAATATTGAAATTGATTTGGTATTGAAGTAAAATTAGAAATCAATTTGGGATTTGATTTTGGGGTTAAAAGTGAATATTTGGGAATGTGGATTTAAAAATGGAAATGATGTTAAAATGGGTTTATTTACAGTTTGTAAAGTTTAAAAGAACGATTTCTTTTAAAATAAATAAATTATAAGTATTTAACTTATAATATGGATTTTTGATGTATACGATGAGTTATAAAATTGAATGGGTCATTAAAGGAAATTTACAAAATCGAAGTTGTTATAGAATAGAAAATAGAATTTATGAAAGTTGTTTTATAAATTCGAAATCAATTGGATTTGATAAATTAAATATAGAAGATTTTTAAAGAAGATATATTCGCGATTTTGAATAGCGAATTTTTATTGAAATAAAATGTGTAGAAAAGACTGAAATGTGGTTAGTGAAGTATATTCACGATTTTGGACAGTGAATATATTTTTAAGTAAAATGGATAGGGTTTTGGGAATGCGATATTATGAAATGAAGTTAATTGTTTTAAAAGATGTTTTAAAACGTGTGAACTATCGAAATCATAGATTTCAACATTTATTGTTGAAATAGACGTTTTCGAAAAATAAGGAAATGGTGGACTATAACACTGTTGTTATAGTAAATGATTTCCGAAAGGAAATATTTTATATAGTATTGGGATTTATATATATATCTTAATTTCGAATCCCTATACTAGTGATTTCGAGTCGTCGTAACGATGTTTTACGCAACATTCGTTTTGACTCAAATAAATGTGATTTAAGAATGATTTCCTTAAAGAATGAGATATATACTTAATTTTGATTTTAAGTATATCGAATATTTTCAAACGTTGAAAATAAATAGATTTGTGAAACACTTATTTTTAAATAAGTATGGAATTGCTTTTCCAATATGAAGTGAACGTTTGAGAATTTACCTTTGTAAAGGTAAATTGAAATTGAATATATTTGAAATCGAATTGAGAATCGTATATCAGTAGATATTTTGAAGATATAAATTCACTATGGGATTTATAAATGGAATGTGAAATTGTTTTAAAAATAAACGTTGATTTATTTTTAAAGTGTGGAAATTTTATATCTTATAAAGATATTTTTGAAGAATAAATAATTTGGGAAAATTATTTGGAATCTGATGATGTTGCGCATCTTTATTGATAGTTAAATAACCGACTATCAATAATTACCTTTAGATAGGTATTTGTTGTGAATTGGATGAATTTGAATGCCACACTTATTTTTGAATAAACGCTCACTATTCGGGTTAACCGGGAAAGGACCATGGGGTCGTATAACCCATTCCGAATATGTGATACGTCGTTATGAATCGCATTTGAAGACCGGTGTTGAAGACCGGATATTTTTGAAAACGGAAGGATTACCGTCGAGTTACTCTACATCGGCTGATCTCCGATTTAGAGGTTTTATCACCCTTAGTGACGGGAAGTCCGGACGTGATTAGAAATTTATCCGGATATGCAAGGGCTTCGTGAGAAGTGCCTTCGGTTCTGTTCGATCCCGGAACAGACTTGTATGGATTGTGTGTCTGACGTTACAATTTGAGATATAAAGCTGATTTCTTTCAAATACATTTCTGTTGGTGGCGGAGAATTTATTCTCTTAGCTTAACACCCTTCTCTGAGACGTACGAGCTCAGAGGTTATGTAGTTGAAATTTATCAGCGATATATCCCAATTTGGTAACGTGGCATACTGAGTGTTGCTGTGAAATGATCAGTGTTTGATCATTTGCGATATGATCATTTGTTTGATCTTATATCTTTGTGATCATAGGTTGATCATTTTTGTTTGACCCGAAGCAGGGCTTTTTGTAGAAAGCGTAGCTTTGTGGACGAGACTTCATCGAGCCTCACACCCCGGAAATGGTCGAAACAGGAAGGATGCAGCAAGGTTCTAGGGAGTAGCGCCCCTTAGTGTATGTCATTCCTTCTGGATAAAGGTGGTATCATGGTATGGAGCCCAGATACTTAACCTCTGTGGTTGCTGCACAGTTATTATTACTTTGTGGTTTGTTGGAAATCGGGGATCCTCGGGAAGATCGGTGACGATCGGGGGATGGCATACGCGTGTCAGTAGTTACCTATTTTTGCAGAGGTAACCCGGCCTTGTGTTGGCAGAGATCCGGTTAGGTTCTCGGGTCGTCTATTCCAGGGACGTACCCATCGTGGATAGGAAGTTCCTTAGCCTGACCATTTGTTGGAAATCCAAAGAAACAATACGAGCCTTTACGATTTCAATTGTATAACCTGTCTCCTCAGGAGGCAGCTATAGCAGGCATAATATAATGGTACCTATGCTGGCTAAGATTTATATTATACTTTCGAAATGTTTTCCACTATGCACTAATAATAATATCAAAAAGAATTTGATTTTGCGTAGTAAGCATCTTTGACTATCATAAGAAGAAATCTCCTCCAAGTCTGCGTTTGCATTGTGTGTGTGGTGGGAGGTCTTATGGTAGTTTCATTTTCCAAAAGCATTGCGAATTGACATTAAAAGTTTTCCTGTTGTTTATTTTAAAGATAAACTGTTTTACGATCTCACACCAGTCACCATGACTGACTCGGAGTTTATTGTTCCCTTCTAAACTCTGGGTGCCCACCAATTTCCACACGGGCAGCCTAGAGTTATATTATCAGGATATTCTGGATATTCTGGAGCTTTGGAAGCAAGCTGGATGGCGAGACGTAGTATTTGTATCTGATAGTATTTATCCCGCTGTGTATTCTGTATGAGGACAAGTTTATATAACTGTCCATTGTTGTTTATTGACTCTGATTGATGTATGTATAAAATGATATAGTTCTTTGTTTTAAAGATTATTCATTTATCTATTATATATTGTTCCGCTGCGATGTGTAAGATTCTGATATTGTTTCTGTTTCTTTTTTCTTTCTGTTCCTTCTTTCTTCTTCTTCTATCTTTTCTTCTTTCTAAAACCCTCACTATTGGAGTTTCCGGCCCTCGATTGCTCGGCAGTCGATAAAGTGAGTATCGATGTCGAATTTTCGAAAGTCGAAAATTTTCGGTATGTGACACATAATCAAAACAAACACTAAAGCAAAGATGGTCGGAGTAAAAGTCTACAATGAAACCAGAGTGAATATCAATATCAGAGACTTAGCCTAAATTCAAGAATATATGCATACACACATACATAGGTATGTATGCACATATATAGTCTTGAATAAACAGAAGTAAAGTACAACAAAATGGAACAGTGGGCAGAACCATCAGACAAGAAATCAGACCAGTACACAATTGACCAACTACAAAGGCAGTAGTGAGTGCAGACAAACCAAACTCAAGCAAGTAAATACAGAGAACTACAAAGACTGCATATTAAATATGCAAAACCAAAGTTGCAGTGAACAACAAAATGCAATTTGAAATAGGCAGTGGCAAATCCCACCTTGAAGTATATAAGTGCAGACTAGTTACATGAATGACCAGACCCCAAATGTTGTCGACGTGGTGTACATGTTAATGAACAAACAAAATTCGAGTGTCGACCGAACTACAAATTCAAACCAAAGTCAGATAAATCCCAAGCATTGCCCAAAAAAAGAATACAACTATATGAACACAGCAGTAAGGAGGTGAGGGCACCATAGATATGGCACCACAACACATAAATACATGAGAAAGCGATACAACAATTTAATGAACACCATCCTCAAATGACAAGTGCACCAACAGTAACAGTGCAATTCCAAACTGAAACAACAAGGTATCTAAAGCAACAATCACCACAATGTCGAAAGTACTACCAAAGGCAATAAACAATATAGCTAAAATCAAACGAAACACCACCGTCAAGCTCAGATCAAAAATCATCAAACCATGTAAATAAATTCACAAAATCGCATACATAAGAGGTTAAATTAGATGTGAGTAAATAATTTACTCACCTTAGATTCGAGAAGAGGCCGCGAGCGAGGAAAATCGAAGGAAATCGAATTGACCCAGGCGACACGCAAATCATCACTGTTCCGATCAACATGGGCGCGACTTCGAAGATTTCTCAAAAGCCCTAATTCGCGAACGCACGGAGGAGCGAAGCTGAAGCCCTAGCAAGCATCGAAAGAACGAACGAGAATCGGCGCTCGAAAATTACAAGCCCTAATTTTGAAGACGCCACCATTTTTTTTCTTTTTTCGATTTAGGTTTTAGGTTTACGAATGAAATGAGAAAGGGATCGGGTATAGGGTTTTAAACAAAATGAATGGGCTGAGATAAAATTTTAAAGCCCAAAACCCTTTAACAAATTTTTCTTTTCTTTTTTTTTTTTCCTTCCAAAAGAATTCTAACCGATTAAAAAATTCCAACAACAATTTTTATTAAACGAATTTCAATTCGAATCAAAACTCCTATAAGCAATTAGCTAGCAGAGAAATCGTTTAACGATGATGTCTAATCGATGCAAAAATCCCGGTTATTACAGAAATTCAAATTGAATTCAATTTAATTTTATACGCGTTTATACGTCGTATGTTCACAAAACAACTCCGATAAATACGAAATTTGAAATCCGGTAATAATTTAATATTACGGACCCAATGGAACTGGTTTCGTCAAATTCCGAGACTGTGCCTCGGAAGGTTATTTTTAATTTCAATTTAAACGATACATTTCAAAATTGAACAAATCGCTTTCAAATTCAATTCTGAAGCTTCTATTATCTTCAGTATTATCAATATGAATTTTCTAAGCCTTTAAATTATTTTTAACCGGCTTAAAATTGAAGATTCAAATTTTATTCAACTTTCAATAGATTAATTTCAAAAATTAGATCGCCAATTCCTTCTGATAATTTGAAATTCAAGTCAAATCATCATTCAAATATTTAAAATTAATTAAATATTTTCAATTTAAATTGTTCAAAATTCAGGATCGTTACAACAGTATAGCACCACCGACGGTAACTATACCATATAATTTCCATGTTTCTCCTAGACATTTCCAAGGTTACGTTTTGGAACAGATTTGATAGTCGGTTATTTAACTATCAAAAAACAAACAATCAAACATGGATTAAATTTCATATGAGATCCTCTAAGCCGTCATTAATTAATCTTTAATTAATAAAATCACTTTATAAAACTTTATCAAAGGATCTTTTCTAAGCACTTTTTCCAAACCCCTTACATCCCTTTACTTGGAAAACAATATAAATGTTTACCAAAAACATTTAGCAAATTCTGTCTTCTCACATTCCATGTTAAATGGCCAAACCATTCCCTTCCAAAACATCACTTACTATAAAACTCGTTCACTTTATAAAACCAATTCACTTATTCCTTATAAAAATTCTTTTATAAGTTCACTTCACATTTCAAACCTCTTTACAAATTTCAAACTTGATTTAAAACATTTTCCAAAATTATCTAAAATGATTTATATGATCTTTTTCCATTTTTACAACTATTTAAAAATCTTCCTTCACAATCCTTTATAGAATCTCCTTATAAAATATCATTTTTAAGATATCATTTATAAATCACTTTTTAGGTAAAACCTTTTATTTAATAAACCCCTTTTTAAAAACAAGATATTATTTAAAAATAACTTTATAAAATAATAATACAATTTGAAAACCTTTTATAACCCTTAAACCCAAATCGATTTAAGAATTTAAAGTTAATTCAAAAACATACTTTAGTAATTCGAAAAGAGGCTTAGCAATCCCAGTAGTACTAATTTAAGTTACCGTACAATTTCAATTTTCAATTCACTTAACACGTATTTACATAGGTCAACATATATGTAAATATGACTCATATCCAAAATTAGGGAATAACATGTCAATATGAACTAATTAGCATATACATATTCAAATAACATAATAGCAGGATGGTGATTTGTCCTGCTAAACAGATGTCCAAACAATTCAATCAATTTATAGTAGAACGATGATTTATTCTGCTAACACATGTCCACACAAACAAACAAGCAAACAAATATTTTATAGCAGAATGGCGATTTATTCTACTAACACATGTCTAAACAACCCAGCAATCTACATTACAATTCATTCACAGTTATATGGTTTCTTAATGGTATCAACACTTGAATCACCTGTATTCAAAACCATCTTTGAAAAAGAAGTACCTTTGAACAATCTTACTTTTGAAAACCAAAAGATTTAAAACTTTTAATTTAAACCCTTTTAAAAATAATTAATTAAAAGTTAAATCCTTATTTAAATCATAATTAATTTTAATCGAATCTTAACTTAATTTAATAAATAGTTAAACAATAATTAACTATTAATTAAGTCCTAAATTAATCCTTTATTAATTATTTAATAATTAATTAGCCTTCATTAATTGTTAATTAATCTCAATTAATTAATTAATTAATATTTAGTTAAACTTAAACAATAAATTAAACCTGTAATAAATAATTTATTATAAATTAAATCTTTAATCAAATAATTAAACCCGTGATTAATAATTAATCCTATATTTAATTAATGATAAATTAAATATAATTAATTTACTTAACCCATACTTAATTAACTTAATTAATCATTAATTAAAATAGATCTTAACTTTAAAAGATAATTAATTAAGAACTAATCTTCGGCCTTGCCAAAAAAAATTAAGAACTAATCTTTATTTAATTAAAGTTAATAAACCTTGTTAACATTTAATTAATTATCATTTACTAAAACCAAATTAATTAACAATTAATTATTAAATCCTTAATTAACTTTTAAAAACATTATTATTTATTTTATAAAATATTTACAAAACAACTTGAAGTATAAAAACCAATCTTTGTAAAAATAAAATTTTTAAGTGAATTGCATTCATAGCGACTATCACTATGGATACCCGTAAGCTTTAACTTTTTCTATCCTTCTTTTGAAACTTTAACTTAAAGCTCACTAACTTTCTAAAAGCAATAATAAGTATTTAAAACTAAAACAAGTTTAAATCTAACTAAATATTCGATCTTTTTTAAAATTTAAAAACATAACTTACTTACACAAGATTCCAAATTCTTCAGTACCCAACAAAGGTACCAACTTCTTCTTAGCTTATACATTACATACCCAAGTTCATACACAACCGTAACATCTAGGATAACATCATGCCATAAACATAAGCAACATCTAATCTTTAACCATTTAGACTTCACATTCAAGTCCAATGTCCTTACATATCCAAGCAACAAGTACATACCATCACATGATAAATTAAGCAATACTAACCATCACATCACACAATATGTTAACTAACATAAAAGTATTTCCAAAAAATTCATAGTTTACTCACCGAAAATCCTTTGAGAAATTGACACACTTTGAAATTCGGGAAGCTTGGAAAACCACAAATTCTTCTCGAAAATGGGTCATTTTGCACTCGACTTTTGTACCCTTTTCTCTCCGATTTTGGAAAAGTGGTCAAAAAGGAAAGTTTTATGATTATTCTTTCTTCTATCATTTAAAAAAAGAATTACTCAAAAAAATTAACTTTTGAGGAAGTTATGGCTAAAACAGTGAGGGGTATTTTCAGACATCAAAATCTAGGTTTAAAAACACTCTTGCAAAATTCTAATTTTTGAGCATCTGAGCTCTAAAACAGAAAAAGTGGTAAACTACAAAGTTCTATCCACTGGAATTCTACAAGGTATGCAAAAAAGAAAATCTAGTTTTGGAGTTGTTTGTAAGAAGTTATGGCCGAAACCATTTTGGGTAAATGGAAGAATTTTGAAGTGAAAGGGAGAAGTTTGAAGCTAAGTTTAAACCATTTTAAAAAGTTTAAAATTTGAAAATATAGAACTTGAAAATGCTTAAGAAGCCATTAAAGTGTTTTAGAGCTTAGGAAGGAAGAAGAAAGCTTAGGAAAAACAGAAAAAGGAAAAAAAGGAAATGAAAAGAAAACAAAAAATGTTTTTATATAAAATGTAAATGCAAAATTACCCAAACGCCTATGTCCTTTGCCCTCCACTCCTTGAGCGACACATCACCACCTATGCCCCTCCTTACCAACATATATTAAATGCTTTGTACCCTAGCCCCCGAAGTGTCAAATCATGTCCCCCCTGACGTGACTATTTTCTATTTATTTTTTAATTTAGTTGCCAAAGTGTCACATCATGATTATCTTAATTAAATTAACTTAATTTACTTAATCAAACCTAATTATATTATGCTAAACCAAATTATATATTTAGTCTACGCATGCATATATATAAGAAAGTGTGCACAACATTTCAAACAACTTTTACACGATGAAACGTCAAAAATTCGGAAAACAATTTCTGGTCACATTTTCTGTTTTTCATCGAACTATATATTATTGTAAACAAATTTTAAAAACTATTTCACCATTATTATTTATTATTAAAAAGAGTTGTATTTTCATTATATAAAATATATATATTGAATATTTAAAATTAATTAAATATTCACAAATCAAAGTAGTTAAATTCCGGGTCGTTATAAAAAGGGTACTAAATCAAACATATCACAGCTGATCAAGGTAATTCAAATATATATACGAATAAAATTTACAATTACGCATTCTCATAGACTAAATTCATCGTAGGGTATTGCTAACCCTATCTCTAATGAGTTGGCCCCAACCATGGTCTAGATGTTCGCTCAACCTAAACTATGATGCCACGTGTAACGATCTACCTTTCCTACTCCAAAAGACGAAACTTAATACATCCACGATATTCATGTGCCGAACATCTAGGTGTCTGAAAGATAAGTCATTGGCATAAAAGAAAAGAAAGACAAGAAAAAAAAACACTGAATATCACAATGCAAGGAAATCATATAGAATAGAACATAAGATAGTACATATGGTCACTTCCAAAATGAAACATCAAAGTCACAATTGGTACTAACTTCAGCCAGGGACAGTTATAACTTCGTGCCCCCATAATGCTGATACATAATATAGCACGTACAATGGAAATAAAATAATAAGATAACGTCGAAGTCACCTGCTCCGTGCTCCTTCAAAATGCATCTATAAAAACCTGGACGACTTGGCTACTCTTATAAATTTGTGTACCCAAGAGTATTAAGGAAAGAAAGAAAAAACTCCAGGTCAGACGTGGGTCTGATGTTAGTAAATTCCAAACAACGAATTATTACATTTATAAAACCCTATAAAAATAAAGGTATCTCGTGAGACCACGCCGCACATAAACAAGGACGGGTTTTTACCTTGCGATAACCATAACCTTTTACAATAAATTCAGTGATATTATATTAATGTCTAGGGTTTAAAATAAATATTAATCACAATCGAAATGGTTATATTAATTACATTCCAGCATAATAGGTATACAACAAAATCCGTAAAGGCACGTATTGGAAAATGGATTCCATCAATGACAAGGACACTAGGGTACCACATGTCACAGTACACATTTAGATAAAATGTACGGAGGGCTACATCCTCGGTTGCAATTAACAACTGCACTGGGCCCAAAGCATACATCAAAAGGAATAATATCGATCTAGATCAGGGATGACAACACCCTAACAGTAGCAAAACACATAGCCCTAAAGCATATCCCTTATTTTAGTCATTCCTCGGTATGAGGTTCGAGGCAACGATTTATCTTTTATATAGCAATCTCACTTAGAACGCTAACACTGCCCTTCAGGCAAGAATGCAATGCCAGCATTCATCCATGCAAGTTGTTCAGGATATGAACAAACCGAAGGCACTACTTCTACAACATCATTTCTTGAATCACCAGCATTCATTCATGCAAGTTGTACGGGATATGAACAAACTAAAGGCACTACTTCTACTACATCATTTCTGGAATCACCCTTAAGATTAGTAGTAAGTAGTCCTTGCACTTCAAAAACCTTCATCATTGATTTCATTATCTTCAAGATGTTTTCCATTTTGAATGCTTACATTGGTTCAAAGTGCTTTTCGGATAATTCATGCTTATCCGATCGTGGTCTCTTTGAACAAACGTTCGATAATTTTAAAACGAGTCAAGTTATCGATAGTGAACAAATCCACTATTTGGGTGTAAGTACAGATTTTCATATGAAAAATAAGACATTCTATACTTATCTCACTTTCCGACTTAAAACAGTACTATGCCTTGATTAACAATGAAGTCGAACAAGTTAGAAAACTATCCATGCCTCGAGGTTCATTCTTACTTCTTGGGATAGAGACAAGTTTCCATACCTTGAAATTTAATGTTAAGTATACAATGAAGTATCTTCCATATACTTAATTAATCATGACCCATTTATTGAAATTAACTCTCTAATACTTATCACGTTTTCGACATTTCGACTTCTCTATCACTCATTTAGAAAATCTAGTTCTATATCTCATAGATAGAAGAAAGTCCACCCATCGACTTTAATGCTAAATACAAGATGACTTACTTTCCATAAAACATGTCAACGTTTTAGTAATACTTATCATATTTGTTTGGCTACTTAATGGCATAGACAAAGATATTGCTTGCTTTTAAAACATTCTTATGAGAAATAGTTGCTCTTAAACAAAACCTGATCCTTGGAAATAAAATGATTTAAAATTAATAACTTTTTTATTTAAATGATTAAATAATAATTTTAAACCATTTATATAGATAATAATTTAGACCATTTATTTAAGTAATAATTAAAAGTAATTTTAGAAAATATTATTAACATTTTAAAAATATTTTTTCAATATTTATAATATATTTTAAAAGAATTTTCAAAAATATCTAAAGTAGAAACTCTTTTTAGTTTATACAAAAATTATCGATTTACGATCTGCATCCATAGCGACTATCGCTATATGAACCATAACATTTAAACTTGTTTTATAAATCAAAATAACCTTTTAAATCTTTCCTTTTAAAAGCTTTGTATAAAGGTTTGAAAACAAAAGGTGATGTTCAGAAAACCATTTTTTAAACATTTAGGTAATAAGGAAGTAAACAAGTTCATAAAGCACACGTGATCTCGATGTCGAAACATAAACCAATTCAAGTGTTAACTTTTCAATCAACATACGATCATTCATATACTTAAGCACATACATATACAAATGCAAATAACATCTATAAAACTAGGAAAGGTCATCACTTGCAATTAATTACTTAAGCACTCCGAATACATTTCAAGTCATCAACAATTCTATGTCATCCGTTTTAAGCAGGAACCAAACCAAACAACATCATTCCAAACTTATAACATAATTAATCATCTAACTAATATTTTTATTACAAACAATAAAGTTTAAATCTTGGATTTTAAAAGTTAGAATTACACACCAAAGTCAACATGAATTCAAACCAAAACTACTACAACATTGCAACAACACACAAACTTAGTTTTCCTTTTCAAAAACTTGCTTTTTAGAACTTTGGGAAGTGGAGAAGGGCTCGGGCTAGGTGTACATGGGCTTGGCCATGCTTGTGGAGGGTGTGGCCATGACTTAAGGAGGGTGTTTTTGGTCATGTTTTGGAAGAGATGAGGTGTACAGAAGAAAGGAGGCGATTTTGGCTATTGTTTAAGGTTTTAAAGTGGAAAAGGGAGAGATTTTTAACTTATAAATTTTAAAAAAGCCATGGAAGGAAAAAAGGAAAGCTTGGAAAAGAAGTGATACAAGTGTGAAAATGAAGGAAATAAAATAAGTAATGAAAAAAACGAAGTTATTTTTATATAAAATGAATAGGAAAATTACAAGAATGCCCTTGATAATTAAAGGGTACAATAAACTTCACCATATGGAGCCAGGTCATCCTCTCCTTACCCCTTTGCATATGCAACTTCCACCCTACCCCTTTCATCAACATCACTTTACATGACTTGATGTTGCCTTTTATACCGTTTTCTTTTTTCTAAAGAGAAGTCAAGCGTTACCTTATTTACCTAAGTGGATAATTTAAACATATTAATTAAAATCACTTCCTTGTCCAAGGCATATATTTATATATGTGTGTATATACATTTTCGTATATACAACATGTTCCAACAATTTTTAGACGATGAAAAGTCAAAATTTTGAAAAACAATTTTTGGTCACATTTTTGATTTTTCTCCGAACTAACTTTCTTTGTAAACCAAATTTCAAAACAACTTCACTATCATTAGTTATTTCCTAAAAGAGGTCTATTTGAGTTATAAAATCTATTAAATAATTATTTAAAAATATATCATACATTCATATTTAAAGTGATCAAATTAGGGTCGTTACATTCTTTCCCCCTAAAAAGAATTTTTTCTCGAAATCAACACACAAAAGCGATAACTCAAAATAACCCAAAAGGGCATATATTATATATGATGAAAACATACAAAAGATACATACTAAGCAGCTACATGACAAACTGTGAGTACATAATTCACACAACAAGAAAACTACAATTTTATCATCAACTCGGGATAAGAATCAAACATGTTATCTTCCGTCTCCCTAGTGCAGTCTCTGGAACCTTCACTCCACTTAAACTTAACCAATCTCCCTACCTTATTATGCAACTGTTTCACATCTCGAACAATAATGCGAATATGATGTCTTATAACAGTCAAGTTCAGTTCCACTTCCAGATTCTCCTAAATAGATGGCTCAAAAATAAGAGAAGGATCATGCATATACTTCTTCAGATGTGATACATGGAAAACATTATGAACTCCCAACAATCTTTTCGGCAACTCAACTCGATAGGCAAGCGGCCTAACCTTTTCAAATTTTTGAAAAGGTGCAACATATCTAGGTGCCAACTTACATTCCCTTCTAAATCATACAACTCCTCCAATCGAGAAAATCTTCATAAATACAAAGGCTCCGATTGAAAATTTTATATCCCTACGCCTTTGATCGACATAACTTTTTTGTCGATCCTAAGCTTCTTTTATCTTCCTTTTGATCACAGAAACCTTCTCCATAGCTTCCCAAATCATATCAGGTCCAAGCACTAGTCGATCCCCCGTCTCCACCCAACACGATGGTGATTTACATGGCCATCCATAAAGAGCTTAATAGGGGCATGCTAATGCTTGCTTTATAACTGTTGTTATAATAGAATTCCACCAAGTGAAAATGATCCTCCCATGATCCTCCAAAGTCAATGATACATGTTATCAAAAGATATTCCAAGATTCAGTTCACCCTTCCTGTTTGCCCATCTGTTTGAGGATGATAGGCTGTGCTCAAACATAGCTTCATTCCCAAAGCTACTTACAATGCTTCCCAAAACTGACTGGTAAAGATTGGATCCCGATCACTTACAATGCTAAATTAAACTCCATGTAATCAGTTGATCTCTCTCATATAAATCTCTAGCAAAATTGCTGGAGTCCTAGTCGGCTTTACTGAAATAAAATGAGCACTTTTATTTAGCCGATCCACAATGACCCAAATACATTTATTACCTTTCCTTGATCTGAGCAAATCATCAACAAAATCCATCAATAATTGTTTCCATTTCAAATTCGGAATCTCCAGTGGTTGGAGCATGTGACGACCCACGTTTCGAAAGGTTTAAATCGACAATTATCCACACATGTCTGACTTAAACAATCCAGAACATAGATAAACAATGGGGTTAATTAAGAAAAATAAGAAAAGAAGAAGAACAGAAATACAAAATCTCACAGTGGAATGACAAAATATAATAATCAAATAAACAGTTCATGAAGTTGTTTACTATACATTTGATTATAATTTATACAACATTTATCAGAGTTATATATACACAACATAACAAATAAAATAATGCAGTGGAACACACAATGATGGGATAGTACTAGTAATAATATACCAAATCTTCGTCTTCGTCCTCTAGAGAATAATCTTTGGCAAGCTGAAAAATTCAGGACTAACCCGAGTGTAATGAATAGACAAACGACTCGAGTCGGAACTAAAATATTCTTATGTGAGTCAAATCGATATAGCATATAACATGAGTGTAATAGCGTTAGAGATGTTTATGGGATTTCACATCTCCTATCCAGTGTATAACATGCGTGCAATAACTCAAGAGATGTTATGGGATTTTCCATCTCTTAAGGATCCATCAAAATATTTATATGTAGTAGAATACGCTATATATGTAATGTCTAATCAATAAAACAAATATTTTTCTTAGCGTTAAGGCTTTACATTGATCCCACCTAATGCATTTTTAACCATTGGCGTACAGTTTGCATTTGACACCAACAGTAGAACGTCGGTAGTCAGGGATGCGCCGTGATACGACAACATTAAACCAAAATCGTATGAGTCTCGTATAGGGATAAAAGTATGACAAGGCACATGAGGCAATGTGTGACGACCTTGGATTTTGGCCCTGTTATTTTAATAAATATTTAATCTAATTTAAATAAAAACGTTTATAACAAAATCTGTCTTATTCAATAAAATTCTTTTTTATGAGATTTCGTATTATTAACATCTAATAATGTATATATGAATATAATGGAGTCTTTAATAATAATGTTTGATAATAGGCAATGTTAACAATATTTAACTTGAATGTTAAACTTAAAACTTATATATATGATTTTAAACATAAACATACAAAACAAAAGTATAAAGTATAATTATGAATATAAGATATAAAATAAGATGTAAATATAAATATAAAATTGGAAAATTATGCTATCAGAGATGATCAAGTGTTGGCTGTACATAAACAAGACAAAATAATAACCTGTATATATATATATATATGAATTGGGCAATACAAAGAAGACAAAGTATATTAATCAGCTACAAAATGTATTCACACATATACAAATATCTTTGTACCAAATTTAAGTGTCAGCTAACATTAATCATATGTAAACAAATATGAAGACATGCATTTAATACAAATCATTTCAGCCCTTTAGCTTTCAAAGGAAGACAATTGTAAGTAATTGATGTTAGCACACAGAGCATACATACAATATCATTTCAGCCGCAATAATATGAGCTTAGCCACCAAAATAAAATAAAAATCTCTGGCCATTGTGTACCAGCAAGAAAACAAAGCCTGTATACTTGTTTATATTTTGAAGCCTCTTTGCTTTATTTCGTCCATAAAACTTAGCATAATAAAAAAAAAAAAGAGAAAAAGAACAACCCTGCCACTCAAAACAAGTTAAACTCAAACTCAACTTAAATAAAGAAGATCAAAGGAAAATCAACATCAGTTCAATTTTCAACTGCAATCTGAGATTTTGTAAATCAAAATGAAGATTTACAACAAGTTTCAAGGATACAACAGCAATACAGTTTAAACTCAACTAAAGAAAAAGAATTTCAAGATTTAGCAAGTCTGGAAACAAGAACTTGTTCTCTGTTCTCTGCTTTAAAAAGGTGAGTACCCTTTTTAATTTAAACAGTTAAGTAGGTAATCCAGGGTTGTTTAATTTTGTGATGAAGTTGCTCTGTATATATATATATATACTGCCAGTTAATAAAGGAAAGAATATACTGCCATTTAACAAAACCTAATCGAAATCAAAGGCATACAAGTTTCTTTGATCCAAAACTATTTTAAAAGCTCATGCCAGGTGAGTATACATTTTGGTATAAAACTTTAAGTAAATTAAGTCTTGTTACTTGTGAAAGATCTGAGATCTAATGATGCTTGCTTATATATATAGATAGTGAAATCTTTGTGTTTAAAAATGTGTTGCCTATGCATGTGAAATTTGTTGCTCTTCTCTGTTTTAAACTACAAAGGGTTAAAAGAAAACCAAAGTAAATGCAGTTTCAAAACTTCCCAGTTTTATCAAGATCTCTGCATAAAATAAATAAATAATAAAAAAAAAGAAAAAAAGAAGAAGAGAGTAAATTTAAGTTTCAAAAACAATTTAACTGAGTGTATATTGTGATATATGTTTGCATGATGGGTTTAAAACTAAAAATATGTATGTGTGTATAGATCACTGTGAGTGAGTCTGTATAACAATTTATTTACTCTGTTCTTCAAATTTCAAGTTATCAATTAAATTTAAGAGTCAACTGCTCATTCTCTAATTAGTATTATGTTATGATCTTTAAATAAAAGTTGTTAGTAACAACAAGATGTAAATTATAAAATCTACTGAAACAAGAATTGAAATCAGTAGTAATCAAAATATATACATTACAGTAATAACTCAATATTATCAAAATTTCAACATGATTATATTGTAGATTCAAGTTTATATTCTATTGTAACTCTAAGAATTAGGATTTTTAAGATAAAAATCATAGTTTTAAAGATGGTATATCATGAGAAATCCTTGGATGACTGAAAGTGGGTTTTTGGACTACTTCTGGCGATCGGCAGCACTAGGGTGGTCGAGACCATTTCGAGAGGTAGCTGGGAGTTCGATGGTCACAGCAAAAATGGCTGGTGGGGTGGTAGATGGTTGGGTCGACGGCGGCGAACCAATTTAGTTTTTAAACCTAATTTTGGCCACGTATGGGTTTTGGTGGACTGCAACACCTAGGGATGATCGAGTGCCGTCGGGTTTAGGCAGGGGTTGGATGGAAGTATGATGAATGCGTGGCCGAGGTTGCAGTGGTTCTGGTGGTCTAGATGGCTTGGGCGAAGAGTTTTCCGGCGATGTTTAGTTTCCAGTCTGAACTGGGTTACTCGATTTTGATCGAATGCTTGGATTCATGTATTGATGATCAGATTGGGGTGCGGTGGCGAAGGCTGATGTGTTGGAAGACTCATCAGAGGTCGGAGGCTACTCTGGTGATGGTGTACGTGCACGGGTGGTTGAGTGTGTCAGGGTGTATGTGGAATTGGAGAAGAATGTGAGGCTCGGGAATAAACTCGAGGGGTGTGGGGTTTTACTCGAAGTAAAAGACGGGGGTGAGAAACCCGGTTCAAGCTCGGGTAATTTCAAAATTGGCTCGGGTTCAAATGATTTAAAGTATACAGTGTTAACTCTTATTTACTAATTTATTTATAAATGAATTTAATGTTGGGATTGGACAGCAAATTGAGGAAATAAAATGTTTTTAATTTTAAATTAACTTAAGATTGATTAATTATAAATGGTGACTTATTTCGAAGGTTTTCAGCAATAAGAGTTTAAAGGTTAATTAAGTAGTAAATAAACGTCAATGTAATTGAAGATCGATTAATTAGAATGAGTAATAAGGAGAAATTTCTTAATGTAATTTATAGAAATTGATTAAAAGTTTCTTAATTAAAGATTAATGATTTAGGGTTAATCATTGTAATGTCTGAGGTATTTAAATTGTGAATTATTAAGAATTAATTATTTACTTATTGAAATTAATGAAAAATTAATCTAGAATGATTAATTAAGATGGATAATAAGAAGACGGCTAATTAATTGATTTGGAATAAACAATATGTTAAGTAAAAGTAAACCAAGTGTTTTAAAGATAGTGATTAAATTTAATTAGAGGTAATTAATTTTGGAAGTGATAAATATTGTTATGAATGACTGAATGTTGTGAATACCTCAAATGAATTGATATCTCTGATATGAAATATTCTCTAATATGATATGTTGAATAGACAGAAAGGTATAGATATCTATCACTGATGAATTGATGAGTATAAGAAGTGACATTGTGTATTTTAAGTTAGAAAATATTTTACTTGAACAACTGGGTTAAGATGGTATTGTATTTGAAGAGATCGAGGGCGGGTATTAGTACATACCCAAACCACTTCGTTTGAAATCTACATGATTCTATATGGATTGATGTGTGAAATCATTAGAATGGAATTGAATCATGTATGAAATTAAGTGTTGAGCATAACTAGTAATGAACTCGTAGTGAAGTACGAGTTACCCGGGTTTTCTTTTATGATTTGAATTAGTATTTTCGTTAGATGGGTTCACTCACGCTGGTTTCCAGCCTGACCCGGGTGTTACTTTGATGTAATGCTCGGGTCAGACCGAGTATTACAGATTTTCAGGTAAGGACGTTCTGGAGCTCGGAGGCGAGCGGGATGGCAGGAACGTATGGAGTGTTTCCGCTGTGATATATTGTTGTATATGGGACATGTTGATTGTATGTGTCCAGTGATTGTGTATGTGTTGTAACTCTGATGTATAAAAGTATAATTTAACTGATACAGTTTCTTTGTATAAATGGTATTATGTGATATTATATTTTGATCCGCTGCGAATGTGAGTTTATGTGACTTGTTTTCTGTTTCTTCTTCTTCTATCTCTTTCTTCTTTTCCTAACTATCCGGAATTTTCGGGATCGAAAATTCTGGGTCGTTACAGTTGGTATCAGAGCAAAGGTTAAGCGAAAACCTTGGCTCTGGTGGGGGATACTCAGAAGGATAGGGTCAATAGTACCCTAGAATGAGTTGAGTGTTTATATATATATATATATATATATGAGAGCGTACTTGTTATTTTCATATATAAAGATTTTAAACGATTTTATGTAAGAATATATTTTGATATATAAAGCAATATTTCTTACTAATAAATGTTAAAGTTATTGGTTGTTAAAAGTTATTGGAATTAAATAAAATAATGAGAATTAAGTGGTAATAGTAATACAACCAAATTGAAATTGAATGAAGATAAATTTGAAATGGATCCAAACTGAAATTAAAATCCTGAATTTATAGAAATGTTTTCAGAATAAAGATAAAAATAAATTGGTTTCCAAATATGATCATCTTGGTTATTATCATAAATGGTTGTTGTGTTTAATAATAAGATGTGTATTAATGAGTGAGCAAAATAAAATGTGCTAAGGATATAAATTTAGATGAGTATAACCTGTAAATTAGAACGGATTTAAATTGTGGAATTTAAAACCTAAGTTTAGAAACATTGAATTGTTTCAAAGTGTTTAAAGAAAAGAATAAATAATATTATTCAGGATATATTTGAATGTGATCTTATTTTAAAATAAGAAGCTGTTTGAAAACTAAAAAAAAAGGGGTCTGTCTTAAAATTAAAACCGAAGGTGGTTTAAAATTTAAATGTATAGCCTGGTAGGCTAAGAAATAAATATGTATATATGGATACAAAGATGGTTTGAAAATAAACTCTAAATGTTGAGTTCTAAATTTAGGAAATGAGATGTGATATCCAAGGTAATAAGTTTTTGAACTTATAAGATTTATTAATGTGAAGTTTAAAACTTGAAGTGGGAATTCAAATTTGAGTAAGTTTGACGAGATTAAATTGAATTTAACTTAAGGGAAGTTAAATAAGTGTGGAACAAACAACCTGAATTGGAAATTTCAAGATGAAATTGGGGTTTAACTTAGGAAAGTTAAATGGGTTGATTTGGTAGGGAACTATATGTGGTCTCAGATAGGATTGAGATCTGGAATGGGTAGTGGATGATGAATGTTTTAAATAAATGGAATGTTTATTTATCTTGATATCATCCTGTTATTATAAGTAATTATGAGACTATAAATTTGATTGTTTAAATGAATTAAGAAGTAGATTGAGGTAATATCTATTTCATTATTGAAATTAAATGGAACTAAACTTTAATTTGAAATTACTTAAGTAATTTTGATTTTAAAGATAAAAATTAAACTTGAGAAAATGGGATCACTTTGAACATTAAGATGTGAATGTTTAAAATGAACATGTAAACTGAAATGATTAAGGATTGGTTCCAAGATTGAATTTGGGTAATAAATTGAAATTCAAAGATTTAATTGTTTAAAAGGGGTTTGAATTATTATTTGAACTTTGAAATAAGTTAAGTGAAGATAATTTAAAATGGAATTTTGAGAATTGAACTCAGAAATTAAATGGTTTAAAGATATTGATTTGAAGATAAATGTTAATTGGATTAAGGGAATAAATCAACATTTGAAAATTTAACTCGAATTTATATAATTCAAGATGGTTTAAAATTGAGATTTAAATTGAATTAGTTCAAACTGAATTTGATTTAAACTAATGGGAATTGTGATTTAGGATGGATAAGTATAAAATTCAAATGAGAAATTTGAATTGGATTAATTTGAAATAAAATTGAAGTTATTCAAATTGGGATTGAGTCAATTTAAATGTAAGTGGAAATTTAAATTGAATTTATGGAAATGGAGATGGGGTATTAAACAGTTTGACTCTGGACTATTTTCAAAATAAATTGTTTAGTATAAACCTATTTTTCCAAACTATTTACTACACAACTTTTGTTTTTAAACCTAAAACTATCTTAAACCTGTTTTACAATTACTTTTGGAACTATTTAACTATTTTACAACTGTTTATTAAACTAATTATTATTTTTCTACTACTTTATAAACTGATTACTGTTTTTCAACTGTTTTATAAGTAATTACTATTTTTCAATTATTTTACCGTTACTTAACTATTTTACAGCTATCTTACAAATTAATAATTATCTTTCAACTATTTATCTATTTATAAAATTTTCAAGCTATTTTGTAAATATAAACTGGTCGGAGTTCAAACTGTTATTAAGTAAATACCCAACTGAGATAAGAATTGAAGTAATAATCCAAGTGGGGATTTAGCCAAATGTGAATAAGTGAATAAAATCAAAGTGAGGGTGAATAGAAAGGAAATTGATTTAACTGATAATCAATGAAGATAAATACGTAGGATGTACGTATATTATTCTATTCGCATAGTGATTTGATCCAGATTCGAGCACAGAATTTCGAGATAGTATTATCAATCCGAGTTGGGATTTTTCGCTCGATTTTCGACGGCGAACCTGGATATGGATTTTTGATTGGTTCTGGATATTCTCTATCATAGGAGGTGACTATGCAAGGAGAATGACGGTTTCTAATCAAGAAACCAGATCTGAGTCCGCACTAGGAAGTCGAGTGGACGATACTAGTTCGGAAGTGAAATTGTGTGATCGAGTGAGCGATCGAATTGATATTGCGTACGAATGATATGGGGACATTGTACTGGTTTGAATGAAATTGGCATTGAAAATTTGTGGATAAAAACTGAAAAGATTTTTGAAATTGAAAGTATATTTTGAGAAATTGACAATGAATAAAGGTGGAAATTTGATTTTGAAGTTGTAGATAAAAGGTTATAAGATGACTTTTGAAATGGAAAATTTATTTGTGAATATATGAGGAATTAAAATAAAATAAATTTAAAATTTATATTTCTATGGTAGAAATTAACTTTATGGAAATAAAGTGGAAATTGAATATTTTTCTGAGTTAAAGTTTACTTTATAATAAAAGTAAAAAATTTGGCAAGTGACTTTATAAAGTAATCAAATTTGAATATTTGATTGGGAATAAACAAAGTTACGTATCTTTGTTATATATGATAAAACTCCCCTTATTGAATCCATTGCCAGAAAAAAAAAAGGTTTTTGAAAGTTTTGAAGTATACAAAGGAAACTTATATAAGTATAAAGTGATTTAAAGATTTCCCAAGAAAATTATATATATGAATATATGTATAAAAGATTTTATGGAAATGGTTTTGAGAAAAAGGTTTTGGGAACCTTTGGATTTGGAAAAGGCTTTTGATTTTTGGATAAAATCAATATTTGGATTTGGGAAAGCCTGATTTGTGAATTATCGATTTTGAGAATCGATTTTGTGTAAAAGCATTTATATGAGATTCATACTAGGTGTATGATTTGGAAAATACTATATGTGTATAGTATAAAGTGTTTTGAGATTTGCTCTGGGGAAAAAGGCGCTCCCTTGAAATGAACTTCTCAGGAGTGCCACTGGGTGGTACTGCCTTGAGCCCCAAGGGGGGTTTCTAAAGTTGATCCTGTGAGGAGTCCGGACAAAACTAGTTCCTGAGGATTATTTGTGTAGCGAAAGTCGAGGGGCTGGTGCCCACAGAGGCATTTGAGTTATGCTGTGACGACAGTGTAACTCGATGTCACTGCGATCTACTGCAGACCATAGCGAAAGTCGCGTGAGCCGCTGAGAGCCAACAGTCTGCATTTGATTTTATATCGGTAGACTGCGACACTATGGTAACATAGCGAAAGTCATGTGTGCCGCTGAGAGCCAACAGTCTGCGTTTGATTTTATATCGGTAGACTGAGACCTATGTAGGAGTGGAGAAGTTTCATTTTGACAGCGAAAATCGTGTGTGCCGCTGAGAGCCAACAGTTACATGGACTTTTGCTGTGATGGCAACGTAACCCTGGATGTAACTGCGATCTGTTGTGGGTTCTATGGTGTAATCAGTTACATGGACTTTTGCTGCGACGGCAACGTAACCCAGGATGTAACTGTGACCATGGATGGGTGTGATGATTTCCAGAGCATTCTCACCAAAGATATTTCTTCTATTTTCGAAACTGCTTTCTATATTTTCAATAAAATTATTTTCCAAACTATTTTCACTGGGTGTTGGAAACGAGTTTACCGAGTACTTATAGATTTTCAGTCCTACGCCTGATCAACGTATGACCGAATTTCTGTGAGAACGAGGATGGACTTGTTAAAACATCAAGTTATAAAAGTATTTTTATAAAAACGATTTCGGAATAATATTGTATAAATATTTAAAGGTATTTTAAAATTGATCAAAAAGTAATTATCTGATTTTAATTAAGCATCTTTATAAATGCTGGTTTCGTTCCTTTTCGAGGACGAAAAGATTCAAAGTGGGGAGGAATGTGACGACCTTGGATTTTGGCCCTGTTATTTTAATAAATATTTAATCTAATTTAAATAAAAACGTTTATAACAAAATCTGTCTTATTCAATAAAATTCTTTTTTATGAGATTTCGTATTATTAACATCTGATAATGTATATATGAATATAATGGAGTCTTTAATAATAATGTTTGATAATAGGCAATGTTAACAATATTTAACTTGAATGTTAAACTTAAAACTTATATATATGATTTTAAACATAAACATACAAAACAAAAGTATAAAGTATAATTATGAATATAAGATATAAAATAAGATGTAAATATAAATATAAAATTGGAAAATTATGCTATCAGAGATGATCAAGTGTTGGCTGTACATAAACAAGACAAAATAATAACCTGTATATATATATATATATATGAATTGGGCAATACAAAGAAGACAAAGTATATTAATCAGCTACAAAATGTATTCACACATATACAAATATCTTTGTACCAAATTTAAGTGTCAGCTAACATTAATCATATGTAAACAAATATGAAGACATGCATTTAATACAAATCATTTCAGCCCTTTAGCTTTCAAAGGAAGACAATTGTAAGTAATTGATGTTAGCACACAGAGCATACATACAATATCATTTCAGCCGCAATAATATGAGCTTAGCCACCAAAATAAAATAAAAATCTCTGGCCATTGTGTACCAGCAAGAAAACAAAGCCTGTATACTTGTTTATATTTTGAAGCCTCTTTGCTTTATTTCGTCCATAAAACTTAGCATAATAAAAAAAAAAAAGAGAAAAAGAACAACCCTGCCACTCAAAACAAGTTAAACTCAAACTCAACTTAAATAAAGAAGATCAAAGGAAAATCAACATCAGTTCAATTTTCAACTGCAATCTGAGATTTTGTAAATCAAAATGAAGATTTACAACAAGTTTCAAGGATACAACAGCAATACAGTTTAAACTCAACTAAAGAAAAAGAATTTCAAGATTTAGCAAGTCTGGAAACAAGAACTTGTTCTCTGTTCTCTGCTTTAAAAAGGTGAGTACCCTTTTTAATTTAAACAGTTAAGTAGGTAATCCAGGGTTGTTTAATTTTGTGATGAAGTTGCTCTGTATATATATATATATATACTGCCAGTTAATAAAGGAAAGAATATACTGCCATTTAACAAAACCTAATCGAAATCAAAGGCATACAAGTTTCTTTGATCCAAAACTATTTTAAAAGCTCATGCCAGGTGAGTATACATTTTGGTATAAAACTTTAAGTAAATTAAGTCTTGTTACTTGTGAAAGATCTGAGATCTAATGATGCTTGCTTATATATATAGATAGTGAAATCTTTGTGTTTAAAAATGTGTTGCCTATGCATGTGAAATTTGTTGCTCTTCTCTGTTTTAAACTACAAAGGGTTAAAAGAAAACCAAAGTAAATGCAGTTTCAAAACTTCCCAGTTTTATCAAGATCTCTGCATAAAATAAATAAATAATAAAAAAAAAGAAAAAAAGAAGAAGAGAGTAAATTTAAGTTTCAAAAACAATTTAACTGAGTGTATATTGTGATATATGTTTGCATGATGGGTTTAAAACTAAAAATATGTATGTGTGTATAGATCACTGTGAGTGAGTCTGTATAACAATTTATTTACTCTGTTCTTCAAATTTCAAGTTATCAATTAAATTTAAGAGTCAACTGCTCATTCTCTAATTAGTATTATGTTATGATCTTTAAATAAAAGTTGTTAGTAACAACAAGATGTAAATTATAAAATCTACTAAAACAAGAATTGAAATCAGTAGTAATCAAAATATATACATTACAGTAATAACTCAATATTATCAAAATTTCAACATGATTATATTGTAGATTCAAGTTTATATTCTATTGTAACTCTAAGAATTAGGATTTTTAAGATAAAAATCATAGTTTTAAAGATGGTATATCATGAGAAATCCTTGGATGACTGAAAGTGGGTTTTTGGACTACTTCTGGCGATCGGCAGCACTAGGGTGGTCGAGACCATTTCGAGAGGTAGCTGGGAGTTCGATGGTCACAGCAAAAATGGCTGGTGGGGTGGTAGATGGTTGGGTCGACGGCGGCGAACCAATTTAGTTTTTAAACCTAATTTTGGCCACGTATGGGTTTTGGTGGACTGCAACACCTAGGGATGATCGAGTGCCGTCGGGTTTAGGCAGGGGTTGGATGGAAGTATGATGAATGCGTGGCCGAGGTTGCAGTGGTTCTGGTGGTCTAGATGGCTTGGGCGAAGAGTTTTCCGGCGATGTTTAGTTTCCAGTCTGAACTGGGTTACTCGATTTTGATCGAATGCTTGGATTCATGTATTGATGATCAGATTGGGGTGCGGTGGCGAAGGCTGATGTGTTGGAAGACTCATCAGAGGTCGGAGGCTACTCTGGTGATGGTGTACGTGCACGGGTGGTTGAGTGTGTCAGGGTGTATGTGGAATTGGAGAAGAATGTGAGGCTCGGGAATAAACTCGAGGGGTGTGGGGTTTTACTCGAAGTAAAAGACGGGGGTGAGAAACCCGGTTCAAGCTCGGGTAATTTCAAAATTGGCTCGGGTTCAAATGATTTAAAGTATACAGTGTTAACTCTTATTTACTAATTTATTTATAAATGAATTTAATGTTGGGATTGGACAGCAAATTGAGGAAATAAAATGTTTTTAATTTTAAATTAACTTAAGATTGATTAATTATAAATGGTGACTTATTTCGAAGGTTTTCAGCAATAAGAGTTTAAAGGTTAATTAAGTAGTAAATAAACGTCAATGTAATTGAAGATCGATTAATTAGAATGAGTAATAAGGAGAAATTTCTTAATGTAATTTATAGAAATTGATTAAAAGTTTCTTAATTAAAGATTAATGATTTAGGGTTAATCATTGTAATGTCTGAGGTATTTAAATTGTGAATTATTAAGAATTAATTATTTACTTATTGAAATTAATGAAAAATTAATCTAGAATGATTAATTAAGATGGATAATAAGAAGACGGCTAATTAATTGATTTGGAATAAACAATATGTTAAGTAAAAGTAAACCAAGTGTTTTAAAGATAGTGATTAAATTTAATTAGAGGTAATTAATTTTGGAAGTGATAAATATTGTTATGAATGACTGAATGTTGTGAATACCTCAAATGAATTGATATCTCTGATATGAAATATTCTCTAATATGATATGTTGAATAGACAGAAAGGTATAGATATCTATCACTGATGAATTGATGAGTATAAGAAGTGACATTGTGTATTTTAAGTTAGAAAATATTTTACTTGAACAACTGGGTTAAGATGGTATTGTATTTGAAGAGATCGAGGGCGGGTATTAGTACATACCCAAACCACTTCGTTTGAAATCTACATGATTCTATATGGATTGATGTGTGAAATCATTAGAATGGAATTGAATCATGTATGAAATTAAGTGTTGAGCATAACTAGTAATGAACTCGTAGTGAAGTACGAGTTACCCGGGTTTTCTTTTATGATTTGAATTAGTATTTTCGTTAGATGGGTTCACTCACGCTGGTTTCCAGCCTGACCCGGGTGTTACTTTGATGTAATGCTCGGGTCAGACCGAGTATTACAGATTTTCAGGTAAGGACGTTCTGGAGCTCGGAGGCGAGCGGGATGGCAGGAACGTATGGAGTGTTTCCGCTGTGATATATTGTTGTATATTGGGACATGTTGATTGTATGTGTCCAGTGATTGTGTATGTGTTGTAACTCTGATGTATAAAAGTATAATTTAACTGATACAGTTTCTTTGTATAAATGGTATTATGTGATATTATATTTTGATCCGCTGCGAATGTGAGTTTATGTGACTTGTTTTCTGTTTCTTCTTCTTCTATCTCTTTCTTCTTTTCCTAACTATCCGGAATTTTCGGGATCGAAAATTCCGGGTCGTTACACAATGTCTAAGTTAGGTTACTACCAGTTTACCCTTCCCGGCTGGTGGTAATGCATCATAGCCATAATCGCCCAACGCGTCCAACACTCCCATAAAATCGGAGGGTGCGAACCAATCTATCACAATGTAAATGATGGTAAAACGAAGAAGTGCGTCCGCTCGGGTAGCTAACCCACTTGGCCGGTATGGCTCCTAGTTTAGTCATTTCAAATTGGCACAAGTGCCAGGCTAATCCTTTATAGTTCTCTTTCTTTAAATCTAGCAAACGACGCCAAATCCAACCACTTCGTTTTGGATCATCACTCCATGTACGCAGTTGTTAAAGTGGTTCCGATATCGACAGAGAGTATGCCCATATCCGGCCCCGGTCTCTTTAACAACCAAACGTCATTTTACGCACCGGTTGGTACTTTTACATTTCGAAAATAGTTCATACTTGATATCAAAATATCATATTCGCTTCAAAATCAAATCCATTTCGAAATCATCATATTTACTGAAAATATACCATTTCACTTCAAAAATCATTTCCACCTCAATATTTCGATTTCGCTTCCAAAATCGTTTCGAATTTCAATTTGAGTTATAACTTCATTCGACCCAATTTGTATTTAAATCCAAGATTTAATTATAAACATTTCACCCCTTGACCAGTTTGAGTTTTTGAAAAGTAGTTTAAATAGTTTTAAAATAGTTTACATAACTAAAATAGCTAAAAATAGTTTAAATGGTTAAAATAGTTAAAAATAGTTTAAGTATTAAAATGGTTTATATAGCAAAATAGTTTGGAAAATCCAAAATGATTTGAATATTTAAAAAGATAAATTTAAGTAGTTTATATCAAAATAATTTATTTGAAAATAGTTTCATAGTCAAACTAATTCAGTTTCCAAATTTCCAATTCAAATCGCTTTAAATTTCCGTTTCGATTTAATCGATTCAATTCCAATTTCAAGTCGAATTTTACTTCGATTCCAAATTAATTTCAATGTCTATTTCAAATTAATTTCAATTCCAATTTCAATTACAATTCCAAAATAAATTCAATTTCATATTTTGAACCATTTTGATTTTTATCAATTTCGAGTTCAATTTTCAAAACATCGATTCAAAACACTTAAATCAACTTACTTTCAATACCCTATTTGAAATCCAAATCCACAAATATAATTCAATTCCAAGCTCAATTTCAAAATAGTTCATTTTCCATAAACTCGATTTCATTTTCTTAAAATCAAATCATTTAAATAAATTTCGAATCAAAAGTTTTGAAATCCTTTGATTTAACAAATCCGTTGTCCGTATATAATTTCCTATCCTATGACCAAGTGATCAACTATTTTAATTTAATTTTAGGGATGGATATATATCATTTCAACCCAAATCATAGTGTCATAGGTATATATCATTTCAATTTATTTTTTAATTTATTTGAAATAATTCAATTTACACTTTAATATACTGTAAATAATATACAGGATGACAACAGGAAATATCAAAATAAATAAACATCCAAATCATCCGAAACATCAATCAATAGCATCCATCACAATCAACATCCAAATCAGCCAATAATTCACAACACTTCCATAGTTATCAATATCAGGTAGTTTACCGACAATTAAATTCCAATTTCAAATTTAGCCATCAATTTAAATTTTAACAGTTAATTCGAATGAAAATTGAATTTATCAAACAACGATCAATAAATTTATATCACTTCAAAATTTCGAATTAACCAACATAAAAATATTTAGTATGTTGTGAGCATTATAAAACACTCACCTTGAGTTTCCAATTTTAAATCAAATCGAACGAAGTTCGATTTAACCTAAAATTATAGTTAGCTCCAATTGTCTCCAAATCAGTTCAAGAGTGTAGCGCTCGTCACCACGATTCCATCACTAGTTGTTTCGTCTAATTCCGAACTCATATGAAATAGTTATGCTATTTTAAAGTTTACCTAAATTTAATATAAATAATTTACAATTTCAAATTTTATTTTTACCCTCAATTCAATCTCGGCCATTGAATCCATACCAAACGAATCAGGGTTGCACCTACTTTCCTTCCCTATCTCTCGTTGGCATTTCTTCTACAATCCACGAAAACCCACGGCCGTCACCATACTTCATTGCCGCTGCCAATCCATCCACCTAGGTGCCGATCGAAGACCATTACAAGTTGCGTCCCACTTGACTCTCCCCCATGCCTGAAACCTTGCTGAGCTCAGCTTCCCTTTGGCCAAGAAAATTGCACATGAAACCGCGACGTTCAAGGATGAATCGCCATCGATCCACCACGTAATTCCCGATCACGGTCGTTCATATTGTAGAGCTTGACGAGCTCTACGATTATGCATTTGGCGGTTTTTCGAATTAATGAGGGATTTGAGAGAATTTAAGGTGGAAGATCGTCAATTTTCGGCCATTGGAATAATAGTTGCGGCTGCGTACCTTTTCCACTAGGGTTTGGTGACTGTGCGTACATATACGTGAATATATAATATTTTAATATTATTTCAATTATTCACGTGCTTTTCCGAACGAACTCCAAACAAAGCGTGCCGGCTGGCGTTTATAATGTTTTACCCCTATTTCGAACACAATGAAACATGTCTCGAGGCCTAATTCGATCGTATGGAGAAGATAGCTTTTTGAACCCAATTATTATATTGAATTTTCGATATTAAATTCGATGCGTTTCTATTCCGTACAGCCAAACGATAACTACAAACGCTATGAAATTTGAAATCCGGTAATAATACACTATTATGGATCCAATGGAACTGGTTTCGTCGAAACCCGAGACTGTGCCTCGGAAGGCTATTTTTACCCGTCAATTAAAATATAAAATTTTCAAATTTTGAATTAATCACTTAAAGTCAATTTTTAAGTGTTGACAATCTTTATTGTCATTTAAATAAAATTTAACTCAACTTTCGATATCATTTTCAATCATATTAAATTCAAAATTCAATTATTCAAATAACTTCTAATATTAAATTTATCAATTTAATTATCCTATAAATCAATATAAATAAATCATTAAGTTCCAAATAAATTTTAGTTATCAACATCATTTGATTTCTTTCTAAATAATTCCCAATTATTATTCAACTTCAATTATTGATTATAAACCCCATTAATATATAGAATTTCATTTCAATACTCGGTATCGTCAAATCTTCGAAATTAGTTTATTTTAAAATTTATTCAAGTTCATATTCAATAACTATACTAATAAATCATTAATTTTTAACCATTTTTATTCATTAGTTACACTAAATTTAATAATTTAACATTGTGACGACCCGCCTTTCTAACCACAGAAAGACGCATCATCGTTAAGAAAGAAATAGATAGAAATAGAAAGAACAACACAATTCAGAATCTCACAGCGGAAACGGAACAAAATATAATACATCACATAACTATTACACAGTCTTACATATATCAGAGTTACACAACATCATTCAAACAAGACAGTCATATATACATATCTGTTATACATACATCCCAAAATACAACATACATCACAAACACATCAGAAATAGATAGATAGATATATACGTCTAGACTTCTGCTTCAAGCTCCTCCAGACTTCAACAATCCAAAACCTGATCACTTGGTTACTCATAAAAATTAAGTACCCAAGAGTTTAAGAAAATAGAAATAAACTCCGGGTCAGACATGGGTCTGGTGTGAGTAAACAGGTTAAAGTTGCTTAACTTTAAAAAAACATTTGAAACAAAGGTATCACGTAAGACTTCCCACACATAAACACGTGTAAGTTTTTACCTTACGCTAACCAAAACATTTTATTGGAAATCCGGTGATATTATAATAGTGTCTAGGGTTTTCAAGTAAAATTAGAAAATAGCTGAAATGCTTACATCTCACATTCCAACATAGTTGGGCACAATCAAAACGTACGGCGCTTATTGGAGATTGGATTCCATACAATGGCAGGGCTACTAGGGTACCGCCCGTCACAGTACGTGGCCTAGATAAACGTACCGATGATCACGCCCGGCCCCCCTACAACACAAGGCCGGAACCATCCCTTACTGGACAGTCCCGAACAAGACAACCCCGCAGTTGTGGACAACAACTGCCCACTAAGCCGAAATAAAAAGGGACATCTACACAGGGGTATATCTCGTCCTACTTGGGTGCTACCCACTTAACCTTGCTGCACCTCCCCTGTTTTAGCCATTCCCGGTTGATGAGGCTTGAGGCTACGATTACCTTTATAGAACACATCTCTTAGAATGCTCATCGTCCACCTGACGATGTTCTGAATGCATTCAATCCATACAAGTTCATTCCGGGTTCGAACGAAACCGAAGGCATTATCTCGTTATAATCATTTTAGAATCACCCTCAGAGTTAACGATGATAACCCTTGCACTCTGAATCTTAATCTTCACTTGAGATTCACGATCTATCGTTAATTTGGATCGATGTGGTTTTCGGATATCCAAATCTGGAAACCCGATCCCGGTCTCATCGAAATCCAAAACGCCATCTTTTAGGTCCAAGTTGTTTTAAAGTTAAAACAGTTCAATTCTATTATCTATATACACACAGATAGATAATTCACAACATCACAGATAGATAATCTACATTATCATCACAATTCTACCAAAGCATTCATATCACACAGCATCAATTATCTCATATCTGAGATCTCAAACCATTCAAGGCAATCAATATCATCCATCCATACATAAGCAAAGATTAATCACTATTTATAATTAATTTAAAATGAATTAAATTAATTACCTCATCTCTAATTAATTTAAAATAAATTAAATTAATTACTTCATTCTATAAATCCTGCTTACTAAACCATTATTAATTACAAATCAATTAATTAATCACCATCTAATTATTCATTTAAATTAATCAACCTTGATTAATTATCCTTAAATTACATTTAAGTAATTAACCTTTAATTAATTTCACAAATTAATTATCCTTAACCAAAAACAGTAATTAACCTTAATTACTTCATTAATTAATTAACTATAATTAATTACATTAATCCATAATTAATTAAAATTAATTAATTACTTTATAATCACTTATCATTGATTAATTATCCTTAATTAATCATCTCTTAATTACATCATTAATTATATTAATGATCCCTAATTACTTTTTAATTATAGTTAGCCTATTTAAATTAATTACATTAAGTAATTAATCTTTAATTAAACCACATTTATTAATCACTCTTAATTAAATCACATTCAGTAATTAACTATTCTTAATTACTTCTTAATTAATTATCTTTAATTAACCCCTTGATTAATTACACAATGTAATTAAATCCAAAATTACTTTCAATCTTCAATTAATTACACCTTTTAATTACCATTACTAATTACTTCACTAAGTAATTACACTTCATTAATTTCATTAAGTAATTATACTTATCACATTAGTTTCAAATTTCATTTTAAATTTAAGACTTAAAATGAATACAAATTTAACTTTAACAAAGTTTAAAAACAATTTAAAAACCATTTTAAATCACATGTTAAAGACACACTTATTTTATAAAAGAAATTTACAAGAGTTTTAAAACCAAATTCAATTTAAATTCAAATCACTTTTAAAATATACTTTAACATTTTAAAGTTGTTTAAACATTTTAAATTTGATAAAACTTTATTTTATTTCAAACTAGAATACAAATTTAGATTTGAATCTATACTTAGAACTGATTTAAAACTAGTTTAAATCTTGCTTTCCATTTTAAAATTTTAAACTGACAGGTTTCTAAAACCTGTAACTAAACAATGACCTGAGCCAGACCTCAATTGCTTCGAGCCAAACTCCTCAAGTCTTCGAGTAATTCACACAAACTACTCGAGAAAACTTCGAGTACCTCCTTCCCTTCAACCCAGACTCATCAGATACAAACAAATGCACCGTGCATATGCACGGTGGCTTCGACCACCTCTGGTCATCACCACAACCTTCAGCAAGATGACGATCATCCCCATATCAAACTACGACCATCAGAACTTTACCATCAACTCGAAATCAAAATCGAGCAGTCAAACCCAAAGCTGGAACCACCATCAAAACCTGGAACAATCGAAATCACGATACTCCGACCACCGTAGTGTCTGCAATTCCGGCCACAAACTTCAACAACCTCCATACTTCCATTTCCAATAGGCCGATGGCACTCGATCCACCAAAGACATCGCCCCGATCAAACATATCCAACCTGTCTAAACTAGGTTTACAAACTTCCCAGATTGACCACCATTGCAATCGACCACTGATCGCCTTCTTGATATTTTTCCTCCATTCACTGATCATCTCTGCATCATCAGTGAAAACCCTAAACCTCTAGACCACCTAGATCCTCAGAAATCACCAAATCCCATTTTCTGGTCAAACCAGAACTACTCATACATCCCACAATTAAAATTTATGTTTTCAGTTTTAAAAATCAAGTTTCTGGTTGATGATTCAGTTTACATTCTTGAATTGATAAATTAGGATGTTTGAATTTTGACCAAACTAATACTTGCCTGTTCTATTGTGTTTTCCATAGACATGCAAGTTTATTTTAACATAATTTTAATTTTAAACTAAAACAGATGATGAATCTAACAAATTTTGTTTATAGTCTAAAACCTAACAACAATTAGATCAACAGAACATGAATTTTGTTCTAAATCTTAATTTGAAAACTATGAGCAGAGGTGTCACAGATAACAGCATGCACACACATATTTCTACATTCACATATACATACAGAAAAATGAACCTATATAATAGAGATAATCAAGTAACCAGATTCTTAAATTTATTTTTAAATTAAGTGATGTTACTCACCTTAAAATCAATTTGAACAGAGAGCAAATTTCTGGCTCTGAAAAGTTATCAGCCTGGTCTTCTTTTTAAAACTTTTTGCTTGTTGAGTTGAGTTGTAAATTAAGCTTCAGTTGTAAGATTATTTTCTGGTATGTTAAACTTTGATGAACGAAAAGAAATAAGGAGATTGATATATAGAACAAGTATACAGGGCTTTGTTTTACTGGTACAAATTTTGGTCAGAGATTTTTTTTCTCTTGTGGAGGCTGAAATGATAGCATTTAATGCTATTGTCTGGTTTTTTATTTTCATCCTTATCCACCGATTATGTATGTACATATATATTATTTTCTTGCCTTGCAAATACATGTATTTATATAGACTATATATCTCTAGAATTATCTTTATGTGTTTACTATAAAGTTGTTATAGTTATTGTTATAATGTTAACTTGTGTATTTATTTCTATTTTATTTTAAGCTTAACTATTAAAAATTTAATTTATATTTATATATTTTTATACTTATATTTAGTGTTGATAAGATTTTATTTTATTTCAAGCATTATTATCTAGATTACATCTATATATATTTAAATCAAAAGTTAATAAGGTAGGATTTTACTTTAATTTAATGTGAATAAGATAGATTTTCTTTTAAATATTTTTGAAAGATTTTATTTTAAATTTTTAAATCATAGCTTTCTTCCAAAATACTCACATATATATAAATAAATGGTAAATGTTCCAAAAGTCTTATTTGTTTTTAAAATGATAAGTTGTAATTTCTAAATTAATCATATTGAATGCTTATTAAAATAATATTGCTAAAATCCGGGTCGTCACATCCCTCCCCCCTTTAAAGAATTTCGTCCCCGAAATTTAAAGCAAAAGATAATCCAAAAGCTTTTATATTAAAAAACCAAGCATGCATATCATCCATACATTAACAACCATCCAAACAATTCATACAAACAAGCATCACTAGCTATCCGGACACAAATCCGGATAAGCTTTCCTAAAGCTATCCAAAGTCTCCCAGGTACAGTCTCTGGGATCCTCACTCCACTAGACTTTGACAAGCTTCACTACTTTGCTTATGAGTTGCTTCTCATCCTGATCTACAATCTGGACTGGATTCCTGACTATAGTCAAGTTCGGCTCGACCTCCAAATCTTCCTGGACTACTGGTTCTATAACCAATGATGGATCATGGACAAACTTCTTTAGATGGGATCTGTGCAGTTAATGCCCCGCTATATCCCCGCTATAACTCCGATATATCTTATAGCGGATTCCTACCGCTACGATTTTTCCATATAGCCTTTCCGCTTTAATCCCCGCTATTTCCGCTATATCCCGTTATTTCCGCTATATTCCGCTATTTCCGCTATATCTTCTATAAAAAATTGGATTGAAAAATGATATTTATACGCTATAAAAATTATGATATTAATTAATTTCATTGAATTTTTGATATATGTTTAGAAATGTGGAAATTAGCCACAAGGGCCTCTTTAGCAAGTGGAATTAGTTTCTAGGACACATAATTGAAATAATTATTTTCAAGGACAAAACGTAAAATAATTAGTTTCTAGGGCCTAAAAACCTATGAAATTATGTCCTTGAAAGTAATTGGACTGCTGACTTTGTCATTGAAAATAATTATTCTGCTGACTTTGGCCTTGAAAGTAATTTTTTTGAATGTGTGTTCTAGAAACTAATTGGACTGCAAAGTTTGTCCTTCTGGTGAAATGCCCCTTTAGAAATGATAATACTCTAATATTCTACTAAATTAAATTAAGTTATATAACAGTTTTACGTTCATTTACAATACATTTGCACATATTTTTATTTAAAATTATTTTTTTATTAATTATAATTCAATTGAATGTTAATTTTTCACATAATTACTATCTATATATTTGTAAAAACAACAAGTATGGGATTTATATGCTATTTTAGAGTAATCCGATATATCCCGCTATATCTTCGCTACATCCCCGCTATGACTTTTTGCACCTCTACCGCATTGAATCCACCGAGCGCTTTAACTGCACAGGATGGGATACATGAAATACATTATGAATTCCAGACATCCGTTCTGGCAGTTCAATTCTGTAAGCAACAGCACCAATTCTTTCCAGCACTCGGAATGGACCAATATATCTCGGGGCAAGTTTTCCCGTCTTTCCAAATCTTACTCCTCCTTTAATCGGGGAAACTTTGACAAAGAATAAATCTCCGATTTCAAATTCCAATTGTCTTCTCCTTTTATCTGCATATTTCTTCTGACGGTCCTGAGCAGCTTTCATTCTCTTCTTGATAAGCTCAACTTTCGCAGATGTTTCACGAACCAAATCTAGTCCAAGCACAAGACGATCTCTTGACTCGATCCAACAGTATAGGGATCTGCACGGCCTTCCATATAAAGATTCATAGGGTGACATCTTGATACTCGCCTTGTAACTATTATTGTAGGAGAATTCCACTAAATGAAGATGGTCTTCCCAAGATCCACCAAAATTCAAAACACAAGCTCTCAGCATATCCTCTAAAATACGATTAAGCTTCTCCGTCTGTCCGTCTGTCTGAGGATGAAAGGTTGTACTCAAACTAAATCTCATGCCCATAGCTGATTGCAACCCAAAACTTGGTGGTGAAGATAGGATCACGGTCACTTACTATGCTGACAGGAACACCATGTAAGTTGACTATCTCTTTCAAGAAAATCTCAACCAACGATGCTGCAGTATGGGTCGCCTTAACCGGAATAAAATGGGTGCTCTTAGTTAACCGATCCATAATCACCCATATTCCTTCGTTTCCTCTCTTGGTTCTTGGTAACCGTTGATGAAATCCATAGAGATCATCATCCACTTCCACTCTGGAACTTCCAAAGGCTGCAACAACCTTACTGACTTCTGTTGATCACCTTTCACCTGCTGGCAGATAGCACAACTATTGACAAATCTAGCAATATCTTTCTTCATACTCGGCCACCAGAAGACTCTCTTCATATCTTTATACATCTTTGAAATTCCTGGGTGTATATTCAATCAGGAGCGATGACCCTCCGACAGTACTTCCTGCCTCAACCCATCCACATCTGGCACACAGAGGCGACCATTAATTCTTAAAACTCCCTGGTCGTCAACCTCAAAATCTGAGTATCGACCTTCTTTGGCTCCATAAAATATCTCCTCAAGCATTCTATCCTCCATTTGCTTCCTTATGATCTTTTCTTGTAGAGACGGAACAATTTCCAACATAGACAGAATCACATTTCTACTTAGAGCATCTGCTACCACATTCCCCTTCCCTGGAGTATATAGAATATCCAAGTCATAGGATGCTAAAAACTCAACCCATCTTTGCTGCCTCAAATTCAGATCCTTTTGAGAGAAAAGATACTTCAATGGTTTGTGGTCCATGAGTAACTCGAACTTCTCCCCTAAAAGATAGTGTCTCCAGATCTTTAAAGCAAAAACAATGGCTAATAATTCCAAATCGTGCGTAGCGTAGTTCCTTTCATGTGGCTTCAATTGCCGACTCGCATACGCAATTACTCTCCCATTCTGCATCAGAACTGCTCCCAGTCCAACAATATAGGCATCCGTGTATACTTCAAATTTGCTTTTCCCATCCGGAATACCTAGCACAGGTGCACTGGTTAGCCTCGTCTTCAACTCTTGGAAAGCCTCTTCACACTAGGGTGTCCACTTAAACTTTGCTCCCTTCTTAGTCAGCTTGGTTAGGTGCAAAGAGATCTTGGAATAATCCTTGATAAACTTCCTATAGTAGCCAGCTAAACCCAGAAAACTGTGGACTTCAGTCGAAGTCTTCGGTTACTTCCACTCCAGAATAGTAGCTACTTTGGCTGGATCTATCGAAATGCCCTCACCAGAAACAATGTGCCCCAAAAATATGACTTCTAACTTCCAGAAATGACATTTGGAGAACTTCGCCTTCAGAACATGCCCCCTCAAAGTCTCCAAAACTATCTCTAAATGTTGCCTATGCTCCTCTTCTGACTTGGAGTAAACCAGAATATCATCGATGAAAACGAGAACAAAATTATTCAACACACTCCGAAAAACTCGGTTCATTAGATCCACAAAATAAGCAGGAGCATTGGTTAACCCGAAAGGCATGATCAACCACTCATAGAAACAGTTAGGTCCTCGAAACGCAGTCAAGGGAATACTGTCCTCAGCTACCCTTAACTGATGGAAACCTAAAGCTAAATCTAATTGAGAGAAAACTGAAGCCCCATGCAACTGATCAAAGAGATCATCAATGCGAGGTAATGGATATTTATTTCGGATAGTCACTTTGTTCAATTCTCTATAATCAACACAGAATCTTAGCGATCCATCTGACTTTGTTACAAAGACAATGGCAGAACCCCAACTGGAAAAACTAGGTTGGATCAAACCTTTTTCTAAGAAATCTTGGGTCTGCTTCACCAACTCTTCTCTCCCCTTCGGTGCCATCCTCCTACTGGGCTGAACAACAGGTATTGCCACTGGAATCAGATCAATCCTAAACTCTATCTCTCGATGTGGAGGTAAACACTTGACTTCCTCGAAAACATCAGGAAAATCTTTAACCACAACAATATCACCTCCCTTCTCTTGAGAAGTCTCAACTCCATGTAAAAGACTACTCAAGTGAACTCCAGAACTATCACACGTCACTTTAGCAATTCTACCCAGATCAGTTTCCAACGAACCGGTTCTCTCTTCACAATTCAGGACAGCTTTATGCTTATCAAGCCAATCCATTCCTAGAATAAGGTCAAATCCTTTGAAATCTAATACATAAGGCTCACACGAAAAACTATGGGAAAGATAAGTAATTCACAAGCCTTTACAAATCATATTAAGTCGGGTTACTCCCCTATGGGATTAGAGATGCAAATAGAATTTTCCACGACACTAGGGACAAGGTGAAATTTTACTACCGTCTCCAAAGAAATAAAACTGAGAGATGCTCCAGAATCAAATAATACTTTAACATAAACGCCATTTATAAGCAAAGTACCTTCGAGGACGCCTTTGCCCTTAGAAGAAGTTGATGGTGCACCTTCCAAAGCAAACACTTTGTTCAGCTGGACTTTTTGAAGAAGCGGGCAATCTTTTACCATGTGTCCCGGTTAATGACATTTGGAACACAGCGATTTCTGAACCAAAGCTGAACCCGGACCACTCTGATGCTGCTGCTAAGATCCTCTCATGGGACATTTATTAGCCAAGTGACCCTCTTGCTGACAAATATAACACTTGCGAGGTCCGTTGCTCCCTCCTGGTTTCTTCCCTTTGCCTTGCTTTTTCCAATGTGGATTGAATTTCCTCTTATTTGGATTGGAAGAATTCCCTCCAGATGCTGTTACAGGTGCCACTGGTTTCTTATTCATTAAATCCTCGTATCTCAGTGCCATATCAATTAACTCTACAAAAGATCCTTTCAAATGCGCTGTCATCTTTTCATGAAATTCTGGCCTCATTCCCAGCACAAACATCTCATTCTTTTTGAGGGGAGTGTCAATGAGTCCCAGTCCATAGCCAGATAGCTCATTGAATTCGGTCTCATATTCAGCTATAGTCATGCTTCCCTGCTTCAATTCCAGAAAATCTCGGTACAGACGAGTTTTCAATGCTGTTGGCGTGAATTGCTCCTCAAATAGTTCCTTAAATCTACACCAAGAAATATCATCTTCTGAAACAATCACTATAACTGCATCCCACCAAGCTGCAGCACCTTCTTGCAATTGCTATGATGCAATTGCCCTCTTCTATTCATCAGACAAACTCATACTCTTAAAGATGCGCTCGCAAGAGCGTAGCCAAGCCTGCACCTCAATTATAGTCTCTGACCTTTTAAATGGTCTACCTCCAAGGTTGGTGAAGTCCTTACATAAGGTGGCAAAACTAACCCGAGGCGGTGCTGGATCCACAGCCTCACTTGCAATTTGACTTCTTCCATTATCGGTCAATGAACTGCCCCTACCTCTACCTCTCCTTCCAGAACTCATGTTGGCAACCTGGACAGGTAACCCAACAAATTTAGATAGTTATATAGTTATATAAAAAAAAATACAATTACGCACTCTGAAGATAGATACTATTCCAAAGCCTAGGTATTCCCTCAACCTAGTGCTCTGATACCAAATGTGACGACCCGTCTTTCTATCCACAGAAAGACGCATCATCGTTAAGAAAGAAATAGAAAGAACAACACAATTCAGAATCTCACAGCGGAAAAGGAACAAAATATAATACATCACATAACTATTACACAGTCTTACATATATCAGAGTTACACAACATCATTCAAACAAGACAATCATATATACATATCTGCCATACATATATCCCAAAATACAACATACATCACAAACATAGCGGAACTAGATAGATAGATATATACGTCTGGACTTCTGCTTCAAGCTCCTCCAAGCTTCAATAATCCAAAACCTGATCACTTGGCTACTAATAAAATTAGTACCCAAGAGTTTAAGAAAATAGAAATAAACTCCGGGTCAGACATGGGTCTGGTGTGAGTAAATGGGTTAAAGTTGCTTAACTTAAAAAAAACATTTGAAACAAAGGTATCACGTAAGACTTCCCACACATAAACACGGGTAAGTTTTTACCTTACGCTAACCAAAACATTTTATAGGAAATCCGGTGATATTATAATAGTGTCTAGGGTTTTCAAGTAAAATTAGAAAATAGCTTAAATGCTTTCATCTCACATTCCAACATAGTTAGGCACAATCAAAACATACAGCGCTTATTGGAGATTGGATTCCATACAATAGCAGGGCTACTGGGGTACCGCCTATCATAGTACGTGGCCTAGATCAATGTACCGAGGATCACGCCCGACCCCCTGCAACACATAGCCGGAACCATCCCTTACTGGACAGTCCCGAATAAGACAACCCCGCAGTTGTGGCCAACAACTGCCCACTAAGCCGAAATAAAAAGGGACATCTAGAAAGGGGTATATGTCACGTACCGAAATTTTCGACTTTCGAAAATTCGACATCGATGCTCACTTTATCGACTGCCGAGCCATCGAATGCCGGAAACTCCAATTGTGAGGGTTTTAGAAAGAAGAAGTAGAAGAAAAAGAGAAGTAGAAGAAAAAGAAGAAAGAAAAGAAAAAGGAAGAACAACAGAACAACATCAGAACAGAAAACAATATCAGAATCTTACACATCGCAGCGGAACAATATATAATAGATAATCACTAGTCTTTTAAAACAAAGAACTATATCAGTTTATACATACATCAATCAGAGTCAATATACAACAATGGACAGTTATATAAACTTGTCCTCATACAGAATACACAGCGGAATAAATAATATCAGATACAAATACTACGTCTCGTCATCCAGTTTATCTCCAAAGCTCCAGAATATCCTGATAACATAACTCTAGGCTGCCCGTGTGGAAATTGGTGGGCACCCAGAGTTTAGAAGGGAAACAATAAACTCCGAGTCAGTCATGATGACTGGTGTGAGATCGTAGAACAGTTATTTTTCACAAAGAAAATAAAAACAAATTCGCAATGCTTTTGGAAAATGAAACTACCATAAGACCTCCCACCACACACACAATGCAAACGCAGAATTGGAGGAGATTTCTTCTTATGATAGTCAAAGATGCTTACTACGCAAAATCAAATCTTTTTGATATTATTATTAGTGCATAGTGTAGAAAACATTTCGAAAGTATAATATTAATCTTAGCCAGCATAGGCATTCCACACTTATGCCTACTATAGCTACTATGTTCAATAGCAGGTTACCGCCACATTCCATAGCAGGTAATACAACTAAAACCGTACACGTCACGTATTGTTTCTTTGGATTTCCAACAAATGGTCAGGCTAAGGAACTTCCTATCCACGATGGGTACGTCCCTGGAATAGACGACCCGAGAACCTAACCGGATCTCTGCCAACACAAGGCCGGGTTACCTCTGCAAAAATAGGTAACTACTGACACGCGTATGCCATCCCTCGATCGTAACCGATCTTCCCGAGGATCCCCGATTTCCAACAACCACAAAGAAATAAATTTGCAGCAACCACATAGGTTAAGTATCTGGGCTCCATACCATGATACCACCTCTATCCAGAAGGAATGACATACACTAAGGGGCGCTACTCCCTAGAACCTTGCTGCATCCTTCCTGTTTCGACCATTTTCGGGGTGTGAGGCTCGATGAAGTCTCGTCCACAAAGCTACGCTTTCTACAAAGCCCTGCTTCGGGTCAAACAAAAATGATCAACCTATGATCACAAAGATATAAGATCAAACAAATGATCATATCGCAAATGATCAAACACTGATCATTTCACAGCAACACTCAGTATGCCACGTTACCAAATTGGGAGTATATCCTGATAAATTTCAACTACATAACCTCTGAGCTCGTACGTCTCAGAGAAGGGTGTTAAGCTAAGAGAATAAATTCTCCGCCACCAACAGAAATGTATTTGAAAGAAATCAGCTTTATATCTCAAATTGTAACGTCAGACATACAATCCATACAAGTCTGTTCCGGGATCAAACAGAACCGAAGGCACTTCTCACGAAGCCCTTGCACATCCGGATAATTTTCTAATCACGTTCGAATTTCCCATCACTAAGGGTGATAAAACCTCTAAATCGGAGATCAGCCGATGTAGAGTAACTCGACGGTAATCCTTCCGTTTTCAAAATTATCCGGTCTTCAACACCGGTCTTCGAATGCAATTCATAACGACGTATCACATATTCGGAATGGGTTATACGACCCCATGGTCCTTTCCCGGCTAACCCGAATAGTGAGCGATTTTTCAAAAACAAGTGTGGCATTCAAATTCATCCAATTCACAACAAAATACCATTCAAGGTAATTATTGATAGTCGGTTATTTAACTATCAATAAAGATGCGCAACATCATCAGATTCCAAATAATTTTCGAAATTATTTAATCTCCCAAAATATCTTTACTAGATATAAAATTTCCACACTTCAAAAATAAATCAACGTTTATTTTTTCTAAACAGTTTCCATTTCCTTTAATAAATTCCATAGTGAATTTATATTTTCAAAATATCTACTGATATACGATTCTCAAATCGATTTCAAATATTCAATTTCATTTTATCTTTAAGAAGATAAAATCTCAAAAACGTTTCATTTTATTTTGGAAAACATTCCCATACTTATTTAATAATAAGTATTTCACAAAGCTATTTATTTTCAACACTTGGAAAATATTCGATACACTTAAATCAATATTAAGTATATATTTCATTCTTTAAGGAAATCTATTTGAGTCAAAACGAATGTTACCTAAAACATCGTTACGACGACTCAAAATCACTAGTATAGGGATTCGAAATTAAGATAGATATATAAATCCCAATACTAGATAAAAATATTTCCTTTCGGAAATCATTTACTATAACAACAGTGTTATAGTCTACCATTTCCTTATTTCTCGAAAACGTCTATTTCAACAAGAACCGCGGAAATCTATGCTTTCGATTCATAATACATTTTAAAACATCTTTAAAATGTTTAACTTCATTTTTTTATATCACTTCTTCAAAAATAAATCCATTTTATTTAATAATATATTCACTGTCCAAAATCGTGAATATAATTCACTTAACCCAATTTCAATCATTTCTACACATTTATTTCAAGGATAATTCGCTATCCAGAATTGCGAATATATCTTCTTTAATAACCTTCTATATTTAATTTATCAAATTAAATTGGTTTCGAATTTATAAAACAACGTTTATAAATTCACCTTTCTATTTTCTAACAACTTCAATTTGTAAATCTCCTTTATTAACAAATTCGATCAATATTCCACTTAAAGGCAAAAATCCAATTTACAAGTAAATTTCTTATCAGTCTTTATTCTACAATTTCATTCATTTTATAACTTCATACTTTATAAATCTATAAACTTCAAACTTTATAAATCTATAAACTTCAAACTTTATAAATCTATAAACTTCAAATCTTCACAATTTATAATTCTATAAATTTCCTATCTTTACAACTTAAAATTTTATAAATTTTCTATCTTCACAATTTATAAAAACTCATTTTAAATTCCAAAAATTTTAATTGATAAATATCAATTTTGTACATCTTTTAGATACATCGTTTTTAATAATTCGAAAATCCAAATTTAAACTATTTAATAAATTACTTAACTGTTTATTTCAAAAATCACTTCTCGGTTATATTTCACCAAAATCTTAACCTTTATAACTTTAGTAATTTTAACGTTTGTAAATTAATTCAAAAATTTAATAACGTATACTTACAAATAATCACTTTAAAAATCCTTTTAAATTAAAAGTCGTTATTTTTAAAACTTGAATCCGATGATGCAACAGCACCAATTAGTCAATCACAACATCAAACATCATATATCATCATATGAGAACAGAATATATATCAATATCTGTAAATAAATAAATACAGTTGAGGAATCCAGTTGGATCCCTCCAACCTGTTTCCCTGCATCCAAAGACGTTAGCACAATACCAATTCCACTTCGAGGTGGAATATCGCGGTATATGGGTTTTATAAAAATAATCCGCTTACTAACGGCGCAATAGGGTCTCATCCGCTATACGAGGCGGGAAATCAATCAATCCAATATATACATATGCCAATATGTATATATTGCTATATATAGATATATATCCTACTATATCTAATATCACATCCAATAGCAATCATCAATAACTGCAAAAAAATCCACTTTTCATTTTGAGTGAGAAAAATCTCACCTTAGCTTTTATTTGCAATCCATTTCCATTTTGACCATTTCTCCAATGTATTAACCTTGTATGACAATTATACAATTCTATTAATATTCGAATTGAAATCGAACAATTAAATTTCGTCAAATAGATTTAATTTCAACTAATTATTATATTTGAACAAAATTTCCTTTGATAATTAATTTGGTAGCCAAAATAAGTTAAACAAATCTTCTTAATAAATTATTTTTGTTGAACTACTCGAACAATCCATTTATATTTTCTAATGAAATTTAAACTCGTCTTCCTTAAAATAATTTCTAATAACCAAATAACTATATAGGTTCTTTAAATAAATTAATTTCCATTTATACATTTTTTTTCCACTTGAAATCTTATACATATATTTTTATAAAATTAGCTATATAAATTCCATAAAAATTGGAATTTTATATATATATAAACCTTCAACATTTTTAACATTCATATATACATCGAAATCCTTTCCATATAAATTTTCTGTTTTCAAGCTTTATATATTCAAACAGACATATTTTTATTTTTAAAATTATCTGTAACAAGTTTTCTATTTATTAGATAAATATATACACATCTTAAATTGAACAAAATAAACTGTTTTTATATCTTACTTAAAATTTAAACTCTTATCCATCTATAATTTTATTTTTATTTTGAATAGGTAAAAATAGTTTCCAGTGTCAAACATTTTAAATTTCCGAACAAAGAGAAAAATAAACATGAATACCTTACTACCCTGATCACACGAGATCGTCATACGCGATTCCCAGCCTCCAGACTTGCCACCGACATCTCGAAGCCCTAGCTGCCACCATCGGCATTCCCTCCATTCCAACATCGCGAACGCCTGACCTGCACACGTGCTTCGAAATCGAGCGCCCTCCACTTCTCCACGACAGCGCCTCCTCGAGCTCGTGCTCGAGTACTAGCTCTCGAACCCATCGCGCCTGTCGCCTTCGCTGACCTCGGGCCCCACATCGCTAATGCCGTTCGACATCGAGAAACCCTGACGTTCCCATCTGAAACAACGCCCTAATCGCCTTCGACGTCGTCGCGACCACGCGCTTCCCAACCTGCCATCGCTTCGATCGATACAAAATCGATTTCTATTTCGTCTGGAGAAGATGCGGTTTTACTTGAGTAATCTGGAGATGGAGTTCGATTCTCGCTCTACCATTTTTTTTAGAACGAATTCGTGGTTTTTAAACTGAAAGGGGCGGCCATTATTAATTTAAACGAGATAATGGGGAACGAGATATTTTTTTCCGTTTGTCTTCTGAAAAGAATGGAAGAGAGTATTGGCCATTATAAAATGAAGACGACGTGATTATGCAGAGAAAAATGTCGTGCTTGCCTGATTCCTTCGTGATTCTCGGCGTATATCTAGGCGTGGATGAAGGAGAAAACGTGCCGATGTTAATTAATATAAATTTAAATTTTTAATTTTCAAATTAAACTCAATTTGATTTCGACGCGTTTATACGCCGTGTGCTCTCATATCAGTTCCAAAAAATACGAAATTTGAAATCCGGCAATAATTAAATATTACGGACCCAATGGAACTGGTTTCGTCGAATTCCGAGACTGTGCCTCGGATGGCTATTTTCAAATATCGATTAAAACGATGTAAATTTCAAAACTGATCAAATCAATTCGAAATTGGATTCTGAAGCTTCTGTTATCTTCAGAATTATCAATACGAGTTTTATAAGCTTTCGAAATATTTTTCTTCAATTTTAAATTGAAGATTTAAATTTTAATTCAACTATCAACAGATTAAAGTTTATAAAATTAAATCGCCAATTTCAAAGTTATATTGGGGATTCAAATTAAATCATCGTTCAAATATTTAAAATTAATTAAATATTCTCAATTTAATTTGTTCGAAATTCTGGGTCGTTACAGACTTCCCCTCTTAAAAGAATTTCGTCCTCGAAATTACGTTAGGAAAAGTGGTCCTTAACTCGTCTACTATTTTTCACAATCCAATAGTTTTATCAAATCATCAAAACAAATCTTTCTACTAAAGATTCGTTATCATTCAACTAAATTTCTAAACATTTTCATAATTTTCAAACAATATTGTTTAACTTCAAAATTCAACTTTAAATTCAAATTCAAATTTAAATTCAAATTCAAATTTAAACTTTCAAAATTTTCTCAAAATTTTTTCTAACACTCGAAATTTTCAAAAAATTTCGCCAGCGTCTCCTTTGCGCGGCTAATACGGTACGACTACAAAACGTCCCTACGGACTCTCAGATTTCAAAAAGAAAAAGAAAAAGCCAAGCGGCTAGAGAAATAAGTCATCAAATCTCATATTCAAATTTAAATACATACCTTTTTCGAGCAATTCCAATTATCTTTGAAATCAAAATTCCAATTCCTTTACACCTGTATATCCTACTAGCCATAATATCTAGTTACATATTCAAACTATTTTGCAAATTCTATTACAAAATTTTCAATATAAACCACTTATGCATTTTTTTAGCTTACTATTGAAGTTACATATCCATTTTTATTCAATTTTACATTTCAAAATTCCATTTGAATTCAATTCACAATTCCAATTTGATTTGGATTCTAGTTTAACTTCTGAATATTGAATTTCTATCAATTTACTTTCATTCACAATTGCACTATTTTAGATTAGTTTCATTTACTAATTTATCACAAATTGTAATTCACTTTATTCAAATTTGTTTTCAACATTCAGTTTCAATTCCAGTTTTATTCTTTCGTTCATTCCCAAAATTTATTTTCAATTTACCATTTTGGTTTATAACCACTCATATTAAACTGGATTTCAAATTCCATATGAATTTAATTCATTTCACTATATTTAATTTAACTCCATCCATTAAATTTCCAAAACAAAAACCAAAATTTTTCAAACAACTTCCATTTAAAACAATTTGGCAGCAATTCCTCTTTTGGAAACCCGAAAATGAACATCGATGATGCTGCAGTCATTACCGAAGTTATTTTCCAGCGACCGTGTAACGACCCTGGAATTTAAATTTATTTAAATTAATAATTAAATGAAATTTTTGAATTAAATTGAGTAATTAAATAAATTTTTGATAAAAATTTGTAAATTAATTAGGAAAATTGAGAGCGAGTTTCCCCGGATCAAATATATTCTGTATAAATCCTTTTAATTTAAAAATATTAAAAATATTACATATATGTGAATATATATGTATATATGATATGTGAGTAAATTTGATAATATATATTTTTATATTTGAGTTGAATTTAAATCTTTATATAAATGGTTTAGAAATGAAGATACAAATTATATGAGATATAAAGTATAAAGTAAATATCTAGATCTTAATAAATCAATGCAAAAGTCAATATAAAGTAACAAAACAAAACAAAAGATAAAAACAAAATATCTACAAGCTTGAAGAATAAGATAAAGTAAATATATATATATGTAAGTATATATGTAAGCACAAAAGCAAGATCATGTATGTACAGCCGAAATAAGGTAAAAGAAAAAAAAATATAAATCTCAGTTTGTACAAGTAATAAATGCAAATACCCTTAGTACATGAGGGAAAACATCACCAGCCACCGAAATGAAGAGAAAAATATTCATTTGTACATGTCAATTAATGCAAACCATCACTATATATCACCTCAGCCTATAAACAAATGAAAATATGCCTGTAAAATAAAGCAAAGTAATCCCTAACAATATCTCTAGTACGAGTACAGCCGAGCTAAAAAAAAATGTAGGCAAGCATAAACATTTGTACTCACTGATATCATATCAGCCACCAAGAAAACAGGCTAGTCAAACAATAAAAAGAAAAAAATATCATCACCTTATAAACTAAATTCACATATCAACTTCAATTCATTTTCGTGCCCTTCCACCTGAGAAACCTCTAAAATGAACACCATTCAAACTTTAACAAAATTGAAGTAACATCATCCTCAACTTAACAAAGCTACAACTGGAAACAATTAAATCAACAACTTCAAAGCTTGAGAGAAGAATCAACTTGATTCGAACCTGCAAAGCAACAAATTCAACATAATCAAAGTTGCAGTTCAAAACTATCGAAGCTTCAAAAGAAATTAAAGAAAAAAAATACAGGCTTTGCTTCCTCTCTGTTGCGAATACCCAGGTGAGCAACCTTTTGTTTTAACCTTGAATTTGTTTATATGACTTGATGTTGTGATTGGTATTTTAGTAAAGTGAGTAACTTCAATTTAAAATGCTTAGGTATGTTTACATTGATTGATTTATGCCTGGACTGAATATGAAAATGTGTTTATACACTGTTGAAGGTTTGTGTGTTATGAGATGATGCCTGTATGTTTATAACCTGTAATACACCTCTGTATTTAAGTTTTCAAGTTCATGTTTTATTTCAAAAATCATTACTGGTTGATCTATGGGTTGTTAGGACTTAGGATCCAAACAAATATTACTTGTTTGATTTTGAACAAAGATTTAAAAATTTATTTAGCTTAAATTAAAACTGGAATTGCTCTGGAAATAAAATTTAAACAGGAAACTCAAGTTTCTATAAAAATTCAAACATGTAAATTTTGCAATTCAGGTATGTGAACTAAATCCTTAAACTAAGACATGATTTTTAAAGCTAGAAGTAAAAATTTTAGATTAGAAATGAAAGTGCATTTTTGGGTTGCACTGTTTTTGCTTTCTTGGGGTTTTCTGGTGATCAACGCGGTGGTCGGCGTCGAGCTTGGGGTCGAAGGAGGTCGGAAGGTGGATGGGTTTGGGAAAAATGCTCGGGGCATTTATCATTGGCCGAGGTGGTCGAAATTAGGTGAACTAGGGTTTAAGGTTTAACAGGGAAGACGTGGTCAATTTGGATTCGTTCATCGCCGTGAGGGGACCGGACCAAATCGCATGTGGGGGAGAAGGTGAGTGGGTGAGTGGCCGAGCTTTGGTCAAGCTCGCGTGGTCTCTGGTGAACGTGGTCGGTCGGACGAGGAAGTTTTGGCATCTGGTTGTTTTCCTAATAGTGTTCGAGTTACTCGAATTTTGATAGCATGATGGTTCGAGAGTTCTGGGGGTTGACCTGGCACGAGTTCGTCGAAGGTGACTAGCTGGAGGGATCGATGGCGGTCGGAGGGCGCCTGAGCTCGTGTGCACGTGCACGCGATGGGTTCGTGTATCTGGGAATAATGACGTTTTGGGGAAGAAAGGTTTTCTCGGGGTTTTATTCGAATTTGCCTGGGTTTGACTCGAAGTAGGAACGAACGTGAATTACTCGAAGTGTTACTCGAGATTTATAGGGGAAGGCTCGGGTATAACCTGTTTTCCAGGTTTGGATAGAATCTATTAATAATTTGAAAAAAAGAAACTAAAAATTGAGTTTGAATCACAGTTTTGAAATAAAATAAGTTTTTGAATTAAATTTGTTTTAACTACTTTAAAATGGTTAAATAGTTTGAATTTTAAAATGGAAGTTTTTAAAATATAAAATGATTTAAACAATTTTGATTGTTAAAGTGTATTTTAAAAATGGAAGTTTCTAAAATGTTTTATCTTTAAAATAAATGAAGATCAATGATTTATAATTCATTAAAATTAATAAGGTAATTAAAGAATGATTTATTTATATCAGGAATAAATAAATTAGACTAATTAACAATTAGAAATGATTAAATGATGATTTAATCTAAGAAAATTTCTTAAGAAAGCAATTAAAGAAATGTTATTAGTTAATGAAGTTAATTAACTAAAAGTTATTAAGTAATCAAATTTATGTGATAAAATTTGATAAATAATTAGAGTAATTAATTGAGACAATCAATTGTAAATTGTTAATTACTTCGTAAAAGAAATTAAGGGTAAATTTATTAATTGAAGATAATTAATAGAATGGTGAATTAAATAATTAAAAGTTAATTATTTAATAATTAAAGATTGATCAATTAATAATTAAGGGGTTAGTAAATTATTATTGTTGATTATTAATAAATGATTAAAGAATAATTAATCAAAATAATGTGTAATTGATTGATATTAATTAACCAGAATTAGTAATTTATTCATAGAAATAAATCTGATTCAAATCAATCAGATAATTAAATTGATCTTACTCATGAATGTTTGGATTCTATTGAATGTGAATTATTTGATATCCCTGATATATGATGCTTTGTGAGACATCCTGATTTATGTTGTGATCGGAGAATTTCTATTTCTGTGATATATTACTATGTGAATATGCAAACCCTTTGCCCGTAAAACGGCATTTGAATTTCGATGCGACAGGGAGTCGGATTCCAGTTGGTTATCCGAAACCCACATCGAATTGTAATGATGAATCTTTGTGACTGATAAATTTATTTTATCTATGAATCTGTGAATGAAGATAAGCGTTATGGGTTATACTGCTTATCGATATATCTGTGATGATTGATGTTGTGCACTATTGTGTGAAATCCCTGGACCACACTGTTACACACACAAATATGGATTTCACGTGGAAATCGGTTAAGTCACAGATAATTTGATTTTGATATTTTTGAAATTAAAATTTTAATTTCAATTGATTTTGAAATTAGAAATTTGGGGTTTAAAGTGAAAAGCTTTTGAAATAGAATTTCAAAGATAAAAGTTATTTTGAATAACTTAAACGAGTGTTGAAATTTAAATAATTAGATTTAAATTTGAATTCAAGTTTGAAATTGAATCCTATGATTTGAAACTAGGGATAAAAGATGATATAAATGTGTTTGTATGAATTAAACCATTTTAAAGTATTAATTTGGGAATTTGAATCTAAACCAAGGATTTCAACTCGTATGAATGAATCAAATTTCTAAATAAAAACTGTTGTTTTCAAATGATAAAAGCTTTTAGATAAGAAAAGAAATTCCAGTTTAATTAAAGGAATTTCAAGTAAATTGAAAAATGGATTTTCCAAGTTATGAATTGTTTTGAAAGCTATGAATCAAATCTGTTATTTTTAACAGATTTAAATTGATGTTTTATTTAACCCATTCGAAACGGAATTGTTTGAAAGCTATTAGTTAAATCTTTGATTTAAAGATTTAACGAGTTAATTAAACTGAAATGGAAATCGATTTGGAAAATCTATGAATGAATCTTTGTGAAATTAAGTGAACTTTATGAATTGAATCTTTTTGTTTAAAAAGATTAAAATGGTAATTTGTTAAACCATTTGTAAAGAAAGTTTGGGTTTAAGTTGTGACTTAATTGAAATCCCAATATCCATATGTTTTTAAATATTTCGCTCACTATTCGGGTTAACCGGGAAAGGACCTTTGGGTCGTATAACTCATTCCGAATAGTGATACGTCGTATATGGATAGCATTTGAAGACCGGTGTTGAAGACCGGATATTTTTCGAAAATGAAAGGACAACCTGTCGAATGTCTCTGCACTGAGTCGCGCCGGTATAGAGATTTATATCACTCTTTTGTGACGGGAAGTCCGGACGTGATTGGAAATTATCCGGATTTGCAAGGGCTTCGTGAGAAGTGCCTTCGGTTCTGTTCGAACCCGGAACAGACTTGTATGGATACATGTCTGACATTACACTTTGAGATATAAAGCCGATTTCTTTCAAATACATATCTGTTTGGTGGCGGAGAATTTATTCTCTTAGCTTAACACCCTTCTCTGAGACGTACGAGCTCAGAGGTTATGTAGTTGAAATTTATCAGCGATATATCCCAATTTGGTAATGTGGCATGCTGAGTGTTGCTGTGTGATGATCAGTGTTTGATCATTTGCGATATGATCATTTGTTTGATCTTATATCTTTGTGATCATAGGTTGATCATTTGTTTGACCCGAAGCATGGCTTTGTGACAAAGCGTAGCTTTGTGGACGAGACTTCGTCGAGCCTCACACCCCGGAAATGGTCGAAACAGGAAGGATGCAGCAAGGTTCTAGGGAGTAGCGCCCCTTAGTGTATGTCATTCCTTCTGGATAAAGGTGGTATCATGGTATGGAGCCCAGATACTTAACCTCTGTGGTTACTGCATTATTATTATTATGTGGTTGTTGGAAATCGGGGATCCTCGGGAAGATCGGTGACGATCGGGGGATGACATGCGCGTGTCAGTAGTTACCTATTTTTGCAGAGGTAACCCGGCCTTGTGTTGGCAGAGATCCGGTTAGGTTCTCGGGTCGTCTATTCCAGGGACGTACCCATCGTGGATAGGAAGTTCCTTAGCCTGACCATTTGTTGGAAATCCAAAGAAACAATACGAGCCTTGTACGGTTTTAGTTGTAGAACCTATCATTCACTTATGGTGGCGCCCACTGTTTGGATGGTAGCTATAGTAGGCATAGTTCGAAATGTCTATGCTGGCTAAGATTTATATTATACTTTCGAAATGTTTTCTGCACTATGCACTAATAATAATATCAAAAATGATTTGATTTTGCGTAGTAAGCATCTTTGACTATCATAAGAAGAAATCTCCTCCAATTCTGCGTTTGCATTGTGTGTGTGGTGGGAGGTCTTATGGTAGTTTCATTTTCCAAAAGCATTGCGAATTGACTTTAAAATTCTCTGCTATTTGTTTTAAAGATAAACTGTTTTTGTTGCTCACACCAGTCCTATGACTGATCCGGAGTTTATTGTTCCCTTCCTAAACTCTGGGTGCCCACCATTTTCCACACGGGCAGTCTAGGGAGTAGCGCCCCTTAGTGTATGTCATTCCTTCTGGATAAAGGTGGTATCATGGTATGGAGCCCAGATACTTAACCTCTGTGGTTACTGCATTATTATTATTATGTGGTTGTTGGAAATCGGGGATCCTCGGGAAGATCGGTGACGATCGGGGGATGACATGCGCGTGTCAGTAGTTACCTATTTTTGCAGAGGTAACCCGGCCTTGTGTTGGCAGAGATCCGGTTAGGTTCTTTATGTTATTAATATAATTTATTCTTTCCGCTGTGAGATAGTTGTTGTTCTTTCTTTCTTCTCTTCTTTTCTATTTTCTACCCCTTTCTTTCTTATTAATGATGCGTCATTCTGTGGAATGAGTGGCGGGTCGTTACAGTGGTATCAGAGCTTAGGTTGAGCGAATACCTAAGCTATTAGTTAAGTGAATATCAGAACACTAGGTTGAGTGAATACCTAGGTTCGGAAGGGTTGTTCAATTAGGATCTGTAGCAACCTGTTTGAGTCCGAGTGTATATATATACGAGAGTGCGTATTTGTTAGTTATATAAAATGGTTTTATATTGTGTTAATTGATCGGTTAAGTGGTATATGGATTCTGGTCAATACGAGTAGCTACCGTTATTGATAGGGATCTCTAAACACTTGGACCAGGCCCACGGACACAATATTGTTTTAAAAAGGGAAGGTGAAATAATTTTACCCAGATATATTTTCTATATATAAAAAGTATCATTTTAAAAGTATATGGTATTTATAATGATTGGTTGAGATGATAATAATTTATCATCTAAGATTAGGAGTCTGAGTGTTGAGGTTGGAAGTATATTTGTCGAGACTGTAAACCTAATACCGTCTCGAGTAAACTTTACTGTGGTAAAGAATTTCATCGATCTCCGAAGGAAACTGTTATGGTTCGGAGTTTATCTTTGTAGTTTGGATGAGTAAAGTTGGAGCTGTCGGTTGGACAGAAGCGAGTGATGGTATCTTGATACTTCTGGAAGAAGTAGCTGCGTGATGAGATGCAGTGACTATGGATGTTCCCGAAGATGTTTTCTTTGGAACAAGTTAATGAAGTGTGTCTGCTTCGGTGTCGAGGCTGAGTTCAGCAAGATGTTTTTGTTCTGTTTGAAGTCCGAATTTCTCGAAGAACTTTGGATTGAGAAGTCTGTGGCATCTGTGGCAGTAGTGCAGCTCGGAGTGTTTTGTTTCCGGCAGAAGTTTTTCTGAAGGTGAAGTTCAGAAGCAGCAGAGAGAATCCATTTCTTCGATGGATTGGATAGTCAAGTGTGAACTGTTCTGATTGGTAAAGAGAGAACAGTTTTATTTGGCTGGGTGGATCGCAAAAATGACTTGCGATAGTTTGAGTATTCTTTTGAGTTATTCGATATTTTCTGGAATGTGTTGTCCAGTCTGTGCTTGTGTTCATCATCAGCATTTTCATTTCTACTCCAGATCAGAGTGGTGCAGCGGGAGCAGTTTGGCAAGTGCTCCTGTTTATGTTTTCCAGATAGGAGAAGTTAGTTCAGTCTACTGATATGGTGAAGTAGAGTTGTGTTTTGGATTATTGGTAGATCTTGAGAGGATCATTGTTGATTGGGTTATTTCTGGTCCAGTTATTGCTAGAAGCATCAGCGAAGGTTGAGTTGATCAGGAAAGATCTGTAGACAGCTCAGGATCGTCTGAAGGATTTTGTGGATAAGAGACGATAGAATTTGAAATTCGAAATTGGAGACTTCGTGGTTGTGAAGTTTTTCTCTGGTTAAAGGGAGCAATAAGATTTGGTAAGTCTGGAAAGTCAGCTCCGAATTGTTTTGGATCTTTTCTGTGATCTAATTTGGATAAGTGCTTTGATCTACTGGATTGAATTGTCAGTTTGGATAACTGGAATTCAATGAATTTTACGTATCTCTGAGGGAGTACGTGTTTGATCTATCTCTGGTTTTGGAACCAGCAGTTCTGGAAGATTTGGTTGTTAAGTCAGACTCGTCTGTAGTCTGATATCTTGTTTAGTTCTGTAGATCTAGAAGAGTAGAAGCTCTATAGCTTAGTAGTATTGTTTGTTGGATTCTGTAGAGCGAGTATCCCGATATATATATACCTGGGGAAACTCGAGGAAATTTTATCCAGAATTTTATCTGGATAATTAGAATTGTTTGATTTGGGAGAATTGTTTGCTATTGTTGTTAGCATATAGATAATAATATATGCTTGTGATTTAAATAGATTATTAAATTACCTTTGTTTTAAATTTCGGGGACGAAATTATTTTAAGGGGGAAGGAATGTAATATCCCGGAAATTTAGGGCAATATCAATTTAATAATCTGTTTAAATAATTAAATTGATTGATAATTTTTGATAATAAAATTTGAATTGAATTAATAATCTAATTAAATAAATATTTAATTAGTGAATTTTTCTAATAAAATGATTTCTATTTATAATATATATATTTAATTGTATATATTGTAAATAGATAAGCTTGGATTTAAAATTTAAAATAAATAAGATCTTGTTTTTAAATTCTAATATATATTGATAAATTGGAAATTAGGATTAATCAATATAAGCTTTTAAAAGCTATTTAAATAAATAACAATATAGTTTTAAAAATACTCAAGGTAACTGTTAATTGATTTAAATTGATTTTAGCTTAAGTTTAAATTTAAATTAATTAGCAAAAAGATTGTTTTATTTTATTTTTGAATATAGCTTTTAAATATGATTTGAATATATATATATAAAGTTTAAAACACAATTTAAATATGAGATGTTAATTCATTTAATAAATAGTAGTAGTTTATAATCTCCTTTATAAATTATTTTAAAATTGATAAATATGTTAATTTCAAACAATATTAATAAAGTATTGTTTTTATAATAAAAAGACCTTAATAAAATAAGATTGTTATTTTCAAATTGGATGTGTTGTTTTAAATTTACTTTAAATTGGATTTTAAGAATATAATTTGAATTTGAATTTGAAATTCAAAAGAGGTAATATTTAAATAGTTTGGATTTTAAAATATATGTATAAGCTTTTATTTATAAGTATAATTGGTTAGTTCTTTAAAAACTTATCTTTATATATATAAATAGATAAGTAATAAGTGTTTAAGAAAATAAAGAAAAAGATTTATTTACACTTAAAATAAATATAAATTAAATAAAAAGACATGTGTAAATTTCCTAAGGCTATATAGTAACAAGTGTACACTAATTAACAATGTAAATGACAAATGTCAAGTTTTTAATTTTTTGGTTTTCTTTTATTTTTACTAAACCACAAATTAACTTATAAAAACATAAACTTTTCATTCCATTCTCTTTTTCTATTTTTCTTCAACTCAAAGACAAGAAACTTTCAGCCTGAAAATTCCCAAAAACAAAATCTGTAACCAAATTCTTCAAAATAATCTGTAACTTAAATCCTCCTCAAACAAAACATGAAATCAATATATTCCTCAAAACCAAAAACAAAAACCTGCAATTCTTTCCAACATCAAAGTTCAACCTGCATTTGTAAATCTGAGGACAACAAAGCCTGTTTTCTTTTCAAGTCTGGAATCTAAGCAACACATCTCAATAAATAAAGTCTGCATGCAAGTTTAAAAAGCTAACAATTCAAATTTTCAAATCAAAGCCCGATAGCCTGCATTTTTCTTTAATCTGGAATGAATTTAAAAAGCTTGCATCATTTTTAAAAGATTCAAAAGCCTGTTTTTCTCTTCAAAATCTGGAAGCCTGCATACTTTCTGTAATCTGGAAGCAAGCAATCTGATTTAGAGAAACATCTCAATAATCAAAGCATGCATGCAAGTTTCTTCAGAAACATTCAAGTTAAAAGTTTTTAAAGATCAAATAGCAACTCAGTTTGAATCAAAGCAAGTATTCCAGTTCATGTTTCCAGGATTTATTATGCTCTGTTCATTCTCAAAAGGTGAGTAACAATCTTTCTAAATTTTAGTATAAGAATTTGATTGCATGCTTACTTCTGAAATTAAGTTTGTATGTGAGTATATTTTTAAATAAGTATCTGAGCATGTATGTATATGAGTATGTTGGTTTATATTGTCTGTTGCTTATGATATCTCTGTTCCCAGTTACAAACTCAAATTTATGATCAAAATTCCTTTTCTTTTGATCTAATCTCTGTTAGAACTTGGGTTTTAAAACAAAGTTGTTTATGTAGTTATTAAGTTAGGTTTAGAATTTAATTAAGATAAAATATATTTGAATTGGCTCTGGAAACTCAAAATAAAGAGGCAAGCTTGAGTATGTTGGAAATGTAAGTACCTTAATTTATTAAAACAGGATTGTAAACTGAAAACTTAACTAAAATATTGATTTTTAAAAATGAAATCAAAAATTTTAACATTCAATTGAAGGAGCAGTTTGGGGTTGAACAGTTTTCACGTTTTGGGTAGTTTTTGATAACCTAAGTGTTCGGGGAGGTTGTGGTTTCTACTGATGATAGAATGATGATAGGAGAATTCGAGAAAAATGTCTGATAATGTTGAAAAACACTGTGGCGAAGGGATTTGATTGGGAAAGTCTGGAACCCTAGTTTAACTAGGTCTGTTATTTTTGTTCGACATTTCTTCTAGAGTTGATCGAGTTCATTGAAGCTCTGGGGGAAGGTAGTTATGGTGTAGATGAAGACGTGGCTGAAGTTTTAGAGGCGATGATGGTCGGAGGAGGGGATGCATGGCGTTGACAGGTTTTGGTTGAATGGTGCTGTCTGTTCCAGTTTCGTTCCAGGTTGGGTGCTGAGCTACTCGATTTTTGTTTTCGAGTTGTTCTTAGGGCTACGATGATCGGGATCGTGAGGTTGGATGGTCATTGACATGTGGGAGTGATCGTAGATGATCGGAGATGGATGGTTGCTTTGTGCATATGCACGACTTTGATCTGGTATCAGTTCTAGTCTGAGTTTGGTTCGAATTTTAGTATGAGAGACTCGAAGTCATGCCGTGATTTTTGGGATCTGGCTCGAGTTGTTTCCAGGGGAGATTCGAGTGAGTTTAAACAGTTTTTAAAAATTTTAACATAACAAAGTAAAAAAAAAATAAAGAGGGAAGGAACTCGAAGGGTACTCGGGGAAATGGGGTTTTGTCTCGGGAAATTTTGAGATGGGCTCGGGTAGGCTATTGGTTTCAGTTTAAAAAGGCTGACAGGGTTTAAACTTTAAATTGAAGTTTAAAAAGGTTAAGCAGGATTTAAAGCAAGGTTTAAATCAAAAATTTTAAAGTATGGTTTCAAATTAAACTTGAAGCCCAGTTGTAAAAATAAATAAGTTTTTATTTTAAATATTTAAACATCTTTAAATGTTAAAAGTATAGTTTAAAAGAATTTTTAAATTAAATAAATTGGTTTAAAAATCTTGTAAATTCTTTTATAAATGTTAAGTGTTCTTAACATTTGATTTAAAAAGATTTTGTATATTTGATTTAAACATTGGTTAAGGTTAAAGTGTAATCTATTCTAAATCTTTTAATTTAAAAATGAATTTAAAGAAAGATTTTAAAGTAAAAGGTTTTAAAGACTTTTTAACTAAAGTAGTTAAAGGTTAATACTTTAGTTCAGAAAATAATTAAGATTTAATTATATAGGAGTAATTAAATTAATAAGGTAATTAAAGAAAAATTGATAATTTAATTAATTAATTGGTAATTAAGAGTTTATCAAGTTGATTAAAGATTAATTACCTAAAGAAGTAATTAAAGAATTGTTAAATAATTAATGAGGGATCATTAATTAGGGATAAATAAATAATTAATTAATGGGATAAATTTTGGTAATCAATTTGATTAATAAATTAATAATAATCATTTATGGAAATTGATTAAGTATAATTACTTAATAGAAGAAATTTAAAGAAATTAATTACTTAAGGTAATTAACTAAATAAATTTGATAAGTTAAATTAATTTAATTAATTTAAGATAATCACTTGGTGATTTGAATAAGTATAATTACTTAGATGTAATTAGTGAAGTGTAATTACTTAGGAAAGTAATTAAAGTTAATTACTGGATGTAATTAAATGAAGATAATGGAAGTATTTTAAGTTTAATTACTTTGAATAATTAATCAAGGGATTAATTAAAAGATAATTAATTAATGAGTAATTAATTTATGGAAGAGTAATTAAGGGTAGTTAATTACTAAATGTGATTAATCAAAGGTGATTAATAAATGTGGTTTAATTAAGAATTAATTATTAAATGTAATTAATTTAAATGATGTAATTAAGGATCGGTTAATTAAGATTAATTAATATATAATTAGTGATTAAAGTAATTAATTAATTGTAATTAATTAAGGATTAATGTAATTAAATATAGTTAATTAATTAATGAAGTAATTAAAGATTAATTACTGAATGGTTTAAGTTAATTAATTTGTGAAATTAAATAAGAGTTAATTACTTAAAGTAATTAAAGTATAAATTAATCAGGATTGATTAATTAAGATGATACTCAAAGTATGATTAACTAATTAGTTTAATTAATGATTAAGTAAGAAGGATTTATAAAATAAGGTAATTAATTTAATTCACTTTAAATTAATTAGAGATGATATAAATTATTACTTAGGGATAGATGAATGATATAGAATGCTTTGCATTGTTGTTATCTCTGATAAGAGATGTGCTGATCTATGATATGGATGCTTTGGTTAAATTGAAATGATAATATGAATTATCTGTTTGTGATAATGTAGATTATCTGTTGTGAATTATCTATCCGTGTTGTATAGATAAGAAATGAATTGTTTTAACCTTAAAACAACGTGGCCTTAAAAGATACGTTTTGGATTTCGATGAGACCGGGATCGGGTTTCCGTATACCGGAATTCCAGGTCTGGAGACCCGAATACCACATCGATCCAAATTAACGATAGGTCGTGAATCTCAAGTGAAGATGAAGATTCAGAGTGCAAGGGTTATTGTCGTTAACTCTGAGGGTGATTCCAATACGAGTGTAACGAGATAATGCCTTCGGTTTCGTTCGAACCCGGAACGAACTTGTATGGATTGAATGCTTTCAACACATCGTCAGGAGGGCGATGAGCATTCTAAGTGATGTGTTCTGATTTAAAGGTAAATCGTAGCCTCAAGCCTCATCAACCGGGAATGGCTAAAACAGGGGAGGTGCAGCAAGGCTTCGTGGGTAGCACCCACTGAGAGTAAGGTCATCCCTGTCTAGAGAGTTCCTTCTTTTATTTCGGCTTAGTGGTGCAGTTGGCGACGGCCATCTGTGGGGTGATTTTATTCGGAATTATCCAGTAAGGGATGGTTCCGGCTTTGTGTTGCAGGGGATTGGGAGTGATCCTCGGTACGGTGATCTAGGCCCCGTACTGTGATGAGCGGTACCCCGGTAGCTCTGCCATTGTATGGAAATCCAAATTTCAATAAGTGATAACGGACTTGATTGTATACTTATGTATGCTGGAATTTAATAATGTAACAATTTCGGCTATTTCATATTTATTTGAAAACCCTAGACCCTATTATAATACAATCGAATTTCCTATCAAATGTTTTGGTTATCGTAAGGTAAAATTTTTTCTGTGTTTATGTGCGGGAAGTCTTACGAGATACCTTTTCTTTCCAAATGGTTTTCAAAGTTAAACAAGTTTAACCTGTTACTCACACCAGACCCATGTCTGACCCAAGTTGTTTATTTCTGTTTTATAAACTCTTGGGTACTCAAATTTTTACGAGTAGCCAAGGGATTCAGGTTTAGCTTTGACGAATTGTGGAGGAGCAATGGAGCAGGAGGCTTCGGCGTTCGTAGATATAGTATTCCGCTGTGTTGATATCTGTGTTAGAGTCTTGTATTTGAGTTGTAATATCTAGACAGATGTTTATAACTGTCTAGTATGTGTTGTATAGTTGTGTAAACTCTGATAAGTGTTTTATACTATGTAATAGTTTCTTTATGTTATTAATATAATTTATTCTTTCCGCTGTGAGATAGTTGTTGTTCTTTCTTTCTTCTCTTCTTTTCTATTTTCTACCCCTTTCTTTCTTATTAATGATGCGTCATTCTGTGGAATGAGTGGCGGGTCGTTACACTGCACCTCCCCTGTTTTAGCCATTCCCGGTTGATGAGCCTAGTGGCTACGATTACCTTTATAGAACACATCTCATAGAATGCTCATCGTCCACCTGACGATGTCCTGAATGCATTCAATCCATACAAGATTGTTCCGGGTTCGAATGAAATCGAAGGCATTATCTCGTTACACTCATTTTGGAATCACCCTCAGAGTTAACGACGATAACCCTTGCACTCTGAATCTTAATCTTCACTTGAGATTCATGACCTATCGTTAATTTGGATCGATGTGGTTTTCAGATATCCAAATCTGGAAACCCGATCCCGGTCTCATCGAAATCCAAAACACCATCTTTTAGGTCCAAGTTGTTTTAAAGTTAAAACAGTTCAATTCTATTATCTATATACACACAGATAGATAATTCACAATATCACAAATAGATAATCTACATTATCACCACAATTCAACCAAAGCATTCATATCACACAGCATCAATTATCTCATATCTGAGATCTCAAACCATTCAAGGCAATCAATATCATCCATCCACACATAAGCAAGGATTAATCACTTTCTATAATTAATTTAAAATGAATTAAATTAATTACCTCATCTCTAATTAATTTAAAATAAATTAAATTAATTACTTCATTCTATAAATCCTGCTTACTTAACCATTATTAATTACAAATCAATTAATTAATCACCATCTAATTATTCTTTTAAATTAATCAACCTTGATTAATTATCCTTAAATTACATTTAAGTAATTAACCTTTAATTAATTTCACAAATTAATTATCCTTAACCAAAAATAGTAATTAACCTTAATTACTTCATTAATTAATTAACTATAATTAATTACATTAATCCTTAATTAATTACAATTAATTAATTACTTTATAATCACTTATCATTGATTAATTATCCTTAATTAATCATCTCTTAATTGCATCATTAATTATATTAATGATCCCTAATTACTTTTTAATTATAATTACCCTATTTAAATTAATTACATTAAGTAAATAATCTTTAATTAAACCACATTTATTAATCACTCTTGATTAAATCACATTCAGTAATTAACTATTCTTAATTACTTCTTAATTAATTATCTTTAATTAATCCCTTGATTAATTACACAAAGTAATTAAATCCAAAATTACTTTCAATCTTCAATTAATTACATCCCGTAATTACCATTACTAATTACTTCACTAATTAATTACACTTCATTAATTTCATTAAGTAATTATACTTATCACATTTACTTTCAAATTTCATTTTAAATTTAAGACTTAAAATGAATACAAATTTAACTTTAACAAAGTTTAAAAACAATTTAAAAACCCTTTTAAATCACATGTTAAAGACACACTTATTTTATAAAAGAAATTTACAAGAGTTTTAAAACCAAATTCAATTTAAATTCAAATCACTTTTAAAATATACTTTAACATTTTAAAGTTATTTATACATTTTAAATTTGATAAAACTTTATTTTATTTTAAACTAGAATACAAATTTAGATTTGAATCTATACATAGAACTGATTTAAAACTAGTTTAAATCTTGCTTTCCATTTTTTAATTTCATTTTAAAATTTTAATATGACAGGTTTCTAAAACCTGTAACTAAACAATGACCCGAGCCAGACCTCAATTGCTTCGAGCCAAACTCCTCAAGTCTTCGAGTAATTCACACAAACTACTCGAGAAAACTTCGAGTACCTCCTTCCCTTCAAACTAGACTCATCAGCTACAAACAAATGCACCGTGCATATGCACGGTGGCTTCGACCACCTATGGTCATCACCACAACCTTCAGCAAGATGACGATCATCCCCAGATCAAACTACGACCATCAGAACTTTACCATCAACTCCAAATCAAAATCGAGCAGTCAAACCCAAAACTGGAACCACCATCAAAACCTGGAACAATCGAAATCACGATACTCAGACCACCGTAGTGTTTGCAATTCCGTCCATAACTTCGGCAACCACCATACTTCCATTTCCAAAAGGCTGGCGGCACTCGATCCACCAGAGACATCGCCCCGATCAAACATATCCAACCTGTCTAAACTAGGTTTACAAACTTCCCAGATCAACCACCATCGCCATCGACCACTGATCGCCTTCTTGATATTTTTCCTCCATTCACCGATCATCTCTGCATCATCAGTGAAAACTTTGACCCTCCAAACCACCTAGATCCTCAGAAATCACCAAATTCCCATTTTCTGGTCAAACCAGAACTGCTCATACATCCTACCATTAAAATATATGTTTTCAGTTTTAAAAATCATGTTTCTGGTTGATGATTCAGTTTACATTCTTGAATTGATAAATTAGGATGTTTGAATTTTGACAAAACTAATACTTGCCTGTTCTATTGTGTTTTTTGGAGACATGCAAGTTTATTTTAACATAATTATAATTTTAAACTTTGAAGGTTCTAGGATAATTTTAAACTAATCCTAGTTCTAGGCAAACCATCAATGAAATCCATTGATATGCCTTCCCATTTCCACTGTGGTATTTGCAAAGGTTGAAGCATTCCTGAGGGTTTTTGATACTCAGCCTTCACCTGCTGGCAAACCATACTTTTTGACACATAGGTTGCCACTGCACTTTTCATACCACTCCACCAATAATCTCTCTTGAGGTTGTGATACATTCTTGTGCTTCCTGGGTGTATAGTATATTTGCTTTTGTGGTAAGCATCCAAAATTTCTTGCTTCAACTCATCCACTGCTGGAACACATATTCTTTCTCCTTTCTTCAGATGGCCTTGATCATCCAACTGAAAACCTTCCACTGTCTCACCATTTAATATTTGAGTCTTCTTTCCAAATAAAAATGGATCTTGGTTTTGTAGCATTGCAACTTTATTTTTCAATTCTGATCCCAGAGTGATAAAACTTAATTTTCCCATTTCTACATTCCCACTGCATAAGCTCATGTTTTCTATGTTATCACTTTCTATCTCTGAATCAATTAATAATGATAAAGTGTTAAACTCTTCTATCATTAATCTAGCCACTTTAGCATGTTGTCTACTTAGGGCATCTGCTACTTTATTAGCCTTACCTGGTGTGTATAATATTTCAAAATCATATGAGGCTAAGAGTTCAATCCATCTTTGCTGCCTCATATTTAATTCTTTTTGTGAAAACAAATATTTAAGTGATTTATGGTCTGTATATACTTCAAATTTTGCTCCTAACAAGTAATGTCTCCATAGCTTAAGGGCATACACTATAGCAGCCAATTCAAGGTCATGAGTAGCATACCTTACTTCACTTGATTTCAACTGCCTAGAAGCATAAGCTATTACCTGATGTTGTTGCATCAACACTGCCCCAAGCCCTTGTCCACTTGCATCAGTATACACCACCAAGTTTTCATTTCCTTCAGGTACTTTGAGAATTGGAGCTTGTACCAGTGCTTCTTTTAATTTCCCAAAGGCTTTTTCACATTCCTCAGTCCAAGTGAACACTTGATTTTTCCAAGTCAATCTGGTTAATGGAATTGAAATTTTTGCAAAATCTTTTATAAATCTCCTATAGTAACCAGCCATTCCCATGAATGATCTGACTTCAGTGACATTAGTAGGCCTTTTCCAAGCTTGCACTGCAATGACTTTATTGGAATCTATGGCTATTCCTTTCTCTGATATAATGTGGCCTAGAAAATTCACTTCATTTTGCCAAAAAGTGCATTTTGAAAACTTTGCTTTCAAGTCTTCCTGTCTCAATTTCTCAAATACCATATGCAAATGGTTTTCATGCTCTCTAACTGACTTAGAATAGATTAATATATCATCAATAAATATTAATACAAACTTATCCAAGTATTCTCTAAAAATCCTATTCATCAAATCAACAAAATAGGAAGGAGCATTTGTTAAGCCAAATGGCATCACCAAAAATTCATAAAGTCCATATCTGGTGTTAAAGGCAGTATACTTTACACTTTCCTCTTCTACTTTCATCTGATGAAAGCCTGAAGCTAAATCAAGTCTAGAAAATATTTTTGCACCACTCAATTGATCAAAGAGATCATCAATTCTTGGTAAGGGGTATTTATTTTTAACTGTGACTTTATTTAATTCCCTATAGTCAATACATAATCTAAGGGATCCATCATGTTTCTTAACAAAGACTACTGGTGCTCCCCATGATGAGCTACTGGGTCTAATAAAGCCTTTTTCTTCTAGTTCAACCAATAGAAATCCTCTATCTGATGGAGATTGAGTGATTTCTTTTATAAGTTTTCTTTATAAAGTTGTTTATAAAAATCCCCGGATTCAAGTGGTGGGTATATGGTCTGAAGGTAGAAAGAAATATGGGGCTGTAACATTGTGTTGTTGCTTATGTCTCATGTTAATTAAAACAAAAGAAAATGTAGAAGTGCAATGTTGTACATGTGCTGAGCTTCTATGTTTTATGAAATACCCAAATCAAATATACTTGTGGTTTAGCCAGATCATGAATCTGATTGAACCAGAGGTAAGGGAAAATATATATCTAGTAAATTACCCAGGACCATATGCTTACATCTTGATCCAGTGAAACCCATAGGCAAAATAATGTGCTAAGAAGTCACCTCCCTCTTTCATGATTAAATGTTTGCTTCTGAGAATATAACTTACCAAACTCAGGATGAATACATGTTGCTTGCATTATTTATATTTCTCTGATTAAGAAGTGAGATGCAGAAGGGATTAGCACTGCTATGAAAAATAATAATAACACTTAGTAATTTAACTAAGGACTAGGGATCTTAGGGCTACCAAAGTATAGCTTGGCAAGGGGAATATTGCAAGTTCACACATGGTATGTTTATACCCAGGGGCCTGAGTGTGCTGGGTTAACAGAGAGATGTCCCAGGCAGTGTGTGTTTAAAAAAAAAAGAAGAGAAAGTAGCTAAAGACCCCATTATATTTGATAATGAATTCTAGGAATAGATTCAGGAGAGGCCTGGGCAAAATCCCTGATGGCCAGTAAAGTTGAAAAGGGCATGATAACTGAATTGATGTTTGCATTTGGTTGGTTTTTGATGTTTTTTTATTGATGAATCTTATGATTGTTTTCTATGAATCAAGTCATTGAGAATTTGTTTAACACTGATATGAATGCACATGCCTCACAAAAAAAAACATGCACACAGAAGATATTGAGTTTGTTATTCTTGCAAAGTACTGGAATACAAATAGAATTGAATAAGATCATGTTTTCAGTTAGATTATTCACACCAGACAAATAGTCTGACCCTTTTGTGTTTATGCACCATTGGGTGTCTCATATTCTTATGGGGTAGCTCATGGTGATCTTGCAGGAAAGTAGGAATTGCTTTGATCAAGCTTTGGATGTTTAACTGCTTAAGATTTGGATGCTATGTTTTAAAAGACTTTGCTGAAGTAAACCAAACCTTCATGATGAACTAGATTAAGACCTACTGTTTAAAGTTACTTTGAGAAACCAATGTATTGTTAATTGCTGTTTTGTAGTTGTTGAATTTATATGTATCAGCTGAAACCATATGCTTTGTTTTGCAAAATGCTTTGCTAAGGAAGGATCAATTTTAAGCTTCAAGAACAGTTAGGCTATAATGGTAGTAAATTTGAGATTGAAAGAATTTGTGGTTTGTATGTATATTTAAAGAACTGACATAAGAAAACCCATGTTAAGTCAAAAATAAAATCTGATAGAAAGGGCTTGAGTTGCTTTAAAAAGAAAATGAAATAGCATGTATTTTGTTACAAAATAGTGCAAACCTGAATAGGGCTAACATAGCCATTTCTCTTAAGCATGGATTAAGCCAGCAGCCAAGGGTTTTAAATCAAGTGTTCAGAACTGTTTCATAACCCAAAGTATAAAATAGATTCAGACAATTTTGTTAACAAGAAAAATAAGGCACTGAACTGCTCACTGACACACACATGCACAGAAACAAGTACACACACATGCACAAGTAAACGCACAGTTTACCCAGTAATAAAATCAGAAGAATTTATGTAAAATAAGGAGCCTTGAGACATAAAATCAATAGTAATGCATTAACCCAAGTCATTTGGAAAAATCTAGTTTTGAAAAACACTATTGCTATGAAGAGAGTATTTCTTTTAAGCAATACTCAAACAGATTTCTACCTTCAAAATTTCTGTACTCTGATTTAGGTAGAAGATGACTTATATATCTTCATATATATAAGTTCAAGATAAAATGAATAAACCAATATTTTTATATTGGCAGAAAGGTCTTGGATAGAAGAAAAATTGAATTAAATATTTTTCTTGATTAAATGGCCACTGAATGTTTATAAAAAAAGAAAAAAAAAATTTAAGTGGGTCATTTCAGGGTTCTCGCTTCGCGGTTTGGTGGCGAACGGGAGACTCTTACCCCTACATGTCCCTGAGAGGTAAAGGCCTTGTGAGGGTTGGTTGCGAGTCGAGAGGCTGGCCGTAAAAGCAAATTCGAGGTATCATTGTATGCCACGGTGGGTCTGGGATGGTTGCAAAGCCTACCAGTCGCCACTGGCTCGTCCCGTTACAGTTGGTATCAGAGCAGTAGGTTGAGTGAATACCTAGGCTCTGAAGTGGTGTCTATCTTGAGAGCGCGTAATTGTTAGTTATATAAAAATGATTTTATTTTGTGTTAATTGATCGGTTGAGTGGTATATGGATTCTGGTCAATACGAGTAGCTAACGTTATTGATAGGGATCTCTAAACACTTGAACCAGGCCAACGGACACAATATTGTTTTAAAGAGGTAAATGAAATAATTTTACCCAGAAATAATTTCTATATAAAAAGTATCATTTTAAATATATATATATTTCTACCTATTTGTTGGGTTACCTGTTCGGGTTTTCCAATATAAGTTATAAAGGTAGATAAGGTGGTAGTGTGAGTAACACGACTACCAATAGTTAGAATTTGAGTGTTGAGGTTGGAAGTATATCTGACGAGACTGTAGACCTAATACTGTCTCGAGTGAACTTTGTTGTGGTGTAAAGATTTCACCGATCTCTGAAGGAAACCAGTTATGGTTTAGAGTTTATCTTTGAAGTTGGATGAATAGAGTAGATCTATTGGATGAGCTGAAGAGAGTGATGGTATTTTGGTAACCTCAGGAAGTAGTAGCTGTGTGATGAGACACGGTGGCTATGGACGTTTCTGAAGATGTTTCTTCTGGAACAAGTTTGAAGAAGTGAGTCTGTTTCGGTGTTGTGGCTGAGTCCAGTGGGGTGTTTCTATTTGCTTTGAGGTCCGAGTTTCTCGAGGAGTTTCGGATAAGAAGTCTTTGGTTTGTGGCAGCAATGCGACTCGGAGTGTTCTATGTTGGCAGAAAGTTTCTGGCTGAGCAGTTTTTCTGAAGGTGAAGTTCAGAAGCAGTAGAGTGAATCCATTTCTTCGATGGATTGGTTAGTCAAATATAAGCTGTTCTGATTAGTGAAGAGAGAACAGTTATCTTTGGAAATTAGGCCGAGCTGATCGCAAAAGTGACTTGCGATTGTTTAAGTATTCTCTTGGGATTATTGGAGATTGAGATTCCGTATCGACTTGATTCGTGGAGTTACCAGAAGTTCAGCTTAGTAGAAGGATGTCTCCTAGAGAATAATTTGGTGAAGCAGCTCAAGATTCTTTGGAGAGGGATTGACCACACCTAATTTTCTGGTGAGGATTCTGTTAAGGTGTTTTGACCAAGTAGAATGGTTCGCTAAGATTTTATAGATATGGTGAACTGTGGATGATCAAGTTTGTGCTCGAGTTTCTCCGATGGCATTCTCATCTGTTCAAGATCAGAATTGTGCAGCGAAAGCAAGATAGCAACTATTCTAGAGTGGAAGCAACCCAGAGTTGTAATTTTCTTCGAGTAGAGGATTTCTATAGGAAATTCAAGTGTATCTCTAAGTGTGAAGAAATTTTCGGGATTTGGAGGTAAAGTTGTCAAGTGCAACTGTTTTGACTATTTCAGATAGGAGAGGTAGTTCGAAGTTCTCTAATGTTTGTAGAGTAGAGTTGTGTTTTGGATTTCGGCATATTTTTGAGAAACCATTTTGTTGAGTAGGATCCGGAAATTGGTTTGATGTTGGTCTAATCTGTTTCAAGAAGCATCAGCAAGGGTTAAGCTGATCAGGAAGAATGAAGTGACTCAGGATCGTCAAAGGAGTTATGCAGTTAAGAATTGATGGAATTTGGAAATTGATGTTGAAATTGGATATTGTTTAAGTTTTTCTCCGATCAAAGGAGATATAAGATTTGGTAAGACTGGAGAGTAAGCTCTGGAAGTATTATGAGATTTTTCTGTGTTCTTTGGAGATTAGATTTTGATCCCCAGGATTGAGTTGCCAGTTCGGATAACTGGAATTCATTTTATTTCACATATCTCTGAGGAATATGTGTATGATTCATCGAGTGATGGAATCAGCAGTTCAAAAGGATAGTTGGGATGGTTTTGAGTTAGTCTGATATCTTGTTCAGATTTGTGATCTAGAAAGGAAGGACTTCTAGATTATTGTAGATAGTTAGTTTAGATCCTGTAGAACGAGTCTCCTGGTATATATATATATATATACTTGGGGAAACTCGAGTAAATTCTATCCAGATTTTGACTGGATAGTTAAATTTGTTTGATTAAATTGTTTGCTATGGTTGTTAGAATATGATTGATATGTATGATTGCTGTTTAAAATTAAAAATTTGCTGGGTTATTAAATTATCTTTGCTTTTAAATTTCGGGGACGAAATTATTTTAAGGGGGAAGGAATGTGATATCCCGGAAATTTGGCAATATCAATTTAATAATCTTTATTAATAATTAAATTGATTTGTTGATTTATTTTATAAATTGACAAGTTTAATTCTTTTAAAGGTTAATAACATTTTAATTGGAAAGTTTATTTCTTTTGAAAAACTAATAACATTTTAATTTGGGAATATCTTTTCTAACAATTTTAAATTAGGAAGATTTATCTTTCTAAAAACTTATATAAGTGTTTATATTTATAATGTATATATATTGGTATATATATTATAAATAGGTAGTCTTTAATTTAATAAAAGGATAAGTTTTCAAATTTATAATATATATGTATATATATATTGTTATTTGGAATTATGTTATAAAATTCAATATAGTAATTATAAAAGCTAATGTTAAAAATATTTTCCATTTAGAATATATATATATTTGTATATATTAAAATGGAAAGAATATTGAATTTGAAATTAATAAAGTATTTTCAAACTTTAATATTTATATAATTTGTAATTTGGAAATTTGTAATTTGACTTAATACTTTTGAAAATGATATTTGAGATTTAAATAACAAGAATAATTTCTTATTTATTTTAAAGATAAAATTTAAGCTTAAGTTTTATTTAAGATTAAATTAAGAAGTTCAATTGTTTTAATATTCTTTCTTTTTTTAAAAATTCAAACATAGGATAAATTGATTTGTAAAAATATATATATAGTTAAAATAGATGTTTCAAACGTATAAACATTAAATTGAATCAAAATATAAGTTACTTGAATTCCTATGAATATTTATTAAAGGATAAGTATACACATTTTATAATCATATGAATATTAAATAAATATTTGTATAAGGCTTAAATAGATTATTAAAAAGATAAATATATTATATACATGTAAATATTGCATAAATACATATGTATATAGCTTAAATAAATTAATAAAAGACAAGATAAAACACTTGTAAACATATAAAGGTAGATTAGAGACATTTGTAAGAAAATAAGTATAGGTGTAAGCTAGATAATTAACTAAAGGGGACAAGTGGCTTAATTTATCTTTTTGAAAATTAAAGTCATAAATAAATAATATATGAAAGAAGATCTGATTTTACTTTTCAGCTAAAATGCATTTTTCTTCAGCTCTAAACTATCTTCACTTCTTCATTCTCTACTAAAAATAATTCGAATCTAAAGAAAAAAATAAAACCTGGAATCAAAGAAGAATGAAAACCTGGAAATCAAATTCAAAAGAAATTTAAATCTGAACATGCAAAGCAAAAGGAGATCAAAGGCAACATACGTTTCAAATTTTCTCTAATACAAATCAGTTTCAAAGATCAACAGCAAGTTTAAATTCAACAAGGCAAATAGAAGTTCAAAATCAAACAAGCTTGGAACAAAATCTCTTCTCTGTTTTATAATTCCAGGTGAGTAAATATTATTTTAAAAAAAAATAGAGTTAAACTTTTTATATGTGATGATTTATCTGAAATGATTGTAATGTATGCATGTTTGTATATGAGTGTTTGAAATGCCTGTATAGTATATTTGAATGCCTGTATGGTGATAACTTAGTCTCTGTAAAGTGATGACAGTTTTTTTTTTCTTTTAAAAATCTATATCTCATCACTTAATCTCTAATAGCTTAGGATTTGTAAATGAAAGATGTTTGAAAACGTGTGATATCATTACTAAAAATAAGTTCTGGAATTTATATACATTATTTGTCTGGAAATTTATAAATAACAGTAATATATGTATATTGGATCAAAATTTGTTAGATTAAATTTTTAGTTTTGATTATATAATTGAATTCAACATAGAAAATCATGAATTTTAGTAGCAATATCACGATTTTTAGTTTAGAAATTGTTGAGTATGGGAGAGATGACCGAAATGTTAGTTTGGGCAAATACTGGAGATCAGGAAGGTCGGGGAACTCGGGGTGGTGGCCAGAGGAAGATTGAAGATTGCTGATCATCAGAAAAATGGTCGTGGATTTTATATTTCATTGTGATAATCATTCGAAGCTGAAGTAGGGTTTAAGCTCTGGTTTCGACATCGATGTTCATATGGGTTTCACGGTGTCGATAGGCAATCGGAGGTGATCGCATGGAGTTCTGGAGATGAGGAAAGACGAGGCGGCGCTACGGTGAAGGTGGCATGGTGTTTCGACCAGGGGATCATCGGCGATGGTCGAGTTTCCTGGTGATGTCGTTTTCGAGTGATGAGTTCGAGGGTCAAAAATCGATGCTCGATCGAATTTGAATTTCTGGGTTGCGCGATGCGTGGTAGGGGTCGTGAGTGACTTGATGGAGGCCGGAGAGGAGATCGCCGATGGTCGACGGTGATGTGCACGTTTATGTGCACGGTTATGTATCAGGGAAGTATGGGTTTGGGGAAGAAGATTGTTCTCGGATTTCGTTCGAGTATACTCGAGATTTATGCGAAGCAAGTGGAAGTGTGATTGACTCGCGTTTGCTTCGGGGAATTTGGGGTTTTCCTCGGGTATGGGAAGAGCAGGATTAAAATATTTACAGGGAAATGTTTTTGAAGTTTTAAAAACCAAAGAAATTTATATGGTTATGTTTCTAAGTTTTAAAACAAAAGTAAAACAAGTTTTTCTGTAAACTAAATTGTTTTTCAAAAATATAAGTTTAAATAAGTTTTTATATTAAGTAGATAAGTTTTAAAAAGGTTGAATAAGTGGGTATTAATAAATGAGGTTTGTTTAAAAATTTATTAAATAACTTTGAAAAGTTTATTTAAGATTTTAAAGGTTAAATTAGAATGGTTAAATTGTTTAGTTATAATTGATTTCTAAAGTATTTTATTTTAAATAAAGTTTAAAGATTTAGATTTGGAAAATCAATTATAATAAGATTTATCTTAAGTAATTAAGAGATTTAATTAATTAAAGATAATTAATATGGGGAGGTAATTAAATTGTTGGTCAATTTAATTTATTTAATTAAGATAATGATTTTCTTAATTAAAGTTTTTAAGTATTAATAGTTAAGAAATTATTTAATTAGTTAAATAATTAGTTAAATAATTAACCAAGTAATTAATTAATGATTAATTAGAGATAATCATTTATAAATTAATTAAGTATAATTACTTGATGGAGTAATTAAGGAATAATTACTGGATGTAATTAAGTAAAGGAAGTTATTTAATAAAGTAATTAGAGGATAATTATTTTATTAAATAGAAAGTAATTAAGAGTTAATTACCTAGTGTTATTAATTAAATAATTTATTTAATAAAGTTAATTAAAAGATTTAGGATAATTAATAAGGTAATTAATTATTGGTTAAGGTAATTAATTAAAAAGTAATTAATTAAGGAAAGTAATTAAGGGAAGTTAATTACTGGATAAGATTAATCAAAGGTGATTAATAATTGTGATTTAATTAAGATTAATTATTTAATTAATTTAAATAAAATAAATAATTAAAGATGTAATTAGAGATCATTAGTTTATAATTAATGATGTAATTAAGAGTTAATTAATTAAGATTAATTAATCAAATGATAACTAATTAATTGTAATTAATTAAGGATTAAAGTAATTGATTTTAATTAATTGATTAATGAAGTAATTAAAGGTTAATTACTGTATTTAATTAAGGATAATTAATTTGTGAATTAATTAAAGATAATTACTTAAATGTAATTAAAGTATAATTAATCAAGGTGATTAATTAAGTGGATAATTAGAGAAAGGTTAATTAATTTATTTGTAATTAATTAATGATTATATAAGTAAGATTTATAATGAAGTAATTAATTTAATTAATTTTAAATTAATTAAGAGATGAAGTAATTAATTTAATTCACTTTAAATTATTTAAAAATAGAGATAGTTAATTTAATTCATTTTAAATTAATTATGTTGTGATTAAGTAAATCATTGCTTATATAAGAAGGAATGACATTGACTGTCTTGAACGGATGTAATCTCAGAAATGAGATAAGTAATGTTGTGTGGTATAAATGCTTGGTTGCATTATGATGGTAATATAGATTAACTATTGTGATGTTGATATGGATTACCTATTTGGTTATAGATCATTTGTTTATTGATAATGTGATTATCAATTGTGATTTGTGAATTATCTATCTGTATGAATATAGATAAGTTGAATTGTTTTAACCTTAAAACAACTTGGCCTTAAAAGATACGTTTTGGATTTCGATGAGACCGGGATCGGGTTTCCGTATACCGGAATTCCAGGTCTGGAGACCCGAATACCACATCGATCCAAATTAACGATAGGTCGTGAATCTCAAGTGAAGATGACGATTCAGAGTGCAAGGGTTATTGTCGTTAACTCTGAGGGTGATTCCAAAACGAGTGTAACGAGATAATGCCTTCGGTTTCGTTCGAACCCGGAACGAACTTGTATGGATTGAATGCTTTCAGCACATCGTCAGGCGGACGATGAGCATTCTAAGTGATATGTTCTGATTAAAGGTAATCGTAACCTCAAGCCTCATCAACCGGGAATGGCTAAAACAGGGGAGGTGCAGCAAGGTTTCGTGGGTAGCACCCACTGAGAGCAAGATAGATCCCTGTCCAGAGGTCCCTTTTCTTTTATTCGGCTTAGTGTGTGGTTGGTCGCGCCAACTACGGGATTGTCTTGTTCGGGATTATCCAGTAAGGGATGGTTCTGGCTTTGTGTTGCAGGGGAGCGGGCGTACTCCTCGGTACGGTGATCTAGGCCACGTACTGTGACGGGCGGTACCCCGGTAGCCCTGCCATTGTATGGAATCCAAACTCCAATAAGTGTCGTACGTATTAGTTGTGCCCAACTATGTTGAAATGTGAGATGTAAGCATTTCAGCTATTTCTGTATTTTACTTGAAAACCCTAGACCCTATTATAATACAATCGGATTTCCTATCAAATGTTTTAGTTAGCGTAAGGTAAAAACTTACCCATGTTTATTTGTGGGGAGTCTTACGTGATACTTTTGTTTTCAAAGGTTTTCAAAGTTAAGCAATCTAACCTTTTACTCACACCAGACCCATGTCTGACCCAAGTGTTTATTTTCTGTTTTATTAAACTCTTGGGTACTCAATATTGTATTGAGTAGTCAAGGGATTCAAGATAGTCTTGACGAATTCTGGAGGAGCTGTGAAGCAGGAGGCTTCAGCGTGTAGATGTATAGAGTTTCCGTTGTGTTTGTATTAGTCTGTATTGTACTGATGTACTTGTGTTGTATAATAGACAGAAGTTTATAACTGTCTATTCTGTGATGTATAAATTGTGTACTCTGATGTATATGATACTATGTAATATCTTATGTGATAATATATTTCTCGTTCCGCTGTGAGATTTCTGATGTGTTGTTGTTCTCTCTTCTTTTCTTTTCTTCTTCTATCCCTTTCTTTCTTCATAACGATGCGTCTTTCTGGGCAAAGAAAGCCGGGTCGTTACATTTATAAAGTATACATTTTGTTTTATCTCGTCTATGAACCATTCATACTTATTCAAAAATTCCAATTTAACCATTTTATAAATTACTTTACTATTTATCCCGAAAATCACCTTTTGGTTATATTTCACAAAAATTATAACTTTTATGACTTTAAAATTTGAACGTTTATAAATCAATTCAAAAATTTAATAAAACGTATATTTTCAAAAATCACTTTAAAAATCTTTTAAAGTAAAAGTCGTTGTTTTTAAACTTCAAAATTTGAATCCGATGATGCAACATCACCAATTAGTCAATCACAACAACAAACATCATATATCAATATGATAATAGAATATACATCAATATCTGTAAATAAACAAATACTGGTGAGGAATCCAGTTGGATCCCTCCAACCTGTTTCTCTGCATCCACAGACGTTAGCACAATACCCATTCCACTTCGAGGTGGAATATCGCGGTATATGGGTTTTATAAATATCATCCGCTTACTAACGGCGCAATAGGGTCTCATCCGCTATACGAGGCGGGAAATCAACAATCCAATATATACATATGCCAATATGTATATATTGCTATATATATAGATATATCCTACTATATCTAATATCACATCCAAACAGTCAATCATCAATCAATAACTGTAAAATCCAATTTCATTTGAGTGAGAAAAATCTCACCTTAGCTTTTTATTTTGCAATCCGTTCACTTTAATCCTGATTTGGTTTTCCCGGTTTGACCTTGTATAAATAATGTATAATTTATTAATATTCAATATAAATTGAATAATCAATTTTTCGTTTTGATAGTTTTAAATCAACGAATTTCTCCTTTAATAATTTTATTTAACTATAATTAAATTTTAAACCAATTTTCTCCTTTATTAATTTTTTTTTCTTCCGGCTTTTGAAAACAACAGCAGTACTCTATCCTACTATATAGAAATAATATATATCTCCAGATCAAGATTAAAACTGAAATTAACTTAAAACTTTACCTTACTCTCGAATTTGAATGTTGCAGTCGAAGCCATCACCTTCCCGAGCCTCGCGTTCTCAGTCGCGACTTCAACCGAGTCTCCGCCTACTGACATCCCAGTCACCATGAAAACAAGCTCGACACCCAGGCGACGCGATTCTCGCCTTCGACCTTGCTCAACGCCACGAACGCTGCCGCCCGGAGTTCGAACTCGAACCCCTCTTCGTCGCGACCTCCGATCACGAGTCGCCATTGAACTGCGAGACAGCGCCACCATTCCCCTCGCATCGGCACCCACGCGAAACCCTATTCGTGAAATCCCCATTCGAACATCAATCGATGTTTGACTGCGAGCGTGAGGTGATTCGAACTGCGGCCATTAAATTCTGAACGAGGTTGGTTTCGATTAAATGAAGACATGAAGGGGAAGGCTCCGCCACTTTTTTTTTTGAATCTAGAACGAAGAACAGGCTTTCGTTTTGAAAGGAGGGTCGACTCATGTAATTTTGAACTGGAAATGGAAAAAGATGGGTTTGCGAATTAAATTGAAGAAACGAGGAGATGCCTCTTCTGCTATTTTTATTAGAATGAAATGAATTTGATTTCTATTTGATTTTCGTGTTCGAACATTTTTCTTTCGGCTATTTGATTTTTGAACTGATTAGTTCGATGGATGTACATATATTTTTATAAAGATCGATTGCTTTCAAAGGAAGTCACGATAGTGGTACGATATAAGGACACTCACGTGATGAAAAACAAACGAAGGGAACAAGAACTGATGTTTGCGTGCTAGGAAAAACAGGCTACAGTGACAAAAAGTTGTGATGGAAAGGGAAGGCGGCTGTACTAAAATTATGCCCAGACTAATACAATTATAAATTTGAATTCGATATAAATTTCCCACTTTCCAATGCGTTTTTCTGTTGTACGACCATACAACAACTCCGAATGCTACGAAATTTGAAATCCGGTAACAATAAAATATTACGGATCCAATGGAACTGGTTTCGTCGAATTCCGAGACTGTGCCTCGGACGGCTATTTTTAAATATTGATTCAAACGATATAATTTCAAAACTGAACAAATTGTTTCCAAATCAATTTCTGAAACTTCAATTGTCTTCAGTATTATCAATAAAAATTTAAAAGCTTCTGAAATGTTTTTCTTCAGCTTAAAATTGAATATTCAAATTTTTATTCAACTTTTCTTAGATTAAACGTTAAAATTAAATTGCCAATTCAGAGTTATATCGGGAATTCAAATTAAATCATCGTTCAAATATTTAAAATTAATTAAATATTTTCAATTTAATTTGTTCAAAATTCAGGGTCGTTACAAACTTCCCTCCTTAAAAGAATTTCGTCCCGAAATTACAAGTTAGGAAAAATGGTCCTTAACTCGTCTACTATTTTTCACAATTTAATAGTTTTATCAAATTTATCAAAACAAACCTTTCTACTAAAGATTCATTATCAATTCAATTAGCTTTCCAACTTCAATTAAGGTTTCAAACAACACTTTTGACTTCTAAATTCAAATTTAAATTCAAATTCAAATTTTAACTTTCAATTTTTTTTCTCAAAATTTTTCTAACACCCGAAATTTTCGAAAAATTTCGCCAGCGTCTCATTTGCGCGGCTAATACGGTACGACTACAAAACGTCCCTACGGACTCTCAGATTTCAAAAAGAAAAAGAAAAAGCCAAGCGGTTAGACAAGAAAATCATCAAATCTCATATTGAAATTTAAATACTTACCTTTTGTCGAGCAATTCAAATTTATCTTCAAAATTAAAATCCCAATTCCTTTACACCTGTATATCCTACTAGCCATAATATCTAGTTACAACATTCAAACTATTTAGCAAATTCTATTACAAAATTTTCAACACTTACTTCTTATATCATTTCTAATTCACTATTGAAGTTATATATTCTTTTCATTCAAGTTTACATTTCAATTTCATTTGAATTCAATTTCACAATTCCAATCTAATTTGGATTCTATTTAACTTCTGAATATTAAATTTCATCAACTATCTTTCATTCAACTGCACTATTTAAATTAATTCCAGTTACTAATTCATTACAAATTCTAGTTCACTTTATTCGAATTTATTTTCAACATTCAGTTTCAATTCCAGTTTTATTCTTTCGTTCATCCCCAAAATTTATTTTCAATTCACTATTTTTGGTTTATAACCACTTATATTAAACTGGATTTCAAATTCCATATGAATTTTAATTTCTCTTTCAATTCACATTTATAATTATTCAATTCAATTCTATTGCTTAAAACTTCAAAATGAATCTCAACTTTCAATTTCACTTTCATTTATTCAAATTTATTCACTTATACTTTCTTTAATTTAACTCCATTCTTTAAGTTAAATTTATTCTATCAAAATTCAAATTGTATAAGTTATCAACTTAATAATATTTCATAAATATTTTTATATAGTATTCCAGAGTCTTTTCAACCTTTTCAAAACCAATTTTGAAAACAATTCAAATTATCCTTTGAATTACTAAAACAAAACCCAAATTTTTTCCAAACAACTTCCATTTAAAACAATTTGGCAGCAATTCCTCTTTTGGAAACCCGAAAATGAACATCAATGATGCCGCGGTCATTACCAAAGTTATTTTCCAACGACCGAAAAGAGTTTAGAGCTTTTCATTCTTTCAAAATACTTTTCAAAACCTTTGAAATACATTTTCAACTCCAAAAAGGATTTAAACTTTCCAAATCTCCAAAATTTTCAAATTCTTTTCAAACCTTTCCAAAAACTTCTCTGGAATTCCATTTCAAATTACAAATCACATTTATAATTTATATTCTCAAATTCATTTGTATATGAATTCATTTCTTAACTTTGGAGTTACGATTTGAATTTCTTATCCAATTTCATATGACAATGATAATAATTCAATGTTATTATTTTATAACAACCAAACATCCATATACTATGATAATTCATAGAAAAATCATTTCTTTTCTATACAAAATATTTTTGGGCAAAATTATCTCATTTACCCTATTTAAAACAATACTGTGTCGGTTTATCTTGTTTAAGAGTTTAGAAACCCCTATCGATTACAGTTAGCTAGACTGCACCGACCAAAATCTATAAACAATCAACCGATAAGTCAACACAATACAAAACAATTTCATATTCACTAACAAATACGCACTCGTATCTATTATTACACTCACACTCATTCTAGAGTACTGCTGACTCTATCTCTAATGAGTAACACCCAACAGAACAGGGTTGTCGCTTAACCATATGCTCTGATACCACGTTGTAAGGACCCGATTCTTCAACTTTCGAAAATCAACATCGATACGTCCGCTGTATCAACTGTCGAGCAAACGAATGCTGGAAAACCGAATTCTTAGGGTTTAAAAAGAAGAGGTGGAAGAAAAGATAGAAGAAAAAGAGAAGAAGAACAACAGAACAACATCAGAACAGAAACAATATCAGAATCTCACATATCGCAGCGGAACAATATATAATAGATAATCATTAGTCTTTAAAACAAAGAACTATATCTTTTTATACATACATCAATCAGAGTCAATATAAAATAATGGACAGTTATATAAACTTGTCCTCATACAGAATACACAGCAGAATAAATACCATCAGATACAAATACTACGTCTCGTCATCCAGCTTATCTCCAAAGCTCCAGAATATCCAGAATATCCTGATAACCTAACTCTAGACTGCCCGTGTGGAAATTGGTGGGCACCCAGAGTTTAGAAGGGAAACAATAAACTCCAGGTCAGTCATGGTGACTGGTGTGAAATCGTAAAACAGTTATTTTTCACAAAGAAAATAAATCAGATTCGCAATGCTTTTGGAAAATGAAACTACCATAAGACCTCCCGCCACACACACAATGCAAACGCAGAATTGGAGGAGATTTCTTCTTATGATAGTCAAAGATGTTGTTAACCCCCTTTCGACTCACGACCTAGCAGGAGCCGAGTTAAGGTGTTTGCCGACTTAAGAAGTATGCCGACTTAGGATGCTGGCTGACTTAAGGTGCTTGCCGACTTAAGAAAGTTAACAACATAACGACTTAAAGAAGCCTACCGACCTAGCAAATTGTGAGTTAGCAAGGCCTGCCGAGTTAACAGATTGCCGACCTATGGGAACTTGCGACCTACCGAGTTAAAGAGTATGCTGACTCAACAAGTCACAACATAAGAAAGATAACGACCTAACTACAAAGCCGACTTAGCAGGGCTCCGACTTAAGAAAAGCACCGAGTTAAAGAAGTCTCCGACCTAAAATGACTACCGACTTAATAAAACTAACGGGAAGGGACTTGACGACCTATAGGCATCACGACCTAATAACTTAAGTCGCAACCGACCTATAACCTATATGAAGTGCATCTGAGTTATAAACATGCTCACACCAGATGTAGCCGACCTACAGCTTATGATAAGTCGTTGCCGATCTATCACTTGCGGCTAGACAACTTGTACTCAGGGATAATTAAAAGCCAACTACTACCTCGTCATCGACCTACCTTAAGTCTTCAGCGACTTAGGACTTGAGCGTAAAACCAGAAGAGGAGGTGAACTGCTAGGGAAGTGTTGGAACTGATAAACCGGCTATGACCTATCATAAGTCGGCAACGGCTTATACTAAGTCGGTGATGACTTAGGACTTGGGAAATTTTCCAGAGTCCAAATCAGCTCCTATAAATACCCCACCACTTCCAACATTGAAAGGACTTTTTGGCCATTCATTTCTCCAAACGCCGTTACGCTGTCGAAGCCTCCTCTCATTCAGCAATCAAAGATCTTCAAGCATTCGAGACACTACAACAATCTTCGAGAAGAGCTCCTAACATCCAACACGGATTCGTCGAGTTTCATCATCAAAGATCGAGCTAGTAGTCAAGAATGCTTTCATGATCAAGTTGTATCGTTTTAAGAGAGATATTGTATCAAATTGTAACCGAATCAGCAATAAAAGACTATAAAGTGGACGTAGGCTCAATTACGGGCCGAACCACTATAAATCTGTTGTTCATTTACCGCTTTTCTGCTATTTTCAGCTTATATTCTGTTCCCGTACCAACGGGTGGTGCTTTCACAATTCTATTACACACACCGGGTGTTAGCGTTCACTTTTTACCGTTAACATTTTGGTGCTTTCACTGAGAATTGAACTCAAGCGATCATCCACCGTTGCTTCGCAAAGATTCATAAAAAGAACCTCTCTTAAAAAACCAGATCCGAGATAATGGCTCCTGGAAGAAGAGGCAGACCCGTCAGATCCGGAAATGCTCACGAAGGGACTTTCGCTTCCCCAACAACAGATCAAGCAACTCCAACCGTTGGAGTCACCAGGGCTGAATTGGATGACGCAGTTTCTGGATTATACCAACAAATTGAAACTCAAAATGCTTTGATGATGGATAGAATAACTGCCCTGCTTGGGGCAAATCGTCAGCCAGAAAACCATCAAACCACCCTTCCTGAAACGCCACCTTTCCAAGCTGATGGTTCTAGGCCGCAACCAACTTGTCATGAACATATGCCCGGGCAAACTTCCGAGGGAAGAACTGGTGCTTGCCCGGAGGTGTCTTTGAACAATAAAGAGTACCTGTCTGAAATGGTTGGCCGCATCATGAAAGAGAGCATGCAAAGGGAAGAGGATGAGGCTGACTGGGGATTTGCGCCAAGCAGAACTCCGTTTACTGAAAGGATCCTGAGAGCAGAATTCCCAAGGAAATTTGCACCTCCTACTATCCAAGCCTATAGGGGAACCACTGACCCTAATCATTTCCTATACAAATACGATTGGCATATGACCGGTGCAAGAGCATCAGACGAGATCAAGTGTCGGTACTTTCCGGTATACCTGGAAGGTGTGGCTTTACTTTGGTTCACAAAGCTTCCAGTTCGGTCTGTAGATAAGTTCTCCGACTTAACACAAAAGTTTATGGAACAGTTCAGATTGTATGCTTCAAAAGCTAAGGATATAATGTCACTGTCTAACCTTGAACAAGCGCCCGGAGAATCAATCAAATCTTTCTTGAGCCGTTTCAATATAGCTTTAGCCGAAGTAGAAAATGCGGAACCACGCATGATCCTGACTTATTTGATGCGAGCCATTGATAGATCAAGTAAATTTGGAATATGGCTAAAGATGAAGGAACCGAACTCACTTGATAAATTCTATAAAAAGGCCGACGAGTTCATTCGCCTTGAGAACCTTTCTACGACGTCAAAGGTGGTTGCTGCCCAAACTAATAACAACAGTGTCCCATCTAAGAAAAGAGAATCTGAAAGTCAGAAAAGGGAGAATGAAGGAGGAAAGAACCAGGGAAATGAAAAGAAACCTCGCCGCTTTAATTCTTCGGATTATACCCCTTTAACTGATACACCAAGAAATATCTATTTTGCAACAAAAGACGTTGTCCAGTATCCTAAGCCACCTGAGATGACGAAAGGTGCAAAGAGTAATGGAAAATTCTGCCAATTTCACAATCAACCTGGCCATGACACTGACCAATGTCGCCAGTTAAAGAAAGTGATTGAAGAATTGTTGGAACAAGGTAAACTCCAACAATACGTTAAGAAAAGCGGAGTCAATCCAACCTCATCCACTCGGGATCAACAACATCCTACCCATCAATCCGATTCTCACAACAACACTGCAGTGGAAGATTCAGAAAAGCTTGTCATTAATGCTATCACAGGGGGACCATACCCAGCAAGCAGAAGATGGGATGACTACTAATTACCCACTAAACTGCGGCTGGGGCATCTCTCACTTTCTTTGGCATAAAAATCCAAAAGCTATGAATCAAGCATAAGTGGAAATCCAGCTTGGAGATTCTGAAACAAATAACTAGCATTCATTTTTTACTTAACAGCATCGCTTGAATTTGTAAAGATAATGATGGATGTGTAACTTCTGCATTGTAAACCGCTGAGAAATCAGTGTGACTCAATAATGAAAAAACTATGCATTGTGTTTTCTATTATAAAATGCCTGTTATATTTCGATGTGTAAATACTCTAAATGTATTGCTAAAATATCGATCTAATACTGCAGGTCATTAAAGCAAAGCTCACCCGTCACAAAGCTAAACGAGCCTTACAAATCATTTATTAAAGCAAATTTCAAGCAACAAAAATTCCAAACTCGAATCCCATACAAGAGGAACTTCACATAAAAAGTTGACGGCTCCACTAGGTCAAGCCCTCGTTAACTGGTTGCGATCGCTGATATAAAAAGGCATCCAACCAAATAACTTGCGTTTACTCTGTGGAGTCATTCAACAGTGAAGTCTACTTCTTCGGATAAAGCGATTTACTTGCAAAAGAAAGGAACACACGCTTGGAAACGATGATAAAGGATCGCAGATTGACGGATGATGATACAACATGAGCGGGCAAACATGGAAGCAGCCAAAGGGAGGTATGCCTCTCAACAGGAAAGCAGGTAGATCCACTAAAGGGATACCTTCCCAAGCAGAAGGAATAAGACCCTCGCTAACTGATTGTGATGCATCCGATCAGGCAGCTTGTGTCCATGCCATGGATCTACTTGCCCCTAAGACGCAACCTTCCTGGCACACCAACCAACTGATGCTCCTTCCCAAGGGTCAACAAAGCCCTCTAACGAGGCACGCCAATAAATGGAGAGCTTTCCTCAATCAAAAAGATCGGTAGGACTACCACAGGGGCACCTTGTTAATTGATTGCGATCGTTTGTACAAACAAACATCCAATCAAACAACTTACGCCTGTCCCGTGGACCCCTCCGACCATGAGAAAGTAACTTCCAGGCAATCACAAGCCCTCTTCGGAGGCACAAGCCCTCTTCGGAGGCACAAGCCCTCTTCGGAGGCACAAGCCCTCTTCGGAGGCACAAGCCATCTTCGGAGGCAAAAGCCCTTTTCGGAGGCACATTTCACCCGTGTAGAAGTGCAAAATGCTTCTCTTCGGAGACCCACTTCACCAGAGATGAAATACCAAAACTGCTTCTCTTCGGAGACCAAAACTGCTTCTCTTCGGAGACCAAAATCGCTTCTCTTCGGAGACCAAAAGACCTCTTCAGAGGCGTACTTCACCTTGCTTGAAGTACCAAAAATAAACCCTTTACTGGGGCACAAAAATCAAAACCTTCTTCAAAAGCTCATTTCACTGTGCAGGAAAATTCACTTTCAAACAAATAAAAGTGATCATTCCCAGAAGTCGAAGTGTTCTTCAGGAAGAAAAAGAAAATAAAGATTTCTCCAAAGACAAGATATACTCTATTAAAAGCAGAATAATTCTTCCCCGAAAAAGTGGAAAGTTATTCTCTAAAATAAGAGTATCGGTCTTGTGAAAGCAAGAAATATTACAATATACTTGTGGTATGGGGGCAACATTATACAATTCAGTTACAATAATAAAAGTGATATACAAGCGACATACTACAAGTTCATTGCAATATCACGTAATAAAGATGTGGAGTAAATGCGTTCTTGAAACACAGACAAAAAAGTTTGTACAAATAGAAAGAATCGTTTACTCTACACTTCAAATGAAAAACAGATGTACTCCTACATACACAAGGATTTGTACAAGAAAAATATCTATTTATTTCAACACTATGAGAAATTTTTTACATTGTATAGGTTACAAAAAGAAGCGGAGACCGGTATCCGCACAATCCCCGGTCAATACAAAAAGCAGAAAATGCAAAATCAAACTCATTTCTCCTTCTTCCCACCCTTGGAGCTTTTACCCGGCCTGGTAATTAGTTTCGTAGGCTGTATCGGAGAAGAAGGAGAAAGAGACTCAGCCGGATCGACCTCTGCTTCATCCCCAGCAGCAGAAGAACTCTTCTTTCCTTTCTTCGAAACCACACGTTTCCCCTTCTTCTTGGAAGAAGACTCACTCCCCGGAGTAAGAAATGTAGAAAGTTTTGTGTCGTAGTCAAAAGACTGCTCCGGGGTCTTCTCGCTATCTTCCAGATCTTCTGCTTTCTGCTCCTCGGAAGCAAGTGGTTCGTCCAAGCCTTGAAGGGCTGCTATCTGTTCTTCCTGTGGACCTGGTTGGGAAGCTGGAAGAGGGGTAACTTGAGAAGGAGGAGGAACGGCAGCTGAAGAAGGAGAAAATGGTACAGTTTCCGGCACGTCCGCTGCATAATAAAAGAAATCAAAATCAGTATTCTCCGAGGAAAAAGAAGACAGTGGATCGTCAAAGCTTAAATGATAAGTAAGAAGTTCGGTGAACTCGGTTGAATCGAATAAGAAATTCACTAAATTCGTCTCGTCGAAGTTACCTGAAGAAGCCGGTTTAGCGAGATCAGTCTCAAATTCCCGAGCCTGAAAGTCCTTCATTGCCTCTTCCTCTGTAGGAGTGGTCACAACTGGATGTGAAGGATGAGAGCCGGAATCCATAATGTTTGCTTCAGCCGAAGTGGAAGTATGAACAGGGGCAGGTAAAGGATCTTCCTCTTTTGAAAGCTCTTCTCCCAGTGATTCAGCCCGCGCTTTAGCAAGCTGCTCCTTCCCTCTAACAAGAGCGGCGCGAGCCTCGTCATCAAGATAGCGAGCCTCAAATTTCGCTTCCTCAAATTTTGCTTCATCATAGCCGGCACCTTTAAACATATCAAGTGCGGCTTCCCACACTTCAGCTAGAGTGATTTCATAATCTGGACCTAGAAAAGCAAGGCTCCCACGACCCAGAACGCAGTGTAAATAAAAGTCGAATAAGGTAGAACTGATGTTTGCTTTCGTTGCCTCATGTGATTGCTCAGCCGCTTCTTTGTCGGCAATGGCAGCGACCCTACCAGTAATAGCCTCATCACGAGCCGTCTCAGCTTTAGCAAGTCGAGACTTTAGTAACTCAATTTCCATGTTCTGGGAGGTGACCTTTTCCCGCAGTTCGGCGTTTTCTGTGCGGTACTTCTCATTAACGTGATGTTCGGCGGCAAGCTTCATTTCTACATCTCTTTGTGCAGCGTGTGCGTCCCACACTTGCTTCTGAAAGACTTCTTCTTTTTGAGTATATGATGCAGAAGAAGAAGCGAGATTTTCCTTAAGCTGCTTAACTTCAGACGCAAGCTTTGCATTGTCGTCTGCAATACTCGTCATCTCCGCGTCATGCTGCTTACGCCATTTGTCCCATTCTGATTTATCATTCTCCATCGTCATCATCGCCTCAAGGTTAAGATGGTTGACCCTTTGAAGTTCATCAACCAACTTCTGCCATCCAGACATTCTTTCAATATCAAGCTTCACAGCGTCGACATTTCTCAGCATTGCCTGCTTATCAATGGGAACCAAATCTAAGTCAAAGCGGACTCCTCTTAGACACCAATTCGGAAATCGGCTCTGAAGCGTTGGAGGGCCGTCTTTAACTTGATATTGTGGCCTATTAATGATGGTTTGAATGTCAGATTCCTTTAGAGGAGGAGAACCGGACGGAATGTCAGAAGAAATGGGAGCGTTGGTCTTCTCAGAAATAGCAGACGCGTCACTTGGCTTAGACCGTTTGCTCGATTCATCAGTAATTTGAATCTTCCCTTTGTCATCATAAGATTTTCGCTTATGAGAATCGTAAGTTTTGTAAGAAGAATCGTATCGATCAGCATCTCTTCTTCTCTGCCGCTGCTCATAATCCCATTTTTCTTGAGCCTTCCTTTGGGCCCGTTCCTCATCTGTCTCTCTCTGGTCACCAAGATATTTCCTGAAGTCATAGGATCCACGGCCTCCATGGCGCTGAAATGAGTCATAATATGAGCCGGAGCGTCCCATTGGAGAATCTGAAAACCGGAAAGAAGTAAAGTTTAGAAATTTCCGGAAAGAAAAAGTAAATGCTTATAAGTGCAGAAAAATCCTAAGTGTGTGCGGCGTGCGAACTACGCGCGTCAAACTACAAACCACGCTTCAGTGCGGGAACGGAAACGACAGGTGTAGAAGGCGTCGAGGTCTGTTTCAAAGAGGAAGTCGCTTCAATGACAGGAGAGTTCGCCTTTGTAATATTATCCTTGAAAAGCTCTTGAGAAGTTATCATTATGTCACTCAAGTCATCGAAGGTGTCATCATTATGATGCTCAGCAGAGTTCTCCTTCTCAATTTCCACATCAGTTGATTTCTCAGAAACTCGGAGATTTTCTTCCTCTTCGATAATTGGGGCAAGTGCCGATTTGCTGACTAACCCTACAACATTAGTGGATGCGGAACACTTTATCAAAGCAGCATCCATGACAGGTGTTTCTGATGCAGCTTCTTCCGCAGAAACTGGGGCATTCGACGCCTCTGCTTGAGAGCCCGAAGCAGCCGACGTTTCTGCATCGGAACTAGAAATTTCATGAATTCGAGTCGACCTGGAAGGGTGTAGAAGCCCAAATTGGTGCAAAAGCTCATCATCTAATAGAAACTGGATACTCCTCTCTTCTACAGGCACCGCTATAAGCCTCTCGAAAGTCACTTTGTGACTGAGATTTTTAGAAGGAGGAGGAAGTGCTGAAAAGGAAAAAAAGAGCGAAGTTAGCACTTGATAACCCAAACTTCGGTAAGTTTGAAAGAACATAAGAAACAAATGCAAGTGATCTTACTCCCTATTCTCCAAATAGCATAAAACCCAGGAGGACAGCGGACATAAAAGAACGGGCTTAGGAAACTGTGAACACTTTCAGGGAGACCGGTGATCAACTTACGATTCCTCGCACTCCTTACGACTATGATGGAGGGATGATCTTTATTCTTGGCAAAAGTACAAAGATAGCGAATTTCTCCGAAGTTAGGAAAGCGGCCCAGCGTTCTCCTAAAAAGCACGCATAGTCCCAGCATGATGGCATAGCCATTGGGATGTAACTGAAAAGGGGAGATAGATAGTTGGAGAAGAAGTTCTCGAATGCAGTCATTGAATGAGGGGATAGCTCCGCTCGAGCACATTTGGCGGTTAACTGCGACAAAGCCACGGGGCGGCCTGTCAGCAGTATCATTTATTTCGGGAAGCAAAGCGTCAGCTTCATCAATGCCAAACTGGATGCATAGTTGACGAAAGGCTTTATGGCTCAAAGTAGTAGGAGTCCTCTCTGGAGGATCGTTTAGCGGGATAGCAACTGGAAATGCATCTTCAGCTTGCTCTGTTCCTTCTTGTGGATAAGACATTCTACACAATCAGCTGAATGTTCAAATGTGAAGGTGCACGTTCCCTAAAAGTGTGAAGTGTTGTGCAAAAACTAATGAAAATAAAAGACAAGCATAACTGGAATTAAATTAGTTGACAATCAATCGATTACAGAAATTCAGAATTTGTCAATGATCAAGTGCAGTGTTAATACAGACAAGTCAGTTTCATTTGACTATTATGATTTTGTTTTAATACTTCACTTGAATTGGTTATTGTACAGCATCTCGTTCATATTCATTTAATTTAACTTTCTCGTTATCAACTAATCTGTCACTCGATGTGGGCAATCAATGGCAGTATATTCGTCCCAGTTTTCTACAGATATTGTATTTAACAGGTCATTAGCATTGGAGATAATCTGTAAAGAAGTGTAAATAGTTCAAAGTTCAAGACAATGCGGATATGCCAAGTTCTAACTCAGCTGCGACCTAAAGCCTTGTTGTAAAAAATAAGTCGCTGAAATTATTCGAAGTTCTAGGTCGGTCACGACCTAATATAAGGAGCTACGAGATAAGTTAAGTCGGGCTGTATGCGGAAGCTGTCTCAAGACAAAATGGCATGAATTTCTAAGTCCTAGCTCGGCCACAACCTAAGGCTTATGTCGGAGGATAGTTAGGTCGCAGGAATTGTTAAACAGGACAGGTTATTAGATCATGAAGGTTTTGAGTCGTCTCAAGCTATTTCTCTTCTCCACCAAAAATTTCACCTCCTTTCACCAACCCAATAACCCGTTAACACCAACATCGTAAAATCCACTATCCTCTTCGTGAGATCCATCGTTCCCTTCATACCACCAAGTCGCTGGAACAACAATTCAACACATCTCCGATCTGTCATAAACCCGACCTACTGTCATGTGTCCGTGAATCACATCAACAATTAGTGACGACCAAAAATTGATCACAGCACAATTCAAAGTAGAGCACGACGTATGATACCGATTTGGGGTTCGGAGGTTAGAATTCATGGTTCAATGGCGAACATAAAATGGAAGAGGATCGGAAACGCTTACGCAATTAGATAGCAAGGGTGAATCGCCAGGTGGTGAACTTGAATTCGTATTTGGAATCGAAGAACTCTGTTATTGGCGGCACAAGAAGTTGGAACAGGTGAAGGAAGAGAAGGGACGACTTAAGCTATTTATAATCTGGGACAGTGAAATTTGAATCGACATGTCCGACCTACGACTCATCTTAAGTCGGTCGCGATCTAACACACTTACCAAGAAGCGAGCTAAGGAAATCGAAGCACACGACCTACGAATTAGGCGCGTACTTCGAGGGGCAAATGTTAACCCCCTTTCGACTCACGACCTAGCAGGAGCCGAGTTAAGGTGCTTGCCGACTTAAGAAGTATGCCGACTTAGGATGCTGGCTGACTTAAGGTGCTTGCCGACTTAAGAAAGTTAACAACATAACGACTTAAAGAAGCCTACCGACCTAGCAAATTGTGAGTTAGCAAGGCCTGCCGAGTTAACAGATTGCCGACCTATGGGAACTTGCGACCTACCGAGTTAAAGAGTATGCTGACTCAACAAGTCACAACATAAGAAAGATAACGACCTAACTACAAAGCCGACTTAGCAGGGCTCCGACTTAAGAAAAGCACCGAGTTAAAGAAGTCTCCGACCTAAAATGACTACCGACTTAATAAAACTAACGGGAAGGGACTTGACGACCTATAGGCATCACGACCTAATAACTTAAGTCGCAACCGACCTATAACCTATATGAAGTGCATCTGAGTTATAAACATGCTCACACCAGATGTAGCCGACCTACAGCTTATGATAAGTCGTTGCCGATCTATCACTTGCGGCTAGACAACTTGTACTCAGGGATAATTAAAAGACAACTCCTACCTCGTCATCGACCTACCTTAAGTCTTCAGCGACTTAGGACTTGAGCGTAAAACCAGAAGAGGAGGTGAACTGCTAGGGAAGTGTTGGAACTGATAAACCGGCTATGACCTATCATAAGTCGGCAGCGGCTTATACTAAGTCGGTGACGACTTAGGACTTGGGAAATTTTCCAGAGTCCAAATCAGCTCCTATAAATACCCCACCACTTCCAACATTGAAAGGACTTTTTGGCCATTCATTTCTCCAAACGCCGTTACACTGTCGAAGCCTCCTCTCATTCAGCAATCAAAGATCTTCAAGCATTCGAGACACTACAACAATCTTCGAGAAGAGCTCCTAACATCCAACACGGATTCGTCGAGTTTCATCATCAAAGATCGAGCTAGTAGTCAAGAATGCTTTCATGATCAAGTTGTATCGTTTTAAGAGAGATATTGTATGAAATTGTAACCGAATCAGCAATAAAAGACTATAAAGTGGACGTAGGCTCAATTACGGGCCGAACCACTATAAATCTGTTGTTCATTTACCGCTTTTCTGCTATTTTCAGCTTATATTCTGTACCCGTACCAACGGGTGGTGCTTTCACAATTCTATTACACACACCGGGTGTTAGCGTTCACTTTTTACCGTTAACAGATGCTTACTACGCAAATCATTGGATTATTATTATTAATGTCTAGTGTAGAAAACATTTTGAAAGTATAATATTAATCTTAGCCAGCATAGGTACCATTATAGTATGCCTACTATAGCTGCTATATTAGATAGCAGGTTCTACAACTAAAACCGTACAAGTTTCATATTTGGGAAATGGATTTCCAACAAATGGTCAGGCTAAGGAACTTCCTTTCCTCCTGCCGAATAGGATCGCCTCTGGCTGGGCGTCCCGAGAGACAAACTGCTCTCTGCCAAACAAGGCCGGGTTACCCCTGTAACAGGTAACTCACGAATATGTCATCACCCGGTCCTTTGGGACCTTTATCCAAGCGCTCGGTAACCAACATCACACATCATAAAGAAAGTGTATCCACATGAGTAAGTATCTGGGCTCCATACCATGATACTACCCCTTTCCAGAAGGAAATGACATACCCTAAAGGGCGCGACCCTCATAACCTTGCCGCAACATTCCTGTTTCGACCATTTCCGTGTTGTTGAGGCCCTGACGAAGTCTCGTCCACAAAGCTACGCTTTTTCAAAAAGCCCCGCTTTGGGTCAAACAGATGATCAACCTATGATCACAAAGATAAATGATCAAACAAATGATCATATCACAAATGATCAAACACTGATCATCACACAGCAACACTCAGCATGCCACATTACCAAATTGGGAATATATCGCTGATAACCTTCAATTACATAACCTCTGAGCTCGTACGTCTAAGAGAAGGGTGTTAAGCTAAGAGAATTAATTCTCCGCCACCAACAGATATGTATTTGAAAGAAATCAGCTTTATATCTCAAAGTGTAATGTCAGACATACAATCCATACAAGTCTGTTCCAGGATCGAACAGAACCGAAGGCACTTCTCACGAAGCCCTTGCACATCCGGATAATTTCCAATCATGTCCGGACTTCCCGTCACTAAGGGTGATAAAACCTCTAAATTGGAGATCAACCGATGTAGAGTAACTCGACGGTAATCCTTCCATTTTCAAAAATATTCGGTCTTCAACACCGGTCATCAAATGCGATTCATAACGACGTATCACATATTCGGAATGGGTTATACGACCCCATGGTCCTTTCCCGGCTAACCCGAATAGTGAGCGCTTATTCAAAAATAAGTGTGGCATTCAAATTCATCCAATTCACAACAAATACCCATTCAAGGTAATTATTGATAGTCGGTTATTTAACTAATAATAAAGATGAGCAACATCATCAGATTCCAAATAATTTTCCAAATTATTTTATTTTCCAAAATATCTTTACTAGATATATAATTTCCACACTTAACCATTTGAAAACAATTTCAAATCAATTTCCACATTTCAATTCATCTTTAAAGATAAAATCTCAAAACGGTTCATTTCATATTGGGAAAGCATTTCCATACTTATTTAAAAATAAGTAGTTCACAAATCTATTTATTTTCAACATTTGAAAATATTCGATATACTTAAATCAATATTAAGTATAAATTTCATTCTTTAAGGAAATCATTTACTATAACAACATCTATTTGAGTCAAAACGAATGTTACGTAAAACATCGTTACGACGACTCAAAATCATTAGTATAGGGATTCGAAATTTAGATAGATATATAAATCCCAATACTAGACAAAAAACATTTCCTTTCGGAAACCATTTACTATAACAACAGTGTTATAGTCCACCATTTCCTTCTTCCTCGAAAACGTCTATTTCAACAATGAATGTTGAAATCTATGATTTCGATATTAAACACTTTTGAAAACATCGTTTAAAACAATTAACTTCATTTTCAATGTCACTTTCCCAAAACATTATCCATTTTACTTAATAATATATTCACTGTCCAAAATCGTGAATATACTTCACTAACCAATTTTCAATAATCTCTACATATTTTATTTCAAGAATTATCCACTGTCCAAAATCGTGGATAAAATTCCCTTAATAACCTTCCATATTAAATTCCTCAATTTTGATTGATTTCGAATTTATAAAACAACGTTTATAAATTCTATTTCTATTTTCTAACAACTTCGATTTATAAATTTCTTTTAATGACCCATTCAATTTATAACTCAATGTATACATCAAAAATCCATATTATAAGTTAAATACTTATAATTCATTTATTTAAAAGAAATCGTTCTTTTAAACTTCACAGATTTTAAATCTTATTTCTTATAAGATTTCGTTTATAACCTTATATTCAATAATAACCGAACTACTTTTATAATTCCATTGTTTTGATTTATAAAGTATACATTTTGTTTTATCTCGTCTATGAACCATTCATACTTATTCAAAAATTCCAATTTAACCATTTTATAAATTACTTTACTATTTATACCGAAAATCATCTTTTGGTTATATTTCACAAAAATTATAACTTTTATGACTTTAAAATTTGAACGTTTATAAATCAATTCAAAAATTTAATAAAACGTATATTTTCAAAAATCACTTTAAAAATCTTTTAAAGTAAAAGTCGTTATTTTTAAACTTCAAAACTTGAATCCGATGATGCAACAACACCAATTAGTCAATCACAACAACAAACATCATATATCAATATGATAACATAATATACATCAATATCTGTAAATAAACAAATACTGGTGAGGAATCCAGTTGGATCCCTCCAACCTGTTTCTCTGCATCCACAGACGTTAGCACAATACCCATTCCACTTCGAGGTGGAATATCGCGGTATATGGGTTTTATAAATATCATCCGCTTACTAACGGCGCAATAGGGTCTCATCCGCTATACGAGGCGGGAAATCAACAATCCAATATATACATATGCCAATATGTATATATTGCTATATATATATAGATATATCCTACTATATCTAATATAACATCCAAACAGTCAATCATCAATCAATAACTGTAAAATCCAATTTCATTTTAGTGAGAAAAATCTCACCTTAGCTTTTTATTTTGCAATCCGTTCACTTTAATCCTGATTTGGTTTTCCCGGTTTGACCTTGTATAAATAATGTATAATTTATTAATATTCAATATAAATTGAATAATCAATTTTTCGTTTTGATAGTTTTAAATCAACGAATTTCTCCTTTAATAATTTTATTTAACTATAATTAAATTTTAAACCAATTTTCTCCTTTATTAATTTTTTTCTTCCGGCTTTTGAAAACAACAGCAGTACTCTATCCTACTGTATAGAAATAATATATATCTCCTGATCAAGATTAAAATTGAAATTAACTTAAAACTTTACCTTACTCTCGAATTTGAATGTTGCAGTCGAAGCCATCGCCTTCCCGAGCCTCGCATGCTCAGTCGCGATTTCAACCGAGTCTCCGCCTACTGACATCCCAGTCACCATGAAAACGAGCTCGACACCCAGGCGACGCGATTCTCGCCTTCGACCTTGCTCAACGCCACGAACGCTGCCGCCCGGAGTTCGAACTCGAACCCCTCTTCGTCGCGACCTCCGATCACGAGTCGCCATTGAACTGCGAGACAGCGCCACCATTCCCCTCGCATCGGCACCCACGCGAAACCCTATTCGTGAAATCCTCATTCGAACATCAATCGATGTTTGACCGCGAGCGTGAGGTGATTCGAACTGCGGCCATTAAATTCTGAACGAGGTTGGTTTCGATTAAATGAAGACATGAAGGGGAAGGCTCCGCCACTTTCTTTCTTTTTTTTGAATCTAGAACGAAGAACAGGCTTTCGTTTTGAAAGAAGGGTCGACTCAAGTAATTTTGAACTGGAAATGGAAAAAGATGGGTTTGCGAATTAAATTGAAGAAACGAGGAGATGCCTCTTCTGCCATTTTTATTAGAACGAAATGAATTTGATTTCTATTTGATTTTCGTGTTCGAACATTTTTCTTTCAGCTATTTGATTTTTGAACTGATTAGTTCGATGGATATACATATATTTTTATAAAGATCGATTGCTTTCAAAGGAAGTCACGATAGTGGTACGATATAAGGACACTCACGTGATGAAACAAACGAAGGGAACAAGAACTGATGTTTGCATGCTAGGAAAAACAGGCTACAGTGACAAAAAGTTGTGATGGGAAGGCGGTTGTACTAAAATTTGCCCAGACTAATACAATTATAAATTTGAATTTGAATTCGATATAAATTTCCCACTTTCCAATGCGTTTATCTGTTGTACGACCATACGACAACTCCGAATGCTATGAAATTTGAAATCCGGTAACAATAAAATATTACGGATCCAATGGAACTGGTTTCGTCGAATTCCGAGACTGTGCCTCGGACGGCTATTTTTAAATATTGATTCGAACGATATAATTTCAAAACTGAACAAATTGTTTCCAAATCAATTTCTGAAACTTCAATTGTCTTCAGTATTATCAATAAAAATTTAAAAGCTTCTGAAATGTTTTTCTTCAGCTTAAAATTGAATATTCAAATTTTTATTCAACTTTTCTTAGATTAAACGTTAAAATTAAATTGCCAATTCAGAGTTATATCGGGAATTCAAATTAAATCATCGTTCAAATATTTAAAATTAATTAAATATTTTCAATTTAATTTGTTCAAAATTCAGGGTCGTTACAACAATATATAACCCAAATATACCAAATAGATATCACATATACATCTCATCTCAATGATGAGGCATTCCGTAGGGAAAAATATAGAAGCGCAGTATGTAATCCAAGTTATGTACCTTATTATTAATTATACGAGCAAGTTCGCTCGTATTAAGCAAGCAAAAGCATATAATAATCCGCGTATACATTCAAACGGTCTTCATATGTACCAATGTCAACTTAATTTAGAATATTAGTTACTTATGAAGATATGGAAAGCATATATTAGTTATATAGAGCATATAACATGAATTTTAAACCCAAATGATAACATAAGCATTCATATACGACAAACAACAATCATATACAATAAAACAGTTATACGGCGATTTACAACAAAAGAAACCATTTAATTATTAGTGTTCATCCAATTAATTCACAACGATATGAATTTACATTATCCAATGCCAATATTTAATTTATACACTTCATTTCTTAATAACATTCAATTGGTTTACTTACAATTTACTCACATCTTTTTTATTTACATTCAATTTCATTCAATTCAATATGTTATATTTCAATTGTTTTATTTTACGTTTAGCAACATCTACTATCAATTCATTTAACATCATGTTTAACTTACATTTATCAAAGTTATAAACTATGAACTTTACTTTACATTTTCGCGAACCATTTGAATTATAATGTTCATATCTCCATTTTTATCATCAACACCATTAATGAATTATTTCTGATATCCTTACTTGAGTTTCTTTACAACTTAATTCACATTTGTTTTCATAATTTTATTTAATATAGTTTATAATCATTCTGTAAAAGTCCAACTTCTTATATATGACTTTATCTAAGTTTTTAATTATCTCAAAATTACAAATTCAATTTCAAGATTTCTTTGCAAATTTCTATTCAATTCTATAACCAAATTACAAAGATATTATTTAATTCATTCATCTACTTTCTTAAGTTCCACTTACTTATTCCATTTAGTCATTAATCATTTCATAATATACTAATTAAGCATATAACATTTATTATTACAACTAAATTTCCATTTATATACATTTTAATTACCTTTAAGTTTTGTTTACTTGTGTAATAACCCCTTACATATCCAAATCGTCATTTTAACTTTTAACATTTGGTAAGTCTTATTATATGTTATTAGAATGGAACTTGGTATTATACAAATTAATGGATTCATTTTACTTAATTAGAATGTTCACTATTTTAACTTGTTTAAATTTTCTTTACTTTCAATTTTTAGAGTTGCCAACTTTAACTCTAAAGTTTCTCAAAACATTTGGCTTAGATTGCCTAATTCTCTTATTTTATAGGGACAGTTTGGAACAGGTCCCTAATAAGTTTCAAAATACACAAAAACCCCAGTAAAATAAAGTTTGTAAATTAGGTCCCTAGAATTAAGTTACTGAATAATGACATACACTTATGCAATTATTCAGTGAATAATTACAGACATTTATGCAATTATATCAAAAAATTGCGGAAAATTCCGCAATTATTCATCCGAAAAATTGCGGAAATTTACGCAATTTTTTCAAAAAATTGCGGAAAATTCCGCGATTATTCACCCAAAACATTGCGGAAATTTACGCAATTTTTTCAAAAAGTTGCGGAAAATTCCACAATTATTCACCAAAAAAATCGCATAACTATATGCAATTACTTAGTAACTTAATTCTAGGGACCTAATTTACACACTTTTTTTTACTGGGGTTTTTGTGTATTTTGAAACTTACTAGGGACCTGAGCCTAATATTCACTATTTTATAAGCTCTAGTTATTCAAATATTTCATTTCATTCAAATAATTTGAAGATTATTAATTTAAAGAAATTAAAAGATTTAAATACCGGGTCATTTTAAATCATTTGAAATAAGTATGTATAATTATCTTTTTTGTATATTAAATCATACTTTTGGAGTTTAAACCAAAAATCCATTTATCAAAAAAATTTCGTAGCAAAGCTTCTCAGAAGTCTCCCCACTTTGAGACTCGAAAATGAACGTCGATGATGTTGCGTAGTCATCATTGAAATTATTTTCCAGCGATAGAAGTGGGGAGTACTGAATTCATTCCTTTTAAAATTTATTTAAAAGCAATTTGTATTTGTATATACTTTTAAACAATACTGATACTATTTTTGAAACCTTGAGAACCTTTTTCAGGAACATCGGAATTTAAAATTCTCAAATTCTCAATTTTATATTCATTTTACTTGCAAATTATATTTTTATAAATCACATTTATTAGTTTTATTTTCTTATAATCATATAATAGCTTATATTTTAGGAATATAGACAAATCAAACAATAAATTATAATGATCAATAGTATCATTTCTAACAACCAATTCACACTATATATACCATAATAATTTCTGAAAATTATTCCTTTATATACAAAATCTAATTAGGGTAAAATTATTTCATTTACCCAATTTCAAAACAATACTATGTCGAATTTTTCTGTTCAAATATTTGGAGATCCCTATCAATAACGTTAATTACTCGTATTGACCAGAATCCATAAGCCACTCAACAAATAAACCAACACAATTTAAAACAAATTTTATATTCACTAACAAATACGTGCTAATATCTATTAATACACTCAGACTTATTCTAGGGTGCTACTGACCCTATCTCTAATGAGTTACCCCTCAAAGCCAAGGTTATCGCTAAACAAAAGCTCTGATACCAACTGTGATGACCCACATTTCAGAAGGTTTAAATCGACAATATTCCACACATGTCCGACTTAAACAATCCGGAACATAGATAATCAATGGGGTTAATTAAGAGAAATAAGAAAAGAAGAAGAAAACAAACATAGAATCTCACAGCGGAATGACAAAATATAATATCTAAATAAACAGTTCATGAAGCTGTTTACTATACATTTGATTATTATTTATACAACATTTATCAGAGTTATATATATACAATATAACCAATAAAATAATGCAGCAGAACACACAATGATGGGATAATACTAGTAATAATATACCAAATCTTCGTCTTCGTCCTCCAGAGAATAATCTTCGGTAAGCTAAAAAACTCGGGACTGACCCGAGCGTAATGAAAAGACAAAACACTCGAGTCAGGACTAAAATATTCTTATGTGAGTCAAATCAATATAGCATATAACATGAGTGTAATAGCGTCAGAGATGTTTACGGGATTTCACATCTCCTATCCAGTGTATAACGTGCGTGCAATAACTCAAGAGATGTTACTGGATTTTCCATCTCTTAAGGATCCATCAAAATATTTATATTTAGTAGAATACCATATATATGTAATGTCTAATCAATAAAAAAATATATTTTTCTAGCGTAAAGGCTTTACATTGATCCCCCTTAACGTGTTTTTAAGCATTGGCGTACAGTTTGCATTTGACACCACCAGTATATCGTCGGTAGTCAGGGATGCGCCGTAATATGACAACACTAAACCAAAATCGTGTGAGTCTCGTATAAGAATAAAAGTATGACAAGGCACGTGAGGCAATGACCAAGGTAGGATAATACCAGTCTGGTGGTAACGCATCGTAGCCATGGTCTCCCACCGCGTCCAACACTCCCATAAAATCGAAGGGTGCGCACCAATCAATCATAATGTAAATGATGGTAATACGAAGAAGTGCGTCCGCTCGAGGTAGCTAACCCACTTGGCCGATATGGCTCCTGTTTTAGTCATTTCAAATTGGAACAAGTGCCAGGCTAATCCATTATCATTCTCTTTCTTCAAATCCAGCAAACGACGCCAAATCCAACCACTTCTTTCTGGATCATCACTCCACGTAAACAGTTGTTAAAGTGGTTTCGGTATCGACAGAGAATATGCTCATATTCGACCCTGGTCTCTTTAACAACTGAACGTTGTTTTACACACCGGTTGGTACTTTTACATTTCCAAAACAGTTCATACTTGATATCAAAATATCATATTCGCTTCAAAATCAAATCCACTTCGAAATCATCATATTTACTCAAAATATACAATTTCACTTCAAAAATGATTTTTGCCTCAATATTTCGATTTTGCTTCCAAAATCGTTTCGTATTTCAATTTGGGTTATAACTTCATTTGACCCTATTCGTATTTAAATCCAAGATTTAATTATAAACATTTTACCCCTTGACCAGTTTGAATTTTTGAAAGTAGTTTAAATAGTTTTAAAATAGTTTACATAGTTAAAATAGTTAAAATAGTTTAAATGGTTAAAATAGTTAAAAATAGTTTAAGTATTAAAATGATTTATATAGAAAAATAGTTTGGAAAATCCAAAATGATTTGAATATTTAAAAAGATAAATTTAAGTAGTTTATATCAAAATAATTTATTTGAAAATAGTTTCAAAGTCAAACTGATTCAGTTTCCAAATTTCCAATTCAAATCACTTTAAATTTCCGTTCCGATTAATCGATTCAATTCCGATTTAATCGATTCAATTCCGATTTCAAGTCGAATTTTACTTCGATTCCAAATTAATTTCGATGTCTATTTCAAATTAATTTCAATTCCAATTTCAAATTAGTTTCAATTACAATTCCAAAATAATTTCAATTTCAAATTTTGAACCATTTCGATTTTTATCAATTCCGAGTTCAATTTTCGAAACATTGATTCAAAACACTTAAATCAATTTACTTCCAATACCTGATTTAAAATCCAAATCCTCAAATATAATTCAATTCTGAGCTCAATTTCAAAATAGCTCGATTTCCATAAACTCAATTTCATTTCTTAAAATCAAATCATTTAAATAAATTTCGAATCAAAAGTTTTAAAATCCTTTGATTTAACCAATTCGATGTCCGTATATAATTTCCTATCCTATGACCAAGTGATCAGTTATTTCAATTTAATTTCAGGGATGGATATATATCATTTCAACCCAAATCACAGTGTCATAGGTATATATTATTTCAACCTATTTCTTATTTTATTCAAAATAGTTCAATTTACAGTTTTATATACTATAAATAATATACAGGATGATAACAGGAAATATCAAAATAAATAAACATCCAAATCATCCAAAACATCAATCAATAGCATCCATCACAATCAATATCCAAATCAGCCAATAATTCACAACACTTCCATAGTTATCAATATCACGTATTTTACCGGCAATTAAATTCCAATTTCAAATTTAACCGTCAATTTTAATTTTTAACAGTTAATTCGAATGACAATTAAATTTATCAAACAATGATCAATAAATTTATATCACTCCATAATTTCAAATTTAACTAGCATAAAAATATTTTAGTGCGTTGTGAGCGTTATAAAACACTCACTTTGAGTTTTCAATTTTAAATCAAATCGAACAATGTTCGATTTAACCTAAAACTTTAGTTAGCTCCTGTCGTCTCCAAATCAGTTCTAGAGCATAATGCTCGTTCCCACGATTCCATCGCCACTTGTTTCGTCAAATTCCGGCCTCGTATGAAATAGTTATGCTATTTTAAAGATTACCTAAATTTAATATAAATTAATTTACAATTTCAAATTTTATTTTTACCCTCAATTCAATCTCGGCCATTGAATCCATGCCAAACAGATCAGGGCCATACCTACTTTCCTTCTCTATCTCTAAAATTCACGTTTCTTCTACCATCCACGAAAACCCACGGCCGCCACTATACTTCGATTGCCGCTACTAATCCTTTCACCTAGGAGCCGATCGAAGACCATCACCAGTTGCGCCCCACCTAACTCTCCCCCATGCTTGAAACCTTGCTGAGCTGGGCTTCCCCATGGTCGAGATAATTGCACATGAAAACGTGACGTTCAAGGATGAATCGCCATCGATCCACCACGTAATTCTCGATAACAGCCGTTCATATTGTAAAGCTTGACGAGCTCTACGATTATGCAGTTGGAGGTTTTTCGAATTAATGAGTGGATTTGGGAGAATTTAAGGTGGAAGATAATCATTTTTTGGCCATTGGAATAATAGTTGCGGCTACATATCTTTTCCACTAGGGTTTGGTGACTGTGCATACATATACGTGAATATATAATATTTTAATATTATTTTGATTATTCACGTGCTTTTCCGTACGAACTCCAAACAAAGCATGCCGGCTGGCGTTTATAATAATTTACCCCTATTTCGAATACAATGGAACAAGTCTCGGGGCCTAATTTGATCATATGGAGAAGATAGCTTTTTGGACCCAATTATTATATTGAATTTTCGATATTAAATTCGACGCGTTTCTATTCTGTACGACCAAACGATAACCCCAAATGATATGAAATTTGAAATCCGATAATAATACACTATTACGGATCCAATGGAACTAGTTTCGTCGAAATCCAATACTGTGGCCGGAAGGCTATTTTTACTCGTCAATTAAAATATAAAATTTTCAAATTTTGTATTAATCGCTTAAATTCAATTTTTAATTATGGACAATATTCACTGTCATTTAAATAAAATTTAAATCAACTTCCGATATCATTTCATATTCAAAATTCAATTATTTAAATAATTTCCAATATTAAATTTAACAATTTAATTATCCTATAAATCAATATAAATAAATCATTAAGTTCTAAATAAATTTTAGTTACCAACATCATTTTATTTCTATCTAAATAATTCCCAATTATTATTCAACCTCGGTTATTGATTATAAACCCAATTAATATATAGAATTTCATTTCAATACTCGGTATCGTCAAATCTTCGAAATTACTTTATTTTAAAATTTATTCAAGTTCATATTCAATAACTATATTAATAAGTCATTAAAAATTTATTTTTAACCATTTTTATTCATTAGTTACACCAAAAATGTGACGCCCCACCTCAATACCCACGCTAGCCAAGAACATTAAGGTGTAATGCTGTCAACTAGCACAGAGAATAAGGCTGTTGAGGAGCGACCATCCGTGTAACTTCTTTGTGCGAGTTCCGATATGTCAGATAGAATAACATGCATAAGAGGAAGTCCGACATACCGACACAAACTCAAAGCTATCACACGGTGACTATATATGATCTTCGGAAACAAACATAGAAATAAACATAACCTAATCGGTCATAAACATCCATATCACAAAGGCGGAAAAAGATATGAATATATATATAACACATGAAAGTGTACATCAGAGTAGTGGTTAGAAAGACCCACGATAATACAAAAGAATAGCAACACGTGCTATACAAAAGAATAAGTACACTACATAGAGTCTATATCTCAAATGTGTACATCCAAAAACTACTAATCTAAGTAGTTAGCCAAAAGTCAGAATAATCCCAGAAGAGAAGTCAAGCAGAAGCACCTGTAACATCTCGGTCTGACCCGAGTATTATTTATAAGAAAATAATAAACGGATCAGTATAGCTATAAATATCAGATGATATGGTATAGAATAAATGATATGGCATGAACAGATAACAACCATAACGGCATACTACTATAAGTATGTAAATGATAATCAACAAGAGATTAATCAATATCACAAGAATCTTTCTAAAAGATAAAATAGGGTATCATACCCTAAACTTGTATTCATAACAAGTCAATGACACAAAAATTCACCAATGCACAAAAATTGATAAAACTTATCAATGAAAATCATGAAAATTGGTGAAGCACAAATTCCAGAAATCAACACACGAAATCCAGAAATCATATAAAGGGGGAAGGCCTATGAGCCCAATGCTCCACGAATGGTCCGAAGACCTATGAGCCGAATGCTCCACGAACGGTCCGAAGACCTATGAGCCGAATGCTCCACGAATGGTCCGAAGACCTATGATCCGAATGCTCCACGGATGTGAGTGGAAACATCACACAAACGAGATCTAGTCTCCCTCGCAGACAAAAAGACATCGCTCAATCGCTAGTCTAAATCAAATCACAAAAATGATCGACATGATCATCAAGAAGTGTCAATCACACCAAGCTAGTAAATATATGAGTTTAGCTTCATGTCCCATAACCACTTGCTTAACTTAAATATTTACGAAGAAACTGTAGATCTTCACTAGAAAATTGTCACAAAAAGGTTCAATCGAACAAGTCCAAGAATTAACCGACGAAGTGAACGCAAGCGTTTCGTACCACTTGTTTTACTAAGCCGTTTAATTAGATTTCACATCCGAGTGAAGTAAAGGCTTGTATATACTAGTAGATTGGAAAACGGTTTGAGAAAAAGAGCTTTGTAGTAAAATAGTGTTGAAATCGCTTGGATGAAAGTGTTTTGATATTCTCTACTAGTATTGAAGCCTTCACATTTTTAAAGTGACAAGTCACAAAATGATTGTTGAAACAAATCGCATCACAAAATTTCACATTCGAAGACGTGAGAAAAATCCAAGGAAATCAGTTCCAAAACCATCATAGTAGAAATATAATTGCGACCTAACGTGGTCGAATTAAAGTGCAACGACTTTAAGTCAAATAGGTCGAACGACCTAAGGGTAGAATGCCGTGCGACCTAGCAGAAGAACAGGTCGAGCGACCTAGTGAATACAGGTCAAACGACCTAAGTGTAAAAAGGCGAGCGACTTAACGTCTTAACAAAGCCATGCGACCTAACGTGCTACGACCTAGTGGTCGAGCGATGTAAGAAGTCATATGACCTAACGTCTTAACAAGGCTGTGCGACCTAACAGAGAACAGCACGACCAGTGAGCGACCTAGGGGCCAGCGACCTAAAACATAACAGGTCGAGCGACCTAAGGGAAGAGCTAGGAATGCGACCTAACTATAATAAGGTCTAACAACCTAAAGTTACTGGGGTCTTGCGACCTACGACCTAATGGTGAAAACGACCTAAATTACGTGAGCGACCTAAAGGGAACAGGTCGAACGACCTAGTGGATGAGCGACCAAACCAGGTCGAGAAAAGGAAAGGCGCGACCTAAGTGTTTGTGAGGTCGAGCGACCTAAGGGATAAGAGACTCGCGACCTAAAGACTCGCGACCTAAAGCGAACAACCTAACAGTTTTCCAGATGCTTCAATGGTCAAGCGACCTAAGGGATAAGAGACTCGCGACCTAAAGACTCGCGACCTAAAGCGAACGACCTAACAGTTCACCAGATGCTTCAATGGTCAAGCGACCTAAGGCGAGCGACCTAAATATTCAAGGTAGAACGACCTAAGCCTTAGCGACCTAAGGAAGTGTACGACCTAAGCCCAAAACGAGCTTATATTTGAAGGCAGCACGCCAGAGCGACTTAAAAGAGATGGGGTCAAACGACCCAATGTCTCGCGACCTAAAGCCAATGCGACCTACGACCTAAGTGCCAATGCGACCTATGTTGGCCGAGAGCTACGCAGAACAGTTGATGGCATAGGAAGAGCGATCTAAGCCCAGTTTTTGTCAAAACACACGAAAATTTGGGATTTTCACCAATTCAATCCAAACCAAATGCAAATGTTCATGCTAAAATGATAGGGAGTCATTCCCAACAGTCCAAGATAGTTATAGACGAGATTATGAGATAAAAATCTCACCTTTTCATGGAAATTGATGAAGATGAGGCTTGAGAGCAAAGCAAGAATCACAACAAGCTTGGATCTATGTTTTCACTTGAATTCGGAGAAGATGTTGGATTAGCAATGAAGATTAAAGCTTTGGAGTTTTAATTTCCCATTCCCTCCACCATTTTTGAAGAAGCTTTGATGTTTTAGAAATGAAGAATGAAGTTGTGAAGAGAGGAAGGAGGTTGGGCTGAGGTAGTGAAGGGTTCAGCCCCAAACCAAAGCTCAAAGCAAAAAGTGACGAAAATTTCACTATCTCCAAACATATCGAAGTTTACACTCAGAAAGATCGCAAATGTCATTTTGAACTCAATGGGAGTGATCTCGAGTCCTAATTTGACTATATGCAAAAAGTAGCTTTTCGGACTAACATCCGACTAACGATAAAATATTTAAATAAAATATTTAAATATAAAATCGATAAATATGCGGGTTGTTACAGACTCCCCTCCTTAAAGAAATTGCGTCCTCGCAATATATAAGACGGAAATAAAAAGTAACAACCATAAAAGCATATTAACACAAAAGAAATTTGAAACAAGAAGTTCACCATAAAGAGCATGAAAGAGTAAGTCCGAACGTGTTCGCTCGATAAATCCTCTAGATTTCCCAAGAGCAATCTTTGGGATTTTTGAGAACCATTGAACTTTCACAAGAAAAACATCTTTATTTCGAAGGCGCTCAACCTCCGAAGCGATGATGTGAATAGAATGTTGCTCATAAGTCAAATAGGCGAAACTTCAACTTCCACAATAACACCGGGCTCAAGAATAAAAATCGGAATCCCAAAGGCATTTCCGTAAATAAAAGACGTGATAAAACGTCATGAATAACAGAAAATTGAGTCGATGCAACGGCGTAGCACAAAAAGCGATACGCCAAAGAAACTGGAAACTTGAATAACTCCGAACACCGACGTAGTACAATAACGGTACGTCCAATGAACGGAAACTCAAATAATTCGAAACACCATAAAAGAACACCGGACGCGAGTCCATAAAAGAAATGAGACGAAGCTCAACAAAACAAAGTACATCGAAACGTCCGATGAATTTGGTAGAAAGATCATAAAATACAAGGAACTTGAGCCAACGGGGTTGACGCAAATTAAGTTCCTTATGAGAAATAAATATTCCAAAGATTTATGATCCGAGGTGGAGAACAAATTTCCCCACCGAAAACAATGATGCCATCAAATTGGACCAAAATCACAAAGGAAAAACGGGAATCTGCTTAGCAGATTAAAAATGTCGAAGATGAATAGCCCACACGGGACAAAGGATATGGCTTCGTAGTAATTAAGCCAATCCTTACAAAAGTCAATTCCGAAGCATAAGTAAAAATTGGCTCGGAAAGAAAAATCACATAAAATAATTTCGACATAAATAAAAAGCAAATTGAGTGTTGCGGATCCACCAACCGGATTCGCAATCCTCAAAGAAGTCAACAAGCCCAAAAATGTTTAAAGAAAATGAATCACAAGTTCTTTTGATAAAAATAATGAGATGAACTCATATCAAAAAGAACTTGAATAAGAAAATCACAAAATAAATGTCATCAAGGATGGAATGAGGAGTACCTCGACCACGAGAAGTGTCACTATGCGCATTTAGCTTTCCCTCCCTCCTACTTTGAAGTTTGGGACAAGAAGATATATGGTGACCCGAATCTTTGCAATAGTGACAATGAAGGAGTTTCGGACACTCCCTCGCATAGTGGTCCAAGGAACCACAATTGTAGCATTGCCCACTGCTAAAGGTAGGGGTCTTTGCTACCGAAGTCTCTTGCTTTCCTTTCTTATTGGGGTTGGGACCTTTGAACATAATAGGCCTCTTCATATTATTGTTGAAGTTCTGTTTGGCACCCACAACTTCAACATCACACTCTCTATCGGCCTCTTCAAGACGAAGAGCGATATCAATAAGCTGATCAAAAGAGACTTCTAATTTCAGAAGTAATGGCTTCTTGAGATTTTTGTTTAAGCCATAGACGAATCTTTGATTCTTCTTCAATGGGGTGTTGATGTATTCAACCCCATATTTAGACAGTGACTCGAAGGATGCGACATAATCTGTCACAGAGGATTCACCTTGAACAAGGTCTATGAAACGAAGAGCCAATGTTACTTTCTCAGCTTCTGGTACGAATTTTAATTCGAAGCGTTCCCGGAATTGCTCCCAGTTGAGATCTGCTTCATTAATTTCAGAAATAAGAAGTTCGTACCAATCCAATGCTCTCGCTTGGAGCATACTGGAAGCCACCTGAACACGGTGAAGATCGACAAGATTCATGCGAGAAAAGATTCGATCGCATGTTCTTAACCAAGCCTGGACCTCGATAATAGTTTCAGAACCTTTGAATGGTTTCCCACCCAAGTTGGTATAATCGTTGCACAAGCGTGCAAACCCAGACTTAGGATGAGTAGGTTCCGGATTAGGGCCAGCTACCTGAGCATTCTTTACTAAATCAAGAAGCTGTTGAGCAGTCATAAAAACTCCATCTTGGGGAGTGACAGTAGATGGTCCGGCTCTAGGACGACCTGGTCTAGACATTCTCTCCTTAAGAAAGAGAGAAGAATAAAAGTTATTCTCCAAATAAATATCAAGCAAATCTTGATAGATAAAACAAGGATTCGTATAAGATAAATCGGTACGAAGACTCGAATTAAATCCTAAGGCACGACTCCTAAGTTGGACTTAGGACGATGATCCTTGTTAAGTTATTCTACATTGTTCCGAAGTTTCTCTCTGATACCAAGCTGTGACGCCCCACCTCAATACCCACGCTAGCCAAGAACATTAAGGTGTAATGCTGTCAACTAGCACGGAGAATAAGGCTGTTGAGGAGCGACCATCCGTGTAACTTCTTTGTGCGAGTACCGATATGTCAGATAGAATAACATGCATAAGAGGAAGTCCGACATACCGACACAAACTCAAAGCTACCACACAGTGACTATATATGATCTTCGGAAACAAACATAGAAATGAACATAACCTAATCGGTCACAGACATCCATATCACAAAGGCGGAAAAAGATATGAATAAATATATATATAACACATGAAAGTGTACATCAGAGTAGTGGTCAGAAAGACCCACGATAATACAAAAGAATAGCAACACGTGCTATACAAAAGAATAAGTACACTACATAGAGTCTATATCTCAAATGTGTACATCCAAAAACTACTAATCTAAGTAGTTAGCCAAAAGTCAGAATAATCCCAGAAGAGAAGTCAAGCAGAAGCACCTGTAACATCTCGGTCTGACCCGAGTATTATTTATAAGAAAATAATAAACGGATCAGTCTAGCTATAAATATCAGATGATATGGTATAGAATAAATGATATGGCATGAACATATAACAACCATAATGGCATACTACTATAAGTATGTAAATGATAATCAAGAAGAGATTAATCAATATCACAAGAATCTTCTCAAAGATAAAATAGGGTATCATACCCTAAACTTTTATTCATAACAACTCAATGACACACAAATTCACCAATGCACAAAAATTGATAAAACTTATCAATGAAAATCACAAAAATTGGTGAAGCACAAATTCCAGAAATCAACACACGAAATCCAGAAATCATATAAAGGGGGAAGGCCTATGAGCCGAATGCTCCACGAATGGTCCGAATACCTATGAGCCTAATGCTCCACGAACGGTCCGAAGACCTATGAGCCGAATGCTCCACGAATGGTCCGAAGACCTATGAGCTGAATGCTCCACGGATGTGAGTGGAAACATCACACAAACGAGGTCTAGTCTCCCTCGCAGACAAAAAGACATCGCTCAATCGCTAGTCTAAATCAAATCACAAAAATGATCGTCATGATCATCAAGAAGTGTCAATCACACCAAGCTAGTAAATATATGAGTTTAGCTTCATGTCCCATAACCACTTGCTTAACTTAAATATTTACGAACAAACTGTAGATCTTCACTAGAAAATTGTCACAAAAAGGTTCAATCGAACAAGTCCAAGAATTAAACGACGAAGTGAACACAAGCGTTTCATACCACTTGTTTTACTAAGCCGTTTAATTAGATTTCTCATCCGAGTGAAGTAAAGGCTTGTATATACTAGTAGATTGGAAAACGGTTTGAGAAAAAGAGCTTTGTAGTAAAATAGTGTTGAAATTGCTTGGATGAAAGAGTTTTGATATTCTCTACTAGTATTGAAGCCTTCACATTTTTAAAGTGACAAGTCACAAAACGATTGTTGAAACAAATCGCATCACAAAATTTCACATTCGAAGACGTGAGAAAAATCCAAGGAAATCAGTTCCAAAACCATCATAGTAGAAATATACTTGCGACCTAACGTGGTCGAATTAAAGTGCAACGACTTTAAGTCAAATAGGTCGAATGACCTAAGGGTAGAATGCCGTGTGACATAGTAGAAGAACAGGTCGAGCGACCTAGTGAACTACAGGTCAAACGACCTAAGTGTAAAAAGGCGAGCGACTTAACGTCTTAACAAAGCCATGCGACCTAACGTGCTACGACCTAGTGGTCGAGCGATGTAAGAAGTCATACGACCTAACGTCTTAACAAGGCTGTGCGACCTAACAGAGAACAGCACGACCAAACGAGGCGACCTAGCTAAGTGAGCGACCTAGGGGCCAGCGACCTAAAACATAACAGGTCAAGCGACCTAAGGGAAGAGTTAGGCATGCAACCTAACTGTAATAAGGTCTAACGACCAAAAGAAATAAGGTCTAACGACCTAAAGGTACTGGGGTCTTGCGACCTACGACCTAATGGTGCAAACGACCTAAATTAGGCGAGTGACCTAAAGGGAACAGGTCGAACGACCTAGTGGATGAGCGACCTAACAAGGTCGAGAAAAGGAAAGGCGCGACCTAAGTGTTTGTGAGGTCGAGCGACCTAAGGGATAAGAGACTCGCGACCTAAAGCGAACGACCTAACAGTTCACCAGATGCTTCAATGGTCAAGCGACCTAAGGGATAAGAGACTCACGACCTAAAGACTTGCGACCTAAAGACTCGCGACCTAAAGCGAACGACCTAACAGTTCACCAGATGCTTCAATGGTCAAGCGACCTAAGGCGAGCGACCTAAATATTCAAGGCAGAACGACCTAAGCCTTAGCGACCTAAGGAACTGTACGACCTAAGCCCAGAACGAGCTTATATTTGAAGGCAGCACGCCAAAGCGACTTAAAAGAGATTGGGTCAAACGACCCAATGTCTCGCGACCTAAAGCCAATGCGACCTACGACCTAAGTGCCGATGCGACCTATGTTGGCCGAGAGCTACGCAGAACAGTTGATGGCATAGGTAGAGCGACCTAAGCCCAGTTTTTGTCAAAACACATGAAAATTTGGGATTTTCACCAATTCAATCCAAACCAAATACAAATGTTCATGCTAAAGTGATAGGGAGTCATTCCCAACAGTCCAAGATAGTTATAGACGGGATTGTGAGATAAAAATCTCACCTTTTCATGGAAATTGATGAAGATGAGGCTTGAGAGCAAAGCAAGAATCACAACAAGCTTGGATCTATGTTTTCACTTGAATTCGGAGAAGATGTTGGATTAGCAATGAAGATTAAAGATTTGGAGTTTTAATTTCCCATTCCCTCCACCATTTTTGAAGAAGCTTTGATGTTTTAGAAATGAAGAATGAAGTTGTGAAGAGAGGAAGGGGGTTGGGCTGAGGTAGTTAAGGGTTCAGCCCCAAACCAAAGCTCAAAGCAAAAAGTGACGAATCACTATCTCCAAACATATCGAAGTTTACACTCAAAAAGATCGCAAACGTCATTTTGAACTCAATGGGAGTGGTCTCGAGTCCTAATTTGACTGTATGCAAAAAGTAGATTTTCAGACTAACATCCGACTAACGATAAAATATTTAAATATAAAATCGATAAATATGCGGGTTGTTACAAAAAAATTTAAAATAATTAAAAATACTGGTCGATAAAGAGAAACCCGGCAGTCCTTTGGTCATCACCCTTGATTTTCTGGAAATTCGCACATTGGTTGTCATGGATAGATATAGCCTTCTTCATTCCCTTCCACTAGAATACCTGCTTCATATCTCAAAGGCACTACTTCTACTACATCCTTTTTTGAATTACCCTAAGGATTAGTGGCAAGTTGCCCTTGCACTTCAAAGATCTTCGTCTTCGATTCCATCATCTTCTAGATGTTTTCCAATTCAAACGTTTACATTGGTTTGAAGTTGTCTTTGTATAAATCATGCTTATCTGATCCCGGTCTCTTCGAAACAACATTCGATAATTTTAAAATGGGTCAAGTTATCAATAGTGGAAAAATCCACTATTTGGGTGTAAGTATAGGTTCGCATACGAAAACTAAGACATCCTATGCTTATCCCCAATTTTCAATTTCAAACAGTACTATCTCTTGATTAACAATGAAGTCAGACAAGATAGAAAACTATCCTTGCTTGGATGTTATTCTTATTTCTCGGGACAGAGATAGGTTTCCATACCTCGGAATTTAGTGTCAAGAATACAATGAAGTATCTTCCATATACTTAATTAATCTTGACCCATTTATCGAAATTAACTCTCTTATACTTATCATGTTTCTGACATTTCGACTGCTCTAACCCTTACCTAGAAAATCTATTTCTAGAGCTCACAAATAGAGAAAAAAGTCTACTCATCAGCTTTTAGTGCTAAATACAAGATGACTTACTTTCAATAAATGTCAACGTTTTAGCACTACTTTTCATATGTGTTTGACTACTTAATAGCACAGACAAAGATATACCTTGCTTTTAAAACATTCTTATCGGTAATAGTTGTTCTTAAACAAAACCCAATTTATGAAATGTCAGAAATAGTTGCTCTTAAAATTCCTTCTGTTTGGCTACTTAATTTTAAAATTAAGTAGCCAAACACATTTCGTAAATCGTCAATAAATGTCAGATATCCCTTGTATTTCATAAATAGAAAGTCTCTTATACTTAACATGTTTCAGAAATAGTTGCTCTTAAAATTCCTTTTTAATACTTATAATATATTTTTAAAGACTTTTCAAAAATATCTAAAGTTGAAACTCTTTTTAGTTTACACAAAAATTATCGATTTACGAAATACATCCATAGCAACTATCGCTATATGAACAATAACATTTAAACTTGTTTTATAAATCAAAATAGCCTTTTAATTATTTCCTTCTATATTTAAATCACTTAAAAACTTCATATAAAGGTTTGAAAATAAAAGATAAAGTGTTACAACCCGAATTCTCGACGTCCGAAAATCGACATTAATACGTCCACTGTATTGCATGCCAAACAATCAGATGCTGAGAATACCAGATCATTAGGGAAAGAAGAAAGAGGTAGGAGAAGAAAATAGAAATAAAAACACGGAATCTCACAATCGCAGCGGAACAATATATAATAGTTAACAACTGATCTTTATACAAGAACTATAACTGTTTTTATACATTACATCATTAGAGTACAACACAAAACAATAGCACAAAACTGGACAGTTATAATAACGTGTCCTCCAAAGAACTGTATATACAGTATACCATACACAGCGGAATATAAATCAGAAACTTGATATACATCTTCGTCATCTAGCTCGTCTCTTGAGCTCCATAGCATCCTATCCTATATCTGCAATACTCGGTCTGACTCGGGCATTATAATAAAATAACACCCGAGTCAGTCTGGAAAACTAGCATGGGAAAAACACACTCAATTTTAATTATTAAAGTGTAATAACCCGCATATTTTATGATTATATATTTAAATGTTTTATTTAAATATAGCATCGTTTGTTGAATTTAAAGTCTGAAATGTGAGTTTTTGTAAACAGTCGAATCTGGACTCGAGACCACTTCCATTGAGTTCAAAACGACATTTACAACTTGTTTGAATATAAACATCGATATGTTTGGAGTTGATTAGGATTTTGGTATTTTCATTTGGGCTTTGGGTTTGGTTCTATTCCACTAACCCAATAATAGAACCCAAACTCTTCTCCCAAATACCCTAACTCCTCTCCCTTTCATTCATTCTACTCATAATAATTCCTAACGCTCAACCTAAAGAAAAAATGGGGGAAAGAGGGGAGATTAGAAATTCTTAAGCCCTAGTTTTCTTAGGAAATTCAAGTCCTAGTTCTAAAATCAAGGAGAAGCTTAGGTAAGCATCTTCTTCATCTTCTCCATCTCAATCTCTCTTCAATTTTCAGAATTCCCTATAACCCAACTTAGGAAATTCATTTCATTTGATAATAGATTGAAGATTCTAGAGGTGTTGTTGAAGAGAATTCAATCTTAGCTTGTTTTAGAACTTTTCATTTCTATATTTGGGTTTAAAGGTGAGTTCTCGAACTCACATCTATGTCTATAGCTTTCATTGTTGTTAGGTATGAATTCCTAACATCTATTTCATGTAAAATTGCTTTTGATTTGAATTGATTTGGTGCATTTTCCAATTTTGGTATTTTGAAGTCAAAATCTTTAAAGATCCTATCTTGGATGTTTGGACATGTTATTTAGGGTGTATCGAAGAGCCTATAAGGCTGGGTTGTCCCTTGGCATAATTCCCTAGCCTTCATCGCTCGTCCGATCGCTTCCGAACCGATTTGGCCATCAATGGCCTAAGCAAACCGTTGCCCAGTATAGGCAACCAGACGTCTGGTTGAAGAACTCAAACATCTAGTTAGGGCTACAGAAGAAAAAAAAGTATGGCAGAAGAAAAAAATGGCAGAGCCTTGGATCAGACGTCTGGTCCAAACCAACCAGATGTCTGGGAGGCTTCTGAAATTAAAAAAGAAAATGGGGAAAAGAAAAAAATTTCCCAAACCCCAGGTTAGACGTCTGGCCAATCCAACCAGACGTCTGGTCCTGTGCAATTTTGCCTATTTGCCTATTTTTGAGCGGATTTTCAATTTTTATCGATCTTTGTTGTTCCGGATAGTTGTTGTCGTTAATTATCGACTTTTTTGGCTTCATTTATGGATTTTTGGGAATACCCATTTGATGGATTTGACATCGATTTTCATGGTTTTAATTCACGTCGTTGAATGTGGAATTTTGGTGATAGATTGTTTTTGCAATCATTTCTGTGATTTGTCACTTTAAAATACAAAGGTTTTTATACTAGTAGTAAATACAAAAAACTCCTTCACAAAAATGATTTCAATACTATTTTTAATACAAAGCTCGTTTTTAAAATCGTTTTCCAACCTATTAGTATATACAAACCTTTACCTCATTCGTATGAGAAATCTAATTAAACAACTTTGCAAAACAAGTGGTATGAAACGCTTGCGTTTACGTCGTCGGTTAATTCTTGGACTTGTTCGATTGAAATCTCGTGATGATTTTAAAGTGGAAATCTACAATTTGTTCGTAAATATTTAAGTTAAGCCAGTGGTTATGGGACATGAAGCTAAACTCATCTATTTACTAGCTTAGTGTAATTTACACTTATTATTGATCAATAAAGATCATTTGGGATTTTGACTAGCAATATGCGATGTCTCTTTGTCCGCGTGGGGGACTATACCCCGTTCTATAGAGCTTCTATGACAACCCGGAATTTTCGAGCAATATCAAATTAATAATCTGTATTTAAATATTAAATTGATTTGATATATCTTTGTTAATGAGATTTAAATTGATCTTTTATTTAATTGGTGAATTTTATCTTTTAAAATTAATTGATTGTTTTCTATTTATATATGTATATATGCTTGTATATATTGTAAATAGGGAAGCTTTGTTTTAAAATTTAATAAATAAATTATGTTTTCAAATTTCTAACATACGTTTTAGTGATTTGGAAATTTTGATTTATTTAATATTAAGATTTTCAAAGTTATTTAATAAATAACTATATGGTTTTAAATACTTAAGATAAATGTTTAAATAGTTTAAAACTTATTCTAGTTTAAGTATAAATTTAAATTTATTAAAGATTTGTTCTATTTCTTTTTAGGGGTTTTTAGGCTCAAGGAAAAAATTAAAGAAATATTTAGTTTCAGGGACAAGAAGTTTGTTTTTTAGGCTGAATGATACTTTTTGGTGTAAATCGCAGAATGATAGTTGTAACTATCATTTTCAGTTCACACTAAAAAGTGTCCTTCAAACTAAAAAGCAAACTTGTTGTCCCTAAGACTAAATTTTTTTGCAACTTCTTCCTTGTGCCTATTTACCTCTTCTTTTTAAGTATAGTTTGATAAATATGATTTGGAATATATATAAGTTTTAAATACAATTTTTCAAATGATACATTAATATATATAATTTCTTTTATAATCATTTCAAATGGATAAATGTGTTATTTTTAAATTATATTAATAAAATAAAATGTACATATAGAGATACAAGTCTATAAGTATTAAGTTAGAAATAAAACAAGTATACATAAGATAAGTTATATTGTTTTGTAGGCTTGCATAGGATAAGCATGTAAACTTCTGAGAACAAACAATATAATCAGGTATGTACTTGCCAAAGAAGGAATAACCTAGCATCTGTAGGCTTGCATTTGAAAAAAAAAGATATATCAAAGTGTAAAGACAGTACAAAAATATATATACAAGTTTTGTACAAAACAATATATAAGATATATATGAAAGGTGAGTACAAACAAGACAAGCATTTAATGCTAGCCAATACATTTCATATCAGCTGCTAAAACTAAATTATCAGCCACCATAGAAATAGAAATCTACTGAGGCAAACTAACCAAAAAAAAATATCTCTAATCTAAATTAGTACGAACAAAAATTATATATGTTGTATTGTACAAAGTATGATCACTGTTGTACAAAAATATAATATCACCTTGTACAAATGGTTTCTCCTATAAGCTATCTTTTATATATATCAATCTTCATATCAGTTTCGAGTATAATCTGAAGTAAGCTTCATTTAAAAACTTAAATAAAACATTCAACATCAACTAAGCAACTCAACAGACCTGAGAATCAAAAGAAGAGGTTTTATCTTCCAGTTCTCAACTTGTTTTCAAATAAAGCAACTCTGTTCAATTCTGCTTCTTAAATCCTGGTGAGTAACATCACTTTTAGAAACTTAAGTAACAAATTTATGCACATATAAATTACTGTGTGATGATTTCTTTGCATATTTGTATATATGCAAGCTTGTGTGTATTTTAGTTGATCTGGTTATGGTTGTTTTATTTTAAGCCTTTGTTCTTTAAACTGTGAGTAGCACCATTTTCTTAAAATTTAAAAGATGAAAATCTATCACAAACACATCTCTAAATAAGTATGGTAGTGTATATATTTATATATAACTTTTCTATGAACACTTGAATACTGGAAATAATGGTTCAGGCTGTTGATCATGTGCTCTCTGTCCTGTGAACTTTAACTTAAGCTTTGATCTTAAAAATCATTTCCACTTGATTTACTCGATGGTAGGGCTTAGCATTGAAACAAATATTGTTAGTTATAACATATACTCAAAATACAAATTAATTTAAGTTGAATAAATTTTGAAATGCTTCTGGAAACCAAAGAAGAAACTGAGCAACTCAAATTTGTCAAAATACAAATTTCTTGTTTCACAAATTCAGGTGTGTGGGTTGATTTCACATACATAAATATGATTTTTGAATCAAGAATTCGAATTTTTAAGGTTGGGAATTTAGAGCAGTTTGAGTTCGACTGTTTTGGGCTTTTTGAGTTGCCGTGGGTGATCTAGTCGACTAGAGGGGTCGAGTTTTTGCCTGGAGGTGGAGGTGCGAACAGGGTAGCTCGGAAAATTGACGCGGTGGTGGATAGAAGGCGGTGGTGGCGGTGGCAAAAGTTTAAAGTTTTTAAAACCTAGTTTGGTGAGGTCTGACATTTTCGTCTCGTTCTCCGCCTAAGATGGATCGAGTGTAGCGAGCTTCGGGGTGATGGAAGCTGGGCCGATGACGAGGCCATGGCCCGAGGTGATGGCTCTCAGGTGGTCGGAGCGTCGAGTATGAATCGATGACAGGTTGTGGAGTTGAGGCCAGTGTGTATTTCCATGTTTAGATTTTAACTCAAATTCGAGTTCGAGTCGAACTGGAGGGTTTTTGATGGTCGTTGTCAGGTCGGGGGATGATAGTCGACTTGAGGGGAGAGTCGGCGATGATCGGAGTCTCGCCGTGGATGGTGCAGGGTGCAAGGTGCATTGTCTATTGGTGATCTGGAGGTGCTGTTTTTTTTCGATGGAACTTGGGTTTTCATCGAGTTGTTCGAGTAGTTTACTCAAAGTGGATTGGGGTTTGACTTGGGGCAATTTTGGTTTGCTCGAGTATGGGTTGGTTACAGGTTTTGATAAAACCTGTCACTGGTTTGTTTTAAATAAATTTAAAGGTTGAGTTGATAAATTTAAACAAGTTTGAATCTAGTGTGAAGTTTAGATTCAAATGAGCTTTGAATCTTAAAGTTTTAAAATGAATTTAAAGTAAATAAACCTTGTTTTAAATTCAAATTTGTTAATGCTTTTAAAGTGGTGTTGAAGTCAAACAAGGGATTAAATCTGAAAGAAAATTCCAGTCAAGTTTTATAGCCTAGTGTTAAGTAAAATTAAATTCCAGATTTTGAAAAGAGAGGAAGTTTATGAATTTAAACATTTTTAAATAAGTTTAAATATTTTGAATTTAAGGGAAATTTGATTTAAAATTCTTTCATAACAAATAAATTTCTTTAATTTGTAATTTAAAGATTTTAAAAAGTTTGTTTATAATTGATTTAAAGTTCAATTAGTATTCATTTTAAACTTGTGGTTTAGAATGAAATTTCAAAGATAAATTTGAAATAAATGTTATCAAACATATTGTAAGTGAAAATTTAATCAATGATAAAAATAAGTTTACTTTAAGAAATGAAGATTTAAGAATTATATTCATTAACCATTAAGACAAATTAGAATAGATAATGGATAATTTATATCAATTAAATTAGTAATTATAAGTTGAATATATTAATTCAATTTTAAATAATGAAATAAGAAATTAATATGTAATTAAGAATCATAGATTAGACTTTAATTAATTAATGAATAGTTAGTTGAACTTATAATTAATAATGATTAGTGTAAGTTAATTATTTTAGAAAAGTAATAAAATAAATGTTAATAAAGGTCATTAATTAGATTATTTTGTAATAAATTAAGGTGATTAATTTTCAATAATTAATTAGATTAATTAATTTAATAATAATCATTGTAATTGTTAAATGTAATTACTTATTGGAAAGTAATTAAGGAATTAATTACTTATTGTAATTAATTAAGTAATTTGGTTAATTTGAATTAATTAATTTAGTTTAATTAATTTAGATTAATCACTTGATAATTTGGAAGTATAATTACTTGGAGAAGTAATTGATGAGGAATTACTAGATGTAATTAATTGGATGATGGGTAATGGAAGTAATTGGAGTATAATTACTTGAAGTTAATCATGGGATTAATTAAGTTTGTTATTGTGAAGTAATTAACTAAGGAAAGTTAATTACTGTATGAGATTAATCAAAGAGGATTAATAAATGTGATTTGAAGATTAAGTTTTCTTAATATAACTAATTAATAAAATAATTGATTAAAGATCATTAATTATTTTTTAGGAGAGATCATTAATTATTTTAATTAATGATGTAATTAGAAATTGATTAATTTGGGAATAATAAATTAATAAGGTAATTACAATGTAATAAATTAAAAATGAATGGAATTTATTATAAATAATTAATCTATGGATTTATTCAAAGATAAATCTTTGTCAATAAATTAAAGGACACTACTGGAATGTAAGTAAAAGTAAATTAATCAAAGAAGATTAATTGGAATACATAAGTAACTGATGATTGATTAATGGCTTTGTAATTAGTTACTGGTTATGTAAGCAAGATTTATAATGATGAAGTAATTAATTTAATTTACTTTAAATTAATTAAAGAGGAAGTAATTAATTTAATTCATTTTAAATTAATTATAGTATGATTATTTAATTCTTGCTTATGTATGGATGATATTTACTGTTGAATGGTCTAATATCTCAGGTATGAGATAATCAATGCTATATGATATGGATGGTTTGGTTGAAGTATGATGTGAATTATCTATTGTAATGATGTTGATTATCTATATGTGATGTTGTGAATTATCTATTTGTGTATATATGGATAATGAAATGAATTGTTTTTAACTTTAAAACAACTTGGCCTTAAAAGATACGTTTTGGATTTCGATGAGACTGGGATCGGGTTTTCCAGATTTGGATATCCGAAAACCACATCAATCCAAATTAACGATAGGTCATGAATCTCAAGTGAAGATGTAGATTCAGAATGCAAGGGTTATCGTCGTTAACTCTGAGGGTGATTCCAAAATAAGTGTAACGAGATAATGCCTTCGGTTTCGTTCGAACCCGGAACGAACTTGTATGGATTGAATGCTTTCAGAACATCGTCAGGTGGACGATGAGCATTCTAAGAGATGTGTTCTCTAAAGGTAATCGTAGCCTCAAGCCTCATCAACCGGGAATGGCTAAAACAGGGGAGGTGCAGCAAGGCTTCGTGGGTAGCTCCCACTGGAGAGTAAGATATACCCCTGTCTAGATGTCCCTTTTTATTTCGGCTTAGTGGCAGTTGGTCTGTAGCCAACTGCGGGGTTATCTTATTTGGGATTGTCCAGTAAGGGATGGTTCCGGCTTTGTGTTGCATGGGACTTAGGGTGGGTCCTCGGTACGCTGATCTAGGCTAGGTACTGTGACGGGCGGTACCCCAGTAGCCCTACCATTGTATGGAATTCAAAATCCAATAAGTGCCATCGGATTTGATTGTAAACCTAGTATGCTGGAATTTAATCATGTAACAATTTCAGCTATTTCTTATTTACTTGAAAACCCTAGACCTATTATAATATCACTGAATTTCCTATCAAAGTTTTGGTTAGAGTAAGGGAAAAACTTTTCCATGTTTATGTGTGGGAAGTCTTACGTGATACCTTTTGTTTTCAAAGGATTTTCAAAGTTAAGCAACTTTAACCCGTTACTCATACCAGACTCATGTCTGACCCGGAGTTTATTTCTGTTTTTCTTAAACTCTCGGGTACTCAAATTTTTACGAGTAGCCAAGGGATTCAGGTTACCTTTGATGATTTATGGAGGAGCAATGGAGTAGGAGGCTTCAGCGTATAGATATATAGAGGTTCCGCTGTGTTAGTGTTTATCTGTATTTCCGCTGTGTTGTATCTCTGTGTTGTATTGAGTTGTATCGAGTTGAATTAACTAGAAAGGTGTTTATAACTGTCTAGTATGTGTTGTATTATCTGTGTAACTCTGATGTATATGATACTATGTAATCTCTTATATTTCATTCGTTTCGCTGTTGAGATTCTGATGTTGTTTTCTTCTTTCTTCTCTATCTTTTCTATTTCTCACCCTTCTTTCTTTAAGATGAAACGACTTTCTGGGCGTAGAAAGTCGGGTCGTTTCAGTTGGTATCAGAGCATAGGTTGAGTGAATACCTAGGCTCTGGAGTGGTGTTTTTCTTAAGAGAGCGTATTTGTAATTTTGAATATATATACATATATTATTTTTTCTACCTATCTGTTAGGTTACCTGTTCGGGTTTTCCAATAATAGTTATAAAGGTAGATAAGGTGGTGGTGTGTGTAACATGACTACCAATTGTTAGAATTTGTTGAGGTTGGAAGTGTATCTGACGAGACTGTAGACCTAATACCGTCTCGAGTGAATTTGCGGTGTAAGGATTTCACCAAGTCTTTGAAGGAAATCTGTTAAGATTTAGAGATCATTTTTGAAGTGCAAGTTTGGATGAGTAGAGATTAGATCTGTCGGTTGGACAGAAGCTAGTGATGTTATCTTGGTAACTCAAGAAGTAGTAGCTATGAGTTAGGATGTAGTGGCTATGAGTTGTTTTCGAGGATGTTTCTCAAGGAGCTTTGGATAAGGAAGTGTGTCTGCATCAGTGTTGAGGCTGAGTTCAGCTGGGTGTTTGTGTTTGGCTTTGAGCTCTGAGTTTCTCGAGGAGTTTTGGATTAGGAAGTCTTTCGCATCTGTTGTAGTGTGCAGCTCAGATTTGTTCTGCCGGCACGCGAGGAGGTCTTCTATTAGCAGTTTTCTCGAGGTGAAGCTCAGAAGCATCAGCAGCTTGGTAGATCCATTTTCTTCGGTGGGTTGGTTAAATAAGCCTAAGCTATTCTGATTGGTAGAGAGAGAGCAATATCTTTGGTATTAGGCTGGATTGATCGCAAAAGTGACTTGCGATAGTTGAGTGTTCTCTTGGTTTGTCAGAATCTTTCCGGATGTTTTTTGAAGAGGTCAGTTTGCTTTAGCATCTGGAACTTGAGTTTTCATATCGACTAGGATTTTCAGGAGTAGTACCGAGGGTCCAGCTAGTTGAAGAATGGTTCGTAGAGAGAGTTTTGGTGAAACAGAAGGTGGATATCATGGAACTTCTGAGTTTCTTTTTGTGGATCTGTTGAATCATACTTCTGAAATAGTTAAGAAGCTTACCAGTTGTGACTACTGACCGACGGTTGCAAAGCCTAGGTCCGTCACAGTTAGTATCAGTGGACAGTTTGTGCTTGTGTGCATCGTCAGCATTTTCATCTATCCAGATCAGAGTTGTGCAACGGAAGCAGTTGGGAGTGCATCTGTTTTCTTTCTAGAAAAGAGAAGTTGTTTTCTACGGATGATAGTAAGGATTGTGTTCTTGATTTTGGTTGATCTTGAGAAGATCATTCTACTCTCCACTGGATTGTTTTTGGATTCAGATTGTTCTGAGAGGCATCAGTGGAGATTGAGTTGATCAGTAGGGATGAAGGCAGCTCTGGGTCGTCCGAAGAGTTTGGAGGATAAGAGATGGAGGAATTTTGATTTAGGAGTCGGAGATTTGATTTTGGATGAATTTTCTCTGATTCAAAAGAGCTCTATAATTTGGTAAGTCTAGGGAGCTAGCTCCGAGGTGTTTTGGATTTTCTCTATGTTCTAGAGAGGATAAGTGTTTGGTCTTTTGGAGCGAATCGCTAGTTTGGAAAACTGGGATTCGATGTGTTACACGTATCTCTGAGGGAGTACGTGTATGATCCATCTTTGGTTTTGGAACTAGCAGTTCTAGAGGTTTGGTTGTTGAGTCAGACTTGTCTATAGTCTGATATCCTGTCTAGTTTGGTAGATCTAAAGGAGTAGGAGCTCTGTAGCTTAGTAGTACAGTTTTGTTTGGATTCTGTAGAGCGAGTATCCCGGTGTTTTATACTTGGGGAACTCTAGATAGTCCTATCATGTTTTGTCCGGATAGTTAGATTTGTTTAATTGGATGAATTGGTTGCTATGGTGGTTAGCATATGATTAATATATGCTTGTGTTTTAAAAAAAATTATAATTTAAAATCTTAAATAGATTATTAAATTACCTTTGCTTTTAAATTTCGGGGACGAAATTCTTTAAGGGGGGAGGAATGTGACAACCCGGAATTTTCGAGCAATATCAATTTAATAATCTTTATTTAAATATTAAATTGATTTGATATATCTTTGTTAATGAGATTTAAATTGATCTTTTATTTAATTGGTGAATTTTATCTTTTAAAATTAATTGATTGTTTTCTATTTATATATGTATATATACTTGTATATATTGTAAATAGGGAAGCTTTGTTTTAAAATTTAACAAATAAATTATGTTTTCAAATTTCTAACATACGTTTTAGTGATTTGGAAATTTTGATTTATTTAATATTAAGATTTTCAAAGTTATTTAATAAATAACTATATGGTTTTAAATACTTAAGATAAATGTTTAAATAGTTTAAAACTTATTCTAGTTTAAGTATAAATTTAAATTTATTAAAGATTTGTTTTATTTCTTTTTAAGTATAGTTTGATAAATATGATTTGGAATATATATAAGTTTTAAATACAATTTTTCAAATGATACATTAATATATATAATTTCTTTTATAATCATTTCAAATGGATAAATGTGTTATTTTTAAATTATATTAATAAAATAAAATGTACATATAGAGATACAAGTCTATAAGTATTAAGTTAGAAATAAAACAAGTATACATAAGATAAGTTATATTGTTTTGTAGGCTTGCATAGGATAAGCATGTAAACTTCTGTAAACAAACAATATAATCAGGTATGTACTTGCCAAAGAAGGAATAACCTAGCATCTGTAGGCTTGCATTTGAAAAAAAAAAGATATATCAAAGTGTAAAGACAGTACAAAAATATATATACAAGTTTTGTACAAAACAATATATAAGATATATATGAAAGGTGAGTACAAACAAGACAAGCATTTAATGCTAGCCAATACATTTCATATCAACTGCTAAAACTAAATTATCAGCCACCATAGAAATAGAAATCTACTGAGGCAAACTAACCAAAGAAAAAAATATCTCTGATCTAAATTAGTACGAACAAAAATTATATATGCTGTATTGTACAAAGTATGATCACTGTTGTACAAAAATATAATATCACCTTGTACAAATGGTTTCTCCTATAAGCTATCTTTTATATATATCAATCTTCATATCAGTTTCAAGTATAATCTGAAGTAAGCTTCATTTAAAAACTTAAATAAAACATTCAACATCAACTACGCAACTCAACAGACCCGAGAATCAAAAGAAGAGGTTTTATCTTCCAGTTCTCAGCTTGTTTTCAAATAAAGCAACTCTGTTCAATTCTGCTTCTTAAATCCAGGTGAGTAACATCACTTTTAGAAACTTAAGTAACAAATTTATCCACATATAAATTACTGTGTGATGATTTCTTTGCATATTTGTATATATGCAAGCTTGTGTGTATTTTAGTTGATCTGGTTATGGTTGTTTTATTTTAAGCCTCTTTTCTTTAAACTGTGAGTAGCACCATTTTCTTAAAATTTAAAAGATGAAAATCTATCACAAACACCTCTAAATAAGTATGGTAGTGTGTATATTTATATATAACTTTTCTATGAACACTTGAATACTGAAAATAATGGTTCAGGCTGTTGATCATGTGCTCTCTGTCCTGTGAACTTTAACTTAAGCTTTGATCTTCAAAATCATTTCCACTTGATTTACTCGATAGTTGGGCTTAGCATTGAAACAAATATTGTTAGTTATAACATATACTCAAAATACAATTTTATTTAAGTTGAATAAATTTTGAAATGCTTCTGGAAACCAAAGAAGAAACTGAGCAACTCAAATTTTTCAAAATACAAATTTCTTGTTTCATAAATTTAGGTGTGTAGGTTGATTTCACATACATAAATATGATTTTTGAATCAAGAATTCGAATTTTTAAGGTTGGGAATTAAGAGCAGTTCGAGTTCGACTGTTTTGGGCTTTTTGAGTTGCCGTGGGTGATCTAGTCGACTGGAGGAGTCGAGCTTTTGCCTGGAGGTGGAGGTGCGAACAGGGTAGCTCGGAAAATTGGTGCGGTGGTGGATAGAAGGCGGTGGTGGCGGCAGCAAAAGTTTAAAGTTTTTAAAACCTAGTTTGGTGAGGTCTGACATTTTCGTCTCGTTCTCCGCCTAAGATGGATCGAGTGTAGCGAGCTTCGGGGTGATGGAAGCTGGGTCGATGACGAGGCCATGGCCGGAGGTGATGGCTCTCAAGTGGTCGGAGCGTCGAGTATGAATCGATGCCAGGTTGTGGAGTTGAGGCCAGTGTGTATTTCCAGGTTTAGATTTTAACTCAAATTCGAGTTCCAGTCGAACTGGAGGGTTTTTGATGGTCGTTGTCAAGTCGGGGGATGATAGTCGACTTAAGGGGAGAGTCGGCGATGATCGGAGTCTCGCCGTGGATGGTGCAGGGTGCACGGTGCACTATCTATTGGTGATCTGGAGGTGCTCTTTTTTTTCGATGGAACTCGGGTTTTCATCGAGTTGTTCGAGTAGTTTACTCGAAGTGGATTGGGGTTTGACTCGGGGCAATTTTGGTTTGCTCGAGTATGGGTTGGTTACAGGTTTTGATAAAACCTGTCACTGGTTTGTTTTAAATAAATTTAAAGGTTGAGTTGATAAATTTAAACAAGTTTGAATCTAGTGTGAAGTTTAGATTCAAATGAGCTTTGAATCTTAAAGTTTTAAAATGAATTTAAAGTAAATAAACCTTGTTTTAAATTCAAATTTGTTAATGCTTTTAAAGTGGTGTTGAAGTCAAACAGGGGATTAAATCTGAAAGAAAATTCCAGTCAAGTTTTATAGCCTAGTGTTAAGTAAAATTAAATTCCAGATTTTGAAAAGAGAGGAAGTTTATGAATTTAAACATTTTTAAATAAGTTTAAATATTTTGAATTTAAGGGAAATTTGATTTAAAATTCTTTCATAACAAAGAAATTGCTTTAATTTGTAATTTAAAGATTTTAAAAAGTTTGTTTATAATTGATTTAAAGTTCAATTAGTATTCATTTTAAACTTGTGGTTTAGAATGAAATTTCAAAGATAAATTTGAAATAAATGTTATCAAACATATTGTAAGTGAAAATTTAATCAATGATAAAAATAAGTTTACTTTAAGAAATGAAGATTTAAGAATTATATTCATTAACCATTAAGACAAATTAGAATAGATAATGGATAATTTATATCAATTAAATTAGTAATTATAAGTTGAATATATTAATTCAATTTTAAATAATGAAATAAGAAATTAAGATGTAATTAAGAATCATAGATTCGACTTTAATTAATTAATGAATAGTTAGTTGAACTTATAATTAATAATGATTAGTGTAAGTTAATTATTTTAGAAAAGTAATTAAATAAATGTTAATAAAGGTCATTAATTAGATTATTTTGTAATAAATTAAGGTGATTAATTTTCAATAATTAATTAGATTAATTAATTTAATAATAATCATTGTAATTTTTAAATGTAATTACTTATTGGAAAGTAATTAAGGAATTAATTACTTATTGTAATTAATTAAGTAATTTGGTTAATTTGAATTAATTAATTTAGTTTAATTAATTTAGATTAATCACTTGATAATTTGGAAGTATAATTACTTGGAGAAGTAATTGATGAGGAATTACTATATGTAATTAATTGGATGATGGGTAATGGAAGTAATTGGAGTATAATTACTTGAAGTTAATCATGGGATTAATTAAGTTTGTTATTGTGAAGTAATTAACTAAGGAAAGTTAATTACTGTATGAGATTAATCAAAGAGGATTAATAAATGTGATTTGAAGATTAAGTTTTCTTAATATAACTAATTAATAAAATAATTGATTAAAGATCATTAATTATTTTTTAGGAGAGATCATTAATTATTTTAATTAATGATGTAATTAGAAATTGATTAATTTGGGAATAATAAATTAATAAGGTAATTACAATGTAATAAATTAAAAATGAATGGAATTTATTATAAATAGTTAATTTATGGATTTATTCAAAGATAAATCTTTGTAAATAAATTAAAGGAAACTACTAGAATGTAAGTAAAAGTAAATTAATCAAAGATGATTAATTGGAATACATAAGTAACTGATGATTGATTAATGGCTTTGTAATTAGTTACTGGTTATGTATGCAAGATTTATAATGATGAAGTAATTAATTTAATTTACTTTAAATTAATTAAAGAGGATGTAATTAATTTAATTCATTTTAAATTAATTATAGTATGATTATTTAATTCTTGCTTATGTATGGATGATATTTACCGTTGAATGGTTTGATATCTCAGGTATGAGATAATCAATGCTATATGATATGGATGCTTTGGTTGAAGTATGATGTGAATTATCTGTTGTAATGATGTTGATTATCTATATGTGATGTTGTGAATTATCTATTTGTGTATATATGGATAATGAAATGAATTGTTTTTAACTTTAAAACAACTTGGCCTTAAAAGATACGTTTTGGATTTCGATGAGACCGGGATCGGGTTTTCAAGATTTGGATATCCGAAAACCACATCGATCCAAATTAACGATAGGTCGTGAATCTCAAGTGAAGATGAAGATTCAGAATGCAAGGGTTATCGTCGTTAACTCTGAGGGTGATAATGAAATATCAGATTGTTATTTAAATTTGGTAAACTCATCATATATAGTAAATAAATCAATCACGGAATCACGGACACAGGGTAATACAATAATACGCAGCGGAATAGATAAAATAATAGTTCATGAAGCTAATATATAAACATCAGAGTTAGAAATAAAATACAACAGAATATCTCAAATGCAGTGAAGTCTCCAGTACAACAGATGACTTCTCTGAACAAATCAACTAGACGAGCTGAAAGCTGAGGCGATAGTTGGATCTCCAAAGGAAGCTCCAAACTCCAAGGGTGAGTCTCAAATGCTGTATCACTCGGTCTGACCCGAGCGTAAAGCAAAACACAAAACACTCGAGTCAGGATTAACATTCTTATATCAATAAATCCAACTCAAGTGAAATATCAACTGAAATACAAGTAACTTAAAGGATGTTTGGGATAACCATTCTTTAAGGATCTTCGGAACTATCTACAAGGTGGAAATATACACTATAACACCGTGGTCATTCCAAATTAATTTATCCTTCAGAACCAAAATATCATTTTATTTCAAATATATCTATTTTCCAAAATAGTATATATAGGTTAAATAATTTAAAAGTAAAGTACTTAAAATTTCCTCAAGTCTCACAAATCAATTCACATCCACCCAAATTCCAAATTCAAATTTATTCAAAGCTCAATTCATCAATTCAATTCAGTTTTAAATATACCATTTAAATTTTCAATATATTTCAAAGCTTTAATACTCAACATTTTCAAAGTTAAATTTAACAGATTCATATAGCTCTTGATTTAACTTTATTATTATTTAATCAGGGAATATTCACTTCATAAATTCAATATCATCTAACTAGCCTTAAATTTCATTTTACTAAATATTTCCTTAAATTTTTTAAACAAGAAATATTCATTAAATTATTTTAAATCAAACCCAAGTTATAAATCATATCTTAAATCTCAATTTCAATAAGTTTCAAATCAGTTTAATTAAATTAAATTCTTTAATGAATGCAATTTCAACTAAATTCAAATTATCTTCCCAACCTTAACTTATTCAAATTATTACTGAAATCTATTTTGAAACATAACTTTAAATACTTAACCATATTATATGTATTAAATCAATCTTAATTAAATTAAACATTATTATTAAAGGGGCATTTCACCAGAAGGACAAACTTTGCGGTCCAATTAGTTTCTAGGACACACATTCAAATAAATTACTTTCAAGGCCAAAGTCAGCAGAATAATTACTTTTAAGGACAAAGTCAGCAGTCCAATTACTTTCAAGGACATAATTTCATAGGTTTTTAGGCCCTAGAAACTAATTATTTTACGTTTTGTCCTTGAAAGTAATTATTTCAGTTGTCTGTCCTAGAAACTAATTCCACTTGCTAAAGAGACCCTTATGGCTAATTTCCACATTATTAAATCTATATATATATATATCATTACCATTTATATATACTAATTTAAGAATCAACATTTATTTAAACCATATATTTCTTCCCAAATCCATAGAATTTATTTTCAAAATATATATATATGAACCTACGGTGTCTGTATATATATCCATCATATGGTTAAGTGATACAGATATTTATCATTTCAATCCGAAATTTAAATATATACGGGTAGATATCATTTCAACCCGTAATTCCAATTTCAATTCAAATGAAAATCGCTTGGGTTTATCATTTCAACCCATAACGATTTTCTCCTATTCTAAAGTCCGTTCGGGTATGTATCATTTCAACCCATAGTGAATTCTATACTAACAAGGAACTTGCAGAGTGATGATAGAAACGATAATAATAATAACAGACATATATCATAAACAATAGTATAATATAAACAATAGGATATGGTGTCATATCCCACAGGTGAACAGTTACAGATAATAGCATATATAACAATTTAAATAACTACAGTAGAATATTTCAGTTGTCGTTTTAATTGAAGTCAAATTTAATAAATATAAGAACGCTAAATCGTGAGTGATTACTCACCTTTCGAGGCTAGAGATAAACGAGAGTGAGATGGGTTACGACTACAAGCCCGAAATTCCAAAGCAAGTTAAGATTGGCACAAATTCGACGAACAGATCTGATAACAGGAATCGATGAAAAGAAATCAAATTAGTTTTGATATAAGCTGAAAATATCTAAACATTGTCATTATATGAAAAATTTGAATTAGACAAAACTGAAATAGTATAAACTTTAAAAAACATTTTTCCCTAAAAACCCAAGTATTAAAAATCAGTGATATATATCTATTATACTTAAGACCATATGAAATTTAAGATAAAATAATAATATTTATGACTTATTAAATTCATATTTATAAAACAACCAGATCTATAGTTCATATTTATATACTTACAATAACTTACTTTATTATACATCATACACAATACCATAGATCAATTATAAACTTACATAAACGTATGTACTGACTATAAAGATATCTACAAACAAAACCTCATAACTCAGACATTGAACAAAATATGCAAAAACATGTATATATTTAACTCCAGAATCATAAATCAGATATATGCAGACAAAATTTCTGGAAAACCGAGTATATATATCTAACACTTTAAATATAATTATATACCTATATAAATTTGGGAATCAAGTTCCTATATATTTTAACAATTGCACACTAATTAACTTACACACAAGTAAAATATGGCTTATATACTTATGTACCTAGCAACATATTGTATACAAATATATAACTATAGATATATATGTCAGATTGTATACATCATATAGACAACATGACCTATACATTTTAAATCAACCTCTACCATATCAGCTAATATAGATACTTATATACAACTATATACATGAATATGCAGACCAATCCACAACATGTTTGCCGACTTTTAATATGTATATTTAAACTACAACAAAATAGTATATCATGATATATTTACAACTTAACACTTTATCATATAACAACAAATATTAAAACAAAATATTTATGATACTAACATAATGCTTCAAACAACAGGGTCTGTAAAAGTTGTAAACATATATATATACTAATATATAGACTATGGAACAGAGGACATATAAATTAAACTATAATATATATATATATAGCATATGTATAACATATATATTTTAAATTCAATATTTGTTATAAAGCAACACAGCCTACTATATTGTAATATATATTGATCAACAGGGTATAGATAACAAATGAAAGCTTATGTACAAAACTGTTTTAAATATATTTATATCTCATTCATTACCTCTAAATACAAATTAAAGTTTAAGATAAAACTCTCATGTTATACTGAAGGCCAAGCTTACATCTATTTGTGGATACCAACAAACAACTTACATCAACTATACACATATAAAGCAACAAAATCTATATGAACTATGCAAACAATAAGAAAATAGATGTAGACTAGCATATGGTATACATATATAAAAATTTTAAACACAAATTTTTTTCGAACCAGACATATACCAACAGCAAAATTATAGACATGCTATAACTTATAATACTCTATATTATATAATATAGTTTATATGGACCAAACACTGATGATATAATAACATTTAACATGTACGAATATATAACTGTTAAAATATATAACATCTTACTAAATAAAAATGACAGGATGAAAATATAACTAATATATATATTAATATAGAATACTCTCCTAAATAACATATATATATACAAATCTATACCTATATGAAGTTCGACACTTATATATGAACGAAAACCAAAGCACATAAATACCATATATTTACGTATTAACTATAACACTTACTATCAAATACTAATATAGATATATAACTTACAAATATAACACGCGGGTAGATGTTTATTTTGTGGAGACATGAGTTGCCTGGGCTCGGTTGCCGATAAAGCACGGGTGGAAAAGGAAGGAGGAAGGCACAATAGGCAGTGGAAGGTCGGTTGGAGGGTGTTTGCGTGGGGCGGAGGCTGGAAGATTGGGGAGGAGAAAGGCCGAGAGGTCGGGTTTGGTCTAGGCTGGTGGTTCGAGTGGTGGTGAGGCGGAGAAGCTCGCAAGGGGATGTGAGGCGAAAAGAAATGAAGGAAGAGGAAAAACTCGGTCGGTGAAGTGGTGGTTGCTGGCCGAGATAATGGTAGGAGGTTTCAAAATGAAGGACTTTGATAAAAGAGGGATCTGGTTGCAAAGGAGATGAACAGATGATATTGGGATGCTTTTCACTTTGTTATATTATATATTTTTGAAAAATGAACGGAAACAAGGAAGCTGTAACGACCCGGCTTTCTTTGCCCAGAAAGACGCATCGTTATGAAGAAAGAAAGGGATAGAAGAAGAAAGAAGAGAAAGAAAAAAAGAACAACACATCAGAATCTCACAGCGGAACAAATAAAATATAATATATCACATAAAATATTACATAGTATCATATTACATCAGAGTTACACAACTTATACATCACAGAATAGACAGTTATAAACTTCTGTCTATTATACAACACAAGTACATCAGTACAATACAGACTAATACAAACACAGCGGAAACTCTATATATCTACTCGCTGAAGCCTCCTGCTCCTCAGCTCCTCCAGAATTCGTCAAGACTATCCTGAATCCCTCGACTACTCAATACAATATTGAGTACCCAAGAGTTTAATAAAACAGAAAATAAACACTTGGGTCAGACAGGGTCTGGTGTGAGTAAACGGTTAAATTGTTTAACTTTCAAAACCTTTGAAAACAAAAGTATCACGTAAGACTTCCCACACATAAACATGGGTAAGTTTTTACCTTACGCTAACTAAAACATTTGATAGGAAATCTGATTTTATTATAATAGGGTCTAGGGTTTTCAAGTAAAATATAGAAATAGCTGAAATGCTTACATCTCACATTCCAACATAGTTGGGCACAACTAATACGTACGGCACTTATTGGAGTTTGGATTCCATACAATGGCAGGGCTACTGGGGTACCGCCCGTCACAGTACGTGGCCTAGATCACCGTACCGAGGAGTACGCCCGCTCCCCTGCAACACAAAGCCGGAACCATCCCTTACTGGATAATTCCGAACAAGACAATCCCGTAGTTGGCGCGACCAACCACACACTAAGCCGAATAAAAGAAAAGGGACCTCTAGACAGGGATCTATCTTGCTCTCAGTGGGTGCTACCCACGAAGCCTTGCTGCACCTCCCCTGTTTTAGCCATTCCCGGTTGATGAGGCTTGAGGTTACGATTACCTTTAATCAGAACATATCACTTAGAATGCTCATCGTCCGCCTGACAATGTGCTGAAAGCATTCAATCCATACAAGTTCGTTCCGGGTTCGAACGAAACCGAAGGCATTATCTCGTTACACTCGTTTTGGAATCACCCTCAGAGTTAACGACAATAACCCTTGCACTCTGAATCTTCATCTTCACTTGAGATTCACGACCTATCGTTAATTTGGATCGATGTGGTATTCGGGTCTCCAGACCTGGAATACCGGTATACGGAAACCCGATCCCGGTCTCATCGAAATCCAAAACGTATCTTTTAAGGCCAAGTTGTTTAAAGGTTTAAACAATTTAACTTATCTATATTCATTCAGATAGATAATTCACAAATCACAATTGATAATCACATTATCATTTAAACAGATGATTCATAACCAAATAGGTAATCCATATCAACATCACAATAGTTAATCTATATTACCATCATAATGCAACCAAGCATTCATACCATACAACATTACTTATCTCATTTCTGAGATTACATCCATTCAAGACAATCAATGTCATTCATTCTTATATAAGCAATGATTTACTTAATCATAAGATAATTAATTTAAAATGAATTAAATTAACTATCTCTATCTTTAATTAATTTAAAGTGAATTAAATTAATTACTTCATTTCTAATTAATTTAAAATTAAATTAATTACTTCATCATAAATCTTACTTATATAATCATTAATTAATTACAAATAAATAAATTAATCTTTCTCTAATTATCCACTTAATTAATCACCTTGATTAATTATACTTTAATTACATTTAAGTAATTATCCTTAATTAAGTTAACAAATTAATTATTCTTAACCAATACAGTAATTAACCTTTAATTACTTCATTAATTAATTAATTATAATCAATTACTTTAATCCTTAATTAATTACAATTAGTCACTTATCATTTGATTAATTAATCTTAATTAATCAACTCTTAATCATTAATTAATTATAACTAATGATCCCTAATTACATCTTTAATTATTTATTAATTACATTAAGTAATTATTATTAATCACCTTTGATTAATCTAACCCAGTAATTAACTTCCTTTAATTACTTCCATTAATTAATTACCTTTTAATTAATTACCTTAACAAATAATTAATTACTTTATAATTAATCTTAATCCTTTAATTAACTTAATTTAATAACACTAAGTAATTAACCTTAATCACTTCTTATTTAATTACTTTCATAAAATAATTATCCTCTAATTACTTTATTAAATATTTATCTTTACTAAATTACATCCAGTAATTATTCCTTAATTACTTCAACAAGTAATTATACTAAATTAATTTATAAATGATTATCTCTAATTAATCACAAATTAATTAATTAAACTTAATCATTTAAATTTAATTAAATGATTCTTAACTTACTATATTAAAGATTCTTAATTAAGAAACTATTATCTTAATTAAATCAATTATTTACCAATAACACTTGATAATTAAAATAATTTAATTTATCTAAATTTCCTTTTTAAATTTAATTAACTTTAATTAAATCAACATTTTGAATACTTAAGACAATTCTTATTTTAATTGATTACTAAATCTTAATCATTAAACCTTAATTAAATTAAAAATATAAGATTTAGAAATCAATAAATTATTAAACACATTTTAAATTAAACCTTTAAATCTTTAAAACTTATTCTATTTTAAAACTTTCACATTTTAAAATATAAAAACTTGTTTGAAACTTAACTTGAAACAAATTTAGTTCATAAGTAAAAACTTGTTTAACTTTCGTTTAAACTTTTAAAACATTACTGTTGAATTTTAAAATCCTTTTGAAACTTCAATTTTAAAACTGTTAAACTCGAACAAATTCAAGCTTTGAAAAGAAACTCGAACAACCCTTAACAAAACCCACGTCAGCTCCGAGTAAACAGACCAAACTCGCGAAAACCCCTCAGAATCTCGCGTCCATCTTCTAAATACTCGAATGAAACCGAGTATCCCCTAACCCATTTCCTGCTTCGAGAAAAAAAACTCAAAACCCCGATGGAAACTCGCGTTCCAGCCTTCTTCCCCAATTCAAAACTCCAGATGCACACGAACAAGCTCGTGCACGTGCACGTCTATTCTGGTCGTCGGCGAACTCTGATCAATGCTCCGGCAAGTCGTCTTCCATCACGACATCACGTTCGAACACCCAGATGGTTTCGATTCGAACGAGAGTTTGAAAATGATCATCGAACCCATCAGCTCAACACGTTCATCACCAGAAAATCAACTCGCCACTGACGATCTCTGCCACGAGTAGCTCCGCCATCTTCCCCATAGTTTCGCCTCATCTACCATTACCCATCACACGCCTCGCGATCACCTCCGACTCCATCTCGATGCCGCGAAAACCATATGAACATCATCGACAATATCAGAGCGTTAAACCCTATCTCATCCATTTCCGATCACCACGATCGTCAATAAATCCTTATACTATTTTTTTCCAGCGACCCAACCTTCCACCCACCTCCAGCATCAACCATGACGACCATCTCCCCTCCGATCACCAGAAATTAACAAAAAACCCAAATTCGTTCATCTCGCGATTTCACAACATTCTCTAGTTTAAAAATCATGAAATCTTTATGTAAATTCATCAATTCTAAATACTAATCAAATTATGAAATCAAAACATGATATCAAATCATTTGATTTTCCTGACTTACATTGATTATTACTGTAAATTCCTTATTTTGAAATAATTATCTAATATATAAACCTGAAACCATTTTTAGATTTTGTATTACATTGTTACAGTCATTTTACTTTTAGGAATCATAGTCTAAATTTCATTTCATGAGGAGATATGAGTTTATAAACAGATTTTTAAACCTGTAGAGTATGAACAGAGTCATGTTTTTGCCTCTACACTATTGTACACACAGTCATTCATATATATAACAGCATGCAAACACATTCACACAATCATTAAAGCGTACTTCATATTATATTTCAAATACAAATCCAAACACTAAGGGATATATCATAGTTATGTGGTTTGCTCACTGGAAAACTAGAACAGAGAGCAGTTTATATATATATATAGATATATTCACATAATCAAAGCTATTCATATATATATATATCCAAGTAAAAATCAATCATTCAAACAACTTATTCATATAGAATCATCATATGCAATAAAGCTAGCAACCATATTATTGTTTTTATATGTTTTGTTTACTCACCTCAAAGAACAGAGAGCAAAAGATAGGATCTGTTATTTTATTTCCAGACTCTGAATTCTTCTTGCATGTTGAAAATAAATCAAGCTTGCTATTGAAATCTGAATTGCATGTTGAAGTTTACATCTTGCATTTGAATTGATGAAGTTGCTTGCCTCTGATTTATTTCCAGATTATCCTTTGCCTTTGATTGAATTTCCAGATTTTACAGATTTTTCTTCTTTTATTCTTTCCTTTGTTTAAGATATTCTCCTATCTTCTTATTCAGATTTACATTTGATCTTTATTACGTTTGTGTTTTTGGTTCAGAGTAAAGAAAAGAATTAGGTGAAAATTAAAATTCTTCTTTTTGTTTTACAATAAATTTTAAATTAAATTATCAAGGGAATTGACACTTGTCCCCTTAATACTCTACTTTGCTTACACATATGCTATTAAATTTACAAATGTCTCTTACATCTATTAATAAGTTTACAAATGTTATATAAGGGTTATTTTAATGTTTAATGAATGTTTAACAATTGTTTACAAAAGTTATTATCTTATTTAATAATCTATTTAAACTATATACATGTATTTATGTAATATCCATATGATTATAAAATGTGTATACTTATCCTTTAATAAATATTCATATGAATTCAAGTAACCTATGTTTTGATAATCATCATATTGAATTTTAATACATAACTTCAAATAACAATATATATTATAATTTGAAAAACATAGTTTTATTAACTTAAAAATTCCCTATTTATAATATATATACCAATATATATATACATTATAAATATAAACATTTATATAAGTTTTAGAAAGATAAATCTTCCCAATTTAAAATTGTTAGAAAAGATATTCCCAAATTAAAATGTTATTAGTTTTCAAAAGAAATAAACTTGCCAATTTAAAATATTATTAACCTTTAAAATGAATAAACTTGTCAATTTATAAAACAAAATCAACAAATCAATTTAATTATAAATAAAGATTATTAAATTGATATTGCCAAAATTCCGGGATATCACATTCCTCCCCCCTTAAAATAATTTCGTCCCCGAAATTTAAACAATGGTAATTTAATAACCCAAAATTTTAATTTTAAACAGCAACCATACATATCAATCATACACTATCAATCATATGCTAACAACCATAGCAACCAATTCATCCAAACAACAAATCTAACCATCCCGAAAAAATTCCGGATAGAATTTTCTAGAGTTTCCCAGATATAAATACCGGGCTACTCGCTCTATAAAATCAAAACAATCAATACTACAAAGCTACAGAGCTCCTACTAATCTAGATCTACAAAACTAGACAGAATATCAGACTACAGACAAGTCTGAATCAACAATCAAATTTCCTAATCTGCTGGTTCCACAGCCAGATATGAATCATACATGTATTCCCTCAGAGATACGTGAAATACAATGAATTCCAGTTATCCGAACTGGCAACTCAATCCTGTAGATCAAAGAACTAATCCTCTTGAGAACACAGGAAAAATCTCAAAATACTTCTAGAGCTAGCTCTCCAGTCTTACCAAATCTTATATCTCCTTTAATCGGATAAAACTTAAATAATATCCAAATTTCAACTTCAAATTCCAAATTCCATCAATTCTTAACTGCATACCTCTCTTGACGATCCTGAGTCACTTCATCCTTCCTAATCAGCTTAGCCCTTGCTGATGTTTCCTGAAATAATCTAGACCAACATCAAACCAATTTCCGGATCCTTCTCTACAAAATGGTTCCAAAAATATGCCGAAATCCAGAACACAATTCTACTCCACAAACATTAGAGAACTGTGAACTACTTCTCCTATCTGGAATAGCCAAAACAGTTGCACTTGACAACCATATCTCCAAATCCTGAAAATTTCTTCACACTTAGAGATACACTTGAATTTCCTATAGAAATCCTCTACTCGAAGAAAATTACAACTCTCGGTTGCTTCCACTCTAGAATAGCTGCTTCACCAAATTATTCTCTAGGAGACATCCTTCTACTAAGCTGAACTTCTGGTAACTCCACGAATCAAGTCGATACGGAATCTCAATCTCCAATAATCCCAAGAGAATACTTAAACAATCGCAAGTCACTTTTGCGATCAGCTCGGCCTAATTTCCAAAGATAACTGTTCTCTCTTCACTAATCAGAACAGCTTATAATTGACTAACCAATCCATCGAAGAAATGGATTCACTCTACTGCTTCTGAACTTCACCTTCAGAAAAACTGCTCAGCCAGAAACTTTCTGCCAACATAGAACACTCCGAGTCGCATTGCTGCCACAAACCAAAGACTTCTTATCCGAAACTCCTCGAGAAACTCGGACCTCAAAGCAAATAGAAACACCCCACTGGACTCAGCCACAACACTGAAACAGACTCACTTCTTCAAACTTGTTCCAGAAGAAACATCTTCAGAAACGTCCATAGTCATCGTGTCTCATCACACAGCTACTACTTCCTGAGGTTACCAAAATACCATCACTTGCTTCTGCTCATCCAAAAGATCAACTCTATTCATCCAACTTCAAAGATAAACTCTGAACTTTAACAGTTTCCTTCGGATATTGATGAAATCCTTACACTACAACAAAGCTCACTCGAGACAGTATTAGGTCTACAGTCTCGACAAATACACTTCCAATCTCAACACTCAGACTCTAACCATTGGTAGTCGTGTTACACACACCACCACCCTATCTACCTTTATAACTTATATTGGAAAACCCGAACAGGTAACCCAACAAATAGGTAGAATAGATATATATATATATTTAAAATGATACTTTTTATATAGAAATTATTTCTGGGTAAAATTATTTCATTTACCTCTTTAAAACAATATTGTGTCCGTTGGCCTGGTTCAAGTGTTTAGAGATCCCTATCAATAACGTTAGCTACTCGTATTGACCAGAATCCATATACCACTCAACCGATCAATTAACACAATATAAAATCATTTTTATATAACTAACAATTACGCGCTCTCAAGATAGACACCACTTCAGAGCCTAGGTATTCACTCAACCTACTGCTCTGATACCATATGTAACGACCCGGCTTTCTTTGCCCAGAAAGACGCATCGTTATGAAGAAAGAAAGGGATAGAAGAAGAAAGAAGAGAAAGAAAAAAAGAACAACACATCAGAATCTCACAGCGGAACAAATAAAATATAATATATCACATAAAATATTACATAGTATCATATTACATCAGAGTTACACAACTTATACATCACAGAATAGACAGTTATAAACTTCTGTCTATTATACAACACAAGTACATCAGTACAATACAGACTAATACAAACACAGCGGAAACTCTATATATCTACTCGCTGAAGCCTCCTGCTCCTCAGCTCCTCCAGAATTCGTCAAGACTATCCTGAATCCCTCGACTACTCAATACAATATTGAGTACCCAAGAGTTTAATAAAACAGAAAATAAACACTTGGGTCAGACAGGGTCTGGTGTGAGTAAACGGTTAAATTGTTTAACTTTCAAAACCTTTGAAAACAAAAGTATCACGTAAGACTTCCCACACATAAACATGGGTAAGTTTTTACCTTACGCTAACTAAAACATTTGATAGGAAATCTGATTTTATTATAATAGGGTCTAGGGTTTTCAAGTAAAATATAGAAATAGCTGAAATGCTTACATCTCACATTCCAACATAGTTGGGCACAACTAATACGTACGGCACTTATTGGAGTTTGGATTCCATACAATGGCAGGGCTACTGGGGTACCGCCCGTCACAGTACGTGGCCTAGATCACCGTACCGAGGAGTACGCCCGCTCCCCTGCAACACAAAGCCGGAACCATCCCTTACTGGATAATTCCGAACAAGACAATCCCGTAGTTGGCGCGACCAACCACACACTAAGCCGAATAAAAGAAAAGGGACCTCTAGACAGGGATCTATCTTGCTCTCAGTGGGTGCTACCCACGAAGCCTTGCTGCACCTCCCCTGTTTTAGCCATTCCCGGTTGATGAGGCTTGAGGTTACGATTACCTTTAATCAGAACATATCACTTAGAATGCTCATCGTCCGCCTGACGATGTGCTGAAAGCATTCAATCCATACAAGTTCGTTTCGGGTTCGAACGAAACCGAAGGCATTATCTCGTTACACTCGTTTTGGAATCACCCTCAGAGTTAACGACAATAACCCTTGCACTCTGAATCTTCATCTTCACTTGAGATTCACGACCTATCGTTAATTTGGATCGATGTGGTATTCGGGTCTCCAGACCTGGAATACCGGTATACGGAAACCCGATCCCGGTCTCATCGAAATCCAAAACGTATCTTTTAAGGCCAAGTTGTTTAAAGGTTTAAACAATTTAACTTATCTATATTCATTCAGATAGATAATTCACAAATCACAATTGATAATCACATTATCATTTAAACAGATGATTCATAACCAAATAGGTAATCCATATCAACATCACAATAGTTAATCTATATTACCATCATAATGCAACCAAGCATTCATACCATACAACATTACTTATCTCATTTCTGAGATTACATCCATTCAAGACAATCAATGTCATTCATTCTTATATAAGCAATGATTTACTTAATCATAAGATAATTAATTTAAAATGAATTAAATTAACTATCTCTATCTTTAATTAATTTAAAGTGAATTAAATTAATTACTTCATTTCTAATTAATTTAAAATTAAATTAATTACTTCATCATAAATCTTACTTATATAATCATTAATTAATTACAAATAAATTAATTAATCTTTCTCTAATTATCCACTTAATTAATCACCTTGATTAATTATACTTTAATTACATTTAAGTAATTATCCTTAATTAAGTTAACAAATTAATTATTCTTAACCAATACAGTAATTAACCTTTAATTACTTCATTAATTAATTAATTATAATCAATTACTTTAATCCTTAATTAATTACAATTAGTCACTTATCATTTGATTAATTAATCTTAATTAATCAACTCTTAATCATTAATTAATTATAACTAATGATCCTTAATTACATCTTTAATTATTTATTAATTACATTAAGTAATTATTATTAATCACCTTTGATTAATCTAACCCAGTAATTAACTTCCTTTAATTACTTCCATTAATTAATTACCTTTTAATTAATTACCTTAACAAATAATTAATTACTTTATAATTAATCTTAATCCTTTAATTAACTTAATTTAATAACACTAAGTAATTAACCTTAATCACTTCTTATTTAATTACTTTCATAAAATAATTATCCTCTAATTACTTTATTAAATATTTATCTTTACTAAATTACATCTAGTAATTATTCCTTAATTACTTCAACAAGTAATTATACTAAATTAATTTATAAATGATTATCTCTAATTAATCACAAATTAATTAATTAAACTTAATCATTTAAATTTAATTAAATGATTCTTAACTTACTATATTAAAGATTCTTAATTAAGAAACTATTATCTTAATTAAATCAATTATTTACCAATAGCACTTGATAATTAAAATAATTTAATTTATCTAAATTTCCTTTTTAAATTTAATTAACTTTAATTAAATCAACATTTTGAATACTTAAGACAATTCTTATTTTAATTGATTACTAAATCTTAATCATTAAACCTTAATTAAATTAAAAATATAAGATTTAGAAATCAATAAATTATTAAACACATTTTAAATTAAACCTTTAAATCTTTAAAACTTATTCTATTTTAAAACTTTCATATTTTAAAATATAAAAACTTGTTTGAAACTTAACTTGAAACAAATTTAGTTCATAAGTAAAAACTTGTTTAACTTTCGTTTAAACTTTTAAAACATTACTGTTGAATTTTAAAATCCTTTTGAAACTTCAATTTTAAAACTGTTAAACTCGAACAAATTCAAGCTTTGAAAAGAAACTCGAACAACCCTTAACAAAACCCACGTCAGCTCCGAGTAAACAGACCAAACTCGCGAAAACCCCTCAGAATCTCGCGTCCATCTTCTAAATACTCGAATGAAACCGAGTATCCCCTAACCCATTTCCTGCTTCGAGAAAAAAAACTCAAAACCCCGATGGAAACTCGCGTTCCAGCCTTCTTCCCCAATTCAAAACTCCAGATGCACACGAACAAGCTCGTGCACGTGCACGTCTATTCTGGTCGTCGGCGAACTCTGATCAATGCTCCGGCAAGTCGTCTTCCATCACGACATCACGTTCGAACACCCAGATGGTTTCGATTCGAACGAGAGTTTGAAAATGATCATCGAACCCATCAGCTCAACACGTTCATCACCAGAAAATCAACTCGCCACTGACGATCTCTGCCACGAGTAGCTCCGCCATCTTCCCCATAGTTTCGCCTCATCTACCATTACCCATCACACGCCTCGCGATCACCTCCGACTCCATCTCGATGCCGCGAAAACCATATGAACATCATCGACAATATCAGAGCGTTAAACCCTATCTCATCCATTTCCGATCACCACGATCGTCAATAAATCCTTATACTATTTTTTTCCAGCGACCCAACCTTCCACCCACCTCCAGCATCAACCATGACGACCATCTCCCCTCCGATCACCAGAAATTAACAAAAAACCCAAATTCGTTCATCTCGCGATTTCACAACATTCTCTAGTTTAAAAATCATGAAATCTTTATGTAAATTCATCAATTCTAAATACTAATCAAATTATGAAATCAAAACATGATATCAAATCATTTGATTTTCATGACTTACATTGATTATTACTGTAAATTCCTTATTTTGAAATAATTATCTAATATATAAACCTGAAACCATTTTTAGATTTTGTATTACATTGTTACAGTCATTTTACTTTTAGGAATCATAGTCTAAATTTCATTTCATGAGGAGATATGAGTTTATAAACAGATTTTTAAACCTGTAGAGTATGAACAGAGTCATGTTTTTGCCTCTACACTATTGTACACACAGTCATTCATATATATAACAGCATGCAAACACATTCACACAATCATTAAAGCGTACTTCATATTATATTTCAAATACAAATCCAAACACTAAGGGATATATCATAGTTATGTGGTTTGCTCACTGGAAAACTAGAACAGAGAGCAGTTTATATATATATATAGATATATTCACATAATCAAAGCTATTCATATATATATCCAAGTAAAAATCAATCATTCAAACAACTTATTCATATAGAATCATCATATGCAATAAAGCTAGCAACCATATTATTGTTTTTATATGTTTTGTTTACTCACCTCAAAGAACAGAGAGCAAAAGATAGGATCTGTTATTTTATTTCCAGACTCTGAATTCTTCTTGCATGTTGAAAATAAATCAAGCTTGCTATTGAAATCTGAATTGCATGTTGAAGTTTACATCTTGCATTTGAATTGATGAAGTTGCTTGCCTCTAATTTATTTCCAGATTATCCTTTGCCTTTGATTGAATTTCCAGATTTTACAGATTTTTCTTCTTTTATTCTTTCCTTTGTTTAAGATATTCTCCTATCTTCTTATTCAGATTTACATTTGATCTTTATTACGTTTGTGTTTTTGGTTCAGAGTAAAGAAAAGAATTAGGTGAAAATTAAAATTCTTCTTTTTGTTTTACAATAAATTTTAAATTAAATTATCAAGGGAATTGACACTTGTCCCCTTAATACTCTACTTTGCTTACACATATGCTATTAAATTTACAAATGTCTCTTACATCTATTAATAAGTTTACAAATGTTATATAAGGGTTATTTTAATGTTTAATGAATGTTTAACAATTGTTTACAAAAGTTATTATCTTATTTAATAATCTATTTAAACTATATACATGTATTTATGTAATATCCATATGATTATAAAATGTGTATACTTATCCTTTAATAAATATTCATATGAATTCAAGTAACCTATGTTTTGATAATCATCATATTGAATTTTAATACATAACTTCAAATAACAATATATATTATAATTTGAAAAACATAGTTTTATTAACTTAAAAATTCCCTATTTATAATATATATACCAATATATATATATACATTATAAATATAAACATTTATATAAGTTTTAGAAAGATAAATCTTCCCAATTTAAAATTGTTAGAAAAGATATTCCCAAATTAAAATGTTATTAGTTTTCAAAAGAAATAAACTTGCCAATTTAAAATATTATTAACCTTTAAAATGAATAAACTTGTCAATTTATAAAACAAAATCAACAAATCAATTTAATTATAAATAAAGATTATTAAATTGATATTGCCAAAATTCCGGGATATCACAGAAGCTGCAGAGACTATGCAACCGTAACCAAAATTTGAGTGAATATAAAAGTAATGGTAACGGTCAGTCCCTTAATTTGGGGAAACTTATTGAAGCAATTTAATTTCTTGTTTGGGCTACACGTTGGATTCAAATCAAGGAAAAGTGTAAAGTTCAAATCTAGTACCGCTACTGTGAAATGTTTCATCGTCACCGTTGTATACTAGACCTCAAAATACAGAAACGAATATACGGTAGAGATCAGCACGACGAGATGATCAAAATGGTATACAGATATCAGTGATAAGATCATTCGATCAAAAGTCGATACAGACACTGATATACGTTGCTATTCCGTACGGAAAAATCCAAACGGAGCTAGAAACGTCCGAATTTCGTGAAACGAATTTCGCAGTCAGATTCAGAGTGTTCCAAATAAATTTTCTCATGTTGACATATTTAGGTTTCGGAAAACTTTAAAATTTAACTGTTATTAACTAATTTAAATTGAATATAAAATTTACACAATAAAATAAACTTCAATATTATCAAATGAAAATTTATCAGTTGCTATGTTTAAATAGACGCATTTCAAATATTAAATTTTTATTTTCAAATTTTATTGTTTAAAATTCCACAAAATTTCAATTAATTTAATAAATAAAATCACAAAAATCTTGGGTCGTTACACTCTCCCCGACTCAAAACTTTTCGTCCCCGAAAAGGAAGGAGGTGGGAGAATAGAACAACCAGAAAAGAAAAATAGATTGAAAGACAAGTACAAATAATTAATTTAAACTCTATAAATTTTACTTAACATATTCATTTGAAAACATCATTTTCAATTCAATTATCTTTAATGCTTTAAAACTTTTCAAAAATCCATTTGTAAAATTTCTTGCTTCCTTTATAAATACCATTTATATGTTTAAATGACACCTTTATAAATATATGAAAACCATTTGAAAACAATTATTTACATTATTACTTATATTTACAAAGAAGCTATTTGAAAAACATTAAATCCATAATTCATAAATTTATAAATTCTATCTAAAATACTTTTCAAATATTATTAATAAATCAATAATCATTTACTTTAAATATGTTTTATTTAATTAATAACTTCTAAAATATTTATAACACTAAAAAAATTTCTATTAAACCATATAATATATAAATAAACAATATTTAAAAGAATATAGTCAACAAGGAAAAGAAGGAGGACTAGGAAAAATAGAATATAGGTAAATAAATAAAGCTGAGCACATAAGGTAGATTCAAAAGAATAGTATCGAGTACGAGTAATTAATTCAAGCCATAAGGATTTCAATTTCAAATATAAATACAAAATTTCTTTGTCGGAAATACTTTTTATAATAAAATACCTTTATAGTCGAAACAAATTTCCTTTTGAAAATACTTTTATAACTCGATGTCTTAACAAGTTTATCCTCGTTCCTGTAGACTCTGGCAGTGCGTAGATCAGGCGCAAAGCTAGAATTCTCCAAGTACTTAGTAGACTTGTTTCAACACCCAGTGAAAATACTGGAAAAACTTTTAAAAACAGATATGGAAAGTACAATCCAAACAAAAAAAACAAACAAAATCTTTGTCTAACCATGGTTCGCAGATACACAATGATTACGCCTGGATCCCCCAGGAAACAATCCATATCCGTAAGCTTTCTCAGCCGTGCGAGTTACGCCATGATGACTAGTAGAATGCAGGATACACAATGGTTACGCCTGGATCCCCCAGGAAACAATCCGTACCCCTAGGCCATCTCAGCCAGGCAGTTTTGCTACTAATGCGACCTACATAGACGCAAGATACACAATGGTTACGCCTGGATCCCCCAGGAAACAATCCGTACCCCTAGGCCATCTCAACCAAGCAGTTGCGCTATGCATCCGCGCTTGTAAGACCATGGGTAACGCCATGGAATTCGATGGACACTCGAGTATCATATCCGGAAAACCAAAAATCATAGAAATATCGATAGAATAAATCCACAATGTGGCCACAAAGCGGATATCAAGCAGAAGGCACTTTCCATATCTTTACTTCGAAAATATGTATCATATAGTACCTTTTCAAATCACTTTCAAATATCGTACTTATATAAAGTCCATTATATGTAAGATTTTATTTTCAAATCAAATACCTTTCCAAAATCAAAAGTATATCAAATCACCCTTATATAGACTTCAATTAAAGAAGATTTCACTTTTCAAATTGAGTACCTTTTCAAATCCATAGTTTTGAATCAACATCATACTTATACAAACCAAATTTTTATATAAGTTCGATAACTCCCAAATCAAGTATTTAAAATAAGGTTCTCAACTCAATTCGTTTCAATATCAGTTCAGTTTCAAAGTCATATACAATTCCACCAAATTATTCTTCCAAATCAAATATCTTCAGTTCCAAAGTTTCCAAAATAGTAAATTTAGAAAATAAATCAAAATTTCCAAATCAATATAATTTAAGTTAACCAACTCATTTCCAAATCAAATGTTTTCAAAATCATCTTATACTTACATAAGGTCCATCTTATATAAGGATCAAATTTTACAAAATATATTTCGCTGTATGAAGAGCCATATGGGATTGAATATCTTTGCTTTTATGGGTTATATATCTTTGTAATTTAAATTGGAAATTTTCTTTTAGTAAGCAAAGATATTCTAACACGACAGCTTTCAATTTCGGCGTCAAAATATATCACTGATATTAGAATATATGATGTATATACGTCATCATTTCGCAAAATAACATTTGATTGCTCGCTCGATCACACAAGTTCACTTTCGAACTAGTATTGTTCATTCGACTTCCCTAATGCGGATTTCGATATGGTTTCTCAACTAGAAGCCATCAGTCTCCTTGCATAGCCATATACTACGATAGAGAATTCTAGAATCAAGCCCAAAATCCATATCAAATATTCGCCATCAAGAATCGAATGAAAAATCCTAACACGAAATGGTGTAATTCACCTCGAACTTGTGTACTCAAACCTGGATCAAATTAATTACGCGAATAAAATAGCAATACATACAACTTATATATTTATTCCAACTTGTTAAATATATAGTTTCATAAAGATGTTACTAAGTTAAAACATTTAACTAAACTTTATTCAAAATATTTTGAAGACCAAATTCTTTTCAAAACATTTCAAATCTAAATTTCATATTAGAAATTTTTAAAATTGCCTTATTCATTTACTTAACAAAACAGTTTCAACTTATTTAAATCATATTACTACATATTTTAACATACATACCAAACTTATATACTTTATACTTTTCAAAATTTCTTAGCTTTGAAAAGTTAACCTTGATTTGGAAGTGCTCGAACCTTCAAAATAGTTGAAGAAATCATTTTCAAATTCAAGAGTTGGAAATCAGCAAAAAAATCAGTAAATCAATTTTAATAGATAGGGTTATATCAAATCCAAAACTCGAGGACTGAACAACGGCTCATTTCAAATCGTTTCAAATACATATACATATATCTTTCAAATATTAAATCATACTTCAAAATTTTGAAATCAAAATTGGTTTCGCAAAATCACTCGCGTACCAATGCTACTAAAGTGGCCTCTCCCCCACTATGAAACTCGAAAATCAATGTCGATGATGCGTGCACTCATCACCGAAATTATTTTCCAGCGACATAAGTGAGTTCTGGACTTCTATTTTCTCAAACCTCTTTTGAAATTTCTTCGAAATCATTCGAAACTTATTAAAATCATTTGAAACATTTCTTATTCGGAAAATACTTTTAAATCATATTATTATTATATATTTCAAAATCTTAAAACCAATTTCAAAATACCGGAGTTCAATTCTCGAATTTCAAATTTAAAATCCTTCAGTTATAAATCATTTTTAGATAAATCAAAGTTCTTATATAATTTTTCAAAATTACAAATCCTTTCGAAACCTCAAATTCTCATTTTAAAAAGGGTATATATAATCCTTATCGAAAACACATTTTCACTTTTATATATAGAATAAAATCATATTTATCAAGATAATAATTTCGATATATAAAACAATTTCTAAAAATACAAACAAAACCCGATTTTCAAAGGATGATTTAAGAATGTATTTCAAAACAAAGATAGAGATTCAAATTAGAGGGGCTCTAATCAAATAAAATTCTGATTCGAAGATAAGCTCGAACGAAGATGAGATAACTAAATTACAAAATACAAGATAGATATATTTTTATAAATCGCGTGTAACAACCCTAGATTCTTGTATATTATTTAAATTGGACTTTCTTTTATTTTTAAATTATTTTAAATTTATTTTATTTCAAAAATTTCATTTTAATATATAAATGATGATTATTAAGTGAATTATAGTTTCAAACTAGTATAAATTGGATATTTCACTGAAAAGTGAAATTCTGGTCAAACTGTTCAATCTTTGACTTTTAAACTTCAAATTTAAATTATATAAAATCTTAAATTTTATCTTTTATTATGAAAATAGATGTAATAACTTGAACACTTCTTTTTGTTTCGTTGAAAACGGAGTTAAACTGTAAACGTTATGTAATTTTCAATTTTGTGTATACACTGTTTCTTTTGCGATATTTTTTTTTTCAATCATATAAATTTTTTTTATTGTCATATTTTGTTTTAAAATGTTTTAATACGTTATTTTATGTCTTTTAATATTTTTAAAATGATAATATAATTTTTCTAAAGTATACTTGAATTTATATCAATTTATAAAGCCTAGTTTCCATTTTTCTGCTATTTTCTTCATTAAATTATATTTAATTAAAATATATTTATTTATTTTTGTGAATTCATTTTTATTTTGTGTTCTTATCTTTATTTATAAATATTTTTCAAGTACATATAGATTTTCTAAAGTTCATTTGAATTTGTTTCAAATTTATAAAGCCTAGTTATGTATATATTGTCATTTTCTTTATTTATTTGATTTTTATTTAAATTTATTTATTTTCTTTTTCTTATTTATTTTATTTTCTGAGTTTATTTATCTTTCTTATCAGCCATGTTATGTATTTATAAAATTAAAATGAATTTGTGGAAATTTGAAAAGACTTGAAACTCTTTATCTCATTTTGACTTTTCCTCTTCCGCCTTTTCATTTTCCAACCTACAACTCATTAAAAAAAATTGGCCGTACAATACTTTTCTCATTTCAGCTGACTTCCTCACTTTTTCCACGTATTCTAACCTTCTCAAACCCACAAAAAAAAAATCACGGCCATGGCTTCAAGAGATTGGGTAAAATTCTTCCTTCCTTTTTCTTGTTTTCTATGTTTTCTACCTTTGTTTTGCATATGCTCTCTACCTCATAGCTTGGCTCCTCCTCAACCAGATCTGACCCGACCTCCACCACCCCCTTTCTCTGATCATTACCCACCCTACTACACCACCAAGGAAGGCCAAGCACATCCATGGCAAGGAGCACCACCAAAATCAACAAAAACCACCATATATTACACTAGCCGAGCCTAGATTGTTAACACCACCTTCTACCACCATTTGCCGCCACTACCACCACCACCACCACCTCTGACCTGACCTCCACCCTCTGCCACATCATCCATCATCACCAGCACCCACTGGCCGTGACCCATGACTTATGGCCGAACCTATTTGTGCCAAAGATTTGAGGTTATGTTGCATTGTTTAGCCTTGAACACCTAGTTTTTGCACCTAGACTTCACCACTTTGTTAACACATGTTTGGCCAACCCTTACCAACCCAAAACCAGATCCAAACCCACTCCTTAGCCATGCATTTCAAATCTGGAGCTGAAGCATAGATGGTAGAAAGCATGTGCAATCACTTTGGCTTTGGTTCATGCATTCATTTCTAACATTGTTTTATTGAATTTTGGGTTGAAAACTCATGTTGTCTATATTTGTTTTGTTTGAATGTGACAAGGAAATTAATCTTTGGCTCTCCCATCTCAAATCATATTCGTGTTGTCGTGCTTTCGTACCTCTGGAAATCTTTGTTGTGTGTTTGTGGTGGTCATCTCCAGCTTAAACAAGTGAGAGTAATTCTCACCAGACAATGTGTACTTATATAACTAGTAAACTGACACCATTTGAATCTGTAAAATTATATCATCCTGTTATAACTGTTATATTATGATCATATGATGCTCACCCCTGTTATTACTCATGTTATATCATCATTTACTGTTATATAATGTTATTCTGTTATTTATATCAGTTTATCACACTGCAAGTTCCCTGTAGATTAGGTTCACTCTAGGTTGAAATGATACATACCCGAACGGACTTTAGAATAGGGAAAAATCGTTATGGGCTGAAATGATAAGCCTGAATGATTTTTATTTATTTTATTTAACTTGGGATTGCGGGTTTGAAATGATAAAACCTGGTTTTTCTTTGTAAACTGCGGATTGAAATGATACATATCCGTATCACTTGACCTAGGCTAGAAAATTATATACAGACCCGTGGTTTATATATTTTTCTGAAAATTTTAAATTATTTTAAAAATTTAAATATTATGATATTTTGATTTAAAATTTTATTAAAAGGATTTCTATTAAATATTTGTGATTTTATACAAATTAAATAAGTGAATTAAGTAAATGGTAAAGTAGAGTTTGAAATATAAGTTAACTTTGAAATTTATGATTTTGTTTATAAATGGAGTTTATGTAAAGTATGAATATATGACAAATTTGATTTAAAGATGAATTTAATGATCTTATTTAAGAAATAATGATTTTATAAAGTGTTAATGATTTTGTATAACTTAAAATGTGAAATAAATGAATATTTAAGCTGAATTTGGAAATATAACTTAAATTGATTTTTGTGAAATTTGTTTAAAAGTGAAATTAAATAAGTTATATTTTGGAAGTTTAAACTTAAGTGTTAAGTTAAAAAATTTATTAAAGAAATGAAAATTTAATACTTGAATTTAAATAAGAAAATTGTTATTTTAATTTGGATATTCTTTTATGGAAATTTGACTTTATAAAATCAAATGAATAAGGGTATATAAATGATTGTTTAAAGTGTGAATATATATGATTTTATAAGTTAAAATGATTTATATTAAAAGTTAATTTTTTGTGAAATTTAAATTAAAACTCTGAATTTGATTTGACAGCATTTTGAAATGTAATGTAAAGATATTACAACATTGGAAAATGCTGTAGTTGTTTTAAATGAACCTAATAGAAAATTTGAACTAAGGGTTATTATAGCACTTTGTTAGTGCTATAGTTGTTAAATTTAACTAAAAGTTTTAATTGAAACTAAATTAAAATATTACAGCATTTTAAATGCCGTCTTTCGTTAATGGACTGTTTTTAATCATAACATTTCGTAGCATTTTCTAAGTGCTGCGAAAGTTGAATTTTCTTTGTTTAATAAATTCAAATGAATAAATGATCTTTGAAAAAGTTTAAATTTTGGAAATTAAATATTTAATTATTAAATATAATGAATTGACTTTAAATGATTTAAATGGAATAGTTGATTTGGGAAATACAACTATTTTGAAATGTGATTAAATGGTATTTAAATTTAAATTAAATAAATAATGTTTTGAAATGATATTTTGATATTTTGAAATGAATTTGAATGATATTAAATCTTGGAATGAATAATTGAAGTTTATATTAGTATGGAAAATATTTGGTTTACCTGTAATTTGAATCTATTTAAAAGATATTGGACTTATGAAATATAAGATATTAAAGCTTTGGAACTTATTTTATAATTTGAATAGTATTTTGTGGATTAAATCTATATTTGAAATTTATAAGATTTGAAATGGTCTATGGAAATTTAATTGAAATAAATGATTTAATTGAATTGAAACTTTGAAAATTGAATACTTGATTTGAAAGTATGATAATTACACTTTAAATGGTTTAAATGAATTATTTTGATTGAAATATAAACTATTTAAAAAGGGTGACTTGAAATGATAATAAATTAATGATATACACTACAACAAAAATACTCTATTACAACGTCCTTTTTACAACGGGCAATTGCTGCCCGTTGTAATTGTAGGCTACTACAATGGTCAGTTCAGGCCCGTTGTAATAGATTTCTTATATAACGTCTTTTTTACAACGGGCAGTCTTTGCCCGTTGTAATAGATTGCTATTACAACGGTCATTTTATGCCCGTTGTAATAGATGTTAATTTTACAACGTCCCTAAAATGCCCGTTGTAATAGAAGTGCCAATTTTACAACGGGCTAAAACTGCCCATTGTAATAGGTGCCAATTTTAAAACGGGCTTAAAATGCCCGTTGTAATAGGTAACCCTAATTTTTAAACCACAGCACCCCAAGGAAAATTATAGAGGCCCTCTTTTCTTCTTTTCCGTGAAGCAATACTCTCGTTCCTCTTTTCCTCTTTTCTTTGCTCGAAAAATTAGGGCTTTCGAATTTGTTGAAGCCACGAATTATATACGGTTATTTGCTTTGTCACTTTGATTCGAAGCCGGCTGCAAGTATATATAGTCAGCTAACTAAGTCATCTGTAGAGATATAGAAGTTATTGAAATATCAAGGACAATACTTCAATGGCCGAAACAATGGTTGATAGGATGCCAATGTTTGAAAACATGGGGTTTGGTAATGAAGGTTTAGGTGTGGAAGCTGGATTTGAAATTAGACAAAGGAAGAAGGTCATGATTGGAAGCTCTGATACAGATAATGAGGAAACTGAAGAAGCAGATAGTGTGTACTTCGATCATAATAGAGGTATTTCATAATAGTACTCTTCGCCAATAACTTAATTCTATCTGCACTATAGATTAATTGATTCCTTATTATTTCTCTTATATCACCTCACTTGACGTGAGTATCCAAAATGCAATAGTTTTTAATACAAATATCGGTTTACAAATCGTTTTCACCATCAGATCAATGCTATGAATTTCTTTCAACAGATATTGTAAATCGTTTACAAATTAATTTCATCAGATTAATCGATCATTTCTTCTCGCAATATTATAGTCATTTACAGGGTTAGAGGGCAATAATATCTAAAAATGCATTAGCTCTGATGCACTTGAAATTGCACATCTTGGATGTGGCGTTGACAAACATCAGATGTAGTTAAATGTTAAAACTGCATTTCCTGCAGGTCACATTTAAAATTATCACTAACATTTTTAACATTAAGTTTTATTTACATTTAGAATTTAACCTCTCAATTGCAATAATAAATGCATAAGCAATTTTTTTGCCAATAAAAATATTAAAATAAAATTCTAAAAATTAGCCACAGTCATGCGATTGCAATGTCAAATACAAGGTTTCAAAATTTAAAATTTCAACATGATTAATTAAATTAATTTAAGATATTTGAAGTTAATAAATTTGCAGTTAAAATTTATTATCTCAATGAAAATGTGCTTTATAGAATATGACTATCAAAAGTTAATCTGTAGATATCAACATATATCATTAGAAAACATTTAATATAATGATTTAATTGTTGATAAACTCTTAAATCTGACTTTCCTATTGAAAAAATATTGCATTTCAATGGTCCAGATAAAGGGAGGGTGAGGATGAATGGATCTAATATACATAAATAGGTAGAACCAGACCTTCTTTACATGTTGACTAACGAGATAAATTTTCTGTATCAAACTAGGGAGTGGTGAATAAGTATAACCTTATACCAACTTGTAACATTCCCCTACTTGCAGGTTCAAAGTTAATTGCAACGGATGTTTCAGTAATCCATAGTTATTAATCATCGGGACCAAATACGACAGTGTTAGATTCATTGATACACAGAAACACATGAATATGAAAATTTTCACTTTGGATAAAATACGTTTAACTGTTTAACTGTGTTTATTTATAACAAGTTCTATGGCACTTGAAATGCACATGCATATGAATTATAGTTGAGAAAAATTGGACTGAAATCCTTAAATTTTGTTTTTGTACATAATTTCAATGAGCATATATATAAGAAAAAAAATATGATTTTTCTTGTTGGGACCAAAATCTGAACCTGTTAACATCATTTACATAGCAAATTTCTAAATTAAAAAAATAATAATAATAATTTGTGACCTCATTTGCATGCCAATCCATTTTGAGGAGTTTGTGGTCAATCAGATGTTGTAATTATATTATAAATAAATATTAACAAAGATAAGATACAAGCTAGCTCAGGTAAATAAGTATTTGAGGTAGTCATTTCCTTATGTGACCATATTAGCTACTAACTATACATTGCTTTGGATTTTAGAATTGCAAATGAGTGTAGCTTAATAGAGCATCATTCATGGAAACTCCATCTTTATTTTTTTGGAGTAAATTGCAGGAATAAATTGAATAGATATAAATCGTATGAATTGAGAATGAGAGAGTGTAAAAAGTGTCTTTACTGAAGTTACCACTATATATCTGATAAGAGTGTACTGGATATTAATATCAATTTAGGCACTAAGCTAACATAATGTTAGACGTATATGGATTACAATTTGAGTACACGCTGTTTTAATCATGGTCATATATATAATAATAAAGTAACTAGAAATAACATGATTAAGTTGAATTTTTCTGTGATTGAAGGAGTATGGAAGTGTCATCACTGCAATTGGACCTACCATTTAAGTGGTCTTGGATTACATTTAGTTCAGAAACATCGAACAAATTACCAACCGATGATGGATAATAAACCACTAATAAGTAATAACTCCGTTCTCACCATTTGTTTTTGCACTACTCAAAGGTTAGTTCTTTGATTTCATACACGACCAGTTGTTAAAGACTACAGAACATGGAATTTGTTGTTTAGTCCAAAAGTCCTTGTCTATCTTATAACTGATTCAAATCCTCGTTCCAATTTTCATTCTTAAAAAGTTATGCTCATTTTCATTAGTTTTAAATGTTACCTATATTTTGATTTTAACATGTATCATATGCATTTGTATTCCTTTTAGGTGTTGATATCGCTAAAGAGAACGAAGATTCAAGTAGCACAACGGATGAAGATGGCTATAATTCAAGCGACAAAATAACTGAAAATGGATTGGGATCTCAGGTATTAACGAAAAGAATAATGATTGGAAATTTGAAGAAGCTGAACAGCAAGTTGTGGATTATGACGTTGAAAGAGTTATAACAGAACAAGAAACTCATGATTTGGTCTGCCCAAATTGTCACTCTTGTATCACTAAAAGAGTTATTTTACGTAAAAGAAAAAGAGGACGAATACAAAATCCAAGTGCTTCTCCATACGGAAAAACACATGTTCCTGCTCCTCCTTTCACTCCAATTGAATTCAACAACATTGATCAAGTTGAGGAAGCTTTTACATGCTTATCATGTTTCAGCTTCTTTGTTCCAACTGGTATATATTTATAGCCTATTATACCTATCTTCTCAAGATGAGCTTAAATGAATTGTGAGATTGAACATTTTGTTAAACAGAAGGAGGATTCGATATTCGACGGGTCTTTTGGAAAAGTAAAGAAAACATTAATTTGACAGACTCAGATGCTATATCTAGTGATAAAACGAACTGCATTTCCTTCATTTTTGGATCGGATTCAAGAACTAATAAAGACTATGAAGCAGGTATTAATAACTACTCAAATTCTCAAGTTTATTTATCTTGTATAGATCAGCTGAATGTTCTTGATTATAGTCTTAGTATAACTATTGTTCTAAACATTACTCATTTCTTATTACTTAGTTTTCGCAGGTAAAGATGACATTGTTAGCTCACTATATCTCACTATATAGCTTAAATCAATTATCCTTGGTTATGATCTAACATGGCCTAAAGTCGAACTTGCATATCACATTGTTAAAGCATTATATGTTAATGCATAATAGCAAAATATGTGTACGGCTTTTTTTCTCCTTGCCTCCACTTTTGTTAAGTAACGTGATGGTCCAAAAATTGAAATTAGTGCTGATTGCATAATAGTGGTATGTTAGTTTTACTGATTCCTTAATAGTGTGCATTTATTGGAACATGTTTACTATTGTGTATAGTACACAACTAGAACTTTCTGTTAAGCTTATAGTAACACCTTAACGTAATATTAATTGTACGAGCTTTCTGCTAAGCTTTACAGATCATTATTCTACCGTGAGAAGGGTTGAGCGAAAAGGAACCAACTAGTGGATAGTTGGTCCACGTTACAAATATCACTTAATATACAAAACTTTTCCCAGTCAAACTTTAGAATACCACCTTCAATAGTTTATTTTGAAAATTTCTCTCTCGATTTTTGCCATTAAACGATATCAAGATAACCACCTTCACCAAACCAAACGCTGCAATCAAGCTACTAATACTGAAAACTAATTTACTTCTCGACAGGTAACCGTATGATTAAGTAATTCAATTGGTGGTGTATGCATTGACAGCGAAAGTTTACTCAACGTGCTTTGCTCATACAATTAAACAACGGATCGTTCTCTGATGACCCATGCCTGCAGCCATTAAGTTACCACCACAGGTACGTCCAAAAATATTTGTTGCATCACACTCAACAGTTTATCAATTGCAGAAATAGATTAGACAAGTATTTGTTATTCTGTTGTACTTTTAATTCTATAAATGTTTCATGCACGTTCCTAGATGCTCTCGCTCCACAAAAGTTTATTTGTAGACAATAAGAAAGAATTGTCTTTTTTGTTTTAGCTAAATTCAAGTTTCTACGCACACTGCAAAGTAATGATTGTTTCATCCCATCTTCACTTATTTCTAATACACACATCTTAGCTTCTATTTATAAGGCTAAATTCAAAAGCAACTGCAACACCTCACCATTCGTAACATATACACTGTCATTGTCCTTAGGGTTTATGTAGTGCTTGAGGCATCAGTTCTTAATTATCGTAGGCAAATTTTACTCTTGCTTTGACCTGGCTGCTACGTGACCACGACCTGTTTATCTGATATTCAATCACTTTTCCACGACTGCATCCTTATTTGCATTAGCAAGTTGCCATATTAGTTTGTTCAAAAAAGCTCCAACTACAATCTTTGCTAAACAATAGTTCAATAACACCTAGATTTTAGACTAATAAATGTCCATAAAAACAATATTCAACTAAAGGATAGTATTGTAATTTAGCTTGGAACGAGCGAATCCAACGTCATTCTTCAACTTGCATCACTCCACCGACCACGTAGTTTTGTTTTGGGATACAGGCTAATATTCTTTATCGTCACTGATTTCAAGCTAATATTCTTTATTGGCATCGATCTCATGAGCATCCATGTTAATTTTAATTACCTAATACATTTACTACGACTGAAGAATAGTTTATGGTCACAGTCTGGAACTGCATGATTCTTGTTTAGTTGCTTGTGTATTGAGCTATCCTATATTCACAAGACGAGACAAATGAAAGCCATCCTATACACTTTAATACATAGCTAAATCATTTATCGTCTTGGACACAGAATTTAATCCCATCTAGCAAGGTCAACATAAATTTGGTATACATTAAACTAAAATAAATATAGGAAATAATGAAAATTGGTAGTGTTTTAAGTTGCTATCAAAAGCGGAGAGCTTTTAACAAGAAGTATTCTATAAATACGGCTAGATAACTATATTAACCAAATTTTTGCGCCTCCAAATTATTATGCCGGAGCTAGCCTAGGAACGTTACTTCTGCCTGCAAATATATTTATATCAGTAACCAGATTAACAAATACAATGATATATAAATCTTGTTTATCGAACCAAAAGTTTTATACATTCCACTGTGGCATATTGTACCATTTTATGACATGACATTCATACAAAAATGAACAATGTCTAATTTAGTATCCTATTTATTTTACTATTTAGCCTGTACTAATGAGCATTGACTGTTTGTAGTTTTAGCCTGTACTAATCAGTTTTGCAGTGGGATGGCACTGATGTGGTAGTTACGTTGGTTGAGGAATGTGGTAGTTGAGCAGTGCAAGGCAGTGATGGTATGTTGTGAAATGAAGTTAACTGTTGTTTGAGAGATGGAATGTGGTATGTTCAGGTGATGTTTATGAAAGGGATGTTGTTTCTAGTGTGCTATGGGGGGAATTAAAGTAAGATGGATGGTAGAAAGACGTGAATGCAGTAGTGGCAAGTTGTATGTGAATGTGAAGTCTAGGTGATGGAAGTGTTTTGCTGAAGGTTGGTTGATTGTTGAGGGATAGTATATATGCAAGTATGCAGCAATTTTGTGCAAGTTGGTGGTTTATGAGATGTACAGGTTGGTAGCAGCAGTATGCAGAGGAGGGTGTTAGTGTGACAGTGAGTAGTGGTGGAGGTTGTATGTTGTTTGAAGGTGTAGTGGGTAGAGGGATGGTGGTTGCAGTTGAACTGATGATGGAGATGCAATGTGTAGTGGCTGTGGATGTTGGTTTGTTAAGGAGGAAGGGCAGTAGTATTTTATAGGCAGTATGTTGTGTGAACTGTGGGATGTTGTGGTTTGTTGTAGAAGAGAGGCAGAGAAGTAGATTTTTTGGAGTGTGCAGGATGGTTGTGCAGTGGAGCGGGTAGCGGGCAATTGACTGTAAGTGGATGAAGAGAATGTACGGTGGTTGACTATGATGTTTAATTGGTGCAGTGTTGAAAGGATGGTTTAGGGAGTCTGCACAATTGGAAGCAGGAATTGACAGTGAGTCAAGGAGGATGTATGTGGTATTGGACTGTTATGTGTTAACGCTTTATGTATTTAGCATGTAAACTTATCAAACTTTTTGGAGTGTTAAAATTTTGACTCTAGCTTTTAGTCTTTTCGTATGTGATTTTAATTATTTTACGACAATATTTAGTATTTGTATGGATGTAGTGCATGGATGCTGCTGTAATTTTTTTAAAAATTTGTATTTATTTTGCAACAGGCAATGATCATTGTTATATCAGCTTATTACAACGGTCAACAAACGTTGTTAAATAGGTATTTTACAACGGTCAATACAAGTTGTGACATAGGCTATTGCAACGGGTTATGGCCGTTGTTATATAGTTTATTGCAATGGTTTTTACAACGGGCTTTGCCCGTTGTAAAATGTGGTGGATCTATTCCAACGAGGCCTATTACAACGGGCACATGCCCGTTGCGAAAACCATATTACAACGGGCATTGCCTGTTGTAAAAAGGCTGTTTTGTTGTAGTGATATCTTTGAATTTAAAAAGGTATTTAAAGTTGAATATTTGGATTTGAACTCAAATGATGATTTGAAATGAAGTTTTGAAAGGATATGATATTTTGATATATTAAAATGATTTGAAATGAAGTTTTGAAAGGATATGATATTTTGATATATTAAAATGATTTGAAATGAAGTTTTGGAAAGATATGATATTTTGATATATTGAAATGATTTGAAATGAAGTTTTGAAATGATATGATATTTTAAATATATTGAAATGGTTTGGAATTGATTTAATCTTTATTTTGATAAAGATTTGGATTTGAAATGATATTCTATTTTGAAGTATAAACTGTTTTAAATTTATAACCACGGGTTATCATAACGATTGGTTGTTAAAGAGACCGGGATCGGATATGGACATACTCTCTATCGATACCGAAAATGTAACAACCCGCATATTTGTCGATTTTATATTTAAATATTTTATCGTTAGTCGGATGTTAGTCCGAAAAGCTACTTTTTTCATACGGTCAAATTAGGACTCGAGACCACTCCCATTGAGTTCAAAATGACGTTTGCGATCTTTTCGAGTGTAAACTTCGATATGTTTGGAGATAGTGAAATTTTCGACACTTTTTCCCGCCTTTGACTTTGGTTTGGACTGCACCCCTTTATTTCAGCCCAACCCTCTTCCTCACTCTATCAAAACACTTCAAGCTTTGTCAAAAATGGTGATGGGAAGTGGAAATTAAAACTCCAAACTCAAATTCTATTTCAAATCCGAGATTCAACATCAAATTCAAGTAGAAGATAGTGGATTCAAGCTTTGGATTGCTTCCCCTTGCTTTCAATCTCCATCTTCATCCATTTTAGTGAAAAGGTGAGATTTTTAATCTCACATCTTACCTATAGATGTCATTGGACTGTTGGGAATGATTCCCTATCACTCTAGCATCAACATTTGCATTTGGTTTGGATTGGATTGGCGAAAAACGTCAATTTTCGGTGTTTTGGTGATTTTTCTGGCACTAGGTCGTTCTGGCCATCGCTAGGTCGTACGCGAGTTAAGGCGTTAGGTTGCTGCATTGAAAAGTCACAGAGCTTAGGTCGTTCACGAGTTAAAGGCTTAGGTCGTTCACGAGTTAAAGGCTTAGGTCGTTAGGTCGTATTCGACCTTAGGTCGTTAGGTCGTATAGACCTTAGGTCGCACCTCCTTAACCATGATAGGTCGCAACACTTTTTTTTTCCTTAGGTCATGTGGCCATTCTGCTTAGGTCGGAAGGCCACTAGGTCGCTAGACCTTTATCACTTTAGGTCGTATGACCTTGGCTAGGTAGTTAGGTCGCATGATTTCGTTAGGTCGCGTACCTCTAGGTCGCATGTCTTTAGGTCGCAAGCCTTTAGGTCGCGTATCCTTAGGTCACCAGTTTTAGGTCGCTGGTCCTCATTCCTCTTAAGTCGCTTGACTCTGTTATGTCGTAGGTCGTTGGACCTTAAGTCGCTCGCCTCCCTTAACTCCAGTTAGGTCGTTCGGCCATTGTTTTAAGTCGCGTGAACCCTTAGGTCGTCAGACCTCATTTTGATTTAGGTCGTTGGCCGCTTGTCTTCACTTAGGTCGAACACTGTAAGCAGGGGCGTTGCCCCCGCACCCCCACCTAGGGGGTTGCCACCCCCCTGAACCCCCCTCCGTAGGCGATCTTATCTGAAGAACATTCAACATAAATTCCTACTTTGATGGTTTTGGGATTGTTTTCTTTGGACTTTACTCACGTCTTCGAACGTGAATTTATGTGCTTCGATTTGTTTCAACAATCGTTTTGTGACTTGTCACTTTAAAGATATGAAGGTTTCAATACTAGTAATAAATATCAAAACTCTTTCATCAAAGCGATTTCAACACTATTTTAAATGTCAAAAGTTTGTTTTCTCAAACCGATTTCCAATCTACTAGTATATACAAGCCTTTACTTCACTCGGATGAGAAATCGACTTAAACGACTTAGTAAAACGAGTGGTATGAAACGCTTGCGTTCACTTCGTCGGTTAATTCTTGGACTTGTTCGATTGAACCTTTTGTGACAATTTTCTGGTGTAGATTTACAGTTTGTTCGTAAATATTTAAGTTAAGAAAGTGGTTATGGGATATGAAGCTAAACTTTTATATTTACTATCTTAGTGTAATTGACACTTCTCATTGATCATGACGATCATTTTATGATTTAGCCTAGCAATTGTGCGATGTCTCTTTTTTTGCAAGGTTAGACTAGACTGCATTGGTGTGATTCCGACTCATACATATCTCTTTGTCTGCAAGGTTAGTCTAGACACCATTTGTGTGATTCCACTCACACATACCTTTTTGTTTGCGACGGCTAAAAAAAGCGGCCGTCGCAAACCGTCGCTAGCCGTCGCTATACGCAATATACAGACCTGCCGAGAGCAACAGCTCCTTCATTCTCTCTTCCCCAATTTCTTCCCCCAAATCACTTCCTCCTTCCCCCCCGACACCCCCCGTCACCATAGCCGCCGCTCCAGCTTTCAACGCCTCCAAATCACCCAAATTTACGTCGGTATGCTTCTAATCTCTTGTTTGAATGTAAATTTGATATTTTTAGGTTTAGTTTAAACCCTAAGTCAATTATGATTTGTTGTTAAATTGGTTATTAGTAGTGTTGTTAAATTAGGTATTAGTAGTGTTGTATGTTGATTTGATAAATTAATTAGTTTATTATCATGAACTTGAATTATTTCGTATTACATTAACTAGTTTATCATGATCAAGTTGAATAAATGGTTGATGTAGATGATTAGTGTTGGCGATTAACATGGTTAGTTGTTTTAGGTGAAAAAATAGTGTATATTAATGATTAACTTGGTTATTGATAAATTTACATGAAAGTATTTCATAGTTTATGAAATTGATAAATTACAAATTTAAGTTGTTAAAATCTAAATTCTGCAAATATGAGTATTACAAATTACAGTATTGTACAAAAATAAAGTTTATATAGTATTGTACAAATTTAAGTTTGATAAATTACAAATTACAGTATTGTACAAAAATAAAGTTTATATAGAAAATTAAAAAATGAATATGAGAGCCTTAAAAATTCTGCAAATATCTAATTTTTTTTTTAAAAAATTAGGAAATGACTTTAAAAATAACTTATATTGTACTGAAATCTATTTTGTAATGAAATTAAGAAATGAATATAACAACAACAAAGATTACGCTAAAATCTATGTCGTAAAATAAAGAAATGAATATTGAACTAAAATTGTTAATTGAATGCTGAACTAAAATTTAAATATACAAATTTATGAAATAAAATTTAAATAGTTGAAACATTGTCAAAATTTGAAAAGAACAACAATATTTGATAAAATTTAAAGAAATTTTTTTATCTCTTAGATTGGCTTTGGCCCCGTTTGGCAAGTTTTGTATATGATTGTTATATGGATGTTCGTTTTGGTAACGGAACGGACATTTAAATTCATCTGATACAATATTTGTCGGATTTGTCCCTGTATTGGACAAGTTACAAACACAATAAAATAAGTACATATTATAAATCATTTCATTTTAAACGGTTACAAAATTTCGATAGCGCTTCCTTTACGTTCCCTATGTACACGCATTTGTGTACGATACAGGGAACAGAAGGGAAGTGCTACCGAAATTTTGTTGAACCGTTTAATCTGAAATAATTTATAAAATGTAATTACATTATTGTGTTTGTAATGGGAAGTAGGATGACTGACCACCGAAGTGAAAACCAAAATACTAAAAAATTAAAAAATCCCATGAAGTTTTTATTTTGAATTTTCTGCAACGGTGAACTGTTTACAATGGAGAATGGTTGAAAATTAATGATTTAAACTGTCTAACATACATTTTCAAATCAGGAAAGATGTTCAATTATTTTCTCAACCGTACTTGGATGTATGAAGTCAGAACTGGAAAGAAGGGGTCAATAAAGCAACATTTCTACAACGGTGTACACGAATTTATTAGATTTGCTAAATCTAATAACCGAAACAACACAGAAATTCGTTGCCCGTGTAGTAAGTGCCAACATTTGAAGCATTGGAAACCGGATATAGTTGAAGTACATTTGTATCAATATGGTTTCGTGCCTGATTATTATTTCTGGGATCGTCATTGAGAACTTGTTGAACCTACACCTAATACTGAACTATTAGAGGACGGTAATATGATGACGAATCCGATAGAAAATATGGTGGATGATGCAGCACGATCAATGTTTTCTACAACTGAAGCTGTCGATGAAGACGAAAATGTCGAAGAAGAACCGATTGTGGGAGCTAAAAAATATACGATTTGTTGGATTCTGCTAAGAGGCCGTTGTGGGATGGATGTAATAGCGGAACCGAACTTTCAGTAACCGCCGAATACATAACTATGAAATCAAAATTCAACCTTACGGAAGCTGCATTTACAGCAGCTGTACAAGCATGTACAAGCATGATTTACAGAAGTTGTTCCTAGAAGTGCTGGGTAAGTATCAATTTTATTTAAAGTATAATTTTTAAAATGCACTAAACATGTATATCATAACTTTTGCAGTGGCTTTGAGGTGGAACCATCAGATTATATTTTACAGGTTTCGAGAAAGGCATTTCAGAGCCGCATGGATGGTTGTTGGCCTCGCTGGGACGACATCCCCCCGCACGTCAAAAACGCAATACAGGCGGATTTACTTGTAAGTAGTAGTTTGAATTTCAGTTGTAAATTAATATAATGTATATAACTTAAAATAATTTTAATTTACAGGCTGCAGTCCACGTTGACCCTGACGACTTGGACATTTTTTTAAATCACTGGAACAAGCGAATGAGAAAAAATTACAGGGATACATTGTCTAAGGCTAAGAATGCAGGGAAAAAGCCGAACTGGATGGGTGAGAATGTATGGAATGAATTTCTTCGGCTTTGGGACAGTCCGGCAGTAAAAGTAAGTAAAATATGTTTTATTTATTATTTAAATCTAATATAAATCTTGCAAGATATATACGTGATAATTTATCTTAATTTGTAGGAGTTATCTGCGCGGAACCGGGCAAACAGGAATAAAAATCCTGCATTGCACCGTGGTGGCTCCAAATCCTTTCAGGAGCACAAGAGAGAGCTGGTAATTAAATTTATAAAATGTGTTTACATTTTATTACAATTTTTTATAATCAGATTAGCAATAATATTTATATATTTTCAGGCCGTGAGATATAACCGCGAGCCCACTATGGCGGAGCTGTTCAAGGCCACGCATGCCGTGGAGAGGACTGACGAAGAGGGCAATGTTTCGTACGAGTGGACGGATGACAAATCACAATCCGTAATGGTAAATTAATTTGTTGTTAATAATAATATTTTGTCTTATTTTATTTTCAAAAATTTGAAGTTTGGGGTTTATCGTGTAAAACAATTGTTTGTAATCGCAGGAGTGGTACGAAGCAGAGCGGGCTCGTGTAGCACAGTCCACTGGTCGGGAAGAGCTTACGTTAGAGGAGGAGAACCATATTTGGGATGGTATTATTGACCCGCCTTCTCAGACCAGTCGACGGTATAGCTATGGAAATGTGGAGGTAAATTTTGACATGTACTAATATATAAATTTACTTATGCATATGAATAGTTAAATAATTTTAATAATATTACTACTGCATATGAACTATTTTACAGGCGATGAGAATGCAGAGTGCATACAGGAGGTCGCAGCAAGATGCGGAGATTGCTCAGTTGAGAGTGACGGTGGAAGAAATAAATGACTAGAGGAAGAGTTTCTTTGAGCAACAGCTGGATGAGCGGATTGCGGCTTATTTGCAACAGCATGGGACGATGCCTGGAGAGGACGGCAGCGATGGCGAGGAGTAGGTATGTTTGTTTGCTCGTGTTATAGTTTGGTATATACACATTTTGGTTGGTTTGGTGTATATATATTTCAGGATATTATGTACATATTTTGAGAACTTCTAGTTGATGGATTTGGTTGGTTATTATGTATATATATGCCGGGATAACTATGTACATATTCTTGGATTTGGTTGGATGTTATATTGTTTGATTTGGTTGGATTTGAAAATGATATTTGCTTGGATTTTATATTGTTTGAATGTATAGTGATGTTATATGATGGATATATGATGGCTATAGTTGATGAATATGGTGTATATTGGCTGTGATGATGTTATATGATGGTTGTTGTTTGAAGTGGGGAAGTGCTCTGGGAATACACAAAATTTGCTTCAGATTAGCGACGGTTTGCGACGGCTAGTGACGCCTATTTTGCCAAAAAATTGTGTCGCTTAGCGACGCCTAGTGACGCCGGTTAAACGTTGGAAAATTTCCACGTGTCACATTTGCAGTCGCGAGCCGTCGCTATTTTGGTGACGGAGCCGTCGCTAAAACCGTCGCCATACTATTGGGCGACGAGGCAAATAGCGACGACAGATAGCGACGGCTTGCGACGGCCGGCGACAGCTAAAAGCCATCGCTATCTGCTGCCGTCCTTGTAGTGTTAGGCTAGACACCACTTGTGTGATTCCACTCACACATACCTTTTTGCTTTTTGGTTAGCCTAGACCTCAATCTGTGTGATTCCGACTCACACATATGGGGTAGCTCCCCATGGTCTTCGGACCGTCATGTGATAGGCCTCTTCCTCTTTTTATGATTTCTGGATTTCTCGTTTTGATTTCTGGATTTTTATGTCATTGACTTGTTATGAGTACAAGTTTAGGGTATGATGCCCTCTTTGGATCTTTGAGAAGATTCTTGTGATATTGATCATTTCTCATCGGTTGATCTCCTGTTGATCATCATTTTCATACTTATAGTAGTATGTCAGTATGGATATTTTATGTTTATGCCATATCTTTTATTTTATATCATGTCATCTGATATTTATAGCTAGACTGATCCGTTTGTTATTTTCTTAAATAATACTCGGGTCAGACCGAGATGTTACAGGTGCTTCTGCTTGACTTCCTCCCAGGATTTGCTACTCTGACTTTTGGCTAACTATTTAGTTTAGCAGTTTTTGTTGTATACACTTGAGATATGGACTCATAGTTGTATCCTTTTGGTATAGCACGTGTTGTTATTCTTTTGTATTATTGTGGATCTTTTTGACCACTACTCTGATGTACACTTTCATGTGTTAGTTATATATTCATATCTTCTTCCGCCTTTGTGATATGGATGTCTGTGACTGATTTGTGTTATGCTTATTTCTATGTTTGTTTCCGAAGATTATTTTATAGCCACCGTGTGATAAGCAATTACATGGATGGTCGCTCCTCAACAGCCTTATTCTCCGTGCTAGTTGACAGCACTACATCGTAGTGTTCTTGGCTAGCATGGGTATTGAGGTGGGGCGTCATAGAAAATCACTTTGACAACTGTGTACGCGGTGGAGTTTCCAGAATGAAGTAGGATGGTGGCTAAAACAGGAGCGATTGACGGACCAGTGAGGTAGCACCTCTGATCGGACACACTTCTTCGATACCATTCTATTACTTGTGATTGTTTTGGTGTGCACCCTTGATTTGGGGGTGTTGTTCGAGGTGGGCGGTAGTGGCTGCTATGCGTCACCACCAGTCCGGATGCGTAATTGGTATATCTACCCTGGAATTGCCTTGTGTGCCGTGTCACCTACCATATCGAGCCCACTACGATTTTGGTTTAAAGATCCGACCGCGTTAAGGTTCATCATCCCCTTAATGCTATTTTCTATATGATTATACTTTACTAATTAGACACTACTGTATATAGCGTATATTACTACATAGTAAATAGTTTAAGGGATCCTTAAAGAATGAGCGATCCCAAGCATTCTTTAAGTTACTTGTACCTTTATTACAGTTCACATGGGTTGGTTTACATTATATAAGTATATATTGTCCTGACTCGAGTGTTTTGTGTTTTTCTTTACGCTCGGGTCAGCCTGAGTTATTCACAGATTTGGATTTCCACTCTCTTGGAGATTTGAATCGCTGGAGATTATCTGCTTGTCTTGTCCTATCTATTTCAGTTCCGTTGTCCTACCCAGCTTGTACTTGGTTATTTTATTAAGACTTCTGTTGTACTCTATTTCTTCTGTTATATCTTATGTAACTCTGATATATTTATATAGTAGCTTCATGAACTACTATTTCTTTTACTTCCGCTGCATTATTTTACTCTGTGATCTGTGATTATTTATTTACTGTATATTCTGAGATTTGCCAAATTTTATTTACAACGCGATATTTTGAGCAATTCAAGTCCGACATGTGCGGATGCGAATGGTTGAAAATATCGGGTCGTTACATCGCGGATGACCCTAGGGTCAACCGTGACCTCAAAATAAGATTGGTTCAGAATTCTGAGGCAAATCGACATTCGATCGCCAGAGATAGAATTCGGCATAACAAGAGATAGCATCATCTAAACCGAGGGATATATAAATCTCCGGTGAATCAATGCCAATTGTGAAGGAGTTCCACCCCCTTTAAAAATCATTCAAAGATTGGCGGGATCGCCTATTCTTATAGAGATCATTCGAAGTGGAGTTATGGGATACTCCAGAATCAAAAGAATACAAATAGGGAGAGACAAGAAGGAATTTTGGAACCGCAAGGAATGTTCCAAAGTTCAAAGGAAATCGAGTCAAAAGGAAGAGATTCAAACTCGAACGAAAGTGATTCTGTAAATAAATTTACTATATATGCTAAGCTTTGCCTAGAGCCAAAGCTCTGATACCAACTGTAACGACCCACTATTTTAGACCATTCAAATCGACAATAAATCCACATATGTCGGACTTGAATAATTCAAAATATCATATTGTTATTTAAATTTGGCAAACTCATCATATACAGTAAATAAATCAATCACAGACAAAGAGTAATACAATAATACGCAGCGGAATAGATAAAATAGTAGTTCATGAAGCTACTATATAAACATCAGAGTTAGAAATAAAATACAACAGAATATCTCAAATGCAGTGAAGTCTCCAGTACAACAGATGACTTCTCTGAACAAATCAACTAGAAGAGCTGAAAGCTGAGGCGATAGTTGGATCTCCAAAGGAAGCTCCAAACTCCAAGGGTGAGTCTCAAATGCTGTTCTTATATCAATAAATCACTCGAGTCAGGATTAACATTCTTATATCAATAAAACCAACTCAAGTGAAATATCAACTGAAATACAAGTAACTTAAAGGATGTTTAGGATAACCATCCTCTAAGGATCTTCGGAACTATCTACAAGGTGGAAATATACACTATAACACCGTGGTCATTCCAAATTAATTTATCCTTCAAAACCAAAATATCATTTTATTTCAAATATATCTATTTTCCAAAATAGTATATATATATATATAGGTTAAATAATTTAAAAGTAAAGTATTTAAAATTTCCTCAAGTCTCGCAAATCAATTCACATCCACCCAAATTCCAAATTCAAATTTATTCAAAGCTCAATTCAACAATTCAATTCAGTTTTAAATATACCATTTAAATTTTAAATATATTTCAAAGCTTTAATACTCAACATTTTCAAAGTTAAATTTAACAGATTCATATAACTCTTGATTTAACTTTATTATTATTTAATCAGGGAATATTCACTTCATAAATTCAATATCATCTAACTAGCCTTAAATTTCATTTTACTAAATATTTCCTTAAATTTATTTAAATAAGAAGTATTCATTAAATTATTTTAAATCAAACCCAAGTTATTAATCATATCTTAAATCTCAATTTCAATAAGTTTCAAATCGGTTTAATTAAATAAAATTCTTTAATGAATGCAATTTCAACTAAATTCAAATTATCTTCCCAACCATAACTTATTCAAATTATTACTGAAATCTATTTTGAAACATAACTTTAAATACTTAACCATATTATATGTATTAAATCAATCTTAATTAAATTAAACATTATTATTAAATCTATATATATATATCATTACCATTTATATATACTAATTTACGAATCAACATTTATTAAAACCAAATATTTCTTCCCAAATCCATTGAATTTATTTTCAAAATATATATATATATATATGAACAAATGGTGTCTGTATATATATCCATCATATGGTTAAGTGATACGGATATTTATCATTTCAATCCGAAATTTAAATATATACGGGTAGATATCATTTCAACCCGTAATTCCAATTTCAATTCAAATGAAAATCGCTTGGGTTTATCATTTCAACCCATAACGATTTTCTCCTATTCTAAAGTCCGTTCGGGTATGTATCATTTCAACCCATAGTGAATTCTATACTAACAGGGAACTTGCAGAGTGATGACAGAAACGATAATAATAACAACAGACATATATCATAAACAATAGTATAATATAAACAACAGGATATGGTGTCATATCCCATAGGTGAACAGTTACAGATAATAGCATATATAACAATTTAAATAACTACAGTAGAATATTTCAGTTGTCGTTTTAATTGAAGTCAAATTTAATAAATATAAGAACGCTAAATTGTGAGTGATTACTCACCTTTCGAGGCTAGAGATAAACGAGAGTGAGATGGGTTACGACTACAAGCCCGAAATTCCAAAGCAAGTTAAGATTGGCACGAATTCGACGAACAGATCAGAGAACAGGAATCGATGAAAAGGAATCAAATCAGTTTTGATATAAGCTGAAAATATCTAAACATTGTCATTATATGAAAATTTTGAATTAGACAAAACTGAAATATTATAAACTTTAAAAATCATTTTTCCCTAAAAACCCAAGTATTAAAAATCAATGATATATATCTATTATACTTAAGACCATATGAAATTTAAGATAAAATAATAATATTTATGACTTATTAAATTCATATTTATAAAACAACCAGATCTATAGTTCATATTTATATACTTACAACAACTTACTTTATTATACATCATACACAATACCATAGATCAATTATAAACTTACATAAACGTATGTACTGACTATAAAGATATCTACAAACAAAACCTCATAACTCAGACATTGAACAAAATTTGCAAAAACATGTATATATTTAACTCCAGAATCATAAACCAGATATATGCAGACAAAATTTCTGGAAAACCGAGTATATATATCTAACACTTTAAATATAATTATATACTTATATAAATTTGGGAATCAAGTTCCTATATATTTTAACAATTGCACACTAATTAACTTACACACAGGTAAAATATGGCTTATATACTTATGTACCTAGCAACATATTATATACAAATATATAACTATAGATATATATGTCAGATTGTATACATCATATAGGCAACAGGACCTATACATTTTAAATCAACATCTACCATTTCAGCTATTATAGATACTTATATACAACTATATACATGAATATGCAGACCAATCCACAACATGTTTGCCGACTTTTAATACGTATATTTAAACTACAACAAAATAGTATATCATGATATATTTACAACTTAACACTTTATTATATAACAACAAATCTTAAAACAAAATATTTATGATACTAACATAATGCTTCAAACAACAGGGTCTGTAAAAGTTGTAAACATATATATATACTAATATATAGACTATGGAACAGAGGACATATAAATTAAACTATAAAATATATATATATATAGCATATGTATAACATATATTTTTTAAAGTCAATATTTGTAATAAAGCAACACAGCCTACTATATTGTAATATATATTGATCAACAGGGTATAGATAACAAATGAAAGCTTATGTACAAACCTGTTTTAAATATATTTATATCTCATTCATTACCTCTAAATACAAATTAAAGTTTAAGATAAAACTCTCATGTTATACTGAAGGCCAAGCTTACATCTATTTGTGGATACCAACAAACAACTTACATCAACTATACACATATAAAGCAACAAAATCTGTATGAACTATGCAAACAATAAGAAAATAGATGTAGACTAGCATATGGTATACATATATAAAAGTTTTAAACACAATTTTTTTTCGAACCAGATATATACCAACAGCAAAATTACAGACATGCTATAACTTATAATACTCTATATTATATAATATAGTTTATATGGACCAAACACTGATGATATAATAACATTTAACATGTACGAATATATAACTGTTAAAATATATAACATCATACTAAATAAAAATGACAGGATGAAAATATAACTAATATATATATTAATATAGAATACTCTCCTAAATAACATATATATATATATACAAATCTATACCTATATGCAGTTCGACACTTATATATGAACGAAAACCATAGCACATAAATACCATATATTTACGTATTAACTATAACACTTACTATCAAATACTAATATAGATATATAACTTACAAATATAACACGCGGGTAGATGTTTATTTTGTGGAGACATGAGCTGCCTGGGCTCGGTTGCCGATAAATCACGGGTGGAAAGGGAAGGAGGAAGGCGCAATAGGCAGTGGAAGGTCGGTTGGAGGGTGTTTGCATGGAGCGGGGGCTGGAAGATTGAGGAGGAGCAAGGCCGAGAGGTCGGGTTCGGTCTAGGCTGGTGGTTCGAGTGGTGGTGGGGCGGAGAAGCTCGCAGGGGGATGTGAGGCGAAAAGAAATGAAGGCAGAGGAAAAAACTCGGTCGGTGAAATGGTGGTTGCTGGCTGAGATAATGGTAGGAGGTTTCAAAATGAAAGACTCATCGTTGTTGAAGGTTCTAGCATGCTCAAAGCAAGAGTACGTTGGGCAGATTCGATAGTCCCTGAAGGCTACTGATTGGGTAGTCAAGTACTCTGGGCAGATTTGATAGTCCTAGGCACGGGTCACGATGACGTGCAGAGTTATGTCTAGAACCGGGGTTTCCATTAGCCCTTGACGGACGGATGAAAGAATGAGCCGGTCATTCAATTAACGATGATATCGAAGCAATGATAACAGTGATAGCCAGAGTCATGGATGTTTGGTTGTATCGTTATTTGGTCTCAAGAGCGGTATTTTCTGGGTGCTTATCTGATCTTGGTTTAGGCCTTGGGGGTTTGTACTTGGAAAACATCGCCCTTGACTCGAGTGATTATTGCTTTACTTTAAATTGTATGCTTTGCTATGCTTGCTTCTGCTTAGTGTGTGTCTGGGGGCTATCACTGTAGAAAGAGGTGGAGTGGGAGGGTTGTATTCCTATTCCTTTTCCTTTATGCTCTTTTGGTATGTTGTTAGTTAATTTACTGCTCACTAAGACTGTTGTCTGACTCAAGGCTTTATGTTTAACTCTTATTGCCTTGGGCTATTCGTCCATTTTGGGACGGGCAGACTAGGTAGGAGGTGATAGGTGTTGTTCTTGCTTTTCACGTTGCTGATGACGAAGACGAGCTGGAGTATTGCATATTATCTTCTTATTATATGTACTGGATGTTCCGCTGCTTTGTATTCTCTGAGTGATATGTAGTGAGGCTTGTTGTATTGACTTTTTAGATGTTTGTATCCAACTATTATGAAGTTTTATTGATGAGATTCTATTCTGTGAAGCTTCACTATATATATCTTCTATTGTATTTTGTCCATGCGCTGTGAGTAATACGATAGATTCTGTTGTTTTATTTTACCTTGACAGTCGTCCATGGTCGCCTGACACACTTTACAGCGCACTTCCTTTAGGTTCAGTGCAGGGGTCATGGGCGGTCGTCACAGGAATGGGGTCTGGGTTTCTCGAGTAGCTGGAGTGGTTTGCTCGAAATATCTTAGGGTTGGACTCGAAGTAAAATAGGTGCGACTTCGGGTCATTGTTGTTACAGGTTTTCTAAAACCTGTATGTTTCAAATTTAAATTCAATTTTAAATTTGAAAGCAAGTTTAAACAAAGTTTAAACTAAATTTAAATATGGATTCAAAACTGAATTTTGTATCCTAGTTTTAAATTTAAATTAAGTTTTATAAATTAAATATGTTAACTCCCTTTTAGCAACGACTTACGAGTTAAAAAGCCTAAAACCTGTGTACTCAACGACTTACGACTTAGTTGCTGTAAAAGAGTCTATGGCTTGAACGACTTACGACCTACCGGGTTAGGGAGCTACGACCTAAGGGGAGTCTACGACCCAACTATCTCAAGAGCTTCGCGACCTAGCAGCAGGAGGCTTTGCGACCTAACAGGAAGACCTCGCGACCTAAAGATAGAAAGGCTTGCGACCTAACTACGAAAAGGTTTGCGACCTAACAGGAAGACCTCGCGACCTAAAGATAGAAAGGCTTGCGACCTAACTACGAAGAAGTTTGCGACCTAAGAACTTAAGGAAGCTTCGCGACCTAAGAACATAGCGACCTAAAGAAGCTCGCGACTTAACTACAGGAAAGTTTTGCGACCTAAGGGTCCTACGACCTAAGAGGCCAGCGAGCTAAGACTTCAACGACTTAGAGCTCCCACAGCTATTCTTTAACTCGCCTGCGACCTACCACTTGATCAAATAAAGCCAAGTACTGCTTCACCAGCTAATCTCTTAAGCCGCAAAGAGACTGCGACCTAGCTTAGGTCGCTCGCGACCTACGACTTATATAAGGTCGTACGCGACCTAAGACTTAGTCAAGTTTACTGCTCAGAAATCAGCCTCTATAAATACCCCACCACTTCCAACTTGAGAGGGACCTTTGGCCATTCATTTCTTCAAGCGCCGTTATGTTGTCGAAGTCTCCTCTCATTCAGCAATCAAAGATCTTCAAGCATTCGAGACACTACAACAATCTTCGAGAAGAACTCCTTACATCCAACACGGATTCGTCGAGTTTCATCAACAAAGATTGAGCTAGTAGTCAAGAGTGCTTTCGTGATCAAGTTGTATTGTATTTTGAAGGATATTGTATCAAATTGAAACCGAATCAGCAATAAAAGATTATAAAGTGGACGTAGGCTCAATTATGGGCCGAACCACTATAAACCTGTTGTTCATTTACTGCTTTTCTGCTATTTTCAGCTTATATTCTGTTCCCGTACCAACGGGTGGTGCTTTCACAATTCTATTACACACATCGGGTGTTAACGTTCACTTTTTATCGTTAACATTTTGGTGCTTTCATTGAGAGTTGAACTCAAGCAATCATCCATCGTTGCTTCGCAAAGATTCATAAAAAGAACCTCTCTTAAAAACCAGATCCGAAATAATGGCTCCTGGAAGAAGAGGTAGACATATCAGATCAGGAAATGCTCACGAAGGGACTTCCGCTTCCCCAACGACAAACCAAGCAACTCCAACCGTTGGAGTCACCAAGGCTGAATTAGATGACGCAGTTTCTGGATTGTACCAACAAATTGAAACTCAAAACGCTTTGATGATGGATAGATTAACTGCTCTGCTCGGGGCAAATCGTCAACCAGAAAACCATCGAACTACTCATCCTGAAATGCCACCTTTCCAAGCTGATGGTTCTATGCCGCAACCAACTTGTTATGAGCATATTCCCGGGCAAACTTCCGAGGGAAGAACTAATGCTTGCCCGGAGGTGTCTTTGAACAATAAAGAGTACCTGTTTGAAATGGTTGGCCGCATCATGAAAGAGAGCATGCAAAGGGAAGAGGATGAGGCTGACTGGGGATTTGCGCCAAGCAGAACCCCGTTTACTGAAAGGATCCTAAGAGCGGAGTTTCCAAGGAAATTTGCACCTCCTACTATCCAAGCCTATAGGGGAACCAGTGACCCTAATCATTTCCTCTACAAGTACGATTGGCATATGACCGGTGCAAGAGCATCAGACGAGATCAAGTGTCGATACTTTCCGGTATACCTAGAAGGTGTGGCTTTACTTTGGTTCACAAAGCTTCCAGTTCGGTCTGTAGATAAATTCTCCGACTTAACGCAAAAGTTTAAAGAACAGTTCAGATTGTATGCTTCAAAAGCTAAGGATATAATGTCATTGTCTAACCTTGAACAAGCGCCCGGAGAATCAATCAAATCTTTCTTGAGCCGTTTCAATATAGCTTTAGCCGAGGTGGAAAATGCGGAACCACGTATGATCCTGACTTATTTGGTGCGAGCCATTGATAAATCGAGTAAATTTGGAATATGGCTAAAGATGAAGGAACCGAACTCACTTGATAAATTTTATAAAAAGGCCGACGAGTTCATTCGCCTTGAAAGCCTTCCTACGACATCGAAAGTGGTTGCTGCCCAAACCAATAATAACAATGTCCTATCTAATAAAAGAGAATCTGAAAGTCAGAAAAGGGAGAGTGAAGGAGGAAAGAGCCAGGGAAATGAAAAGAAACCACGCCGCTTTAATCCTTCGGACTTTACTCCTTTAACTGATACACCAAGAAATATCTTTTTTGCAACAAAGGACATTGTCAGGTATCCTAAGCCACCTGAGATGACGAGAGGTGCAAAGCGTAATGGAAAATTCTGCCAATTTCACAATCAACCTGGCCATGACACTGACCAATGTCGCCAATTAAAGAATGTGATTGAAGAATTGCTAGAGCAGGGTAAACTCCAACAATACGTTAAAAGAAGCGGAGTCGATCCAACCTCATCCACTCGGGATCAACAACGTCCTACCCATCAACCCGATTCTCACAACAACACTACAGTGCAAAATCCAGAAAAGCTTGTCATTAATGTTGTCACAGGAGGACCATACCCAGCAAGCAGAAGTTGGGACGACTACTAATTACCCACAAAACTGCGGCCGGGGCATCTCTCGCTTTCTCTGGCATAAAAATCCAAAAGCTATGAATCAAGCACAAATGGAAATCCAACTTGGAGATTCTGAAGCAACAATAACTAGCATTCATTTTTACTTAACAGCATTGCTTGAATTTGTAAAGATAATGATGGATGTGTAACTTCTGCATTGTAAACCGCTGAGAAATCAGCGTGATTGAATAATGAAAAACTATGCGTTCTGTGTTTTCTATTATAAAATGCCTATTATATTCCGATGTGTAAATACTCTAAATGTATTGCTAAAATGTCGATCTAATATTGCAGGTCATTAAAGCAAAGCTCACCCATCGCAAAGCTAAGCGAGCCTTACAAATCATTTATTAAAGCAAATTTCAAGCAACAAAAATTCCAAACTCAAATCCCATACAAGAGGAACTTCACATAAAAAGTTGACGGCTCCATTGTGTCAAGCCCTCGTTAACTGGTTGCGATCGTTGATATAAAAAGGCATCCAACCAAATAACTTGCGTTTACTCTGTGGAGTCATTCAACAGTGAAGTCTACTTCTTCGGATAAAGCAGTTTACTTGTAAAAGAAAGGAAGACGCGCTTGGAAACAATGATAAAGGATCGCAGATTGGCAGATGATGATACAACATGAGCCGGCAAACATGGAAGCAGCCAAAGGGAGGTATGCCTCTCAACAGGAAAGCTGGTAGATCCACTAAAGGGACACCTTCCCAAGCAAAGGAATAAGACCCTCGCTAACTGATTGTGATGCATCCGATCAGGCAGCTTGTGTCCATCCCGTGGATCTACTTGCCCCTAAGACGCAACCTTCCTGGCACACCAACCAAAGCCCTCTGACGAGGCACGCCAATAAATGGGAGTGCTTTCCTCAATCAAAAAGATTGGTAGGACCACCGAAGGGGCACCTTGTTAATTGATTGCGATCGTTTGTACAAACAAACATCCAATCAAGCAACTTACGCCTGTCCCGTGGACCCCTCCAACCATGAGAAAGTAACTTCCAGGCAATCAAAAGCCCTTTTCGGAGGCACAAGCCCTCTTCGGAGGCACAAGCCCTCTTCGAAGGCACAAGCCCTCTTCGGAGGCACAAGCCCTCTTCGGAGGCACAAGCCATCTTCGGAGGCAAAAGCCCTTTTCAGGGGCACATTTCACCCGTGTAGAAGTGCAAAATGCTTCTCTTCGGAGACCCACTTCACCAGTGATGAAATACTAAAAAGCCCTTTTCGGAGGCACATTTCACCCGTGTAGAAGTGCAAAATGCTTCTCTTCGGAGACCCACTTCACCAGAGCTGAAATGCCAAAATTGCTTCTCTTCGGAGACCAAAAATTGCTTCTCTTCGGAGACCAAAACTGCTTCTCTTCGGAGACCAAAGTTGCTTCTCTTCGGAGACCAAAACTGCTTCTCTTCGGAGACCAAAGTTGCTTCTCTTCGGAGACCAAAACTGCTTCTCTTCGGAGACCGAAACTGCTTCTCTTCGGAGACCAAAATTGCTTCTCTTCGGAGACCAAAATTGCTTCTCTTCAGAGACCAAAAAACCTCTTTAGAGGCGTACTTCACATTGCTTGAAGTACCAAAAATAAACCCTTTACTAGGGCACAAAATCAAAGCCTTCTACAGAAGCTCATTTCACTGTGCAGGAAAATTCACTTTTAAACAAATAAAAGTGATCATTCCCAAAAGTTGAAGTGTCCTTCAGGAAGAAAGAGAAAGTAAAAACTTCTCTAAAAGCGAGATATACTCTATTGAAAGCAGAATAATTCTTCCCTTAAAAAGTGGAAAGTTGTTCTCTAAAATAAGAGTATCGGTCTTGTGAAAGCAAGAAATGTAACAATATACTTGTGGTATGGGGGCAACATTATACAATTCAGTTACATTAATAAAAGTAATATACAAGCAACATACCACAAGTTCATTGCAATATCACGTAATAAAGATGTGGAATAAATGCGTTCTTGAAACACAGGCAAAAAGTTTGTACAAGTAGAAAGAATCGTTTACTCTACACTTTAAGTGAAAAACAGATGTATTCCTACCTACACAAGAATTTGTACAAGAAAAATATCTATTTATTTCAACACTATGAGAAATTTTTACATTGTACAGGTTACAAAAAGAAGCGGAGACCGGTATCCGCACAATCTTCGGTCAATGCATGCAAAAAGCGGAAAAGACAAAATCAAACTCATTTCTCCTTCTTCCCACCATTGGAGCCTTTACCCGGCCTGGTAATTAGTTTCATAGGCCGTATCGGAGAAGAAGGAGAAAGAGACTCAGCCGGATCGATCTCTGCTTCATCCCCAGCAGCAGAAGAACTTTTCTTTCCTTTCTTCGAAGCCACACGTTTCCCCTTCTTCTTGGAAGAAGACTCACTCCCCGGAGCAAGAAATGTAGAAAGCTTTGTGTCGTAGTCAAAAGACCGCTCCGGGGTCTTCTCGCTATCTTCCAGATCTTCTGCTTTCTGTTCCTCGGAAGCAGATGGTTCGTCCAAACCTTGAAGGGCTGCTATCGGTTCTTCCTGTGAACCTGGTTGAGAAGCTGGAAGAGGAGTAATTTGAGAAGGAGGAGGAGCGGTAGCTGAAGAAGGAAGAATTGGTGCGGTTTCCGGCACGTCTGCTGCATAATAAAGGAAATCAAAATCAGTATTCTCCGAGAAAAAAGAAGACCGTGAATCGTCAAAGTTACCTAGAGAAGCCGGTTTAGCGAGATCAATCTCAAATTCCCGAGCTTGGAAGTCCTTCATTGCCTCTTCTTCTGTAGGAGTGGTCACAACTGGAAGTGAAGGATAAGAGCTGGAATCCATAATGTTTGCATCAGCCGAAGTGGAAGTATGAACAGGGACAGTTAAAAGAGCTTCCTCTTTTGAAAGCTCTCCTTCCAGTGATTCAGCCCGTGCTTTAGCAAGCTGCTCCTTCCCTCTAACAAGAGCGGCGCGAGCCTCATCATCAAGATAGCGAGCCTCAAACTTCGCTTCCTCAAATTTTGCTTCATCATAGCCGGCACCTTTAAACATATCAAGTGCGGCTTCCCACACTTCAGCCAGAGTGATTTCATAATCTGGACCCAGAAAAGCAAGACTCCCACGACCCAGAACGCAGTGTAAATAAAAGTCGAATAAGGTAGAACTGATGTTTGCTTTCGTTGCCTCATGTGATTGCTCAACCGCTTCTTTTTCGGCAATGGCAGCAACCCTACCAGTAATAGCCTCATCACGAGCTGTCTCAGCTTTAGCGAGTCGAGACTTTAATAACTCAATCTCCACGTTCTGGGAGGTGACTTTTTCCCGCAGTTCGGCGTTTTCTATGCGATACTTCTCATTAACGTGCTGTTCGGTGGCAAGTTTCATTTCTACATCTCTTTGTGCAGCATGTGCATCCCGCACTTGCTTCTGAAAGACTTCTTCTTTTTGAGTATATGATGCAGAAGAAGAAGCGAGATTTTCCTTAAGCTGCTTAACTTCAGACGCAAGCTTTGCATTGTCGTCTGCAATGCTCATCATCTCCGCGTCATGCTGCTTACGCCATTTGTCCCATTCTGATTTATCGTTCTCCATGGTCATCATCGCCTCAAGGTTAAAATGGTTGACCCTTTGAAGTTCATCAACCAACTTCTGCCATCCAGACATTCTTTCAATATCAAGCTTGACAGCATCGACATTTCTCAGCATTGCCTACTTATCAATAGGAACCAAATCTAAGTCAAAACGGACTCCTCTTAGACACCAATTCAGAAATCGGCTCTGAAGCGTTGGAGGGCCGTCTTTAACTTGATACTGTGGCCTATTAATGATGGTTTGAATATCAGATTCCTTTAGAGGAGGAGAACCGGCCGGAATGTCAGAAGAAATGGGAGCGTTAGTCTTCTCAGAAATAGCAGACGCGTCACTTGGCTTAGACCGTTTGCTCGATTCATCAGTAATTTGAGTCTTCCCTTTGTCATCATAAGACTTTCGCTTATGAGAATCGTGAGTTCTGTAAGAAGAATCATATCGATCAGCATCTCTTCTTCTCTGCCGCTGCTCATAATCCCATTTTTCTTGAGCCTTCCTTTCGGCCCGTTCCTCATCTGTCTCTCTCTGGTCACCAAGATATTTCCTGAAGTCATAGGATCCACGTCCTCCATGGCGCTGAAATGAGTCATAATATGAGCCGGAGCGTCCCATTGTAGAACCTGAAATTGAAAAGGAAAGGCAAGTCTTAGAAATTTTCAAATTAAAGGAGCTAAGTGCATATAAGTGCCAAAATCCTAAGTGTGTGTGGCGTGTGGGCTATGCGCGTCGGACTACAAACCACTTTTTTGTGTGGAAATGGTGACGGCTTGTATAGAAGGCGTTGTGGTTTGTTGCAAGGAAGAAGTTGCTTCAATAACAGGAGAGATCACTTTAGAAACATCATCTTTAAAGAGCTCCTGAGAGGTTATCATAATGTCGCTCAGACTGTCAAAAGTATCATCGCCATGATGCACGGGAGGATTATCTTTTTCAACTTCCACCGCAGCCGTCTTTTCAAGAATGTGAAGACTTTCCTCCTCTTCAATAACCGGGGCAAGTGCTAACTTACTGGACGATCCAGCAATGTCGGTAGAAGTAGAACACTTTACCAATGAAGTCTCAGCGGTAAGATCTTGCAGTAAAGGTTCTTTAGCAGGAACAGGGGCATCTGACTCCTCAGCAGGAGAATCAGGGACTTCATGTGGCTGAGTGGAACGGGAAGGATGTAAGAGTCCAAATTCGTGGAGGAACTCATCTCTCAATAGAAATTTAACACTCCTCTCCTCGACCGGCACGGCCATAAGCCTCTCGAAGGTAGTTTTGTGACGAGTTTCCCTAGAGGGGGGAGGGAGCGCTGAAACAGTAGAAAAAGAAGTTAACACTTGACAATTTGGACTTCGAAGAATTTTAGAAAACACGGGGAAAAGATAGATAGTCTTACTTCCCACTCTCCAAATGGCGTAAAATCCCGGGGGACAACGAACAAAGAAAAACTGGCTTAGAAACCCAGGAACGCTTTCAGGAAGACCAATAATCAATTTACGGTTCCTAGCACTCCTTACAACTGTGATAGAGGGATGGTCTTTGTTCTTTGCAAATGAGCATAGGAAGCAAATTTCTCCAAAACTGGGGAAACGGTCCAGCGTTCTCCTAAAAAGCACACACAATCCCAGCAGGATGGCATAGCCATTAGGGTGTAGTTGAAAAGGGGAGATAGATAATCGAAGAAGAAGTTCTCGAAGACAGTCATTAAACGGGGGAATCGCTCCACTCAAGCACATTTGGCGGTTCACTGCGACAAATCCGTGGGGTGGCCTATCAGCAGTGTCATTTACTCCAGGGAGCAAGGCGTCAGATTCAGCAATGCCAAACTGGGTGCATAGTTGACGGAAGACTTTATGACTCAAAGTGGTAGGAGTCCTTTCCGGGGGATCATTCAACGGAGTAGCAATTGGAAAAGCTTCTCCAGCTGGTTCCAAGTCTTCTTGATGAGATGCCATTCTACACAATCAGCTGAATGTTCAAAAGTGAAGGTGCACGTTTCCTAAAAATGTGAAGTGCTGTGCAAAACTAATAAAAACAAGTATAACTGGAATTAAACTAACTGACAATCAGTCGATTACGAGATTTCAGAACTTGTTAATACTCAAGTGTAGTGTTAATGCAGACAAATCAGTTTTAGTTTACCATTACGATTTTGCTTTAATACGTCACTTGAGTTGGTTATTGTGTAGCATTTCACTCATACAGTTCATTTAATTTAATTTTCTCTTTATCAACTAATCTGTCATTCGATGTGGGCAGTCAGTGGCAGTATATTCGTCCCAGTATTCTGTGAATGTTGTGTTAAGCAGGTTATTAGCATTAAAGTCAAGACAGTGTGAGAGATAACACAACACAGTTCAAATTCAAGAGTTCAGCCAACTTCTGTGCAAAATCATCAAGTCTTAAGTCGTTAAACGACCTATCATAAGTCGGGGCTTTTAGGTCGTATTAAGTAAGTCAAGATGTTCAAGGCATGTTCTCTTAAGTCAGATCATTCAAGTCCAAGTTCTTAAGTCGTTCAGATGGGTTCGCGAGTTACGAGTTAAGGGTTATCTTATCCACGACCTAGTCATTCAGATGTGCTCGCAAGTTAAATCCTTAAGTGCTAACTCGTCAACGACCTAAGGGCAAGCTACGAGTTAAGTTAAGCCATCAGTCTATTAAGGAGTGCTGCATAAGAAAGGTCCTAAGGCAATGAAAAATTGTAAGTCTTAGGTCGTTACCGACTTACGACCTACTTTAGGTCGTATATGATTTAAGACTTAGGTCTCAAGATTTCTATTCAGAACGCGAAGGCCTTAAGTCGTTCGTCTTCTCCCCAATACATCAATTCGCTAACTCCTTAACCCGTTAACCCATTAGCGTCTCCTCCAACCAAGACTCTCGTTCCCTCAGCGCATTTAATCATCCCGAAATCACCATAAACCCGGTCTAATGTCATTCCATGACAAACCACGAATCAATCAAACTGAAATGCTGCTGTCCATCGTCTTATTCTAACCAACTACCCAAAACCAGGACGAGCCGTCTCAAACCCATTAGTAATCAATTGAAACAAGAATTGCAGAGAAGTACGGCATGAGAAAAGAGGGGTCGATGGTGAAAATGGGATTCGTAATTGGGTGATAATCGAGGAATGAATAACAATCGAATCCACTTATGCAATACGAAATCGAAGATGTCTGGCGATCGAGTAATTGAGTTTGTCTGAAAAGAACTTGAATGCTTGCAAATGACGGAATGAAACAGGTGAAGGGGAAGAAGGAGCGACCTAAGCTATTTATGCCCTGTGACAGTGAAAGGTGAATCGACACATCCGACTTACGACTTATACTCATCTTAAGTCGATCGCGATCTAGCGCACTCATCAAGAAGCAAGCTAAGGAAATCGAAGCACACGACTTACGACTTAAGACGTATACTTCGAGGGGCAAATGTTAACTCCCTTTTAGCAACGACTTACGAGTTAAAAAGCCTAAAACCTGTGTACTCAACGACTTACGACTTAGTTGCTGTAAAAGAGTCTACGGCTTGAACGACTTACGACCTACCGGGTTAGGGAGCTACGACCTAAGGGGAGTCTACGACCCAACTATCTCAAGAGCTTCGCGACCTAGCAGCAGGAGGCTTTGCGACCTAACAGGAAGACCTCGCGACCTAAAGATAGAAAGGCTTGCGACCTAACTACGAAAAGGTTTGCGACCTAACAGGAAGACCTCGCGACCTAAAGATAGAAAGGCTTGCGACCTAACTACGAAGAAGTTTGCGACCTAAGAACTTAAGGAAGCTTCGTGACCTAAGAACATGGCGACCTAAAGAAGCTCGCGACTTAACTACAGGAAAGTTTTGCGACCTAAGAGTCCTACGACCTAAGAGGCCAGCGAGCTAAGACTTCAACGACTTAGAGCTCCCACAGCTATTCTTTAACTTGCCTGCGACCTACCACTTGATCAAATAAAGCCAAATACTGCTTCACCAGCTAATCTCTTAAGCCGCAAAGAGACTGCGACCTAGCTTAGGTCGCTCGCGACCTACGACTTATATAAGGTCGTACGCGACCTAAGACTTAGTCAAGTTTACTGCTCAGAAATCAGCCTCTATAAATACCCCACCACTTCCAACTTGAGAGGGACCTTTGGCCATTCATTTCTTCAAGCGCCGTTATGCTGTCGAAGTCTCCTCTCATTCAGCAATTAAAGATCTTCAAGCATTCGAGACACTACAACAATCTTCGAGAAGAACTCCTTACATCCAACACGGATTCGTCGAGTTTCATCAACAAAGATTGAGCTAGTAGTCAAGAGTGCTTTCGTGATCAAGTTGTATTGTATTTTGAAGGATATTGTATCAAATTGAAACCGAATCAGCAATAAAAGATTATAAAGTGGACGTAGGCTCAATTATGGGCCGAACCACTATAAACCTGTTGTTCATTTACTGCTTTTCTGCTATTTTCAGCTTATATTCTGTTCCCGTACCAACGGGTGGTGCTTTCACAATTCTATTACACACATCGGGTGTTAACGTTCACTTTTTATCATTAACAATTATTTAACAATTTTAAATGTTAAGTGTATTTAAAATGGTTTTAATTTAAAAAGAGATTTGGTTTAAATTCTTTTAAATTTCTTTATAAGGTATATACTTCTTTAACATGAGATTTAAAAGGGTTTTTAAATTGTTTTTAAACTTGGTTAAAGTTAAAATTGTATTCATTTTTAAATCTTAAATTAAAAATGAAATTTGAAGTAAATTTTGAAAGTAAATTGTTTTAAATGATTTGTTAATGATAATTTAATCTTTAATAAGAATAATGTTTATCTTAAAGTAAATTAGGATTTAATGATTTAGATTCATTAAATTATTAAGATAATTAATTAATTTAAATTAATGATATGGATGATTAAATTAGTAATTATGAGTTTAAACTAATTAATTAAGTTTTAAGTTAATTAATTAGGAATAATTAATTTGTAATTTAGGGATCATTAATTGGATAAAGATTAGATGTTGATTAATGATTAGGAATTAATTAATCAAGTAATTAAAGATTAATTAAGTTACAGTTGAAAACTTAAATCAATTGAATAATTAGAGGTTAATTAATTGATTATTAAGGATAAATTAAATTGTAATTAATATTGGTTAATCTAAGTTTAATTTCTTAAGAAAAGAAATTTAGAATTGCTAATAGTTAATGAAGGTCATTAACTTAAGATTTGTTAAATAATTAATCAATGTGATAATTTTAATAATTAATTAGATTGATTAATTAAAGATAATCATTTGTGAAATTGATTAAGTATAATAATTAATGGAAGTAATTAGGGAATTAACTACTTAATATAATTAATTGAGTTTAATTAGATCAGTTTAAGTTAATTAATTAAGTTTAATTAATTTAAATTAATCATTGGATGATTTGATAAGTATAATTACTTAAATGTAATTAATGAAGTGTAATTACTTAATGAAGTAATTAATGGTAATTACTATATGTAATTAATTGAAGATGATTTAAATATGGAAGTAATTTGGATTAAATTACTTTGTGAAATTAATCAAGGGATTAATTAAGATATTAATTAAGGAGTAATTAATTTATTAAATGAAGTAATTAAGGGTAGTTAATTACTGAATGGGATTAATCAAGAATGGTTAATAACTATGGTTTAAGTAAAGATTAATTTCTTAATGTAATTAATTTAAATGGAATAATTAATTAAAATGTAATTAAGGGTTGATTAATTTAAAACTAATTAATCAATAATAAGTAATTTTGATTAATTAATGTAATTAATTAAGGATAAATGTAATTAATTATAGTTAATTAATTAATGAAGTAATTAAAGATTAATTACTGTATTTGGGTAAGAATAATTAATTTGTGAAATTAATTAAAGAATAATTACTTGAATGTAATTAAAGGATAATTAATCTAGGATGATTAATTAAGATGGAAATTTGAGAATGATTAATTAATTGATTTGTAATTAATTAATGGTTATGTAAGCAAGATTTATAATGATGAAGTAATTAATTTAATTTACTTTAAATTAATTAGAGATAGGATAATTAATTTAATTCATTTTAAATTAATTATAAATGGTGTGATTATTAATCCTTGTCTATGTATGGATGGATGATATTGATTTCCTTGAATGGTTTGAAATCTCAGATATGAGATAAGTAATGTTGTATGATATGGTTGCTTTGGTTGAAGTATATGGATAATGTAGATTATCTATTTGTGATGATATTGTGAATTATCTATCTGTGATATTATGAATTATCTATCTGTGTGTATATGGATAATGAAATGAATTGTTTTAACTTTAAAACAACTTGGACTTAAAAGATGGCGATTTGGATTTCGATGAGACCGAGATCGGGTTTCCAGATTTGGATATCCGAAAACCACATCGATCCAAATTAACGATAGGTCGTGAATCTCAAGTGAAGATGAAGATTCAGAGTGCAAGGGTTATTGTCGTTAACTCTGAGGATGATTCCAAAATGAGTGTAACGAGATAATGCCTTCGGTTTCGTTCGAACCCGGAACGAACTTGTATGGATTGAATGCTTTCAAAACATCGTCAAGTGGACGATGAGCATTCTAAGTGATGTGTTTTGATGAGGTAATCGTAGCCTCAAGCATTATCAACCGGGAATGGCTAAAACAGGGGAGGTGCAGCAAGGCTTCATGGGTAGCACCCACTTGAGAGCGAGATTTTCCCCTGTCTAGATGTCCCTTTATATTCGGTTGTGTGGGCAGTTGTGGCCACAACTGTTGGGGTTGTTTCGTTCGGGACTGTCCAGTAAGGGATGGTTTGGGCCTTGTGTTGTAGGGGATTAGGAGTAATCCTCAGTATGCTGATCTAGGCCAGGTACTGTGACGGGCGGTACCCCAGTAGCCCTGCCATTGTATGGAATCCAATCTCCAATAAGTGTCGTACGTATTAGTTGTGCCCAACTATGTTGGAATGTGAGATGTAAGCATTCCAGCTATTTCTGTATTTACTTGAAAACCCTAGACACTATTATAATATCACTGAATTTCCTATCAAATGTTTGGTTAGCGTAAGGTAAAAACTTACCCATGTTTATGTGTGGAGAGTCTTACGTGATACCCTTTTGTTTTCAAAGTTAAGCAACTTTAACATGTTACTAACACCAGACCCATGTCTGACCCAGAGTTTATTTCTGTTTTTCCTAAACTCTTGGGTACTCAAATTTTTACGAGTAGTCAAGGGATTCAGGTTAGCTTTGACGAATTTGTGGAGGAGCAATGGAGCAAGAGGCTTCAGCGTTATAGATATATAGTTTTCCGCTGTGTTGGTATCTCTGTGTTGTATTTGAGTTGTATTGAGTTGTAATAACTAAACAGGTGTTTATAACTGTCTAGTATGTGATGTATTATCTGTGTAACTCTGATTGATGTTGTATATTATGTAATACTTATGTGATTAATATAATTTATTCGTTCCGCTGTGAGATTCTGTTGTTGTTTAGTTCTTTCTTCTCTATCTTTTCTCTTTTCTATCCCTTTCTTTCTTCATCATGATACGACTTGCTGGTGATAGAAAGTTGGGTCATGACAAATATCCATTAAGGTATACATTTATAACAATTACAAATACGCTCTCATACGTATTACACATTCGACTTGTGCTAGGGCATTCCATTAACCTATCTCTTCATGAGTCATACCCCACCAATGCCAAAGTTCTCGCTTAACCTTCAGCTCTGATACCAGCTGTAATGACACGTCTTTTCGACCCCCAAATATCGACACTAATACATCCACAATATTAACGTGTCGAGCACTCAAGTGCCGATAAGACGAATTGTTAGTGTAAAATAAATTGAAAAGGAAATAAAATAAGGATAAAGAGAATACAATATCAGAATATCACAAGCAGAACGGTAATATATAATATTAAATGAACAGTACAAAGGTTACTTTGATATAGAAATTTCGAAGTTACAAAACCTAAGTATTATCATCCGCCTGAACAGTTATAACAACATATTCTCACAAAAGCTGATAAATCAAATAGTAATGCAGCGGAAATAGTAATACTAACATCCAACTCGTCTTCTCAAGCTCCAAAGAACATCAACGAAAATCTATCTTTCTCAAACTACTCGAAAGAGCACAGAAGAAATTTAGGGAAAACAAAAGCTACGTGTTAGACATAAGTCTAACATGAGAAACTCAACAAATATGTAGCTAACATATAACAGTACTTTTGAGACCGCATGGAATGCCATAACGGTTATCCCCTCAAAAGAATCACCATCTAATAAGTACGTAAGGTGATATAATAGATAATGTCTAGGATGAAGAATATAAATATTATAACATACCTGGAATGGTTACATTTTGATGTAGGCCAAGCTATAATTGCCCAAGGCATAAGTCGTGACCGACTTATCAATGCTAAGGACATAAGTCGTGATCGACTCAAGGAAGGCAAAGACATAAGTCGAGTAAGTAGTGAGGAAGGTGAAGGCATAAGTCGTAAACGACTTAAGGAAGGGGGTATAAGTCGTGACCGACTTAAGGAAAGAGCTACGAGCTATCAATGACTCAAGGGACATGCTGGGTTACGACTTAAGACCACGGGAAGAACATCACCAATTGGAAAATGCAAAGGTTTAAGTCGTTGCCGAGTTAACAACTTAGTTTTGGTGAGTGTACGACTTAACAAGGCAGGGAATAAGTCGTTGCCGAGTTACGACTTAGTTAAGTCTCGTGAATGACCTAACGAGTCAGGAGTTAAGTCGCTGAAGACTGAAGCGTGGGATCTTCCTCCGAGTTAATCTCTACCGTTGTTCTTTAGGTCGCTGATATGAGATGCGCCTATTCTTAAGTCGCTGAAGCACATTGCCGTTGATCCTTCTACGAATTAATCTCTACCGTTGTTCTTTAGGTCGCTGATATGGGATGCGCATGTTCTTAAGTCGCTAAAGCCTGTTGCCGTAGATTCTTATGCGAGTTAATCTACACCGTGGATTCTTAAGTCGAAGGAAGTGGCTGTTGTGTTGGTTGTTAAGTCGCATCTGTTATAAGTCGTTTGTAATTTTGTTTTTAAGTCGTATGATTGTGTTGTAATCTGATAAGTCGTAAACGACTTAAGATGAGTCGTCTGTTATGAGTCGTTTATTTTTGAGTCGTGTTGTAGGTTGATAAGTCGTTAAAGGCTAGTATTGTAACTGTTTGTCTTAAGTCTTGAGTCGTGAGCTATGAGTCGGAAACGACTTAGGAGTTAGTGAATTTTTGTTGTTTTTTTGTGTGAGTTGTAAAACGCCTATAAATAGGCCGGGTTTCTCATTTGTTAAAGGTTGTTGATTTTTGAATAAAATTCTCTTTTGATTGCTGTGTGCTTTCATCTAAATTGGTAGTTGAGTGTAATCTCCTATCTCCTCTTTCGGATAATCGAGTGCGCTCGATTCAACGATTGTAGAAGCCGATTCGCGGAATCTAGTGCGCTAGATTAACGCTCGAAGAATTGAAGATCTTTGAACCGGTATCGTGCGCGATCAACGAGTTCGGGATAGCTAGAGTTCGGTATCTTCGGATCAACGAATTCGGGCATTTCAGTATCTTCCAATTCACCGATTACTACATTCACCGATCGAAGATCGTTTTGTAATATCCGCTGCGTCAGTTTTGGTATCAGAGCTTGTTCTAGCCAATCATAGCTAGATCGAGACTTGGAGCCTAATCATTGAGAAGTTTGAAGTTGAGCCGTGAGCAAGTGAAGTTGTTCATCATTGTTCGAAGTTGTTTGATCGGATTTGAATTGGAAGCCGAAACTTTGTCCATCGTGTTCGTCGCGATTTGCTACAAAGTGGAAGTTTTCGATCCGTTTCATTTTGGATCAAAATCCGGAAAGTGTTTGAATTTTGAAGTGTTTGGAAATTTTCAAGTATGCCGCCAAGGAGAGCTAATCGTCACCAAAACGTAGAAGCTTTGTATCGAAGAGAAGAAGCTGATGAGATGGAGCAAAGAATCAATGAGAATTTTAGTGAAAAGCTTAACGAAGGAATTGGCCGGTTAGAGAAGCTTATGACGGAGATGAATCAAAATCGGAGAAGGGTTTCACCTGAATCTAACCATGGGGGTAGTAGAGTCTCGCCACATTCCAATCGAGACCGAAGTGTTGAAAATGATCAAAGGCGTGGGAGGAACGTGAATGATCGTGAACAAAGGAATGCAGATAGAAGGGATGAAGGTGGAAGACGTAATGGTAGTAGAGATGTGGGTGGACGAGATAGACAACGATATACATCTGACTTTGAAGAGGAGTATGATGGTGGTAGTGTTCAAGGACAAGGACGAGGACAAGGAAGAAATTACTCTGAGTATGATCACAAATGGGAGTCGGGGATGAAAACTGAAATTCCTGAATTCAAAGGTGGTATGCAAGCAGAGGAGTTCCTAGATTGGATGGCTAATGTTGAAGAGATTTTTGACTTCAAAGAAGTTCCAGAACATCGTAGAGTGAAGTTGGTTCCTACGAGGCTGAGGGGTAGAGCTTTGGCATGGTGGCAGCAGACCAAACTTACACGTGAACGAATGGGGAAGTCAAAGATTGAATCTTGGGAGAAGATGAAGAAACTGATGAAAGCAACGTTCTTACCTTACAACTATCAATCTTTGATATATCAACGTTTGCAGAACTTGAGACAAGGGACGAAATCTGTGAATGACTATGCTGATGAATTCTATCAACTTATTGCAAGGAATGATATTATGGAGAAGGAAGAACAACTGATAGCTAGATTTGTTGGGGGACTACGAATGCAGATCCAGGATATGGTTAATATGTTTGATCCAAGATCTGTAGCGGAAGCACATCAGAAAGCGTTGGCTTGGGAGAAACAGGGGCGACGGGGAGGTGGTGTGTTTACTAATTCCAGCAATCAAATGAAGGGTGTTAGTGGGAGTTCTAACAGTTCTAAACCTATCAGTAGACCAGTGGTGAAGGAGGTTGAGAAGGCAAAAGTTAACAATGGTTTCAAATGTTACAATTGTCAGGAATTGGGTCATAAAAGCAGTGAGTGTCCAAAGCCAAAGAAGAGAACCATGATTGCAGAAGTTGAAGATGAGGATGTTGATGGAGATTGTTCTAGTCCAGTTGAGGAGGATGATCAGGATATTGCGTCAGGAGATGAAGGTTGTAATCTAATGCTGAGGAGATCGTGTTTAACACCGAAGCAGGAGGAAGCTAGTTGGTTGAGAAGTAATATTTTTCAGTCAACATGTACTATTCTGGGGAAGGTGTGTAAGTTTGTGATTGACGCAGGAAGCTGTGACAATATTATTTCAACCGAAGCTGTGACAAAGTTGAAATTGAAGACAGAGAAACATCCGAGTCCATACAAGTTAGCATGGTTGAGAAAAGGAGGAGAAGTGAAAGTGGATAGACGAGTTCGAGTTCCATTCTCTATTGGGAAGAAATACAAAGACGAGATCTGGTGTGATGTAGTAGAGATGGATGTTTGCCACTTATTATTGGGAAGACCATGGCAGTATGATCGAGCAGTACAACATGACGGTCGGACCAATAGCTACAGTATTATGTTTGAAGGCACGAAAATTATCCTAGTTCCGAAGAAGAGATCACAAGGAGAAAGTAAGTCCGAAGAGATTGAAGAGCTGAAAACTTTATTATCTCTGAAAGAGTTTGTTAAGGAGGTTGAAGAAGAGCCTGAAGTGTTTTTGTTGATTGGGCGAGAAAGCAGTGAAGAGGTGGAAATCCCAGAAGAAGTTAAACCAGTTTTGAAAGAATTTGACGATGTATTTCCAGAGTAGTTGCCAACGGAGTTGCCACCGTTGAGGGATATTCAACATCAAATCGATCTTGTTCCAGGTGCTGTGTTGCCACACAGACCACATTATCGAATGAGTCCGAAGGAACATGAAGAGTTGCGGAGGCAGGTAGAGGAATTGCTTGAGCAGGGGCGTGTGCATGAGAGTTTAAGTCCTTGTGCTGTACCAGCTTTATTGGTACCCAAAAAGGATGGAACATGGAGGATGTGCACTGACAGTCGAGCATTAAATAAGATTATTGTGAGATATAGATTTCCAATGCCGAGGTTGGATGACTTGTTAGATCAAATAAGTGGAGCTACTATATTTTCGAAGATTGATTTGAAGAGCGGATATCATCAAATTCGTATCAGACCAGGCGATGAGTGGAAAACTGCTTTTAAAACCAGGGAGGGTCTATACGAATGGTTGGTCATGCCATTTGGTTTATCCAATGCACCGAGTACATTTATGAGGGTGATGAATCAGATTTTTCGACCGTTCATTGGGAAATTTGTGGTGGTGTATTTTGATGATATTCTGATTTACAGTGGGAGTCCAGAGGAACATTTGAATCATCTTAGAGAAGTACTGATGGTATTGCGACAAGAACAATTTTATGCTGCTACGAAGAAATGTGTGTTCATGACGCACAGTGTTTTATTTCTGGGGTATGTTGTTTCAGAGAAAGGAATACAGGTTGACCAAAGTAAAGTTGAAGCAATTAGAGATTGGCCACAGCCCAAGACGATAACGGAAGTTCGTAGTTTTCATGGGTTGGCTTCATTCTATCGAAGGTTTATACCACACTTTAGTAGTGTGATGGCACCTGTTACAGATTGCATGAAAGGTAAACAGTTTGCATGGACAGAGGAAGCAGGGAGTGCTTTTGGGAAGATCAAGGAATTGCTGACGTCTGCACCAATTCTAGTGCTACCTGATTTTCAGTTAGTGTTTGAATTACATACTGATGCATCCAAGGTTGGGATTGGAGGGGTGTTGAGTCAAAAGGGGCGTCCTATTGCATATTTCAGTGAGAAGTTGTCAGGAGCGAAGATGCGATACAGTACATATGATGTGGAATTCTATGCTGTTGTACAATCTATTAAACACTGGAGACACTATCTATTTCAGAAGGAGTTTGTTCTGTATACTGATCATGAAGCGTTGAAGCATTTACAAGGGCAGGACAAGATTTCAGCAAGACATGCATCGTGGATTGCGTATCTACAACAGTTTACTTTTGTTGTTAAACACAAATCAGGGGTGACAAATCGTGTGGCTGATGCTTTGAGTAGGAGGAGTCATTTGTTGACTACACTAAAGGTTGAAGTGACGGGGTTTGAAATATTGCCAGAAATATTTACTGATGATCCTTACTTTGCAAAATTTGTTGATAAAGTCAAGGAGGGAGAGACGGATGATTTCGTGATGGTAGATGGTTTTCTGTTCAAAGAAAATCGATTGTGCATACCGGAGGGTAGTTTGAGAATGAAGATTATCAAGGAGTTACATGAAGAAGGGCATGTTGGAAGAGACCGTACCTTACAATTAATTTCACAATCCTACTTTTGGCCATCGATGAGGAAAGAAGTGGAGAGGTTTGTTGAGAGATGTCATATCTGTCAAGTTTCGAAAGGAACTGCGACTAATGCGGGTTTATATATGTCGTTACCAGTACCAACTAAACCATGGGTTGATGTGAGTATGGACTTCGTGTTGGGATTGCCGAGGACACAGCGTGGTAACGATTCCATTTATGTGGTGGTTGATCGATTTTCGAAAATGGCACATTTTATTGCCTGTAAGAAGACGGCGGATGCTGTTCATGTTGCGCAGTTGTTTTTCAAGGAGATCTATCGACTTCATGGATTGCCAGAATCTATTGTGTCGGATAGAGATACTCGATTTCTGAGTCATTTTTGGTTGAGTTTGTGGAAAATGGTCGGGACGAAGTTGAAGTTTAGTAGTGCTTATCATCCACAAACTGATGGACAAACTGAGGTGGTAAACAGATCATTAGGAAACTTGCTAAGGTGTCTTGTACAAGATAATCTGAAGAATTGGGACATGAAGTTATGCCAAGCAGAATTTGCTCATAATCATGATGTGAATCGAAGTACTGGGTTCAGTCCATTTCAGATAGTATATTCAAGCTTACCCAAGGGAACGTTGGATTTAACAGTAGTGCCACAATCCAAGAAGACAGTTAAGAAAGATGCTGATTTTGTTGAAGGGTTGTCGGAATGTCATAAAATCGTTCAGGAACGATTGGAGAAAGCGAATGAGAAGTATAAACAATATGCAAATTTAAAACGAAGAAATGTTGAATTTCAAGAAGGTGATTTGGTTTATGCAGTGTTAACAAAAGATCGTTTTCCGGTGGGAACGTACAATAAATTGAAAGCACGAAAAATTGGCCCGGTGGAAGTTGTGAAACGAATCAATGAAAATGCTTATAAACTGAAGCTGCCAGATGATGTGTATACGTCTGACGTGTTCAATGTTAAACATCTCGTACCATATCACGGGGATGAACGAACTGATGTTGAGGAAGATGCAAATTCGAGGACGAATTTCTTTCAACCTGGGGAGGATGATGTAGGCCAAGCTATAATTGCCCAAGGCATAAGTCGTGACCGACTTATCAATGCTAAGGACATAAGTCGTGATCGACTCAAGGAAGGCAAAGACATAAGTCGAGTAAGTAGTGAGGAAGGTGAAGGCATAAGTCGTAAACGACTTAAGGAAGGGGGTATAAGTCGTGACCGACTTAAGGAAAGAGCTACGAGCTATCAACGACTCAAGGGACGTGCTGGGTTACGACTTAAGACCACGGGAAGAACATCACCAATTGGAAAATGCGAAGGTTTAAGTCGTTGCCGAGTTAACAACTTAGTTTTGGTGAGTGTACGACTTAACAAGGCAGGGAATAAGTCGTTGCCGAGTTACGACTTAGTTAAGTCTCGTGAACGACCTAACGAGTCAGGAGTTAAGTCGCTGAAGACTGAAGCGTGGGATCTTCCTTCGAGTTAATCTCTACCGTTGTTCTTTAGGTCGCTGATATGAGATGCGCCTATTCTTAAGTCGCTAAAGCACATTGCCGTTGATCCTTCTACGAGTTAATCTCTACCGTTGTTCTTTAGGTCGCTGATATGGGATGCGCATGTTCTTAAGTCGCTAAAGCCTGTTGCCGTAGATTCTTATGCGAGTTAATCTACACCGTGGATTCTTAAGTCGAAGGAAGTGGCTGTTGTGTTGGTTGTTAAGTCGCATCTGTTATAAGTCGTTTGTAATTTTGTTTTTAAGTCGTATGATTGTGTTGTAATCTGATAAGTCGTAAACGACTTAAGATGAGTCGTCTGTTATGAGTCGTTTATTTTTGAGTCGTGTTGTAGGTTGATAAGTCGTTAAAGGCTAGTATTGTAACTGTTTATCTTAAGTCTTGAGTCGTGAGCTATGAGTCGGAAACGACTTAGGAGTTAGTGAATTTTTGTTGTTTTTTGTGTGAGTTGTAAAACGCCTATAAATAGGCCGGGTTTCTCATTTGTTAAAGGTTGTTGATTTTTGAATAAAATTCTCTTTTGATTGCTGTGTGCTTTCATCTAAATTGGTAGTTGAGTGTAATCTCCTATCTCCTCTTTCGGATAATCGAGTGCGCTCGATTCAACGATTGTAGAAGCCGATTCGCGGAATCTAGTGCGCTAGATTAACGCTCGAAGAATTGAAGATCTTTGAACCGGTATCGTGCGCGATCAACGAGTTCGGGATAGCTAGAGTTCGGTATCTTCGGATCAACGAATTCGGGCATTTCAGTATCTTCCAATTCACCGATTACTACATTCACCGATCGAAGATCGTTTTGTAATATCCGCTGCGTCACATTTGTTACATTCAACAGCATATTAGAGGGTACAATCAAATCCGATAAGAAACATTCGCATAATGGATTTTCCATGGAGATCGCTTTGGAGAAGACAAATCCGAACTTCATGCACAAAGATCAGAAAATAACTCCGAGCGACGTATATCTCTAGATAAAACATAACATTTAGGTAAAAACAAGCGGCTCAGCATCCCAACATAAACATGAACAACATGAACCGAATATCATCAACTTCCGTCGGCCAACAATCGATGAGTATCTTTAGATATGAAGTTGATAATACCCTGACATGGGTCAGCTATGCCCCAAGTTGTGAGCCCTACACTATTTTTAATCGGTTCCGATGTCGAGGTCACGTTCGGTATCTTTCGTACGATCATTCATCACTTGGACAGAACACGAATCCCTAAATGGATTCCCACATCTTGAACAGATCTCGAAACCACACATGGATTCCAGCATCTCGAACAAATCTACGTCCAAGAGAAAGAACACGTATATCAGTCTTGAAACGATTTTTGATAAACAGAACACTTACCGATCTCGGTCTTTTCAAGACTAAATCGATGAACTTGGTCATATTCAACAATAATGAGAAAGATCGCATATGGAAATCAAGTCTCGTATACTTATCACGTTTTCGATATTTTCATCTCACACAATCCCTCAATCAAGAGTGAAGCCGGTAGGTTAAAGTTCTATTGCTCATATCCATACACGAACATCAGTGTTAATTCCCACAGATAGGCGACCCTACTTCATCGTTTTTAGTGCTAAATATACGACTAAATGTTTTCCATTCACGATCAAGTCATACAAAGCACGATCAAGTCGCATAAGCGACTTCTAATCCCCTTTTTGTTTAATTAATCTTTTATTAATTAAAACCATTTTTATAAGAAAAACTTTTTTTTACCTAATAAAATTTCATTTATCAATTTTTACTATTCATTTGTATTTTTTCAATACTACAAAAAGTATACATATACTTATCTCAAATGGTATAAGTATATTCACAAGTCATTAACAAGATTTCTTATTTTAAACCTTTACTGTTGCTATCTTTTTCCAAAAGATTCTGTACTTATAATTTCATTTAAAATATCCATTTTAAAAGATCTATGTGCTTTCATAAATCTATTTAAATGGTTTAAGACTAATATTACTCAAACATTATCACTACAAACCCAAAACAATTTAACTTATGCTTATCATTAAAACATCATTTTTAAAGATTTATTTACATTCATAAGTATAATAAAAAAGGTTAAAGATGAATGTTATTAACACATTGTCACAACAAACCCAAATCCGTTTCATACTTATATCATCTTTAAAACATTCTTATTAAAGATCTAAGTTAATAATAGGTTAAGTTCGATAGTCGATTAATTAGTTATCTAGTTAAAATAATTGCTTATACAAATCAATGTTTGCATACTTAACTCATTTCCGACATTTCAACTTAACCATTCCTCGTTCAAGAGTGAAGCCAGGTAAGTTAGAGCATTGATTGCATCAAAGCATTGCTCAGACACTTCATTCTTGAATCTCACAAATAGACAAACATAACCGTCAGCTTTTAATATTAAGTAAAGTATTAATGATTTCCACAAACAAGTTAGATAACAATGGAATTAACACGTTTCTGACATTCCCGACTTAACTATTCCTCGACCAAGAGGGAAACCGGTAGGTTAGAGCTCTATTGCTCTGTCCCTACTCGACATCAATCTTAACTCTCATAAATAGATAAGCTTACTTCGTCGGCTTTTAGCATTAAGCCCAGTCAATTACCTTTTTCAAAACTTATAAATACTTGTAAATAGGTTTTTAAATATCTATGTAAAATATTATTTGAAAATAAGTAATTTATAATTTGATCAAAGGCATGCTTATATTATAAAATCTCTTTACTTTGAAAATACATATATAATTATTAAAAATATATTTAGACTTCAGACCAACTTTAATATATTTCAAAACATGGTTTGAAAACATTTATAAAAAGATTAAAGAAAATACCAAATTTAAATATCATTTTTAAATATTCAAAACCATAAGCAACTTGCTACAACATTTATAAATAATGTTAAAAGTCCTAATTAAAAACAACATTGAAAAGCACAATCTTTATGACTAGTTTTAACCACTTTAACGAATGGTTTAAGGCTTGAAATTTTGACAATAAGCCATACTAAGAGTACTTAAAAACCATGGAAAGAAACCCCTAAGAACATTTTCCCATTTACGAAAATAAAGGATTCGAAAGTGCGTTATAATAACTATTCTCGTTTCAAACACTTTTAAACTTACTTCAGTTTAACACTATTAAACATCAAGTCAAGACCACGTCATATGTTTAAGAGGGCAATAAAAGTGATGTTATACAATATAAATTGTCATTTGCTTTCAAAAGCAAGAGCGGTCCAAAGTTTATAACTTTACTTAGTGAATGTTACTTTAACTTTATAATTCAAACTCAATATATATATACACAGTATATACAAACAAGATAGTGAGATAACTCACTTAGATCCATGCCAAACCCAAGCACAAAGCCACAAGAACAAAGAACCACATTCTTCCATCACAAAAGCCTAGATCCAACCTTTAGCACTTTCAAACTAAGGCAATGCCTCCCTTTCTCCTCTAATGCTTCAAGGCCTCTTCCTTTCACCTTCTCCCACTTTTTACTTGCTAATCATGCTTCCCATGATGTTTTAGGCCTATGCCATAGTTTAAAAGAGACTGAAGATGATTTGATTAAGTCATGAAAAAGTTAGAAAAGAATTGATGGATTAGTGCTGAAGCACTTTCCACCATTTTTAATTCTCATACTTCATTCCAAGATTTTGTGAATTAGTGATTTATTATTTATGGTATGCCTCTCCTTATATAGGGTTCGAATGGTGAAGCATAAACTTGTTCTCATACCCTTTCATGTCATGTAACGCTTACGTCCCATCACATCTCCTTTATAATTTCTTAACTCTTAAGTATTTATTTCCATTTAAGCTCGTTTCCTAAATATCTTCCATTACATCATGTATGACATCATCACATTTAGTTAGTCATAAACATGAAACTATTTTTGATTGGTAATTATCTCCATAATGATTAATTAGACATGCACATGAACTTTCGTGAGAAAAAAACTGTTTATTGATAAAACGATTTTCGATCACATTATCGATATTTTTTCAAAGTATTTATTTTTGTAAACATTTTTTCAAAACAAATTTATCATCATTACTTACGATTTAAAAGGGTTTAAAAAGCTTATTATATCAATTTAATAACATTTCATCCAAGATTCAAATATTTAAATAGTTCAAATATTTAAATACGAAGTGTCCGAAATTCCGAGTCATTATAGCTCAAAACAAAGCAACTAAAGAAGCGGTCTGAATGCGCAAATTTATGACTGAGCTACGGATGATTCCAAAAGTTGAGAGTCCCATGACATTTTTCTGTGATAACAATATCGCAATGCAGATTGAGGGAATGAGATTTAAATCCATAATTGGTCTCAAGTGCAAATGAGACGTTGAGAGAGGTAGCGATATGCCTTAAGGGCAATTTTGTAACTTATTTTAAAATATTTAACTTTGTAATCAATATTGTTTGTAATAAAGGTGTTCGTTTTCATTAATATATTTTGTTATATTGTAATATAAATAAATTGAGTATTAATTTAAAGTACATTAATTAAAAAAATTCCTGTACTAAAATGTTATGTGATTGTAATTGCAAATAGTTGCAATCGTGTGAAATTAATAACAATATAAAATAATATTTTGTTTTAAATATTCATGGTCAAGATGCTTTGAGAAAGGATAACGATACATCAGTTGAGATCAGATTACCTAAATGTTATTCAAATGTTGGACAGTGTATTGCTCATGACTGCATGTAGCACCAAAGGGTTACATACTTATAGTTATTGGATAACTAAAGAATGAATCGACATAGAGTGTCATGTTGGTTAGTAACAACTAGATCAAATATGAAATATGTTACATAGTTCTTTCGATTGAGAATACTGTGGAACTTTGACGTGGATGCTCCACTTTGATTATAGTTAAATCGTTGCATGGCGACCATCGAACGACTACAGTGGGGTCTGAGTTAAAGTGTAGGATGTGAAGCACTATTCAATAGAAAATTCATTTTTTCAGTTGTATGAGATTAACATCACGGTCAAATGTGATCAACTTAAAGTCCACTATATGACCAGATTAGGATGATTAATAATAAATGTTATTATTGAACCAAAGATTTTTTATATGAACCGATCAATTAAATGTGGATATTATTGGATTTTTGACCGATTGAATGTGGATATTATTGGATTTTTGACCGATACAAGACTCAATATATCCTAAATGTTACAGAGTTGAGAAAGAGAACGTGTGTATATTATATTGTCACTTAATGATACCACTTAAATGTGATATGACATGATTTTCTTGAAAAGATCTATAAACGATGAAATCTCAAACAATAGATAAAATTTTACCTATAGGAAACTGGGGATAAGATTCTCTTCTAAATTACAATTAAATATAAAGTTCTTCTCAATTTTCTCATACCCTTTTATAAATCCAACTCCTTATATGTATTAAATTGATCATTAACTTAAATTATTTAAATAATTTAGTTTTTTTTTATATTCATTAATTTGTTATAGGAAAATGATAGTTCAATAATTATATACAACAAATATAAACAAAAATGGTATAGGTATTTTTTCTTTCATTAATATATATAGACACAACATCAATTATTTACCTATACAACAATAACAAATTTAATTTATTGTTCTACCTTTAGATTATTTTAGTTGGAATTCCCTCATGAATATGTAGTTTGTATCTCATTTTAATTTATAATTCATCATTCTCAACAAATAATAAAATTCTGTTTTTAAGAAATTAAAATATAAACTCTATTCATTAACAACACTACCATGCGCAAAAATAAAATACGCACTACCGACTTTGTATCCAAAAAACTGATGCAAAACACTAATCACGTTTCATCAGAAGTACATTAAATTAAAGTAGCTTTTAAGATAAGGTTGCTCCCATGGATAAATTTACATTCTAACTTAATCTCGGATTAGTGAAATTCATGGAATACAGATGAAATATTGCAAACAGCACGCAGATGTAAAGGATAAAATTTCCTACAGAAATAAACTGATTCAATAACATAACGAAGTTGGACAAAAAACAACTTATGTTCTAACAGCTAAGACTAACCGTAATGCATTTACAAGTAATCCTAGCCTATACTTCAGAAAAATATTAACCCACGTGAATGCTACAACGTGGATGATCCTCAAAATCTCAAAAGGAAAAGAGAATATCTAACCTGTCAGCTCCACTAATCGCAGAGGGCTAATGCCACTCCGTTCATCTTCCTCCTTAACCAACCACCCATATCCAGGAACGTTATAATACTGAACATACCACTTCACAAATCTTCTAAGACCAGCCTCAATATCAACTTTAGGCTTAAACCCCAACTCCAATTCAGCAAGACTAATATTTGCACTAGTATAAGGAACATCTCCATTAGCTGGTATCTTCATTATCTTCTTCTTCGCCTTCTTCTTCAAAATCTTCTCAAGTACCATCACCACTTCCTTTACCGACACAGGCTTGGTATTACCGATGTTATAAATTCTCAACTCCGCCTTCTCCTTCTTCTTCCTTTTCTTTGCAGTGTCCAAAGCACCCAAACATCCATCAACAACATCTGAAATATATGTAAAATCTCTCTTCACTTCATCTCCCTTCACCCCTTGAAAGATTTTAATCGTCCTTTGCTTCAAAATATTACTAGTGAAGAAGAAATACGCCATATCAGGTCTCCCCCACGGTCCGTACACAGTGAAAAATCTCAAACCAGTAATGGAAAGTCCATATATATGATTATAAGTATGCGCAATTTCCTCTCCTGCTTTCTTACTAGCCGCATAAAGTGACGCGGGTCTATCAGTTCGATCCTCTTCCGAAAACGGAACCTTCGTGTTCAACCCATAAACCGAACTTGAACTAGCCCAAACAACGATGGGAGGATTCGTCGCATTCTTCGCTGCTTCGAGAATTGAAACAAACCCCAACACATTATTGCTGATGTAGCTTTTAGGGTTTTTCATAGCGTACCTAACCCCAGCCTGTGCTGCTAGATGCATTACATGTGTGAATTTGCCCAGATCGAATACCTTCTTTAATAACCCTTCATCGTTGATGTCTCCTTGCACGACATGGATTCCGTACCTGTGGAGGAGTAATTTTCGGGATTTTTTCAGGGAGAGCTCGTAGTAGGAGTTGAAGGAGTCGAACCCGACTACGCCATCGCCGCGGGACTTTAAGGCGATGGCGACGTGGGTGCCCACGAAGCCGGCCGCGCCGGTTACGAGGATGGAGTGGCGTCCCCCTTTGGCGTGGTTGATTTTGGCGGATTTGAGGATGCGTTTGCGGGAGACGGGGTTTTGGGGGCTTCGTTGGTTGGGGGGGCTAGGGTTAGGGATGAGGAGGAAGAGGAGGAGGAGGATGATGGAGATGAGGGTTAGAAAGGTGACCTGGAGGCGACGGGGCGTCAGTGGTGCGGCGACGTGGTGGTGGGGCCGATCGGATTTGAATTTTCCGCTCGAAATCAGGTCTATCGTGCTCTCCATTATGCGCAAAATTCAAGTAGAAAAATTTCAATTTTTATTTTTTTTTACCTCAGAGCTTGGATCTTTCAAACTGATACGTTATCGGTTTGATTTTGAAAAGAGAGGAATTCGGTGTTTTAGATTTTAAATTTCGGTATTTATGATCCGTTTTCAAGTTTTGTTCATTTTTAAACAATAAAGCTATAATGAATGGTTTGAATCAGTCATAAGTTTACCTTAGTCGGTTGGCAAAATTAGGGGTGTTTCATTTTTTATCCAGTTTTACTTAGCCGTATGGTTGATACTTAAAAAATAAACCGTATGATAATTCACTCGGTTCCAAAAAATATGTGCAATTACTTCTATTTCGGTATTAGAAAACCTGTTAAACTATGTTTATTTATAATATACAATAACAGCATTTATACAAAGGAAAGCTATAACTATTATTATACACACAGGTTATCAGAGTACAATCATCAACATATAAAACTGGACAGTTATAATAACTTGTCCTCAATGCTGAATATACAGCCTACAATACACAGCGGAATATAGTTAATTACGTACAATACGTCTCGGCTATCCAGCTCGTCTCCTGAGCTCCAAAGCGTCCTAACCTGAAATTTGTAATACTCGGTCTGACCCGAGCATTACAATAAAGTAACAACCGAGTTAGGCTGGAACCAGCGTGAGTAAAACCAACTCAATCTGAAATACTTCAGTTATAAAAATCTTTTGAAACCAAGGTAACTCGTACTGACCGACAAGTTTTTATCTGATTATAACCAAAACACTTTAATAGAAATCCATCGATATTATAATATGTCTAAGTGCAGTTACTTATTTAAAATAGTTGAATTTGTTAAATTAATCCAATTCCAGCACATTAAACTCTAAAATCAATCCCGTAAAGGTTCGTAGTGATTTTCAAATCGAAGTGGTTCCGGATAACACTAATGTCCGATTCCGGTCTTTTCGAATCCAAGCAATAAATTTAAAAAGGTTAAATTGTTTAAAATAAACAATTTATATTTAGGGTGACCATATTCACATATGGTAATTTATTGCAAATGTTTATTTCAAAATAAAACGAATCATCATTTTAATCTAACTATTCTAACTCGTTCGACCACTTGATGGCACAGGACAAAAATAATTTAAGTAAATATCCAATAGGGATTAAGCCAAGATGTAGATTGACGAACAATAACCAATATCAAAACAATTCACACATCAGGATTTAATTAACTTTAATTAATAGAATCCATTTATATTTTTATCCAAATTAATTAAAAATTAAAGAAATTATAAAACAATTTATTATTAGTTAATCAAAGTTAATCACTATATTAAATATCTAAATTTATTAACTTACATAAGTTTTAAGTCAAATAATAATAATATAATTAATTAATTTCCCATTTTAATTATAAAATATCATTAAACTCTAAATTATGGAAAATTCCATTATACTAATTAATAACATCGGGTAATAGGATTAAGATGCAAAAATCTTCAATATTGATTTGGATTTAAAAATGACAATGGATTTTAGAGTTTAAAATTTTAAGTTATCGTATAAATATATAAGTTCCATTCTTCCTCTTTCCTCTTCTTTTTTCATTTTTTTTCTCTTTTTCTTTCTTTTCCTTTTTTCCTTTTTTTTTCCTTTCTATTTTCCTTTTCATTTTTTCCTTTCCTTTCCCTTTTTTTCCCTTTCCTTTTCCTTTGCTTTGGCCCATACCCGGCCCAACTTCCCCCTTCTCCTTCTTTCTTGATCCTCTCTTTCAAACTCGAACGTGCACGAGGCCGTGCACGAGATATGTGCACACACCCACATGCTCCGGTCGACGAACCTTGCCGCCGATCTCCCCACCATGTCACCTACGGCACCTGGCCATATAGATTCTCGGTCATGTCCCCAGTTCGAAATTTTGAACTCGAACCAAAAAGAACAAACCCAGTCACCACCAAATCACCTTACCATGGCCACCATCCTCGATCGTGTACCACCCAAAACCTGCCAAAGCCTTCGCCACGACCACCACTACCTTTTCCCCCACGACCGCACCTTTCCAGCTGCCCCACGTCGCCGCAGTTCAACCCAAACCGAACGCTACCCATAACAAACCTAAAACCCTAAAATCACCCCGATCGACCAACCCACCCAATAGAAAAATGGCGAACCATTTTTCTCGTGTGCGCCTTCCCTTCACCCTCTTCCATGCCAAACGGAAAACCCCCAAATCGAACACCTCGTCGGAATTTCCCAAATTCCCCAATTCTGTTCAACCCTCCATATCTCCATTCCTACGCAACTAAAAATCACGAAACTACCTTCAGAAATCACAATTTTTAATACCGATCGCATCCATATAAACCATTCATCAATTTATGATAATAAAATCTTGGCTATAAATTGGTTTCTTACTATAAAATATGATTTACTCCCCTTATACTTCATGAAATTTAATGAAATAAATATTAAATTACACTATACTCGAAAACAAACATGTTTTGTTTTAGAAGCAAGGCTTAAAACTAAGTAGATCATAGGATAATGATTTTTGAAGTTCTAAGTTTAAACTGTTTTTATCCTATAAACAAATAACAGAGGTGATACAACATTTTCCCAAGTGATCAACTATGTCTGACATACTAAAACAAAGCTCGTACCCACCACAGAGGCATGTGTACTTATCCCCGATCAAAACCCATCCATAAAACCACAGTTAGATGTAAACACAAGGTAACCAGTAAGAAAAAGGGTGATGTTCTACTCACAGTCTTTGAAAGATGAACTACTGCTTTTTGTTTAACCCATTGTCTTGATCTTGTTTTACTGGCAGAATTTGGTTCTTTTTTTTATGCGTGAACAAGGGTGAATACATGAAAGCACCCAAGGCAGTGATATGTATATGTGTGTATATATATATAAGGAGTGGAAGTGTACAGTGGAAACTAGAGTAGCCGATGCTTCTTGTACAAGCTATTATTATTTTTCATTTTTATTTTATTTTTCTTCTGTTTATTTTGATTTGAAAATATGTAGACCTGATTTGAATAAAAAGATGATTTGATTTAAGGCTTGATTTTATTTATTATATTGATAAGCCATTTTATGTGCTTGGATTTGATATGCATTTATTACAATGTTTCCTTGTGTATAAACATTTATACACATATATGTAAATATATGCATTTACACAATTTACTATGTATATTCACATGCTTACATATATTTGTCATCATATATATATATATATATTCACATTTATTTATATACACATTTACACACTTATTTACCATAAACACTTATATATATGTGTGTGTGTATGGATATGCATACATATACAATATACATTTTTACTTTGTCATACTTTCATATATAGATGCATATATATATATATCCACATATGCACTATGTTTTATAAACATATACCTATATATATAGATATATATTCATAAGTTTTGAAATTTTCCATTTTGGAGTTTATACATTCACGTATACACACACACACACACATATATTTATTTATTTTCATATACTATATTTTTATAACCTTGTCAATCTAGAATTATATATATTTTTAAACATCATAAAGCTTGTATATATTTATATATATACAATTATGATATTTTACCTTTAATTTAAATGGTGGAGTTTATAAACATCTATATAAAAATTTATCATATCCAGAAATTATATTTAAAATTAACATAGTTTTCAATCAATATATGGATTCAGATGTTTTAAATATCGAAAAAATCATCTATTCAACTTATAAAATTTTATATTAAAAATAGCTAATTATCCCACCATCTGATGGTTAAAATCCGGGTCGTTACAATAATCTAGTGATGTATTAGTGCTCAGTTATATATTCATGATTTTATAGGTAAGGAACTTAGTCCTACTCTATCAAAAAGCACATATTCATGATTTCATATGGATACAGATGTATACTTTTGGATGTTTGAAAACTTGTATGTGGTTAATCAAACATGAGCATGGGCCACTTAGGTGCATCTCTCATTCACGGAAACTACCAACGTGGAAATTAGAGGATGAGCCACCATAAATTTAGGACATAATAAAATCTTTTGGGTTGATGAATATTATCAATCACTCTTATAGATGGATGGATATGACTTTAGTATCGACCTTTGTAGGGAGATGGTAGCCAGAAATAAATACGTTTCACATGCCATTCGCGGAGATGACCATTACACTTGATGATATGGCATAAATACTACGAATTCATATGATGGGTACTATGTTGTCGTATGAAGGAGGTAGTAGGGATATAGAGATAGGTGAACTTATACAGTTATTGTATGAACAACTCGACATTGATGAGGACGTTGTAAAGGAAGAGACGATGGGTACGTAAGCTATTAGGTTGGATTGGTTAAAAGAACAAAGTCATGGTAAAGCTACAATAGATAGTGATGTGGAGATATTGGATAAGGTTGCTCGTGCCTATTTGTTATGCATTATCAGTTGTTGTCTATTTCCAGACAAACCGGGTATGACGATGTCCACGTACTACTTGAATGCATTGATGGGACCAATGGATGAAGTGAAAGAGAAGGCTTAGGGAGTGGCAATATTAGCGTACCTATACATACAGCTTGGAATTGCTTCTTGTAGAGATGTGAAGCAGCTAAATAGATGTTTTGACTCTATTAATAGTACGCACTTGACAAACTTCTTTAATTTTATACTAGTGTTATGTATTTCATTTTTAATGGAGTTGTACACATTAGTTTATAGTATATGTTATATATTCGAAAGTAGATTAAACTAAAAGTGAAAATGTTAACTTGAAATGGTGTTATTATAGGTTTGGATTTATGATCACTTTCCAATGATTCAAAATGCTCTTCTAAATCCTTCATACGATGACTCTCAACCAGGAGTATGCAAATGAAAAAATATCCAGTTTGGTGATGATCATGCATTTGCGCTACTGCGACCGAGAGAGAAACTAGGTACATTGACAGAGCGCAATGTGAGTATAGTTTTTTTTACATATATTAATTAGTCCACGTGGAGGAGTATCATTTATGTATTTAAATTGTGATATGTAGGTTATGTGGAACTCGTACTAGGGTATTCGTGATAGGTACCTCTTGGAAGAGTATTCCCTTTATATTAGAATTTTAGTACATTTTGATGTACTGCAGCCTTACTACCCGAACCGTGTGTTCAGACATTTTGGAGTTAAATAACCTATCCCAAAACCTCCAATGGCTCCTTTAGCTTGTCGTAGAGGAGCAAAATATAATCAGTACAGTTCGTTATGACATTGGGTATTGGCTGGGTCAAAATTGGCAAGATCACATTATGGCGACAAATTCTAGGTCAACTACAACGTGCATCTTTGGAAATGTGAAGGCAATTAGATGAACTGGTTTAAAACCATGTCACATGCTATAATGCAGAATCCTTATGCATGTCTAAGTTCTACCATCAACGACCCTGCTGAATTTAAGGCGAATATACTTCTAAGTAGTATTGCACTATCGTCCTAATGAATATAGTTTTCTTTTTGATTCAGTATCTTTGCGTTAGGTTAAAGCTACAAAAAAGGCTTTATTGTTACTAAATACCAGTATTACTAGAGGTTCCGCAAAGGTGAAGGGAAGTTGAGATAAAGATATAAAAGTGATATTAGAGACAATCTTACTGGCTGTTAATGAAACACCCCCTCGACCGCATTGTAAGAAAGCTACTATCAAGTCCAAACCAAAATAGTTAATGTAGGTTAACTGTGATGCCCCACCTCTATACTTACACTAGCCAAGGACACTACGGGGTAATGCCGTCGACTGACACGAAGAATAAGGCTGTTGAGGAGCGACCATCTGTGTAATATGATTAGTGCGAGTACCGATATGCCAAATAGAAGGTCATGCATTTCATTTCAAGAGGAAATCTGACATATCAAATACAAACTCAAAGCTACTACACAGTGGCTACGTGGTCTTCGAAAACAAATATAAAATAAGCATAACACAAAATCAGTCACAGATATGCATATCAATAAAGCGGAAACAGATATGAATATATCACATAGAAGTGAGCATCAAAGTAGTGGTCATACAAGATCCACTACATCACAAAAGAATAGGTGCAAGTGATAGACAAAAGAATATGTATACATCAAGGAGTCTCTATCTCGAATGTATAAAAACAAAAACTACTGAGCTAAAGTAGTTAGCCAAAAGTCAGAAGCTATTCCCTGCTAAGAAGTCAAGTGGAAGCACCTAAAATACCTTGGTCTGACCCAAGTATTATTTAAGAAGAAAAATAATAAACGGATCAGTCTAGCTATAAATATCATACAAAACGAGGTAGGATAAGAGATACGACAAAAATATATGATAACAATAATGCCATACTATGACAAGTATACATTTGATAACAACAAAAATCATACAATATCTCGAATCTCCTCAGATATCCAAAAGGAATATCATATTCTTTAGCTTATTCACCAAACCTCAAATATTGACAAAACATATCAATGCAAATCACAAAAATTAGTGAAACACAAATTCCAAAAATCAATGATTAGAAATCCAAAAAACACAAAGGGGGAGGCCTATCACAAACGGGAGCATGAAAACTCACAAACACGTGTATCACAAACGGGACACTATCCCATGGGTCGCTAACCCATAAAGTCGGTGCAACGACGTAGTACAATGGTACGCCCGAGGAACCTGAAACTCAATAAGCCGAAACAACGACGTAGTACAAAGGTACGCCCGATGAACCGAACTCCATAAAACCCGTAGGTCGCTAGCCTATTGTTAACCCTCTTTCGCTTCACGACCTAACGAGTTAAAGAGCGTACCGACTTAAGAGCAGTAGCCGACCTAAGATGGCACCGGTTTAATAAGCTACGAGTTAAGGAAGGCCCCGACTTAAGAAATAGTCTGACTTAACCAGTTACGAGTTACGAAGGCTTCCGACTCAGCAGATTCCGACTTAAGGGGGTCTCCGACTTAACAGTTTGCGAGTTAAGGAAATCTACGACCTAAGAAAGCTCCGACTTAACTACAGGACTGACCTAAAACACTTAACCACTTGAGGAATGCTCCGAATTAAGGTAGGCACCGACTTAAGAGATGCTCCAACTTAAGAGTCTATGAGATAAGGAAGTCTCCGACTTAAGGCAATTGTTAACGACTTAAAGCCTACGACCTTCTATAAGTCACGAACGACTCATACTAACTCATTCAGAAGAAACCATGTAACCCAAGATACATCTCCTAAGTCATTACCGACCTACGACGTATGCTAAGTCGCTGCTGACTTATGACTTTAGCTCGTTCTGGACATTCAGGGGAAACTAATATAAACCCCTATCTCCTCGCCGACTTACGACCTAGGACTTTCTATAAGTCGGCCACGACTTAAGACTTGGGAAAATTTCCGGTTCAGATTTTACTCTATAAATACCCCCCTAACTCCAACGACAAGAGGACTTTTGGCCGATCATTTCTTCAAGCGTCGTTACTCTGCCGAGCTCTCAACTCAGTCAATAATTAAAGATCTTCAGATATTCGAGACACTACAACAAGCTTCGAGAGGAATTTCCTACATCCAACATGGATTCATCAAGTTTCGTCATCGAAGTTTGAGCTAGTAGTCCAGATTGTCTTTGTGATCAAACTGTATTGTTTTCATAAGAGTATTGTATCGTCTTGTAATCAGATTCAGTAATAAAGAGATTCAAAGTGGACGTAGGCTCGATCTCAAGCCGAACCACTATAAACTGCTGTCATTTACTGCTTTTTCACTATTTTACTGCTTACTTCTTGTTCCCGTCACACGGGTGGTGCTTTCACAATTCTACTACACACACCGGGTGTTAGCGTTCACTTTTTAGCGTTAACATTTTGGTGCTTTCACTGAGAACCCAACTCAGGCGATCATTCACCATTGCTTCACGGAAGTTTGTTGAAAGAATTTCCTTCAAAACCAGAAGCCTATCAGACATAATGGCTCCTGGAAGAAAACGCAAGTCCGTCCGATCTGATGATGACCGTGACAATACTGCCACTTCTCTTTCTCCAAGTCAGGCAGCTCCAAGCGTCGGGGTGACGCGAGAAGAGTTGGATGCTACTGTGTCCGGGCTGTACCTGCAAATTGAAACTCAGAATAATCTGATGATGGAAAAGTTGAATGCTCTGCTCGGAGCTAATCAAAGACCAGTAAATAATGAAGAAAACTTTGCTGATGTTGCTCCCAACTCCGAAGGGAGAAATATTCCTCAAGATAGATCTGGTGCCGCTGAAAGGGTACCTCCCCAAGCGGAAGGATCCAGGCCATCGCCAGCTCTCCCCGAACGTTTGCCCGGACAAACTTCTGAGAAAATGGCCGAAGCCTATTCTGCAAGGTCACTAAACAATGAGGAGTATATCTCTGGCATGATCCGGCAGATAATGAAAGAAAGCATGCAGAGAAACGAAGATGAAAATGATTGGGGATTCGCTCCAAGTAAGACCCCATTTACAGAAAGGATTCTAAAGGCTGAGTTTCCTAGGAAATTCGTTCCTCCTACCATTCCTGCCTATCAAGGAACAAGTGACCCAAATCAATTCCTATACAAATATGATTGGCACATGACTGGTGCTAGAGCAACTGATGAGATCAAATGCCGATATTTCTCGGTATACTTGGAAGGAGTGGCGTTACTTTGGTTTACCAAGCTTCCTATGCGATCTGTTGACCAGTTTTCTGATCTGACCCGAAAGTTCAAGGAACAATTCGGATTGTACATTTCAAGAGCAAAGGATATAATGTCTCTCTCAAGTCTTGAACAGAATCCTGGAGAACCCATCAAATCCTTCCTGAATCGCTTTAATTTAGCCCTAGCAGAAGTTGATAATGCGGAACCGCGAATGATCTTAACCTACTTAATGCGGGCCATTGACAAGTCAAGCGAGTTTGGAAAATGGTTAAAAATGAAGGAACCAAATTCGCTCGAAAAATTCTACAAAAAGGCTGATGAGTTCATGCGCCTAGAGAATCTCTCCGCATCAGCTAAAGTTGTGACAACAGTGGTGGAAAATAATGCTACAGTTCAAAACAAGAAAGAACCCGCAAATCAGAAAAGGGAAAGTAATGGTGGAAAGAAGCAGAAAGATCTCAAAAAGCCCCGCTTCCTCAAACCTTCGGATTTTACCCCTCTGACTGATACACTGGAGAATATTTTCATCGCCACTAAGGATGCTGTTGAATTTCCAAAACCACTGACAGTAAAATTTGGGAAAAACGCTGCTCAGAGCGGAAGATTTTGCAAGTTTCATAACCAACCAGGCCATGATACCAACGAGTGCCGCCACTTGAAAAGCCTGATTGAAGAATTGTTAAGAGAGAATAAGTTGCAGCAGTACGTTAAGAGGAATAGAAAAGATCCGTCTTCATCTAACCAGGGGCAACTACCCCCAGCTCATTCATCTGGTTCAGGAGAGAGGCCTGCTGAAAAGGAAAGACCTGTTATCAATGTGATCACAGGAGGACCTCATCCGGCTGGCAGGAGTTGGAGTGAGATGGAAAGATATGCTAGAGCTTTGAAGTATGCCCCAGCCGAGGAAAGTGTCTTAGTCTTGGAAGATGCTGCACCTCTGAAGCAGTAGAAGACTTTTCATGATGATATTATGTTCAGAACCAGGGATTCTATTGATGTGGAAGCTCCTACTGAGGACCCTTTAGTTGTCTCTGTCGGTATTGGGCCGGCTATTGTCAGAAGAGTGCTGGTTGATAGTGGCGCTTCGTGCAACATACTCTTTAAAAAGACATTTGACCAAATGAAAATTCCAATGACAGACGTACAAGCTTCTTCACACAAGATTGCCGGATTTACAGGAGAGATGAAACAGCCAATTGGAACGGTGGACTTGTTTGTTGAAATGGGCGAAGGACATAAGAAGTTGGTTCGGAAGCAAACTTTTGTAATTGTTGATGGATTCTCCGCCTATAATGCTTTCTTGGGTCGGCCTACTCTTGCTGCTTTCAGGGCCGTCCTCGCTCCGTGGTGTTTAACAATGAAATTTCCCACTGACAATGGGGTTGCTGTCATTAAAGGAGATCAAAACGCGGGGCGAGAATGTTATTTTGTAGAGCTCCGAGAGGCCAGAAAAAGAGAAATGGGGAAAGATGCGGCAGCTCCGCTCCGCATCAAGGAACCAACCCTGTAGCAACTACGGAGTGGCCCCTATACTGGCGAACACAGCAATGCAAGAAAAGAAATGGATCCCAGGAAAGCCAGTACAGGGGAGAATAGAGTGGTACCCATGGAGGTAACGGTACCAATATCTGTTGACTCAAAAGACCCAAACAAAGTACTCAATGTGGGTTCACAGCTAAGCATAGCAGTTCAAAACACGCTGATATCATTCTTAAAAGCCAATCTGGATGTGTTCGCCTGGTGTCATGCTGATATGTGTGGGATCTCCCCGGAAATTGCTGTACATACTCTGAACATTGATCCAAAATTCACGCCAGTGAAACAGAAAAGAAGAACTCAAGGTCCAGAAAGGTCGACAGCACTAAAGGAAGAAGTCGACCGGCTCATGGAAAACGGCTTCATCAGAAACTCCACTTATCCAAATTGGGTTTCAAATCCAGTACTGGTTAAAAAGGCAAATGGGAAGTGGAGAGTCTGCATCGATTTTTCGGACCTAAACAAAGCTTGCCCCAAAGATTGCTTCCCGCTGCCCAGAATCGATCAGTTGGTAGATGGAACAGCTGGGCATGAATTGTTATCATTTATGGACGCTTACTCCGGGTACAATCAGATAATGATGCATGAGCCGGATCAGGAAGACACAAGCTTTATCACAGATGTGGGTCTCTACTGCTACAAAGTTATGCCTTTCGGATTAAAGAATGCTGGGGCAACCTACCAAAGGCTCGTCAATGCGATGTTCAAACCTCAGATTGGTAGAACCATGGAAGTTTATGTTGACGATATGTTGGTAAAGTCAAAGAAAGCTGTAGACCACATGGGTCATTAGTAGGAAATGTTTACAATTCTTCGAAAGTACGGAATGAAGCTCAATCCATTGAAATGTTCGTTCGGAGTAGAGTCAGGGAAATTCTTGGGTTTCATTGTGAGCGCTAGGGGCATCGAAGCCAATCCTTCTCAAATCATAGCTCTAAGGGAAGTCAAAGCCCCTAAAACAAAGAAAGAAATGCAAAGCCTCAATGGAAAAGTTGCTGCTCTGAGTCGTTTCATTTCCAAGGCCACAAACAAATGCATTCCCTTCTTTGACGCTCTAAAGAAAGGAAAGAAAATTTTTGAATGGACTCCCGAATGCCAGAATGCTTTCGATGAACTAATTCGTCATATGGAAACACCTCTGGTTCTTTCCAAGCCTACTGATAATGAAGACCTTTTCATCTATTTAGCAATTTCATCTCACGCCCTCAGTGCAGCACTTGTACGGGAAGATATGAAAGTACAGCGTCCAGTCTATTACATCAGTAAACGGTTCACTGGGGCAGAGATGAATTATTCGAAGATAGAAAAGCTCGCCTATTGTTTGCTAATTGCTTCCAGGAAATTGAGACCATACTTTCAAGCTCATCCTATCAAGGTTCTTACTGATCAACCTCTAAAGCAAGTCCTGTTTCGTCCTGAAACTTCGGGTCGTCTTTTGAAATGGAACATTGAACTCAGCCAGTATGACATCACTTACCATCCCCGGAGAGCAATCAACGGACAAGCTTTAGCAGATTTCATCACAGAATCTACTGACAAAGGTGATAGTGAGAATGAAAGAACTGATGGCACTCCAATCCAGTGGAAGTTGTATGTTGACGGATCGAGAAATGATTACTGTTCTGGGGCAGGGGTTGTGCTCGAAACCCCCGAAGGACGATCGTTGTGTTATGCATTGAGACTGGAATTTCCTTCAACGAACAATGAAGCAGAGTATGAGGCTCTTATTGCTGGTTTAAAAATTGCCAAGGAACTAAGCATCAAAGTGTTACAGATCTTCAGCGATTCCCAGCTTATTGTTTGCCAGGTAAAGAAAGAGTTTCAAGCTAAAGGTGGAAATCTGCCTGCATACTTGTCAAAGGCATGTGAGCTTCTCGAAGATTTCGATCATTACACGATAAGTCATATTCCTCGGGTAGAAAACATGAAAGCAGATTCTCTGGCAAAGTACTCAAGTTCTGGAGAAGCTCAATTACTGGGATTAGTTCCTGTGGAAGTTCTGTCAGCTCCAAGCATTGATGAAATGGATGTTGATTGGATTATGGCTGCATCTCAAGAGCATGAATCATGGATGACTCCAATCAAAGAATACCTACTCAATAATTCACTACTAGAGAGTTCTAAGGAACGTCGAAAGCTGTTAAGGAAAGCATCAAGATATATAATTCAAGATGGCCGATTATACAGACGGGGATTTTCAATTCCATTGCTCCGATGTGTAACTAAGGAAGAAGCCAAGACAATTCTAGCTGAGATACACGGAGGAGAATGTGGAGATCATTCAGTCGGTCAAACTCTAGCCAAGAAAGTTCTCCGATATGGGTATTTCTGGCCGAATATTAATCGAGATGCTGCTATTTACTCCAGAAAGTGCGACAAATGCCAAAGATTTGCAAAAATCCCAAAAGCGCCTTCCACCGAACTCACGCAAATGGTCAGCCCATGGCCGTTCGCCATTTGGGGAATAGACTTGATTGGACCTTTACCGATCACTAAATCTGGAATCAAATATGCTATTGTTGCTGTTGATTATTTCACGAAATGGGCTGAAGCTGAACCCTTAGCCACTATTACCTCTAAAAAGATGATAAATTTCATAACTAAAAATATCATTTGCAGGTATGGTGTGCCGCAGAAAATAATCACAGACAACGGCACTCAGTTTGAAAGTGAAGAATTCCAAGACTTTTGCAAACAGTTCAGAATTCGAAAAAGCTTCTCAGCAGTGGCTCATCCGCAGGCAAATGGGCAAGTGGAAGCAGTAAATAAAATCATCAAGTCAACCATCAAAAAGCAACTCGAAAAAGAAAAAGGTGGTTGGGTTGATAAGCTTCCATTAGCACTATGGGCATATAGAACTACTCACAAAACTGCGACTGGGCACACTCCATTTTCACTGGCATACGGATCAGAAGCAATGATTCCAGTGGAAGTAGAAGTTCCTTCACACAGGAAAATTTATTTCAATGAAGCTGAAAACGAAAAGCTGCAACTTGAAGCACTTGATTTTCTTGATGAAAAAAGAGAAGAAGCTAGGCTCAGAGTTTCAGCTTATCAGCAAAGGATAGCCAGGCACTTCAACTCTAAAGTTCGCCAACGCAGCTTTGAGGTCGGAGACTTAGTTTTGAAAAGGATCATGATAGCAACTGGTGTGTTTGGGCCAAACTGGGAAGGGCCATATGTCATAGGCAATAAACTTCTTGATGGCACTTTCAAACTCGTAACTGTCGAAGGAGATCCAGTTCCAAGAGCCTGGAACAGCAACCACTTACGTCCTTATTTTACTTGAAAAAAGCTTTGCTCAAAATTGTAAAATAGTGATGAATGTATCAGTTGTATTGAAAGACATTGTAAATCAGTGTAAATGAATGAAAGCTATAAAGTGGATGTAGGCCCGATTCTTGGCCGAACCACTATAAATCTTATGTTCTTTACTATTTCATAATGCCTGTTTCATTTCGATATGTAAATACTTTAAATGTATTGCTAAAATGTCGATTCAAAATTGCAGGACATTAAAACAAGGCTTGCTCGTCACAAAGCCAAGTGACCTCTGTAAATCACCTATTTAGCAAATACCAAGCGACAAAAATTCCAAATTCAAATCCTATACAAGAAGAACTTCGCATAAAAAGTTGGCGACTCCACTGTGGCAAGCCTTCGTTAACTGGTTGTGATTGTCAATATGAACAGCCATCCAACTAGGTAACTCGCGTTTGTCCCATGAAGTCGTTCAACAGTGAAGTCCACTTATTCGGATAAGGCAATTTACTTGCAAAAGGAAAGAAGATGCGCTTGGAAACGATAATAAAAGATCGCTAATGAGCAGATGATAAGAGAACATGGCCAAGCAAACAAAGAAGCAGCCAAAAGGAGGTATGCCTCTCAATAAAAGGGCCGGTAGAACCACCAAAGGGACACCTTCCTAAGCAGAAGGAACAGGGCCCTTGCTAACTGATCGTGATGCATCCGATCAGGCAGCTTGCGTCCGTCCCGTGGATCTACTCGCCCCTGAGACGCAACTTTCCTGGCACACCAACCAACCGATGCTCTTTCCCAAAGGTCAACAAAGCCCTCTAACGAGGCACGCCAAAAAATGAAAGTGCTTCTCTCAATCAAAAAAGATTGGTGGAACCACCGGAGGGGCACCTTCCCAAGCTGAAGGAACAGGGCCCTTGTTAATTGATTGCGATCGTTTGTGCAAACGAATATCCAGTCAAACAACTTGCGTCCGCCCCGTGGATCCATCCAACCATGAGAAAGTAACTTCCAAGCAATCAAAAAGCCCTCTTCGGAGGCACAAGCTCTCTTCGGAGGCACAAGCCCTCTTCGGAGGCACCCGCCCTCTACGGAGGCGAAAGCCCTCTCCCAAGGCACCACAAGCCCTCTTCGGAGGCACACGCCCTCTTCGGAGGCGAAAGCCCTCTCCCGAGGCACCACAAGCCCTCTTCGGAGGCACAAGCCCTCTTCGGAGGCACAACTCTTTAAGAGGAGCCCTCTCCGGAGGCATGTCCCAAAATAGAATACTCAAACAAAAAAGCCTTCTCCGGAAGCACATTTCAACTCTCAAAGGAAGGTTAACTTATTCATCTCAAAAAGTTCTTCCTAAAAAGTTGAAATGCTACAAAAAGACCTCTTCGGAGACATACTTCACCGTGCTGAAAGTACCAAAAATAAGCCCTTTACTGGGGCACAAAATCAAAACTTTCTTCAGAAAGTTCACTTCATTGCATAGGAAAATCCACTTTTTAACAAATAAGAGTGATCATCTCTGAAAGTTGAAGTGTTCTTCAAGGAAGAAAGAGAAAGTGAAAATTTCTTCAAAAATGAGATATAATCTATTAAAAGCAGAATGATTCTTCCCTTAAAAGCGGAATAGTTATTCTCTGAAAATAGAGTATCAGTCTTATAAAAGCTAGAAATGTTGCAATACACTTGTGGTATGGGGGCAACACTATACAATTCTGTTACATTAATAAAAGGAATATGCAAGCAACATACCGCAAGTTCATTGCAATATCATGAAAAGTAGATGTGAAATAAATGCATTCTCAAACACAGACAAAAAAGTTTGTACGAGTAAAAAGAATCGTTTATTCTACACTAAAAATGAGAAACAGATGCATTCTCACATACACAAGAATTTGTACAAGTAAAATAGCTATTTTATTCAATACTTTGAAAACTTTTTACATTGTGCAGATTACAAAAAGAAGCGGGGACCGGTACCCGCACAATCTCCGGTCGGTACATGCAAAAAAGCAAAATAAGAAGTAGAAAATCCAGCCTGTCATTCCTTCTTCCCGCTACCTTTGGAACCTTTGCCTGGCTTGATGGTTAGTTTCGGAATCCGGCGTGGGCGGGACGTAGAAGGAGGAATGGTTGGATCATCTTCTATTTTGTCTTCTCCAGCTGAAGCACTTCTCTTCTTCTTCTTCTTTAGTACACGCTTTCCTTTCCTCTTTGAAGAAGATTCGCTTCCCGGAGACAGCAGTTTGGAAAGTGTTGTATCGTCATCAAATGACTGCTCCGGAGTCTTCTCGCTGTCCTCCGTCACCTCCGCTTTTTGTTCTTGAGAAGCGAGTGGATCCTCCAAGCCTTGGAGAGCTTCTATCTGTTCTTCCTGTGACCTTGGTTGAGAAGCAGGGGTGACTTGAAGAGATGGAGGAGGAATAGCTGGAAGAGGGGAAGTGTGCGCGGCGCCAGGTGCCTCCGCTGCAGAAGAAAAGAAGTTAAAATCGGTATTCTCTGAGAAAAGAGAAGTTATTAGTTCATCAAACTCGGTTAAATCGAACAAATGATTCAATGGACCCGGGTCGACGCCAAAGTTACCTGGAGAAGTCGGTTTTGTAAAATTAATCTCGAATTTCTCAGCCTCAATATCTTCCAGGGCTTCGTCCTCGGTAGGGGTAGTCACAGTTTCAGTGACAACTTTGGCAGAAAGCAAAGAATGGGCATTGGAATCTATAATATTGACGTCAGCTGAAGTTGAAGTATGAACATGGGCAGTTGAAGGAGCTTCCTCTTTCAGGTGTTCATCTCCTGTAGACTCAGCTCGCGCTCTGGCAAGTTGCTCTTTTCCTTTAGCAAGAGCAGCACGAGTTTCATCGTCAAGATAGCGTGCCTCAAGCTCTGCCTCATCATAGCCGGCACCGCCCAACATATCAACTGCGGCTTCCCACACCTCGGCCAGAGTAATCTCGTATTCAGGGCCTAGAAAAGAGAGACTTCCATGACCCAGAATGCTGTGTAAATAAAAGTCGAATAAGGTAGAGCTGACGTTAGCTTTTGTTGCCTCATGTGATTGCTCGGCCGCTTCTTTTTCGGCAACGGCTTCGACTCGACCAACAACAGCCTCATCACGCTCTTTCTCAGCTTTAGCAAGTCGAGACTTTAGCAATTCAATCTCCGCGTTCTGGGAGTTAACTGTTTCCCGCAACTGAGTGTTATTTTTGCGGTATTCTTCAACAACGAACTGCTCAGCCGCAAATTTCATTTCAGCATCCCTCTGAGCAGCGTGCGCATCCCGCACTTGTTTTTGAAATACTTCTTCCTTCTGAGATTGCGAAGCGAAAGAAGCGGCGAGATCTTCCTTGAGTTTTTTAACCTCGGACTCAAGTCTCGCATTATCATCAGCAATACTCGTCATCTCGGCGTCATGCTGTTTGCAGATTTTGTCCCATTCCGTCTTGTCATTTTCCATGGTCAGCATGGCTTCAAGATTCGCACGGTTGACTCTTTGCAGCTCAACGACAAGCTTTTGCCATCCGGACACCCTTTCAATATTAAGTTTGACGGCATCTAGGCTACGCAACATATCCGATTTATCGATCGGAACCAAATCAAGGTCAAAACGCACCCCTTTCAAGCACCAATTCAGAAATCGGCTTTGAAGAATAGGAGGGGGCGTCTTTGACCTGATACTGAGGCCTACTGATGATCGACTGGATGTCAGATTTCTTTAAAGCAGGAGAGCCGGATGGAACATTAGGAGAGATGGGAGCATCGGTCTTCTCAGAAATTGCAGATGCGTCACTAGGCTTGGACCGCTTGTTTGATTCGTCAACGATGTGAGTCTTCCCCTTATCGTCATAAGACTTTCGCTTGTGAGAGTCGTCGCCTCTGTAAGAAGAGTCGTACCGTTCATCCCTCCTCCCATGCTAACGTTCATAGTCCCGCCTTTCTCGAGCTTTCCTAATAGCTCTTTCTTCGTCCGTTTCCCTTGGGGTATCGAGGTATTGCCTAAAGTCATAAGCTCCGCGACCTCCATAGCGCTGAAACTTGTCGTAATATGAGCCGGTGCACCCCATCGGAGAATCTGAAAATGGAAAAGAAATGAAGTTTAGAAATTTACAGAAAAAAGATAAGTGCGTATAATTGCTGAGAAAATCCTAAGTGTGTGCGGCGTGCAAACTACATGCGTCAAACTACAAACCACGCTTTAATGTGGAAACGGAGACGGTTGGTGTAGAAGGTGTCAAAGCTTGTTTCAAAGAGGAAGTCGCTTCAACAACAGGAGAAGTCGCTTTTTGAAAGTCGTCTTTAAAGAGCTCTCGAGAGGTTATCATTATATCACTCAAGTCATCAAAGGTGTCATCACCATGGTGCCCAGCAGAATTCTCCTTTTCAACTTCCACGTCGGCTGACTTTTCAAAAATTCGAGGATTCTCTTCCACTTCAATAATTGGGGCAAGTGCCGGCTTGCTGGACGATCCCGCAACATCGATAGAAGTAGAACACTTTACTAATGCAGTGTCTACAGTTGGCTCCTTTGGAACCATCTCTTCCGTTGAAGCTGGGGCATCTGCTGTCTGTGCTGAAGAATTAGAAATTTCACGGGGCTGAATAAAGCGGGAAGAGTCTAAAAGCCCGAATTGATGTAAAAATTCGTCTGTCAATAGAAATTGGATACTCCTCTCCTCAACTGGCACCGCCATAAGCCTCTCAAAAGTCGCTTTGTGACCGAGATCTCTAGAAGGAGGAGGAAGTGCTGAAAAGAAAAGGGCAAAGTTAACACTTGACAACTCGGACTTCGGCAAGTTCAAGAAAACATAAGAAACAGAGACAGGAGATCTTACTTCCTACTCTCCAGATAGTGTAAAATCCCGGAGGACAGCGAACATAGAAAAATTGACTCAGAAATCCGTGAACACTCTCTGAAAGGCCAATGATTAGTTTACGATTTCTGGCACTTCGCACGACGGTAATGGAAGGATGATCTTTGTTTTTAGTAAAGGAGCACAAGTAAAAAATTTCATCGAAGCTTGGAAAGCGGTCAAGTACTCTCCTAAAGAGCACACACAATCCCAACAGGATGGCATAACCATTGGGATGTAGCTGGAAGGGAGAAATGGACAGTCGAAGGAGAAGCTGCTGAAGGAAGTCATTAAAAGGAGGAATGGCTCCGTTTGTGCACATTTGGCGATTTACAGTAATAAAACCGTGAGGTGGCACGTCAGCAGTGTCATTTTTCTCGGGCACTATGGCATCAGATTCAGCAATCCCGAACTGAGCACACAGTTGACGGAAAGCTTTATACGACAATGTTGTCGGGGTTCTTTCGGGAGGATTAGCTAACGGAACAGGAACGGGAAATGCCTCTCCGGCTTGGACTGTAACTTCCTCTTGTTGAGAAAACATTCTACACAATTAACTGGACATTCAAATGTGAAGGTGCACGTTTCCTAAAAAGTGTGAAGTGTTGTGCGAAACTAATAAAAAATAACAAGTAAATATAACTGAAATTGAACTAGTCGACAATCGGTCGGCTACGAAATTTCAGGACTTGTTAGTTGAAATTTAAGTGTAATGTTACTGCAAACAAACCAGCTTTAGTCGATCAACTTAATTCAGCTTTGACGCTACACTTGAATTTAATATTTCACAGCATTTTGTTCACACAATTCATTTAAGTTAATATTTTCTTTATCGACTAATCTGCCATTCGATGTGGGCAGTCAATGGCAGTATATTCGTCCCAGTTTTCTGCAAATGTTGTGATTAACAGGTTGTTGACTTGCAAGATAAATGTGGCATGTAGAAAGGTTCAAACAGTTAAAAATTAGGCAGTCTGTTCCAGCATTTCAAGTCAAGAAATTCATGTCAAAAGTATGTTCCAAGTTAAAGAATGCAAGTTTAAATATTTCACTAAGTCTTAACTCGTCCACGACCTAAGAGGCAAGCTATGAGTTAAGTCAAGTCATCAGTCCTCTAAGTCGCGCTGCAAGAAAGAATTTCAAGTCAGAATGGAAAAATCGCATGTCCTAGGTCGTTGCTGACCTACGACCTACTTTAGGTCGCCAAGAGTTAAGTCGCGATTTCTGTTTAAATCGCAAAGGCCTTAAGTCGTTCATCCTCCCCAATACACCAATTCGCCAAACTCCTAACCCGTTAACCCGTTAGCCTCTCCTTCAACCAAAACTCTCGTTCCCTCAACGCATTTAATCATCCCGAAATCGCCATAAACTCGGTGTAATGCTATTCCATCACAAACCACGAGTCAGACAAACTGAATCGCTGCAATCCGTCGCCTCGTTCACACAGACTGTCCAAGTCCAAGACAAATCATCTCGAATCCATCAATAATCGATTGAAACGAAAATTGCAATGAAGCATGGCATAAGAAGAATAGGTCAAAAATGGGATTCATAATTCAGTGACAGTCGAGGACTGAATGGGAAAGTCGAGTTCACTTACGCAATATAACGATAAGGATAACTGGTGATCAAGAAATTGAATTCGTCTTCGAAGAATCTGAATGCTTGTTAATGGTGGAATGAAACAGGTGAAGGAGAAGAAGGAACGACTCAAGCTATTTATACAGGGGCGGTGAAATGTTAATCGACACAAACGACTTACGACTCATCTTAAGTCGGTCACGACCTCACGCACTCATCAAGAAGCGAGCTAAGGAAATCGAAGCACACGACCTACGACTTAGGCGTGTACTTCGTGGGGCAAATGTTAACCCTCTTTCGCTTCACGACCTAACGAGTTAAAGAGCGTACCGACTTAAGAGCAGTAGCCGACCTAAGACGGCACCGGTTTAATAAGCTACGAGTTAAGGAAGGCTCCGACTTTAGAAATAGTCTGACTTAACCAGTTACGAGTTACGAAGGCTTCCGACTCAACAGATTCCGACTTAAGGGGGTCTCCGACTTAACAGTTTGCGAGTTAAGGAAATCTACGACCTAAGAAAGCTCCGACTTAACTACAGGACCGACCAAAAACACTTACCCACTTGAGGAATGCTCCGAGTTAAGGTAGGCACCGACTTAAGAGATGCTCCAACTTAAGAGTCTACGAGATAAGGAAGTCTCCGACTTAAGGCAATTGTTAACGACTTAAAGCCTACGACCTTCTATAAGTCGCGAACGACTCATACTAACTCATTCAGAAGAAACCATGTAACCCAAGATACATCTCTTAAGTCGTTACCGACCTACGACGTATGCTAAGTCGCTGCTGACTTATGACTTTAGCTCGTTCTGGACATTCAGGGGAAACTAATATAAACCCCTATCTCCTCGCCGACTTACGACCTAGGACTTTCTATAAGTCGGCCACGACTTAAGACTTGGGAAAATTTCCGGTTCAGATTTTACTCTATAAATACCCCCCTAACTCCAACGACAAGAGGACTTTTGGCCGATCATTTCTTCAAGCGTCGTTACTCTGCCGAGCTCTCAACTCAGTCAACAATTGAAGATCTTCAGATATTCGAGACACTACAATAAGCTTCGAGAGGAATTTCCTACATCCAACACGGATTCATCAAGTTTCGTCATCGAAGTTTGAGCTAGTAGTCGAGATTGTCTTTGTGATCAAACTGTATTGTTTTCATAAGGGTATTGTATCGTCTTGTAATCAGATTCAGTAATAAACAAATTCAAAGTGGACGTAGGCTCGATCTCAAGCCGAACCACTATAAACTGCTGTTGTTTACTGCTTTTTCACTATTTTACTGCTTACTTCTTGCTCCCGTCACACGGGTGGTGCTTTCACAATTCTACTACACACACCGGGTGTTAGCGTTCACTTTTTAGCGTTAACACCTATAAAAATGAGACGAAGATCAACATAATGGGGTATAGTCCCCCACGAGGACAAAGAGACATTGCACATTGCAAGTCTAAATCACAAAAATGATCATCATTGATCAATAATAGTGTAAATTACACCAAGCTAGTAAATAAATGAGTTTAGCTTCATGTACCATAATCACTGGCTTAACTTAAATATTTATGAACAAATTGTAGATTTCCACTCAAAGATTGTCACGAGATTTCAATCGAACAAGTCCAAGAATTAACCGATGAAGTAAACACAAGCGTTTCATACCACTTGTTTTGCTAAGCCGTTTAATTAGATTTCTCATACGAATAAGGTAAAGGTTTGTATATACTAATAGATTGGAAACCGGTTTTAAAACGAGCTTTGTATTTAAAAGTAGTGTTGAAATCGTTTTTGTGATAGAGTTTGAGTATTTACTACTAGTATAGAAACCTTTGTATTTTATAGTGACAAATCATAGAAACGATTGTAAAAACAATCTATCCCCAAAAATTCACATTCGACGATGTGAATTAAAACCATGAAAATCGATATCAAATCCATCAAATGGATATTCCTAAAAATCCAGAAAAGAAGTCATCAAAGTTGATAATAAATGACAACAACTAACCGGATCAACAAAAATCGATAAAAATGGAAATCCACTCAAAAATTGGCAATTTGGCTGAAATTAACAGCGTTAGATGTCTGGTGGTTTTCCCGACGTCTGAGCTGAGAGTATGGAAATTTTCTTCCAGATCGCCCAGACGTCTGGGAAATAACCTCAGACGTTTGAGCTGTAAATCTGGAATTTTTTATTTCATAGCCTCAGACGCTTGGGCATTTTACCAAACGTATGAGCTGAAGCTCAAGGCGCATTTTGCCTAGGCCATTGATGGCCAAATCAACTTCGAAGCAATCGAATCAGCGATGATGGCTAAGGATTTATGCCAAGTGATAACCCAGCCCTATAGGCTCTTCAATGCACCCCAAACAACATGTCCAAACATCCATAGTAGGATTTCCATAGATTTTGACTTCAAAATACCCAAAACTGGAAAAGTCACCAAACCTATTCAATTCAAAAGAAATTAAAGATGAAATAAATGTTAGAAATTCATACCTAACAATAATGAAAGCTATAGGCATAGATGTGAGTTCAAGAACTCACCTTTAAATTCAAAAACAACAATTGAGAAGCTCTAAAACAAGGAAAGATCAATCTCTCTTCAACTTCACTTCAAGAACCTTCAATCTATGATCAAATGCAAAGTTTTTCCTAAGTTAGGTTATAGGAAAAATCAAGAATTGAAGAGAAAATGAGATGGAGAAGATGAAGAGCATGCTTACCTAAGCTTTTCCTTGATTTTGGAACTTGGATTTGAATTTCCTAATAATCCAGGGTTTAGGAATTTTAATTTCCTATCTTTTCCCCCATTTTTCCTTTTAGCTTGAGTGTTAGTAAATTTATGAGTAGAATGAATGAAGAGTAGAGGAGTTAGGGTATTTGGTAGAGAAGTTTGGGTTCCCTTATTGGGTTAGTAGGCTAGAACCAAACCCAAAGCCCAAATGAAAATACCAAAATCCTAATCAACTCCAAACATATCAATGTTTATACTCAAAAAAGTTGCAAACGTTGTTTTGAACTCAATGGAAGTGGTCTCGAGTTCGGATTCGACTGTTTACAAAAAGTCACATTTCAGACTTTAAATTCAACAAACGATGCTATATTCAAATACAACATTTAAATATATAATCGTAAAATATGTGGGTTGTTACAGACTCCCCACCTTAAAGAAATTGCGTCCTCGCAATATTTAAGAAGAAAATAAAGAGTAACAACTACTCTAAGACATAACAACACAAAAGAAAATTTTGAAGTGAGAAGTTCACCTTAAAGAGCACGAGTGAGTAAGTCCGGATGTGCTCGCTCGATGAATTCCCTGGATCCCCAAGAACAATATTTAGGACTTGCGGACCATTTAACATTCACAAGTAGAACATCTTTATTATGCAGGCGTTTAACCTCCGTAGCAATGATACGAATAGGATATTGCTCATAAGTCAAATTAGGTGAAACCTCAAATTCTTTAATAACACTAAGCTCAAGAATGGAATCGGAATCCCTAAGGCATTTCCGTAATTGAGAGACGTGGAATACGTCATGAATAGCAGAAAATTGAATTGGTAATAAAAGGCGATAAGCCACGGAACCAATGCGTTCGGTGATGGGAAATGGACCAATAAGGTCAATCTTTTCTATGGAATCACGAATAAAATCTGGACCTAAAACCAGCTTCTCACCGGTTTCAAGCCAACACGAAGGAGATCGGCATAGCCTTCCGTAGAGTGCCTTGAAAGGTGCCATACCAATACTAGACTGGAAGTTATTATTATAAGAAAACTCAACAAGAGAAATATGATCCTCCCAACTTCCACCAAAATCAAGAACACATGCACGAAGAAGATCTTCAGGAGTTTGATTCACAAGCTCTGTTTGTCTGTCAGACTGAGGATGATAAGCGATGCTAAAATTAAGCTTCGTTCCCAAAGCTTTTTGAAGACCCTTTCAAAATCCACTAGTAAATAATGGATCACGATCGCTAACAATAGAAGTAGGAAATCCATGCAATTTAACAATTTTTTAACATAGAGTTTGGCTAAAAGAGGTACGGTCCAGTTGGACCGAACGGGAAGAAAATGGGCGGATTTTGTAAGTCTATCTACAATCACCCATAGACTGTCATGACCCAAATGAGAATGGGGAAGACGGTCAATAAAGTCCATGGAGACTTGATCCCACTTCCAAACTGGAATGTCTAAAGGTTGCAATAACCCACCGGGTCTTTGATGCTTGGCCTTTACGAGTTGGCAAGTCATGCAACGCTTAATAAAGTTAGCAATATCAGATTTCATTCCATCCCAATAATAAAGTCGTTTCATGTCCGCATACATTTTACTACTACCGGGATGAATGGTAAAGTTAGAACGATGAGAATCTTCTAAGATGTCATTACAAAGATCATTAATATTTTGCACGATAAGTCTATCAAATTTTCGAATGCTACCACGAGCATAGATTTCAAAGTCTTTCAGACCATCAACATTATTTTTTCCCCTACAACTTTGGTTAAGAAGAGCCAATTCAGGATCTTGCCTTTGAGCTTCAAGGATGCGGTCTAAAAGAGAAGGATGAGCCTCAAGGCTATATAAAATAAGAGATGAACACGAATTGGATTCACGATCTCGATTCTCACAAGTAGACAAAGTCTCGAGATCATTCCATTCGAATATCATCATGGAAACAACCGCTTGTTGCTTACGACTAAGGGCATCGGTAACATGATTTCCCTTTTCAGGATTATAAAGAATATCAAGATCATAAGATGCAAGGAATTCGAGCCAATGTTGTTGATGCAAATTAAGTTCCTTTTGAGAAAAAAAATACTTCAAATATTTATGACCGGTGTAGAGAACAAATTTCTCTCCCAAAATATAATGATGCCAAATTATAAGGGCGAAAACAATGACCACGAGCTCTAAATCATGAGTGGCATATCTAGTCTTGGCAGGCTTTAATTTCCTAGAAGCATAAGCGATAGCACGTTCCCTTTGCATGAGAACGGCTCCTAAACCAACACGACTAGCATCGGTATAAATAATCAAGTCTTGGTTCCCTTCGGGAATCACAAGAATAGGAGCATCGGAAAGGAGTTCTTTTAATTTCTGAAAAGCAGCTTCACATTTTTCTGACCAAATGTACTTAACTCCCTTCTTTGTCAAACTAGTAAGAGGCACGAAAATTTTGGAAAAGTCTTTAATGAAACGACGGTAATAGCCCGCCAAACCAAGAAAGCTACGAATTTCCGTCACACTCTCCGGTCTCTTCTAATTTTGAATCGCCTCAATCTTTAAAGGATCCATGGAAATTCCGGATTAAGAAATAATATGTCATAAAAATTTCACATGAGATTGCCAAAAGTGGCACTTAGAAAATTTTGCTTTCAATTGATTGCTCCTAAGGGTTTCCAACACAATTCGAAGATACATGCACTTCCTTGGTTTTAGAATAAACAAGAATATCATCTATAAAGATGAGAACAAATCGATCGAGGAAGCCTTTGAAAACTTGATTCATAAGGTCAATGAAATAAGCTGGAGCATTCGTTAAACCAAATGGTATAACAAGCCATTCAAAAGATCCATAACGAGTATGGACCAATGTCAAAGGAATACTATCCTCTGCAATTCGAAGCTGATGAAAAACGGTTGCTAAGTTTAACTGTGAAAAGACTCTAGCACCGCCAAGTGTCATCAATCCGAGGTAAGGGATATTTATTCTTAATAGTAAGATCATTAAGTTTGCAGTAGTCAACGCAAAGCCTAAGTGTACCATCAGATTTCTTCACAAAGATAGCTAAAGCTCCCAAAGGAGAGGAACTAGATCGAATAAACTGTTTCACTTCCAATTCGGATAATTGTTTACGCATCTCCTCATTTTCCTCATTGGATATATGATAAGGAGGATGAGTGATAGGTAGAGCTCCAAGGATTATATTAATTTTGAACTCAATTTCTCGCTTAGGTGGTAATCCTAAAACATGCTCAAATATATCGAGAAATTCACGAACAACGTGAATAAGGGAAATGACATCTTCCTCATCATCATTATCATCATCATGTAGATTTAGAGAATATAAGGATGCCACCGAATTGGAATCTTAATCTTTATGAACAATAGAAATCTGCTTAACAGATTGAGGATGTCGAAGATGGATAGTCCTATCGGGACATAGGACGTGGGCTTCATAACGATTAAGCCAATCCATTCCCAAAATCATTCTGAAAACTAGGTAGCGCATAACATGCAAATCGGCTCGGAAAGCATAATCACATTAAATAATCTCGACATCTTTACAAAATAAACCGAGTGTTGCGGATCCACCAACCAGATTCGCAATTCTAAGTGAAGTCATCAAGCCCATAACATTTAAAGACAAAGTATCAACAAATTCTTTTGATATAAAAGTGTGAGATGCACCCGTATAAAAAAGAACTCGAATAGGATGATCACGAAACATAATAATGCCATCAAGGACAGAATGAGAAATACCTTGACCAAGAGAAGTGTTACTAGGGGCTTTCACAACATTCAGCTTTCCCTCTTTCTTGCTTTGAAGTTTGGGACAAGAAGATATAAGATGATCCAAACCTTTGCAATAGCGGCAATAAAGGGGTTTTGGACACCTACTTGCATAATGGTCCTTAGAACCACAATTGTTGCATTCTCCACGACTAGAGGTAGGAGTCTTTGCTACCGAAGTTGCTTGCTTCCCTTTCTTATTGGGATTAGGTTTGAACATAATAGGCCTCTTCTTGTTGATGTTGAATTCTGTTTGGCACCCACAACTTCAACATCACTTTCTTTGTCGGCCTCTACCAGTCGAAGAGCGATATCTACAAGCTAGTCGAAAGAAACTTCTAGTTTCAAAAGTAAAGGCTTTTTGAGGTTCTTATTCAACCCAAAGAAAAACCTCTGATTTTTCTTCAATGGGATATTAATATACTCGACCCCATATTTAGAGAGGGATTCAAAAGATGTGACATAGTCTGTCACAGAAGATTCACCTTGAACAAGGGTAATAAAGCGTCGGGCTAAAGTTACCTTTTCAGCTTCCGGCACAAACTTCAACTCGAACCTTTCCCAGAATTTCTCCCAAGTAAGATCCGCTTCGATAATTTCCGAAATCAAAAGCTCATACAAATCTAATGCTCTTGTAATGACCCGCAAACCCGTACCCCTTGAATGGACACTACTCTCCAACATATCGACTCAAAGTGAACGGAAATACGAACCATTAGGGTTAAAGAAGAAGGAGGTAGAAGAAAGAAAACAACACAACAAAATCTTACATCGCAGCGGAATAAAATATAATAGATAATAACTGATCTTTACAGAAAAGAAACTATATCTGTTTGTATATACATCATCAGGATACAACATCAGAGTACAATACAATTAACATCACAATTCAAGACAGTTATAATAACTTGTCCCACATACAGAATACACAACATACACACCACAGCGGAATATACATCATATACGAGGGATACGTCTCGCCATCCAGCTCGTCTCCTGAGCTCTACAGTATCCTTTCCTGTAATCTATAATACTCGGTCTGACCCGGGCATTATAATAAAATAACACCCGAGTCAGTCTGGAAAACTAGCGTGAGAAAACACACTCAATTGGATTATTAAAGTTTTCCAAACCCTTTGAAATCAAAAGCATCTCATAAGACCACGCCACAAATAAACATGTCGGGTTTTTACCTTACGATAGCCAAAACACTTTTTATCAAATCCGTCTGATATTATAATAGTGTCTATATACAAATACTTATTCAAATAGCTGAAATTGTTACATGATTAAATTCCAGCATACTAGCCACAAAGTGGGTTCTACAAACAAAATCCGAAAAAGGCACGTAGGGAGAATGGATTTCCAACTAATGACTAGGCACTGGGGTACCACCTGTCACAATACCTGGTCTAGATCAGTGTACCGAGGACCACGCCGATCCCCTAAAACACAAGACTGGAACTACCCCTTACTGGATAATTCCGAGTAAGATCACCCACGGTTGGGATCAGCAACCGCACCACTAAGCCGAAATAAAAGGGACATCTAGACAGGGATGACCTCACCCTAATGGGTGCTACCCACATAGCCTTGCTGCATAACCCCTGATTTTCAGTCATTCCCGGTTGATGAGGCTTGAGGCTAAGCGTTACCTTTTAGAACCGTTTCACTTAGAATGCTCATCGTCCACCCGACGACGTTCTAAAATCATTCATCCATACAAGTACGTCCCGGGTTCGAACGGAACCGAAGGCACTATTCCTACTACATCCATTTTGGAATCATCCTCAGGATTAGTAGCGATTAGCCCTTGCACTTCACTGCTCCATCTTCGATTCAAAACTCGTTTTCCCTACGAAAACGTACAAACTGGATCGAAGTGGTTTTCGAGAAATAAATCCCGATCCCGGTCTCTTCGAAACGATCAGCGCATTGGCCAATATTGATAGTCGGTTATTTAACTATCAAATAACATTCACAACAATCATCAAGCCATAATAATTTCTCCCAAATTATTTATTAGTCTCAAAATATCTTCTCGAGATATATTTCCACTTTCAAACCTTTTTGAAAACATTTTCAAACCATCTTTCTCTCACGGAAAAAATTTCCCAATATTTTCTATTTCCACTGAAATCACCAAGTACAAATACTTAGACTTTAAAATCATTTAAAACACTTAATTATAGAATATACTTTTAAACATTTAGATTTAAAACTACTTTAATACTTTATTTTAAAAAAAATATGCACTTCAAGAATAATTAAAATAAATCTACTTTATAAAATATAAAACTAAATTTTTATCTTTTTCAAACATAATACCAATTAACCTTTAAATAATTACTACTACTATAAATTTGAAAAATACTTACTTTAACATTTAAACATTTAAAATAATAGATTTTCCAAACCATACTTTTAAAACAACTTTGAAACTTTAACTTATACTTAAGAATTTGCTTTGAAAACGTACTTGGCTATCCAGGGAAATATACTTCTCTTTCACATCTTTAAAAATAGATCACTATTTATTTTTAATCAAATTTACCCATTCTTTTTATAAATTTCCACCTTGAATTTATTCTTCCAAATATCCACTGATATATTACTTCACTTTTATAAACGCAGTTTATAAATTCCAAAGTCTCACTTCTCTTTTAAAATCCCACTTTTATACACTTAAATCAATTTCAAATTGATTTCCAAATTTCTCCATTTTGAAATAAATTCCTTTACTTACTCAATTTATTTCAAAACCCATTAACTTCCGATTTTAAAACCTTTTTATCTGAAAATACCAATTTCATATTTTTTTGCCAAATTCCTTTTTTATCCTTTTTAAATAAATTTAAACCTTGAATTTTAAAGTAAATTCTTTATTAATTTAAATAATATCACTTAAGTTTAAATTTCCATTATTTCTTTGTTTGCTCAAAATCCTCTTTTTCCATACTCAGAATTTATTTATTAGGAATTTAAAATCACTTATATTCTTTTCCAATACATTCTTAAATTTATTCAAATTCTCTATAATTATTTTACTTGAAAATTTTCTCTTTTATTTTCTTTTCAAAAATCCAATTCTATATATTTTGATAACTCAGAGTATCAAAATATATTCAAGCAATCCATAACATTCAATATTCCAATTATCAGTATAATTCATCACAGAATATCAAATATTCATAACATAGAATATTAAACAATCCAAATAATTTTGAGGAATCCAGTTGGATCCCTCCAACCTGTTTTCCTGCATCCACAGATGTTAGCACAATATAAAATACCAATTCCACTTCAAGGTGTGTAATATAGCGGTATATGGGTTTATATAATATCATCCGCTATTATGCGACGCATAGTGTCTCATCCGCTATATAATGCGGGAATATCAATCACTCCAATATATATATACACTACTATATATATTATCACATCCAATCAATTCAATCATTCAACCAGTTATTTAAATTTAACCATTTAAATTTAAATAGCAATCCAGAAGAGTGAGATTTACTCACCTTTGACTTTTAATTTGCAATCTGATCCACACCGGCTTGATTCACCACGATTTAGACCTTGTACATACATTAGATGATTTTATTAATATTCGAACCAATCGAATAATTAAATTTCCATTTGATAAATTTAATTAACCAATGATTTTATTTTAGTGAATATTAGGCTCAGGTCCCTAGTAAGCTTCAAAATACAGAAAAACCCCAGTAAAAAAAGTGTTAACGTTAAAGAATGAACGCTAACACCCGGTGTGTGTAATAGAATCGTGAAAGCACCACCCGTGTGACGGGAATAGAATTTAAGCAGTAAAAGACAACAATTTATAGTGGTTCGGCTTGAGATTAAGCCTACGTCCACTTTGAATCTCTTTATTACTGAATTCGGTTACAAATCAATACAAATCTCTTATCACAACAGTACAACTTGATCAAAAGAAACAATCTTGACTACTAGCTCAATCTTCGTCGATGAAATTCGATGACTCCATGTTGGATGTAGGGAATTCTCTCTTGAAGATTGTTGTAGCGTCTTGAATGTTTGAGGATCTTTGATTGCTGGATGAATGGAGACTTCGACAGAGTAACGACGCTTGAAGAAATGATTTGGCAAAAAGTCCTCTTCATGTTGGAAGTGGTGGGGTATTTATAGGAGCTGATTTGGACTCTGGAAATTTCCCTAAGTCCTAAGTCATCGCCGACTTAGTATAAGTCGCGGCCGACTTATGATAGGTCGCAGCCGGCTCATCAACACTTCCATAGAAGTTCACCTCCTTTTCTGGTTTTATGCTTAAGTCCTAAGTCGTCGAGGATTTAAGGTAAGTCGGTGACGAGGTAAAGATGTAAGGTGTTCTGAGATTACATACGACTCAGTATAAGTCGTAGGTCGGCGACGACTTAAGAGATAGGTCGTAGGTCTTTAAGTCGAAGACCTTCTTAGATCGGAGCAGTGTTGACTCGCAATCTTAAGTCGGCAATTTTTAACTCGAAAGCCCTTGCTAACTCGCAGTTTGTTAAATCAGTTGGCTTCCTTAAGTCGGTAGGCTCCTAGGTCGGCACACATCTTAAGTCGGCAGCTCTTCTCAGTAGTTAGATCGGCAACTGTTGGGTCAGAGCTTTCTTAGGTCGTAGCTTGTTAAGCCGGAGATCTTTCTAACTCGGAGCCTTACTTAAGTCGGAGCGTATCTTAGCTCGAAGTCTTTCTTAGGTCGGAGCAAGCTTCTAAGTCGGCATATGTTTAGATCGGAGGCTATTCTAGCTCGTACACTGTTAGGTCAGACCGTTCCTTAAGTCATCTTCTGTTAAGTCGCGAATTAGAGGATTAACATTTGCCCCTCGAAGTGTGTGCCTAGGTCATAGGTCATATACTTCGATTTTCTTAACCTGCTCTTTGATTAGGTCGGAAGCGAGTTAACAGAGGTCTTAGGTCGGCAGCGTGCAAGTCGCCTTACCTTCCTGCGAATAAATAGTTGAGTCATCCTTCCTCTTTCTCACTCATTCTTCTTCTCGATTCAGCCATTGACGCAATTTAGAGCCCTCAGAGATAAATTCCATCCATCCAATCGTCGATCAACCTCCTGTTATACATCGTAAGTTACTCTGATCCGAGTTTACCCATGCCCACTGTCGAATCGATGACTCCCCAGTTTTCGACTTCCATTTGTTTCCCGCGGTTCATTATGAATACCCCTTCGACTGTTTCGCCATTGCTATCGATCACGTTGCAGTTGTGATAGGGCAACAATACGTCAGATTCGCAACAAACCCGAGGCGATTCGAATTGGCTTTTTTGGGCGATCCAATGGTGTGATGGAATTAGGATCATCATTGATCGTGAGGTTATTGGGCTATCGAATTAAAAGTTATGGAAGAAAGTGGGTTGATGTACTGACTCGGTCACGACTTAGTGATTTCACTGATTTAAGTCGGAACCGACTTAGCAATTTCACGCTTCCTAGGTTTTGAGTCGCTTCCGAGTTAGGACTTAGAGGATTTCTTGTTGCTTCGAACTAGTTTTGCTTCTTAATCCGGCCAAGACTCGGGAACTACTAGCTTTGACCCATAGGGAATTTCTCTTAAGTCGTCACCGAGTTAGTACTTAGGTTTTCGGCGACTAAGCAGATGACTTTTGAACTTTGCCTGGACCTTGAACTGTTGAACTTTGAACTGTGCTGCATGTATTCTTTTTACAGATTGCTTCAATTTGCAAGTTAACAATCCTGTTTAACACAACATTCACAGAGTACTGGGACGAATATACTGTCACTGACTGCCCACATCGAATGACAGATTAGTTGGTAAAGAGAAAGTTAAATTGAATGAATATGAATGAGATGCTGTACAATAACCAATTCAAGTGAAGTATTGAAACAAAATCGTAATAGTCAAATGAAACTGATTTGTTAACACTGCACTTGAACATTGACAAGTTCTGAAATTCTGTAATCGATTGATTGTCAACTAATTTAATTCTAGTTATGCTTGTCTTTTATTTTCATTAGTTTTGCACAACACTTCACACTTTTTAGGAAACGTGCACCTTCACATTTGAACACTCAGCTGATTGTGTAGAATGTCTTCTCCACAAGAAGGAACGGAGCAAGTTGAAGATGCATTTCCAGTTGCTGTCCCGCTAAATGATCCTCCAGAAAGGACTCCTACCACCCTGAGCCATAAAGCCTTTCGTCAATTATGCATCCAGTTTGGCATTGCCGAAGCTGACGCTTTGCTTCCTGAAATAAATGATACTACTGATAGGCCGCCTCACGGCTTTGTCGCAGTTAACCGCCAAATGCTCTCGAGCGGAGCTATTCCCCCATTCAATGACTGCCTTCGAGAACTTCTTCTCCGACTAACTATCTCCCCTTTTCAATTACACCCCAATGGCTACGCCATCCTGTTGGGACTATGCGTGCTTTTTAGGAGAACTCTGGACCGCTTTCCCAGTTTTGGAGAAATTCGCTATCTGTGTACTTTTGCCAAAAATAAAGATCACCCCTCTATCATAGTCGTGAGGAGTGCTAGAAATCGCAAGTTGATCATCGGTCTCCCTGAAAGTGTTCATAGTTTCCTGAGCCCGTTTTTCTATGTTCGCTGTCCCCCGGGGTTTTATGCTATTTGGAGAGTAGGAAGTAAGATCACTTGCCTCTGTTTCTTATGTTCTTTCAAACTTACTGAAGTCCGAGTTATCAAGTGCTAACTTTGCCTTTTTTTCGTTTTCAGCACTTCCTCTTCCCTCTAAAGATCCTGGTCACAAAGTGATTTTTGAAAGGCTTATGGCGGTGCCGATAGAGGAGAGGAATATCCAGTTTTTATTAAATGATGAGCATTTGCACCAATTTGGGCTTTTACATCCTTCCAGATCTACTCGAATTCATGAAATTTCTAGTTCTGATGCGGAAACGTTAGTTGCTTCGGGCTCTCAAGCAGAGGCCTCGAATGCCCCCTCTTCTGTAGAAGAAATTGCATCAAAAGCACCTGTTGTAGAGGCTGCTTTGATAAAATGCTCCGCATCCATCGATGTTGTAGGGTCAGCTAGCAAGTCGGCACTTGCCCCAATTATTGAGGAGGAAGAGAATCCTCGAGTTTCTGAGAAATCAATCGATACGGAAGTTGAAAAGGAGAAATCTGCTGAGTTCCAGGGTGATGACACTTTTGATGGCTTGAGCGATATCATGATAACTTCTCAAGAGCTTTTCGGGGATAATAATCCAAAAGTGACTTCTCCCGTTGTTGAAGCGACTTCCACCCTAAAACAAACCCTGACGCCTACTACGCCAGTCGTCTCTGTTTCCACACTAAAGCGTGGTCTGTAGTTTGACGCATGTAGCTTGCACGCCGCACACACTTAGGATTTTTCAGCACTTATAAGCATTTATCCTCTTTTTCTGGAAATCTCTAAACTTTACTTCTTTTCCATTTCTCAGATTCTCCGATGGGACGTACCAATTCATACTACGACAACTTTCGGCGCTACGGAGGGCGTGATTCTTATGATTATGGACGTTATCTTCCCTCCCGCAAAGAATCTGACGAAGAGCGTGCAGCTAGAAAAGCTCAAGAAAGGCGTGCTTACGAAGAGCAGCAAAGAAGGAGAGACGATGACTCTCATAAAAGAAGATATCATGATGACAAAGGGAAGAAGCATGCTACCGATGACCCAAGTAAACGGGTTAAACTTGATGAGAAGAACGCGTCTGAAATTTCTGAAAAGGCTGACGCTCCTATTCCTTCTGATACTCCGGCCGGCTCTCCTCCTCTAAAGAAGTCTGATATTCAAACAATCATTAATAGGCCACAATATCAAGTTAAAGACGGCCCTCCAACGCTCCAGAGCCGATTTCCAAATTGGTGCCTAAAAGGAGTGCGCTTTGACTTGGATTTGATTCCAATTGATAAGCAAGACATGCTTAAAAGTCTTGACGCGGTCAGACTTAATATCGAGAGGATGTCGCAATGGCAGAAACTTGTCGACGAACTCCAAAGGGTTAACCACATAAATCTTGAGGCGATGATGACCATGGAGAATGATAAATCAGAATGGGACAAATGGTGCAAGCAACACGATGCGGAAATGACAAACATTGCAGATGACAACGCAAAGCTTGCATCTGAAGTCAAACAACTAAAGGAAGATCTGGCCTCATCTTCTGCATCGCACACTCAAAAGGAAGAAGTCTTTCAGAAGCAAGTGCGGGACGCACATGTTGCACAAAGAGATGTTGAAATGAAGCTTGCGGCTGAGCAGCATATTACTGAGAAATATCACACAGAAAATACTGAGCTGCGGGGAACAATTGTGTCCCAAAATGCAGAGATTGAGATGCTGAAAGCTAAGCTTCTTAAAGTTGAGAAGGAGCGTGATGACGCGGTCGCTGGACAAGTTGCGGCCGAAGAGTCTCATGACGCCACTAAAGCTAGCATCGATTCTACTCTATTTGACTTCTATATGCACAGCGTTTTGGGCCGTGGCAGCCTTTCCTTCTTGGGTCCCAAATATGAGATTACACTTGCTGAAGTTTGGGAGACTATACTTGACACATTTTCCAGCTATGCGGAAGCAGACCTTGTAGCGCTTTATCTAGACGACGAAGCACGTGATGCGCTTATTAGAGGCAAAGAGCAACTTGCCGAAGCTAGAGCCGGTGCAGCGGTAGAAGAATATCTAGAAAAGACAACATCACTACCTGCCCCTGTCCATACTTCAACTTTGACTGATGTTGATATCATCGGTTCTAGCTCTCAATCTCCACTTGCTGCAAAAGATGCTGAAGCTAAACTCGATACTTCCGAGACTCCTCTTTCCCAAATTGAAGAGAAGAGCCAGGAAGAAACTGAGGCTGATAAATATGAAATTGAACTTGCGAAGCCAACTCCTCCAGGTAACTTTGGCGAAGTTCCGGGTCTAATGAACCAGTTATTTGATTTAACCGAGTTTGATGACCTTCTTACTTGTTACTTGAACTTTGGTGAACCGATACCTTCCCTATTTTTGGAAGATGTTGATTTTAACTTCTTTTCTTCTACAGCGGAGGCACCAAACACTACATAAGTTTCCACTCCTTCAGTTGCCGTCCCTTCATCTTTACAGGTTACTCCTCCTTCTGCTTCCCAGCCGGGATCACAGGCAGAGAAAATCGAAGCCCTTCAAGGCCTGGATGACCCGGCAGCTTCGCAGGAACAGAAGGCGGAGGACCTTGAAGACGTCGAGAAGACCCCGGAGCAGTCCCTTGATGATGACACGAAGCTTTCAACACTGCTTGCTACTCCGGGGAGCGAATCTTCTTCAAAGAGGAAGGGGAAGCGTGGCATAAGGAAGAAGAAGAGAAGTGCTTCAACTGGGGAGGAAGCAGAAGTTGATCCAGCCGCGCCTCTTTCTCCTTCTGCCCCGACCCGTCCACAACGGCTCCAAAAACTAATCATTAGGCCGGGGAAAGGATCCAAAGGTGGCGAGAAGAAGGGATAACAAGCTAGATTTTTTACTCCTTACTTTTGCTTTTTTAATGTATCGACCGGGGATTGTGCAGGCACCGGTCCCTGCTTTTGCTTTTTGAGATATCTGCACATGTAAAGAATTTTCATAGTACTAAATAAAACAATTATTTTACTTGTACAAACTCTTGTCTATGTGAGAATGATCTGTCTTTCATTTGAAGTGTAGAGTAAACGATTCTTTTTACTTGTACAAACTTTTGTCTGTGTTTCAAGAACGCATTTATTCCACATCTTCTTTATGTGATATTGCAATGAACTTGTGGTGTGTCGCTTGTATATTACTTTTATTAATGTAACTAAATTGTATAATGTTGCCCCCATACCACAAGTGCATTGCAATATTACTCGCTTTTACAAGACTGATACTCTTATATTTGAGAATAACTATTCCACTTTTGAGGAAGGAATCATTCCGCTTTTAATTGAGTATGTCTCGTTTTTAGAGAAGTTTTTACTTTCTCTTTCTTCCTGAAGAACACTTCAACTTTTGGGAATAATCACTTTTATTTGTTTAAAGGTGAATTTTCCTGCACAGTGAAATGAGCTTCTGTAGAAGGTTTTGATTTTGTGCTCTAGTAAAGGGTTTATTTTTGGTACTTCAAGCAATGTGAAGTACGCCTCTGCAGAGGTCTTTTGGTCTCTGAAGAGAAGCAATTTTGGTCTCCGAAGAGAAGCAATTTTGGTCTCCGAAGAGAACCATGTTTTGGTCTTCGAAGAGAAGCATTTTTGGCATTTCAGCTCTGGTGAAGTGGGTCTCCGAAGAGAAGCATTTTGCACTTCTACACGGGTGAAATGTGCCTCCGAAAAGGGCTTTTGCCTCCGAAGATGGCTTGTGCCTCCGAAGAGGGCTTGTGCCTCCGAAGAGGGCTTGTGCCTCCGAAGAGGGCTTGTGCCTCCGAAGAGGGCTTGTGCCTCCGAAGAGGGCTTGTGCCTCCGAAGAGGGCTTTTGATTGCCTGGAAGTTACTTTCTCATGGTCGGAGGGGTCCATGGGACAGGCGTAAGTTGCTTGATTGGATGTTTGTTTGTACAAACGATCGCAATCAATTAACAAGGTGCCCCTTCGGTGGTCCTACCAATCTTTTTGATTGAGGAAAGCACTCCCATTTATTGGCGTGCCTCGTTAGAGGGCTTTGGTTGGTTGGTGTGCCAGGTAGGTTGCGTCTCAGGGGCGAGTGGATCCACGGGACGGACGTAAGCTATCTGATCGGATGCATCATGACCAGTTAGCGAGGGTCCTGTTCCTTCCGCTTGGGAAGGTGTCCCTTTAGTGGATCTTCCGGCCTTCCTGTTGAGATGCATACCTCCCTTTGGCTGCTTCCATGTTTGCCCGCTCATGTTGTATCATCATCTGCCAATCTGCGATCCTTTATCATCGTTTCCAAGCGCGTCTTCCTTTCTTTTGCAAGTAAATTGCTTTATCCGAAGAAGTAGACTTCACTGTTGAATGACTCCATAGAGTAAACGCAAGTTATTTGGTTGGATGCCTTTTTATATCAACGACCGCAACCAGTTAACGAGGGCTTGACACAGTGGAGCCGTCAACTTTTTATGTGAAGTTCCTCTTGTATGGGATTTGAGTTTGGAATTTTTGTTGCTTGAAATTTGCTTTAATAAATGATTTGTAAGGCTCACTTAGCTTTGCGATTGGTGAGCTTTGCTTTAATGACCTGCAATATTAGATCGACATTTTAGCAATACATTTAGAGTATTTACACATCGAAATATAACAGGCATTTTATAATAGAAAACACAGAATGCATAGTTTTTCATTATTGAGTCACGCTAATTTCTCAGCGGTTTACAATGTAGAAGTTACACATCCATCATTATCTTTACAAATTCAAGCAATGCTGTTAAGTAAAAATGAATGCTAGTTATTGTTGTTTCAGAATCTCCAAGCTGGATTTCCATTTGTGCTTGATTCATAGCTTTTGGATTTTTATGCCAGAGAAAGTGAGAGATGCCCCAGCCGCAGTTTTGTGGGTAATTAGTAGTCGTCCCAACTTCTGCTTGCTGGGTATGGTCCTCCTGTGATAGCATTAATGACAAGCTTTTCTGAATCTTGCACTGCAGTGTTGTTGTGAGAATCGGATTGATGGGTAGGGTGTTGTTGATCCCGAGTGGATGAGGTTGGATTGACTCCGCTTCTCTTAACGTATTGTTGGAGTTTACCTTGTTCCAGCAATTCTTCAATCACTTTCTTTAACTGGCGACATTGGTCAGTGTCATGGCCAGGTTGATTGTGAAATTGGCAGAATTTTCCATTACGCTTTGCACCTTTCGTCATCTCAGGTGGCTTAGGATACCGGACAACGTCTTTTGTTGCAAAAAAGATATTTCTTGGTGTATCAGTTAAAGGAGTATAATCCGAAGAATTAAAGCGGCGAGGTTTCTTTTCATTTCCCTGGTTCTTTCCTCCTTCATTCTCCCTTTTCTGACTTTCAGATTCTCTTTTCTTAGATGGGACACTGTTATTATTAGTTTGGGCAGCAACCACCTTCGACGTCGTAGAAAGGCTTTCAAGGCGAATGAACTCGTCGGCCTTTTTATAAAATTTATCAAGTGAGTTCGGTTCCTTCATCTTTAGCCATATTCCAAATTTACTCGATTTATCAATGGCTCGCATCAAATAAGTCAGGATCATGCGTGGTTCCGCATTTTCTACTTCGGCTAAAGCTATATTGAAACGGCTCAGGAAAGATTTGATCGATTCTCCGGGCGCTTGTTCCAGGTTAGACAGTGACATTATATCCTTAGCTTTTGAAGCATACAATCTGAACTGTTCTTTGAACTTTTGCATTAAGTTGGAGAACTTATCTACAGACCGTACTAGAAGCTTCGTGAACCAAAGTAAAGCCACACCTTCTAGGTATACTGGAAAGTATCGACACTTGATCTCGTCTGATGCTCTTGCACCGGTCATATGCCAATCGTATTTGTAGAGGAAATGATTAGGGTCACTGGTTCCCCTATAGGCTTGGATAATAGGAGGTGCAAATTTCCTTGGAAACTCCGCTTTCAGGATCCTTTCAGTAAACGGAGTTCTGCTTGGTGCAAATCCCCAGTCGTTCTCATCCTCTTCCCTTAGCATGCTCTCTTTCATGATGCGGTTAACCATTTCAGATAGGTATTCTTTATTGTTCAAAGACACCTCCGGACAAGCATCAGTTCTTCCCTCGGAAGTTCGCCCGGGCATATGTTCATGACAAGTTGGTTGCGGCATAGAACCATCGGCTTGGAAAGGTGGCATTTCAGGAAGAGTAGTTTGATGGTTTTCTGGCTGACGATTTGCCCCGAGCAGAGCAGTTAACCTATCCATCATCAAAGCGTTTTGGGTTTCAATCTGTTGGTATAATCCAGAAACTACATCATCCAACTCAGCCCTGGTGACTCCAACAGTTGGAGTTGCTTGATCTGTTGTTGGGGAAGCGGAAGTCCCTTCGTGAGCATTTCCGGATCTGATAGGTCTACCTCTTCCTCCAGGAGCCATTATTTCGGATCTGGTTTTTAAGAGAGGTTCATTTTATGAATCTTTGCGAAGCAATGGTGGATGATCGCCTGAGTTGGGTTCTCGGTGAAAGCACCAAAATGTTAACGTTAAAGAATGAACGCTAACACCCGGTGTGTGTAATAGAATCGTGAAAGCACCACCTGTGTGACGGGAATAGAATTTAAGCAGTAAAAGACAACAATTTATAGTGGTTCGGCTTGAGATTAAGCCTACGTCCACTTTGAATCTCTTTATTACTGAATTCGGTTACAAATCAATACAAATCTCTTATCACAACAGTACAACTTGATCAAAAGAAACAATCTTGACTACTAGCTCAATCTTCGTCGATGAAATTCGATGACTCCATGTTGGATGTAGGGAATTCTCTCTTGAAGATTGTTGTAGCGTCTTGAATGTTTGAGGATCTTTGATTGCTGGATGAATGGAGACTTCGACAGAGTAACGACGCTTGAAGAAATGATTTGGCAAAAAGTCCTCTTCATGTTGGAAGTGGTGGGGTATTTATAGGAGCTGATTTGGACTCTGGAAATTTCCTTAAGTCCTAAGTCATCGCCGACTTAGTATAAGTCGCGGCCGACTTATGATAGGTCGCAGCCGACTCATCAACACTTCCATAGCAGTTCACCTCCTTTTCTGGTTTTATGCTTATGTCCTAAGTCGTCGAGGATTTAAGGTAAGTCGGTGACGAGGTAAAGATGTAAGGTGTTCTGAGATTACATACGACTCAGTATAAGTCGTAGGTCGGCGACGACTTAAGAGATAGGTCGTAGGTCTTTAAGTCGAAGACCTTCTTAGATCGGAGCAGAGTTGACTCGCAATCTTAAGTCGGCAATTTTTAACTTGGAAGCCCTTGCTAACTCGCAGTTTGTTAAATCGGTTGGCTTCCTTAAGTCGGTAGGCTCCTAGGTCGGCACACATCTTAAGTCGGAAGCTCTTCTCAGTAGTTAGATCGGCAACTGTTGGGTCAGAGCTTTCTTAGGTCGTAGCTTGTTAAGCCGGAGACCTTTTTAACTCGGAGCCTTACTTAAGTCGGAGCGTATCTTAGCTCGAAGTATTTCTTAGGTCGGAGCAAGCTTCTAAGTCGGCATATGTTTAGATCGGAGGCTATTCTAGCTCGTACACTGTTAGGTCAGACCGTTCCTTAAGTCATCTTCTGTTAAGTCGCGAATTAGAGGATTAACAAAAAGTGTGTAAATTAGGTCCCTAGAATTAAGTTACTAAGTAATTGCATATAGTTATGCAATTTTTTTGGTGAATAATTGCGGAATTTTCCGCAACTTTTTGAAAAAATTGTGTAAATTTCCGCAATTTTTTGAAAAAATTGCGTAAATTTCCGCAATTTTTTGGATGAATAATTGCGGAATTTTCCGCAATTTTTTGATATAATTGCATAAATGTCTGCAATTATTCACTGAATAATTGCATAAGTGTATGTCATTATTCAGTAACTTAATTCTAGGTACCTAATTTACAAACCTTATTTTACTGGGGTTTTTGTGTATTTTGAAACTTATTAGGGACCTGTGCCAAACTGTCCCTTTATTTTAAACTAATAATTTGATTTTAAACTAACTTCCTTTTAAATAATCTTTAGTAACTAAAATAATTTAATAAGTTAATAAAACAAGTTAATCACCAATATATATATATATACACACACATATATATACACATACATGGAAATTGATCGGTAAGTTAAAGTATATTTTTCTTAAATCCATATATGTATACCACCCGGTTAGTATCTATAAGTGGAGAAATACGTCTTCCTGTTTTATATATACATATACATAGCCGATTTAATTTTTAAACAAACTGTTTTTAACCCTTGTGTAATTTCTGATAAGTGAAATAATGATCTCTAAATAAATTTGAAGATTCAAACTTGAATAACATTGTATTTAAAATGTTTTAAAAATTAAATTACCTTAATCTGCACTCGAAAAACATCTCGCGACTCGACCCATGACAGAAACAGCTACCCACCCTAGATCATCGCGACGTCCCCGATCCTATCCGCTATCCCAGACTCACAACAGCGTCGAACCTCCTCGCCGATCTTCACGAACACGAATCCCCAGGTCATGGTTCCTTCCACGCTAACCCTTAGCCACCACCCCAAACACGTCGCCACTACTTAATCAAACCCGGCGCGCCACGGCCCTTCGATCGAGCACGAGCTCGTTCGATTTGGAAATACTTGACTAGCAACTCTTCAACGAAGCATATGACCCGATTTTGGAGAGGCACAATTTATTTAGTAGCCATTAAAAAATAATTTCTCTAAGTTCGGCAATAAAAGAATTTTATTTGAGGATTGGTTTCGATCTGGTTTTCGAACAAAAAATTGAAAAGGGTACTTGATTTCGAAAGAAAAAGAAAAAGGCTCAGCTCTGATTCGAAATGAAAAGGAATGGAGGAAGATGCGATTTTATTTTTTCAGCTTTTATTTTCTTTTTCTCAGCTGAATAAAAAGAAGGAGAAGGGGACATCTGGTACGTGTAGGTAACAGATGGCGTGAACCAGAAGACATGTGGCCAGGGTATGAAAAGATAAAGTTCTGGTGTGAATTATTTTGACCAGTCAAAATATTTAAATTTTAAATTTAAATTGTCTTGAAAATGCAACTAAAATTTTGAACTCCTATCGAGGCGTGCCGCTAGGCGTCTATAATGTTATACCCCTATTTCGAACGAAATGAAAAAGGTTTCAAGTTGTAACGACCCAGAATTTTGAACAAATTAAATTGAGAATATTTAATTAATTTTTAATATTTGAACGATGATTTAATTTGAATCCCCGATATAACTTTGAAAATTTGCGGTTAGACTTTAAAATTTAATCGATTGAATGCTGAATAAAAATTTGAATCTTCAATTTTAAGTTGAAGAAAAATATTTCGAAAGCTTGAAAAATTCGTATTGATAATGCTGAAAATAACAGAAGCTTCAGAATCTAATTTCGAATTGATTTGATCAGTTTTGAAATTTATATCGTTCAACCGATATTTAAAAATAGCCGTCCGAGGCACAGTCTCGGAATTCGACGAAACCAGTTTCATTGGGTCCGTAATATTGTATTATTACCGGATTTCAAATTTTGTATTTTTCAGAGTTGATACGTGAGCAAAACGGCAAGCAAACGCATTTAGATTTGATCGAATTCAAATTGAATTTTAAAATTTAAATTAGTCAACAACAAAATATTATAGCCTCCTAAAAATCACGCAGAAGATTACGCGACCCATCCCTCTCCCTTTCTTTCAGCCTAAATTCACGCCGGTATCACGAAACAAATCGTGCCAACCATCTCCCTTCATTTTCAAATACTCCCCTCCCTTCCCAGTTCAAAAACAAATTCACGTTCGAAGAAAAGAAAAATCAAAACAAAAATGGCTGCTCGTCTGTATTTTTTTCAAATCGAAGTCTTCTTTTCAATTTCGTTCGAAACAAATTCACGGCCAAAGTAAACTCGAAAAAAAAAATGTCGCGATTGCTTCGACAAAAGGCAGTGCGATTTCGCGCGTGGGCAGCGGCGACTGGTCGCGATTGTGGAGCGCGAGGGAGGCACTCGGGCGGAGTCGTTCGAGTCGAGGCGACGACGTCGCAACTAGCGATGGTCGGTGACGAAAGCTGCATTGATTGTAACTAGGGTTTCTAGATTTGAAAAGGGGAAGTCGCGATCGAGTGTCGATCTGGGGATTTGCGAGGCTACGGCGGCAGGCGAAGTCAAAAGTCGCGATGTGCTGTGGATGTCGAACTCGAAGTGGGCGACAGTCGCGATGAAAACGAGGCCAGGGTGGAGGCGTTCACGGCGACGCATTGTTTGATGGTCGCGAGCTCGAGACTTGGGGTCTTCTTCGATGTTAGTAAGGTATGCAAGTTGTTTAGTTAAGTTGAATGGTAAAATACGTACGTGCATATTTGTTAGAAAAATATACAAGTAACAATAAGGTTTTAAAGAAATGAAATCTGTTTTAAGAATTTAATAGTGAAATCTATTACTGTTTATTTTTATAGTAGAGAAGAAAAAAACTATATATCATCTTTGATTTACAGAAAGTTAATAAATAGATAAAAACAGGAATTATTTATGTAGTTGAGTTTGAAAAGATAAATAAATACGAATTTGGAATATTGACGGTTTATATATATATATATTCAAAAGGAAGATGAATTTATTTAACTTACTTGTTAAATTAGTATTGGGAATGATTAAAGAAAATATTTTGTTAAATGAATTTATTTAAAGAACTCGGTTTAAAATAAAGTCATTGGATAATTAAAATTACCAAACACAAAAATAAAATAAAATTTGTTATCCGATTATCTCAAATATTAATAAATTGTAAATTGCTTATTCAAGGTCTAAAATCGAGAAAAACAAGCCGAGAACGAAAATGGAAATGGATGGCAAATAAAAAAGCCAAGGTGAGATTTTTCTCACTCAAATTGAATGTGGAATTTTTACAGTTATTGATATGATTGCTATTTCGATGTGATATTAGATATAGTAGGATATATCTATATATATAGCAATATATACATATTGGCATATGTATATATTGGATTGATTGATTTCCCGCCTCGTATAGCGGATGAGACCCTATTGCGCCGTTAGTAAGCGGATATATTATAAAAACCCATATACCGCGATATTCCACCTCGAAGTGGAATTGGTATTGTGCTAACGTCTGTGGATGCAGGGAAACAGGTTGGAGGGATCCAACTGGATTCCTCACCAGTATTTATTTATTTACAGATATTGATGTATATTCTGTTATCATATGTTGATATATGATGTTTGATGTTGTGATTGACTAATTGGTGCTGTTGCATCATCGGATTCAAGTTTTAAAAATAACGACTTTTACTATAAAAGGATTTTTAAAGTGATTTTTGAAAATAGACGTTTTATTGAATTTTTGAATTGATTTATTTCAAATGAATAAACGTTTAAAATCTTAAAGTTATAAAAGTTAAGATTTTTGGTGAAATTTAACCAAAGTGTGATTTTTGAAATAAATAGTTGATTTATTTATAAAATGGTTTAAGTTGGGATTTTTGAATAACTATAAATGATTTGTATAAAAAGGTTTATAAATTTGATAATTTATAAATAAAAATATTGGACTTATAAAACGAATTTTTTTATAAGTGTTAAAAAGAAGTATAAGTGAATGAAATAAATAGATTTATAACGTGAAGTTATAAAGTGAATAGATACCGTAGAATAAAGGATTTATAAGAAATTTACTTATAAATTTGACTTTTACACTTAGATGAGGTATGAATAGAAATTGCTAAATGAAATGATTTTATAAGTTGAAATTGTTATAAAGTATAAATGCGATTTATAAACGTTGTTTATAAATCCAAAATCATTTATTTTGATAAGTAAATTATAGAAGTAAATAAAAGAAAATTTATAAGTCGAAGTTGTTATTAAAATAGAAATAGAATTTATAAACATGTTTATAAATTCGAAATCAATTGGATTTGATAAATTAAATATAGAAGGTTGTTAAAGGAGATATATTCGCGATTTTGGATAGCGAATTATTATTTAAATAAAATGTGTAGAAAATATTGAAATGTGGTTAGTGAAATATATTCACGATTTTGGACAGTGAATATATTGTTAAGTAAAATGGATTTATTTTTGAAGAAGTGATATTAAAAATAAAGTTAAACGTTTTAAAGATGTTTTAAAATGTATTATGAATCGAAAGCATAGATTTCAACATTTATTGTTGAAATAGACGTTTTCGAGAAATATAAGGAAATGGTGGACTATAACACTGTTGTTATAGTAAATGATTTCCGAAAGGAAATGTTTTATGTAGTATTGGGATTTATATATCTATCTTAAAATCCGAATCCCTATACTAGTGATTTTGAGTCGTCGTAACGATGTTTTACGTAACATTCGTTTTGACTCAAATGTTTTCCTTAAAGAATGAATATATACTTAATATTGATTTAAGTATATTGAATATTTTCAAGTGTTGAAAATAAATGATTTGTGAAATACTTATTATTAAATAAGTATGGAATTACTTTTCCAATATGATATGAAATGGTTGTTAAGAATTTATCTTTGTAAAGATAAATTGAAAGTGAACATTGAAATCGATTTGAAAATCGTATATCAGAAGATATTTTGAAATATAAATTCAATAGGGAATTTATAAAAGAAAGGGAAGTTGTCTAAAAATAAACGTTGATTTATTTTTGAAGTGGAAATTTTATATCTAGTAAAGATATTTTTGAAGACGAAATAATTTGGAAAATTATTTGGAATCTAATGATGTTGCGCATCTTTATTGATAGTTAAATAACCGACTATCAATAATTACCTTTAAATAGGTATTTGTTGTGAATTGGATGAATTTGAATGCCACACTTATTTTTGAATAATCGCTCACTATTCGGGTTAGCCGGGAAAGGACCATGGGGTCGTATAACCCATTCCGAATATGTGATACGTCGTTATGAATTGCATTTGAAGACCGGTGTTGAAGACCGGATATTTTTGAAAACCGAAGGATTACCGTCGAGTTACTCTACATCGGCTGATCTCCGGTTTAGAGGTTTTATCACCCTTAGTGACGGGAAGTCCGGACGTGATTAGAAAATTATCCGGATATGCAAGGGCTTCGTGAGAAGTGCCTTCGGTTCTGTTCGATCCTGGAACAGACTTGTATGGATTGTGTGTCTGACGTTACAATTTGAGATATAAAGCTGATTTCTTTCAAATACATTTCTGTTGGTGGCGGAGAATTTATTCTCTTAGCTTAACACCCTTCTCTGAGACGTACGAGCTCAGAGGTTATGTAGTTGAAATTTATCAGCGATATATCCCAATTTGGTAACGTGGCATACTGAGTGTTGCTGTGAAATGATCAGTGTTTGATCATTTGCGATATGATCATTTGTTTGATCTTATATCTTTGTGATCATAGGTTGATCATTTTGTTTGACCCGAAGCATGGCTTTGTAGAAAGCGTAGCTTTGTGGACGAGACTTCGTCGAGCCTCACACCCCGGAAATGGTCAAAACAGGAAGGATGCAGCAAGGTTCTAGGGAGTAGCGCCTCTTAGTGTATGTCATTCCTTCTGGATAGAGGTGGTATCATGGTATGGAGCCCAGATACTTAACCTATGTGGTTGCTGCATTATTATTTATGTGGTTTGTTGGAAATCGGGGATCCTCGGGAAGATCGGTTACGATCGGGGGATGGCATACGCGTGTCAGTAGTTACCTATTTTTGCAGAGGTAACCCGGCCTTGTGTTGGCAGAGATCCGGTTAGGTTCTTGGGTCGTCTATTCCAGGGACGTACCCATCGTGGCATAGGAAGTTCCTTAGCCTGACCATTTGTTGGAAATCCAAAGAAACAATACGAGCCTTGTACGGTTTTAGTTGTAGAACCTATCATTCACTTATGGTGGCGCCCCACTGTTTGGATGGTAGCTATAGTAGGCATACGATACTGGTCGTATGTTGGCTAAGATTAATATTATACTTTCGAAATGTTTTCTACACTATGCACTAATAATAATATCAAAAAGGATTTGATTTTGCTTAGTAAGCATCTTTGACTATCATAAGAAGAAATCTCCTCCAATTCTGCGTTTGCATTGTGTGTGTGGCGGGAGGTCTTATGGTAGTTTCATTTTCCAAAAGCATCGCGAATTGACATTAAAGTTTTCATGTTGTTTATTCTAAAGATAAACCGTTTTACGATCTCACACCAGTCACCATGACTGACTCGGAGTTTATTGTTCCCTTCTAAACTCTGGGTGCCCACCAATTTCCACACGGGCAGCCTAGAGTTATGTTATCAGGATATTCTGGAGCTTTAGAGATAAGCTGGAGGACGAGACATAGTATTTGTATCTGATATTATTTATTCCGCTGTGTATTCTGTATGAGGACAAGTTTATATAACTGTCCATTGTTGTATTGAGTTGTATATTGACTCTGATGATTGATGTATGTATAAAATGATATAGTTCTTTGTTTAAAGATTATTTAATTATCTATTATATGTTGTTCCGCTGCGATATGTGAGATTCTGATATTGTTCTGTTTTCTGTTCTGATGTTGTTCTTCTTTGTTTCTCTTCTTCTCTCTTTCTCTTTTCTTCTATCTTTTTCTTCTTCTACTTTTTCTTCTATTTAAAACCCTCACTATTGGAGTTTCCGGCACTCGATTGCTCGGCAGTCGATAAAGTGAGTATCGATGTTGAATTTTCGAAAGTCGAAAATTTCAAGATGTGACACAAGTCATAATTCGATCGTATGGAGAAGATAGCCTTTTGGACCTAGTTATAATATTTAATTTTCGATAGAAATTTTAGCGCATTTATCTATCGTACGATCACCCGACAACTCCAAACGCTCCGAAATTTGAAATCCGATAAAAATACACTATTACGGATCCAATGGAACTAGTTTTGTCAAATTCTGAGACTGTGCCTCGGAAAGCTATTTTTAAATTCAATTTAAACAATATATTTTCAAAACTGAACAAAACACTTTTAAATTCAATTTCAACACTTCTATTATTTCCAATATTATCAATATAAATTTTCCAAGCCTTCAAATTATTTTTAACAGGCCTAGAATTCCCGATTCAGCAATTTACTCTATTTCCAATTATTAAATCCAATAATTAAATTATCCAATAATTGGTTATATTTGAAATTCAAATTCAAAATTAAATTTTAAATATTTAAAATCAATTAAATATTTCAATTTCAAATATCCAAAATTCCGGGTCGTCACATTCCCCCCCCCCCTCAAAAGAATTTCGTCCCTGAAATTACTAGTTAGGAAGAATGATTCAATTCGCGTTAACTATTTTCTCAAATCCAAATAGTTTCAAACAACTTTCCAAAATAATCTTTTATTAAGACAAACTAACCCTCTTTCTAACTTTCCAACTTATCCATAAGGCCCAAACAATATTACTTAACAATTCAAATTAAAATTTGAAACCAAATTTTGAATTATCAAAATTTCTCAAAATTTTCCAACTCCTTAAATTTTTGAAAAATTTCGCCTGCGTCTCCATTGCGCGGCTAGCTCGGTACAACTACAAAATGCCTCTATGGGCTCCCAAATTTCAAAAGAAAACAAAAGCCAAGTGGCTAGATCAGAAAGTCATCAAATTCATACAGAAATTTAAACACATACCTTTTGTCGGGCCATTTAAATTTATTTTTTGAAATCAAAAAAACCAATTCCTTTTGCTTTTTAAACACCTGTGTCCTATTCAGCAATAATAACCAATTACAATATTCAAAATTGCTTTACACATTTCTTTACAAAAGTTTTCATATCTATTTCATTCACATTCATACAATGCACATATATCATTCGTACGCAATACCAAATTCGATCACTCGATCACACAATTTCACTTCTGAACTAGTATCGTCCACCCGACTTCCTAGTGCGGACTCAGATCTGGTTTCTTGATCAGAAACAGTCATCCTCCTTGCATAGCCACAAACTATGATAGAGAATATCCAGAATCAATCAAAATCCATATCCAGAGTTCGCCGTCGAAAATCGAGTGAAAAATCCTAACTCGGATCGATATAACTATCTCGAAATTCTGTGCTCGAATCTGGATCAAATCACTATGCGAATAAAATAATATACGTACATCCTACGTATTTATATCCATTGATTATTAACTATATCAATTTCTCTTTTATTCACATTTATTTTGATTCATATCCACTTATCCACACTTATCGCCTTTTCGCACTTTACTTAATCTCCATTCCAAAATTACTTAGTATATTTCCAATACCAAATTTACTTAAGAACTTCACCATTCATTTCTTACGTTCAGTATAAATATTTTATATACTTCTTAAATTTATTTTTACTTCACTATTGATGTTTATATTCATTTCTATTCACTTTGCCTTCACTATTCCATTTGAATTCAATTTGCTTCAATTTACAAATTATTTCAAATCAAAATACTTTTTCCCAATTTTCAGTCAGATTTTCTTTTTCAATTTTACTTGAATTCAATTAATCTCCAACCTTTGAATATTGAATTTTATTTACAATTCCAATTTTAAATCATTTGTCGTTAGTGAAAATTTCCAAAAATTTTCAAAAATTTACTAACTACCAAAATTTTCAGAAAATTTTGGCAGAGTTCCCTTTGTATGGAGGAGCTTTTGCAATTTGACAAGAGATATAAATATATATACATCGACCCACACGGTCGGAAGAACAAGAAAACAAACAACAGTTCATATTTCCTATCTTTTTATTGCGCAGGCGTACCTCTATTTAGCATTTAGCGTAACCAAATCCAGCCAAATGGCTTCCAAAAACCTGCACTCACTCAATTTAAACATGTAAGTGACAAATATATAAAGTTTATTAACATTTACTTAATGTCAATAACAATAATATGATACCGTGACAAGTATACATTTGATAACAACAAAAAACATACAATATATTGAATCTCCTCAAATATCCAAAAAGAATATCATATTCTTTAGCTTGTTCACCAAACCTCAAATACTGACAAACCATATCAATGCAAATCACAAAAATTGGTGAAACACAAATTCCAGAAATCAATGATTAGAAATCCAAAAAATACAAAGGGGAGGCCTATCACAAACGGGAGCATGAAAACTCACAAAAACGAGTATCACAAACAGGACGCTATCCCATGGGTAGCTAACCCATAAAGCCGGTGCAATGACGTAGTACAATGGTACGCCCGAGGAAACTGAAACTCAATAAGCCGAAACAATGACATAGTACAAAGGTACGCCCGATGAACCAAACTCCATAAAAATCGTAGGTCGCTAGCCTATAAAAATGAGACGAAACTCAACAGAACGGTGTACAGTCGCCCATGCGGACAAAGAGACATTGCACATCGCAAGTCTAAATCACAAAAATGATCATCATTGATCAATAAAAGTGTAAATTACACCAAGCTAATTAATAAATGAGTTTAGCTTCATGTACCATAACCACTGGCTTAATTTAAATATTTACAAACAAATTGTAGATTTCCACTCGAAGACTGTCACGAGATTTTAATCAAACAAGTCCAAGAATTAACCAACGAAGTAAACACAAGCATTTCATACCACTTGTTTTGCTAAGTAGTTTAATTAGATTTCTCATATGAATGAGGTAAAGGTTTGTATATACTAATAGATTGGAAAACGGTTTTAAAACGAGCTTTGTATTTAAAAGTAGTGTTGAAATCGTTTTTGTGATAGAGTTTGAGTATTTACTACATGTATAGAAACCTTTGTATTTTAAAGTGATAAATCACAGAAACGATTGGAAAAACAATCTATCACCAAAAATTCACATTTGATGATGTGAATTAAAACCATGAAAATCGATATCAAATCCATCAAATGGATATTCCCAAAAATCCAGAAAAGAAGTCATCAAAGTTGATAATAAATGAAAACAACTAACTGGATCAACAAAAATCGATAAAAATGGAAATCCACTCAAAAATAGGCAATTTGGCTGAATTTAACAGTGTCAGACGTTTGGTGGTTTTCCCAGACATCTGAGCTGAGATTCTGGAAATTTTCTTCCAGATCGCCCAGACGTTTGGGAAATAACCTCAGACGTATGAGCTGTAAATCTGGAATTTTTATTCCGTAGCCTAAGACGTCTGAGCTGTCAGGGCACATTTTGCCTAGGCCATTGATGGCTGAATCAACTTTGAAGTAATCGAATGGGCGACGATGGCTAGGGATTTATGCCAAGCGACAACCCACCCTTATAGGCTCTTCAATACACCCCAAACAACATGTCCAAACATCCAAAGTAGGATTTTCATAGATTTTGACTTCGAAATACCCAAAATCGGAAAATTCACCAAACCAATTTAATTCAAAAGCAATTGAACATGAAATAAATGTTAGGAATTCATACCTAACAACAATGAAAGCTATAGGCATAGATGTGAGTTAAAGAACTCACCTATAAATTCAAAAACAACAATTGAGAAGCTTCAAAACAAGGAAAGATCAATCTCTCTTCAAATTCACTTCAAGAACCTTCAATCTATGATCAAATGCAAAGTTTTTTCTAAGTTAGGTTATAGGCAAAATCAAGAATTGAAGAGGAATTGAGATGGAGAAGATGAAGAGCATGCTTAACTAAGCTTCTCCTTGGTTTTGGAACTTGGATTTGAATTTCCTAATAATCTAGGGTTTAGGAATTTTAATTTCCTATCTTTTCCCCCATTTTTCCTTTTAGCTTGAGTGTTAGGAAATTATGAGTAGAATGAATGAAGAGTAGAGGAGTTAGGGTATTTGGTAGAGAAGTTTGGGTTCTCTTATTGGGTTAGTGGGCTAGAACCAAACCCAAAGCCCAAATGAAAATACCAAAATCGTAATCTACTCCAAACATATCAATGTTTATACTCAAAAAAGTTGTAAACATCGTTTTAAACTCAATGGAAGTGGTCTCGAGTCCGGATTCGACTGTTTACAAAAAGTCACATTTCGGACTTTAAATTCAACAAACGATGCTATATTCAAATACAACATTTAAATATATAATTGTTAAATATGCGAGTTGTTACATTAACAGTTGAACTGCTTATTTGATATTGTGTATTTTGGTTAACTTAATTGCCCCGATATGTATTTTGATATGTTGAGTAGTATTTTGGTTGTGTACCAATGGATATGATATCGGTTTAGTTTGAATATTGTATGGGAATGTTGAATTACTCTCTGTTATTAATATTTTGGTTGCAGCTCATATGAAAATGATATCAGTTTATTTGATACTGTTGAATGGGGTAGTATTTTGGTTATTTGTTGAAAAAAATTTATGTGTTGGAATGTTGAATTACTCTCTGTTGTTAATATTTTGTTGTAGCTCATATGAAAATGATATTAGTTTATTTGATACAGTTCAATAGGGTAGTATTTTGGTTATGAATTACAAAATTTGTGCATAGGAAGTTGAATTACTCTCCCTTATTAATATTTTGGTTGTATTTAATATTAATGTGATATCAATTTATTTGATACAATTGAATGGGGTAGTATTTTGGCTATATATTCAAATAAAATTGTGTATGGGAATGTTGAATTACTCTCTATTATTAATATTTTGATTGTAGCTTATGTTAATATGATATCTATTTTTTGATATTGTTGAATGGGGTAGTATTTTAGTTATGTATTCAAAAAAAGTTGTGCATTGGAATGTTGAATTACTCTTTGTTGTTCATATGTTGAAATTGTTCTATTTTGATGTATGATCTAGTTAATGTGCTAATATATATATATATATATATATATAGTTAATTGTCAGTCGTTCGGTTTGGTTATGTATGTCGACAAAATTGTTATTCGGTTTATTTCTATCGTTCATCTAATATAATTAAAAACAAATAGCATTGTCAATAGATTTTTTTTGTTTTGTACGCCACTGCATAGAGATAGTCGGTTTTACTCTATCGTTTAAACACAAAAAATGAAAACAGAAAGTAGTGTATTTGACTCGGTTTTGTCTTCTATTCCAAAGCTTATAGTATCTCGGTTTTACTCAACCGAAAAGACACAGTAAATGAATATAGAAATCCGCAACTTTAGGTCGGTTTTGGTTTGTACCACAACATTTAAAGTTTGTCGGTTCTACTCTACGTTTAGCCACATTAAATGAAAACAGAAAGCATTAGTTGAGTCGGTTTTAGTTTGTATCCCGAAGCTATACTTACTTGGGTTTACTCTATCGAATAGGCACAGTGAATGAATACAGAAAATAGCAACTTTAGGTCGGTTTTGGTTTGTACCACAACATCTAAAGTTTGTTGGTTCTACTATACCATTCGACCATATTAAATGAAAACAGAAAGTAGAGTCATTGAGTCGATTTTAGTTTGTACCCTTTAGCTTATGCTTACTTAGGTTTTTCTACCGAATAGACACAGAAAATGAAAACATAAAGCAGCTTCGTTGACTCGGTGTTGCTTTGTATCCCAATGCCTATATTCACTCGGTTGTAGTCTACCATTCATCGACTGTAACTTAAAATAGAAAGTGCTTTAATTATCAAATTTAAACTATCATTTTAACTATCTTGATATCCATCCTAATAATATAATACCATAACGTAAAACAGAAAATGCTTATACCATTTCGTATTCAAATCATAAGAAAATGTCATGGCCCGTTTTTTCGTACACTTTGAATCGACAATAAACCACTTATGTCCAACTCAAATTGCACAAAAAGACAGAACATGAAGGGTAATAAAGAAAAATAGACAGAATAAAATCTCACATGAATGGAATAATATATAATATTGAACAATATCATTTATAGCGGAAAACTTTTAAATACATATATCAGAGTCTAATCTAAATTTAGCTTGGACAGTTATAAACATCTGTCCTTACAATTGCTGACAAACATCAAACACAAACAAACCACAGCGGATAATAGAATATGTCCATACGTAAATGAATATCTCCACCTCTCCTTTGGAAACTCCAACCGTCTTCAACTAAACCTGAAACTACTCAGATCTGACCGAGTATTAAAAATACCCGGATCAGGCTTGATAAACCAGCGTGAGAAAAGCTCGAAATTTAAATGACAGTGTCATATATCAGCCTTTAAATAAAAACCTCTAAAAATAAAGAGTATCTCATAAGACCACGTCCACACATAAACACGGAAGGGTTCTTACCTTATGATAACTAAAACTCTTTTATATATCAAAACATTTGAAATTATTTTTAGTGACATTCCTTGAAAACAGTTGCAAATAAACTTATTAACCTTATCCGAAATGGTTGCCCATATAACATTTCGAGGATATTCATTACGCCAATACAAACAAAACCGTAGGTTCTTATTGGAGAATGGATTTCCATACAAATGACCAGGTGAAGGGACTACCTTCCATTGGGTACATCTCTAGATGGATGTTCTGAGGCACAGAACATCTGCCCTCTACCAACACAAGACTGGGCTACCTCTTTAACTAGGTAGTACCGAATATGTCATCCCCCGGTCGTTACCGACCTTTAACCGAGCACGCTCTAGCATACAAACCACATTAATTTACATCCCGAATGTCATAGCAGGAAGAAATATATCTAGAAGGGGATGATCATACCCAAATTGGGAATGACCCACTTAGCCTTGCTGCATCTAACCCTGTTTCGGTCATTTCCGGTTGATGAGGCTCGAGTCTACGTTTACCTATTCACATAACACATCTTCTTTCACTTTTGAATGCCACATTGCCATTTCCATTGACTACTAATTGCCTTTCATAAAAATACAACCCTTGAGCTCGTACGTCTCAAGGAAGGGTGTTGAGCTAAGAGAAGTAGCCTTCTCCGCCACCAAACAGATGTACGTTTGTAAAAACCAATGTATGTAATCTCAGAAAATGCAATGTCAGACATTCATCCATACAAGTTCGTTTTAGGATCGAACGAAACAGAAGGTACTTTCCTCGGCCATTACTAGGCGAGAAGTCCTTGTGGTTTTGAGGGTTTTCATAATAAAAAGACCACTTCTATAATATAGTGAATCGGGAGTTTATCCCCAATTAATCAACAAGTAGTCCCTCGTTATTATTTATCTCAATATCTCCATCTTCAAATATCTTCATTCTTCGAACACGTAAATTGGTTCGAAGTGGTTTTCGGATAGGAATCAACCAAATCCTACCCCGGTTCCTTCGAAATCCAATTATCAATAAAAAGATGTTAAGTTCATAAGTGGATATCAATCATCAATTAATTACTTCATCTTTTATAAAATATCTTTCTTAGATATATTCTTTTCAATTTATTCCATTTTATTTCAAGTGTATATGGAATCATTAAGCCTTATTTATTAAATCATTTGATTTATTTAAACCTTTCTTAAATCCTGGAATAATTTCAAATCATTTTCTCTTTTACTTAGGAAAACCTTTCCAAATCATTCATTGAATCTTAATCAAAGATTTCTTATTTTCTAGTTATAACTTTTAACTTATGGAAATTATTCCCAAATCATTCAATAAATCTTAATCAAAGATTATCTCCTTAACTTCAAATCAAATTCTTGCAAAACAAAGATTTTCATAATAGAGTACTACTGCCACATTAGATATGGTAAATTTCACCTCCAGGGACAAATGGCAAGTAATCCTACATCATGAATATCTTTGTCTTCGACGATCTTTGTCTTTAATATGTTTTATTTTGAAAATTAGTTTGAAGGGGTTTTCGGATAGGAATCACCCAAATCTGATCCCGGTTTTTCAAATAGGAATCTCTCAAATCCAATCCTGGTTCCTTCGTGCTAATCATCGATAAAAAGATGTAAAGTGGTTAACTAATATTCAAAGAATTTTTTTTTTCTTTGAAAAACTTGAATATGATCTTTTAGAGCATCCGGACTTTCCTTTTGATCTGTCCACCCCTTGCCTAAAAAGAGAAAACATAGACCAGGTAAGTTCCGGGCACTGGTTGCTCCATCCCTAACCTTAGTTAAACATCTTGTTTTCTCTTCCCAGATCTCACAAGCGGGACAAATGTACTAGTCGTTTCCAAGTACTCAGTTACTAGCATTATTTTGGGATTGATTATAAGATTCCAAATTATCTTTTAAACTCTTAATTTTCCTTTTTAAAAACATTCATAATTGATTCTAGGAAAAACCGTTAAGTTTAAACTCATATTCAAAAGGCTATAAAATTCGCAGCATTAAAGGGCTACGGAAAGTGCCATATAAGCTTATTTGATTTAAACAAATTTTTAATATTTGAAAATTCATATTTTCCAATTCAAATATCTTTTAAACCATTTTAATAGTTTATCAAATTTATTTCATATTTTTAATCATTTAAAAATATCATTTATAAAGAAATCCCTTTTTGGATTCCGAACTGCAAAACTGCGATGTTTTTAGAAAATTGTTTTGGACATATTTCAAAATCTACTTAATGAAATTTTGATTTTCTTTCTTCGTTGGAAAACTATTATCTTTGTGGACCAAAGAATTTTTTTCCGAAGAAATCCGACTTATAAATCATTCTCTACGTTAATTTGAAGTTACGGGTCGAAATTTACGAACTTCCGCTATGCAACGAGCTCTATTTTGACCAATTTTGTGAATTGCTTCGGTACTTGTCCGAAACACTTCAAATTTGTTTTAAACCACATTTAAACTATTTTATCTCATTTAAAACAATATTATCATCATTTCAAACTTATTTTTCATTTCATTTCATATTATAATATCATTTTCTATCTTTTTAGATATTTTTAATCATTAAGAGGCTAAATAATTTCCATACACACATTTGTATGGATTTAATTACTGTGACGACCCGCCCTTCTCGGCCCTCGAAAATCGACACAAAATACTCAACAGTATAATATGCCGACGATCGACCGCCGGAAAAGACAGATTGTAGGAAAAGAAAGAAGGTAGAAGAAGAAGAAGAATGAACTAAACAACATCAAAACCTCACAGTCGCAGTGGAATAAAATATAATATATAGAACAGAACTTTACACAAATCAAAACTATATCTGTTTATATACAATACATCATCATCAGAGTATATCAATACAACCAACCATAGCCAGTCAAACAATCTCAACAATCACAGCAGCGGAATAATACAAGTACGAGAAATACATCTCGGACTCCAGCTCCTCTCCTGAGCTCCATAGCAACCTATCCTGAAATATACTCGGTCTGACCCGAGCATTATAATAAAATAACACCCGAGTCAGTCTGGAATACCAGCGCATCATAAATACATCCAAACTGATTATTAAAGTTTCAAAAATCCTTTGGAAACAAAAGCATCTCGTAAGACCACGCCACAAATAAACATGTCGGGTTTTTACCTTACGATAGCTAAAACACTTTTTATAAAATCCTCTGATATTATAATAGTGTCTATATACAAATACTTATTCAAATAGCTGAAATTGTTACATGATTAAATTCCAGCATACTAGGTATACAAACAAATACCGTACAAGGCACGTAGGGAGAATGGATTTCCAACGAATGACTAGGCACTGGGGTACCACCTGTCACAGTACGTGGCCTAGATCACAGTACCGAGGAGTACGCCCGCTCCCCTGCACACAAAGCCGGAATCATCCCTTACTGGATAATTCCAAGTAAAATCACCCCACGGTTGTGATCAGCAACCGCACCACTAAGCCGAAGTAAAAGGGACATCTAGACAGGGATGACCTTACTCTCAAGTGGGGGCTACCCACGAAGCCTTGCTGCATATCCCCTGATTTTCAGTCATTCCCGGTTGATGAGGCTTGAGGCTAAACGATACCTTTATAGCACATATCCCTTAGAATGCCCATCGTCCGCCTGACGATGTCACGAAAGCATTCGTCCATACAAGTCCGTCCCGGATCCGAACGGAACCGAAGGCACTACTCCTACTACATCCATTTTGGAAATATCCTCAGGATTAGTAGCGACTAGCCCTTGCACTTCACTGCTCCATCTTCGACTCCGAACGAGTTACACGAAACGTACAAACCGGATCGAAGTGGTATTCGAGTCTCCAGACCTAGAATCCCGGTATACGAAAACTCGATCCCGGTCTCTTCGAAACGATCAGCGCATTTGGCCAATATTGATAGTCGGTGATTTAACTATCAATTAATGTTCACAAACATCCATACACATCCATCACACAATAAATAATCTCCATATTATTTATTTGCCTCTAATATCTTTCAAAGATATATTTTCACATTTTCAAAACTCGTTTGAAACAATTTTCCACTCTTCCTTTACAAGGTAAATCTTTTACCCTTTATTCCCATCGGAAATAACCAAGTATAAAACAATTTGCATTTAAAACAGTTAAAAATACTTTATACTGAAATATACTTTAAAATATGAAAATTACTTCTATTTATTTACTCAAAAATATAAATTTAAAATATGTGAAGAAAACTAGTCATTAACACATAAACTTTGGTTTAAAAATAAGGGTTTTAGTTTAACTAAATTCAAAATAGCGTTATAAGAAGAAAAATGCTAATTTTAACAACTTAAGCTAAAACCAACTTTTAAATAAATCCATTTTTAAAAATAATTGCTAATATACTCCCAAATTATTACAGTATTAAAATTATTAATTTATTTCTTTAAAAATAACGATTTCTTAAAAATACTTTTAAAACGATTTAAAACTTAACCTTAGTTAAATAAAATCTTTTTATAAACATTTACTTGGTTTTCCCAGGGAAACACTTTCCCGTTTCAAACATATCAAAGTACTCTTTCATATAAATCCACTGATTTATTTCAAGTCAATTTATGATTTCAACATAAATTTCCAATTCCATACTTAACTATAACTTCCTCCGAAGTTAAATCACAATTTTTCATTTCCGGAAATTCATTTTTAACTATAGTTTAAACATTTTGGTGAATTTTCAATGGAAGCCAATTTTCCAATTCACTTAATTAAATTCCAATGAAATACGGCATTTCAAAACATTCTATTTTTCATTTGAACTTGTTAATTTTATAGTCGAAAACTCCATTTTAACATATTTTTAATTTCCGGATAACATTAGCCATTATTAAAATAAACATCGTTATTTTAAACAATTTATAATTTCATAAACTTAATCTCCAGAAAACTATACTTTCCATTTACTCATTTCATAAACTTCCCATTATATTCAAAATCCCAATTTGGCCCAATTTACATTTTTCCTTTCAAATCCGATTTCAAATTTTATTCTTTGAAATTCTAAATTTAACAATTCATTTTATTTCGTAAAAACACAATTTAGCCATTTATAATTAAATTCTGTGATTATACTTTATACAACAATTTCACAGTACAATTAAACTTCCAGATTTATCAATCACAACATATAAACAGGTATTCACTAACAATTATAAAATAATTGCTACAATTGTGAGGAATCCAGTTGGATCCCTCCAACCTGTTTCTCCCTGCATCACAGATATTAGCACATCACATATATAAATATCAATCCAGACTGATAACAACAGTTATAATCAACCAATCACACAGATATTTAAATATCAACTATTTATAATGTCTAGCATCCAGATGTGAGTGAGAAAAACTCACTTTGAGATTCGGCGAGCGTTCGAAATTTTGAATTAAACCGGACGATGTCCGATTTAACCCAAATTCCTACTTGCCTGGAATGACTCCCGGACTGCGCCATTACGTAGTATTCTTCCCTGCGATTCCAACGCATCCAAAATCGTCTCAATCTGATATCGTATGCAAAATATATGGTTGTTTAAGATTTGAATCTATAATTAAACAAAATCCCTTTTTAAATTTTATTATCAACCTAGATCTGACCGTTCATCACGATCCCGTATCAGCCGCATCTCCGTCTTCCAAAACGCGACCCCTACCAGATAAATTCGAACCCAACTCGTTCCCCCTAGGGTTTGAAATCGCGACCACCACAACCAGTTCCACCTCGATCGGAAGCTACCGCTGCGACGCCCTCGCCGCTAGCCACCTTCGCCCCGAACGCGCGCGTGTCCGGTCGACTCCAGCTCGTCTACGTCGAACTCAAACGGCAGCGACTTCGGTCCATTTCCTGGCCACCACGATGAACTCCGTGACACCCCGCCGTATGGATGGGTAGCGCTCGAGATGATCTACAACTTCCTAGTTGGGAGCATCACCTAAAACTCGATGGATTGACCGCGATTTGAAGGGGAAAATCGATGATTTTCGGCCATTAAATAATAAGAGTGGCGGCCCGTTTGTTTTCTAGGGTTTAGAGATTAAATGTTAATATATATATGGATTTAATATTATTTAATTAATAAAATATCTCAATTTAACCATTAACGCAAACGACCCTCAATTCTCACGTTCCGACAGGCTACCCTGGGGTTTTTCCGTGTTCCGGACACAATGGAACAGGTTTCGTAAGCTAATTTGATCGTATGCATGAGATATGGAATTAAACGATCAATTTAAAATTAAATCGGTTAAATCGATTTCGATGCGTTTCGAGCTGCCACGGTCAAACGACAACTCCCATTGCTACGAAAATTGAAATCCGATAATAATTAACTATTACGGATCCAATGAAACTAGTTTCGTCGAATTCCGAGACTGTGCCTCGGAAGGCTATTTTACTCGTCTATTAAATCAGGCGATTTGTCAAAATTGACGGAAACGTTTAAAATTTCACTTTTAAAATTTTATTAACTTAACAATAAATCATATAAAATTTATAAACACGTTAAAAATCATTCCGGTTCATTTCTGACAAAAATTTGATTTAATAGCATTTTAATAATATTAAATCCACTTTTAAATTAATATAAAATTCCAAATATTAATATATCGACTTTAAAATTCATCTAAAAATCCCATAATATTATTTATAACCATTCGAACCTAAAAATACATTTAAACATCATTTTACAGCTGTTTACACCCAAATCCCCAATTTTCTTAGTCCAAATATTTTAATTATTATTTTTTTTCCATTAATCAAATCCAACCAGAATTGCTATAAATTAAAATTATAGCTCATTTTCATTGATTGAACCCAAATCCATTCATTTCAAAATCCATTAAGAATCCACATTAACATTTAAAATGAATTAAATGTTCAAATTCAATAGCTTAAAAATACGGGATGTTACAATTTAATTCTCATTTAATTAACTATGCTTACTAACCATTTCTCTTATCATTTATCAAACAAAGTTATCATCCATATCACAAACATATAATCAACCATAATATCAACCAAGTTATCAAACAATTAATCATCCAACATATATCAAACTTTTTAGGTAATTAACTTGAAATATTTTTATAAATTAGTAACTTTAAATATGAGTACTCACCTTTAACCAAATCGTTTAACTTCCTACCAACATTCATTTAATCCAACACTTCAGTAAGTCCTCTTAACTTCACCAAACCATCACCTAAACAACTCTGCCTCACTTTTTAATGCTCGACCATCACTTTACTTCCACTTGCTCTCGACCACCAGTCTTTCCCTCTTCCATAGCTTCGGCCTCCTCTTGATCTTCCTCTTCCTCCATCGTTTCTTCACTTCTTAGATGCTAAACCATGTTTTAATTGTATTCTAAGGTCTTTGAAAAAGTTTGGTGGTGTTTTGACTTTGTTTGATATGGTTTTGAAAATGTTAGTAAGGAAATGGAAGAGAAGAAGCCATTAGAGAGTGGAAGAAAAGCTTGAAATAGGAAGAAGAAGTGAAAAAAAGTGTGATAGTGGATGCTTATTTATAGAAAAAGTTTTGGATTAAAATAATATTTTGTAAAAAGACAAAAATACCCTTTACTTACTTTTTAAGTAAAGTAACACTTACCATCACCATTTCAAATCATGCTATATGTCATTTGCACTTAAGTATTAAGTAAAGAATATAATAATTATGTTTAGTTTGATTTGATATTTTACCTTTTGCTTTGAAATGACATGTTTTTTTTGTGCTTACTTTTTCTTAATTATATTCTAGAATTTTCTAACTCTGTTTAGTAAAAGTAAACTTGATTAGTGAATTAATTAATACTTATACTATTTGAATGTATGTTCCTATATAAGAAAATAAAGGTGCGACGACGTTGCGACAACTTTTAATCAACAAAACGTTGATTTTCCACAAAATGTTTTACGTTCACATTTTGACGTTTTAGTTAAACTATTTATTTATGTAAACCAAATTTAAAAATAAATTTGTATAATGTTATTTAAAAATATAAACCCTCAAAAATAAATTAAAATAATTTATTTAACCATTGAAACTTAATTTTTTGAAATCAGCATTTTGTCACTTTTATCGATATAGGAAAATGTTATTATTTTTGTGTATACTTCTCTTTCCAAATCCTATCTAATATTATCTGAATCATATAACCTTACTTATTTTATATTTAAAATCACTTTAAATAGTATATTTTAAAGTGGCCAAATTCTGGGTCGTTACATATAACATGTTGTAACCATGTTGTAACCATCCAAGCAATATAACACTGAAATTGTCACTAATTTAAACTTCTTATTATGTCCATGTTCAAACAATAAACATTAAATAGTAAAAAGTTGATTATCAACTTTACGGATAAGAAGTATCAAAATCTGTTTCTACTTCCCTTGTACATACGTTAACAGGCTTCAAGTGGTCAAATTGTTCTTGCCTTTCTTTATAACGACAATCCCACGATTTAGCGTCTTTTATTGCAAATCTACTCCAATAGTTTGCCTGAGGTGGAATCAATAATTTTTCTTCAATACCAACTTCATATAGTGGTAGTTGTTCACATTTATAAAAGTTATAAACTTATCAGGGTTCTCACTTGTAGGACCTTGTTAATGTGGATAAAAAGTTAAATATTGGATATTAGATAGCAAGACGCCCACCTTATTAAAAGCATTTGTTATTAAGTAACCCATTTCGAGCATTTCTATCCAGTATTCCTGAAGAACATTTTTTTCATATAAACTAAGTATCTCTCTCATTTTCTCACACTGTACAACACTAAAATGCATGCTATACATGTCCCAATGTGTTGTCAAATCCGATAGCATTGATTTCTTCACTTCCACAAAACCACCATTCATTTCTTCTACCTATTACGCAACACAATAAAAACCGCAGTTACCATCTCTCTCAACGTCTACCACTTTAACATTAAAAGGGTTAAGAAACACTTAATATGATGAAGAAATTTGCCTCTAAACATAATATTAATCATTTGTATTTTATCCACCACTTTATTCACCAATTTGGAGGGATGATGATCGATTTCAACCGTTTCATTTTTTCTTCTTCATTTTGGAGTAATTTTTTTGTAACGCTTGATTATGACTGTTTGATGCAGGCCAAGTACTAGGTCGTGACCGACCTAGCAAACTCGTAGGTCATAACATGTTGATAGGTCGAATCCGACCTAAAGCTAAGGAGTTAACAACTTGTGAAGAATGGTGGAAAGCTGAAGTCTTAGGTCGTCTACGACCTAAGGAATTGATAGGTTGCGAACGACCTAACTTTGCAGTGCAACATGGTGAACGACCTAACATAGCACCAGGGAAAGAACTACGACCTAACGGGTTTGGGGATGGCGAGTTAAAACAAGGAGATAGGTCGCTGGAACGACCTAACATGCTTTTAGGTCGCGTACGACCTAGCGAGATAAGGCTTAGGTCGCGAAGTTGTTTCTGGAACCGCTTATCTTTTAGGTCGCGAAGCTCTGGATACCGTTGATTCGTTGCCGAGTTAATCTCTGCCTTTGATTCCCTTAAGACGTTGATTTGGGATGCCGCAAGTTTTAAGTCGCTGAAGCTCTGGATTCCGTAGATTCTTATGCCGAGTTAATCTAAACCGTTGATTCTTTAAGTCGTGAAGAAGCTGCTGTTAAGTCGCCACCGACTTATACTAAGTCGTCTGAAGATTGAGTCGTGGGAAGTTGCTAGGTCGTCTACGACCTAAGTGATGTAATCTTTTTGTATTTTCTGTTTGTTAACTCGTAGTTCTTACTTGTTTTTAAGTCGCATGTGTGTAAGTCGTAAGTCGTCTGAAATGTTAGGTCGTGACTGTTAGGTCGGAAACGACTTAGGAGATGTATTTCTTTTCTGTTGTGTGTTGTAGCCTATAAATAGGCAAGTTGAATCATTTTGTAAGGTTGTTGATTTTTGAATAAAATTCTCTTTTGTTAGCTTTGTGCTTTCATTCAAATTGGTAGTTGAGTGTAATCTCCTATCTCCACCTTCGACATTCGAGTGCGCTCGAATCTTCGATTGTTGAAGCCGATTCACGGAATCAAGTGCGCTTGGTCAACGCGTGAAGAATCGCAGATCTTTGAACCCGGTATCGTGCGCGACCAACGAGTTCGGGATAGTTAGAGTTCGGTATCTTCGGATCAACGAATTCGGGCATTTCAGTATCCATCAATCCATCGATTGCTACTTTCACCGATTGAAGATTGTTTTGTTTAATCCGCTGCGTCAGTTTGGTATCAGAGCTTGTTCTAGCCAATCATAGCTAGATCGAGACTTTGAGCCTAGTCATTTTGGAGTTTTGAAGAGATCAAGTGATAGCCGAGCTTGAAGTGAGTAGCCGAGCTAAGTAGAAGAGTGGGAGATCAAATTTGCATCATTTGGAGAAGTTGTGTTCATCGTGTTCATCGCAAATTGCAACAAAGTGGGAGTTTTCGATCCATTCCATTTTGGATCAAAGTTCGAATTGTATTTGAATTTGAAGTGTTTGTAAAGATTTCAATCATGCCGCTAAGGAGAGCCAATCGACATCAAAACGTTGAAGCTTTGTATCGAAGAGAAGAGGCTGATGAGATGGAGCAAAGAATTAATGAAAACTTTAGTGAAAAACTTAAGAAGGAATTGGTCGGTTAGAGAAGCTTATGACGGAGATGAATCAGAATCGGAGAAGGGTTTCGCCTGAATCTAACCATGGGGGTAGTAGAGTCTCGCCACATTCCAATCGAGACAGAAGTGTTGAAAATGATCAAGGGCGTGGGAGGAACGTGAATGATCGTGAATGGAGGAATGTAGATAGAAGGGATGATGGTGGTAGACGTGAAGGTAGTAGAGATGTGGGTGGACGAGATAGACAACGATATACATCTGATTTTGAAGAGGAGTATGATGGTGGTAGTGTTCGAGGACAAGGACGAGGACAAGGAAGAAATTACTCTGAGTATGATCACAAGTGGGAGTCGGGGATGAAGACTGAAATTCCTAAATTCAAAGGTGGTATGCAATCGAAGGAGTTTCTAGATTGGATGGCTAATGTAGAAGAGATTTTTGACTTCAAGGAAGTTCCAGAACATCGTAGAGTGAAGTTGGTTGCTACAAGGTTGAGGGGTAGAGCTTTGGCGTGGTGGCAGCAAACCAAACTTACACGTGAACGGATGGGGAAGTCAAAGATTGAATCTTGGAAGAAGATGAAGAAATTGATGAAAGCGACATTCTTACCTTATAATTATCAATCGCTTATGTATCAGAGGTTGCAGAACTTGAGACAAGGAACGAAATCTGTGAATGACTATGCTGATGAATTTTATCAACTGATTGCAAGGAATGATATTATGGAAACAGAAGAACAGTTAACAGCCAGATTTGTTGGAGGATTGCGAATGCAGATTCAGGATATGGTTAATATGTTTGATCCCAGATCTGTAGCGGAAGCACACCAGAAAGCGTTGGCTTGGGAGAAACAGGGAAGACGAGGAGGAGGTGTGTTTACAAATTCCAACAATCCAGTGAAGGGAGTTAGTGGGAGTTCTAATGTTTCTAAACCTATCAGTAGACCAGTAGCGAAGGAGGCTGAGAAGACAAAGGTTAACAACGGTTTCAAATGTTACAATTGTCAGGAATTTGGTCACAAAAGTAGCGAATGTCCAAAGCCGAAGAAGAGAGCTATGATAGCAGAGGTTGAGGATGAGGATGAAGAAGCTGAATGTTCCAATTCACCACCTGATGAGGAGGAAGAAGAAGTGTCGGGAGACGAAGGTTATAATCTCATGATGAAGAGGTCCTGTTTAACACCAAAGCAAGAGGAGGATTGTAGTTAGTTGAGGAGCAATATTTTTCAGTCAACATGTACTATTCTGGGGAAAGTTTGCAAATTTGTTATTGATGCTGGAAGCTGTGATAATATAATTTCTTCTGAAGCTGTGAGGAAGTTGGCATTGAAGACTGAGAAACATCCAAAGCCATACAAGCTATCTTGGTTGAGGAAAGGCGGGGAGGTGAAGGTTGGACGAAGGGCTCGTGTGAAGTTTTCAATTGGAAAGAAATACAAAGAAGAAATCTGGTGCGATGTGGTAGATATGGATGTCTGTCATTTGTTGCTGGGGAGACCGTGGCAGTATGATAGGGCGGTGCAACATGATGGGCGTACCAACAGTTACAGTTTCATGTTTGAAGGCACAAAGATTACTCTAGTTCCAAAGAAGCGACAACAAGAGGAAAAAAAGTTGGAGGAGATTGAAGAGCTCAAAACTTTGTTATCTTTGAAGGAGTTTGTGAAGGAAGTAGAGAAAGAGCCTGAAGTGTTCTTGTTAATTGGGCGTGAGAGCAGGGAAGAAGTGGAAATTCCGGAAGAAGTTAAACCAGTTTTGAAAGAATTTGACGATGTATTTCCAGAGGAGTTACCAACGGAGTTGCCACCGTTGAGGGATATACAACATCAGATAGATCTTGTTCCAGGTGCTGTGTTGCCACACAGACCACATTATCGAATGAGTCCGAAGGAATATGAAGAGTTGCGGAGGGAAGTGGAAGAATTGCTTGAACAAGGGCGTGTGCAGGAGAGTTTGAGTCCTTGTGCTGTACCAGCTTTATTGGTACCCAAAAAGGATGGAACGTGGAGGATGTGCACTGACAGTCGAGCATTGAATAAGATTACTGTGAGATATAGATTTCCGATGCCGAGGCTTGATGATTTATTGGATCAGATCAGTGGGTCCGTAATCTTTTCTAAGATTGACTTTAAGAGCGGTTATCATCAGATTCGCATTAAACCAGGGGACGAATGGAAGACAGCATTCAAGACGAGGGAAGGCTTGTATGAATGGCTGGTAATGCCGTTTGGTCTATCGAATGCACCAAGTACATTCATGAGGGTGATGAACCAGATTTTTAGGCCATACATTGGGAAGTTTGTGGTGGTGTATTTCGATGATATACTAATTTACAATGGTAGTCCAGAGGAACATTTGAATCATCTTAGAGAAGTGCTGATGGTATTGCGACACGAACAATTCTATGCTGCAACGAAGAAATGCGTGTTCATGACGCATAGTGTTTTATTTTTGGGGTACGTTGTGTCGGAGGAAGGAATACAGGTTGACCAAAGTAAAGTTGAAGCAATTAGAGATTGGCCACAGCCCAAGACGATAACGGAAGTTCGTAGTTTTCACGGGTTGGCTTCATTTTATCGAAGGTTTATTCCACACTTTAGTAGTGTGATGGCGCCTGTGACTGATTGTATGAAGGGTAAACAGTTTACATGGACGGAGGAAGCAGGAGTTGCTTTTGAACGAATCAAGGAGTTGTTGACGACATCACCAATCCTAGCATTACCTGATTTTCAGTTGTTGTTTGAATTACATACTGATGCGTCAAAGGTTGGGATTGGAGGAGTGTTAAGTCAAAAGGGTCGTCCTATTGCATATTTCAGTGAGAAGTTGTCAGGAGCGAAGATGCGATACATTACATATGATGTGGAATTCTATGCCGTTGTACAAGCTATTAAACACTGGAGACATTATCTATTTCAAAAAGAGTTTGTTCTGTATACTGATCATGAAGCATTGAAGCATTTGCAAGGGCAAGACAAGATTTCAGCGAGACATGCATCGTGGATTGCATATCTGCAACAGTTTACTTTCGTTGTTAAACACAAGTCAGGGGTGACGAATCAAGTGGCTGATGCTTTAAGTAGGAGGAGTCATTTGTTGACGACAATGAAAGTTGAGGTGACTGGTTTTGAATTATTGCCAGAGCAGATTGCAGAAGACTCTTATTTTAAGAAATTTGTTGAAAGGGACAATGAAGGGAAGACTGATGAGTTTATGATGGTTGATGGTTTTCTTTTTAAAGGAAATCGATTGTGCATACCGGAGGGTAGTCTAAGAATGAAGATTATCAAGGAGTTACACGAAGAGGGACATGTTGGGAGAGACCGTACCTTACAGTTGATTTCACAGTCTTACTTTTGGCCATCAATGAGGAAAGAGGTAGAGAAGTTTGTGGAACGTTGTCATATTTGTCAGGTTTCGAAAGGAACTGCGACTAATGTTGGTTTATATATGCCGTTACCCGTGCCTGTAAAACCATGGGTGGATATCAGTATGGATTTTGTTTTGGGTTTGCCTAGAACTCAAAGGGGAAATGATTCTATATTCGTTGTGGTGGATAGATTTTCGAAGATGGCACATTTTATTGCTTGTAAGAAGACGGCGGATGCTGTCCATGTTGCTCAGTTGTTTTTCAAGGAGATCCATCGACTTCATGGATTGCCAGAATCTATTGTGTCGGATAGAGATACTCGGTTTCTAAGTCACTTTTGGTTGAGTCTGTGGAAAATGGTGGGAACGAAGCTGAAATTTAGTAGTGCTTATCATCCGCAAACTGATGGACAAATGGAGGTGGTTAATCGATCGTTGGGAAATTTGTTGAGGTGTCTTGTGCAAGACAATCTGAAGAGTTGGGATGTGAAGTTATGCCAGGCAAGTTTGCCCATAATCATGCTGTAAATCGAAGTACTGGGTTCAGTCCATTCCAGATTGTATATTCTAGTATGCCAAAAGGACCGTTGGATTTAACGGTAATACCACACTCGAAGGGAACAATTAAGAAAGCTGCTGATTTTGTTGAGGGGTTGACGGAATGTCATAAAATCGTTCAGGAACGATTGGAGAAAGCAAATGAGAAGTATAAACATTCTGCAGATCTGAAGCGAAGGAGTGTTGAATTTCAAGAAGGAGATTTGGTTTATGCAGTGTTAACAAAGGATCGTTTTCCAGTAGGCGCTTATAACAAGTTGAAAGCCAGAAAAATTGGTCCGGTGGAAGTTGTGAGACGAATCAATGAAAATGCTTATAAATTGAAGCTGCCAGATGATGTGTATACGTCTGACGCGTTCAATGTTAAACATCTCGTACCATATCACGGAGATGAACGAGCTGAGGTGGTAGAATTTACAAATTCGAGGACGAATTTCTCTCAACCAGGGGAGGATGATGCAGGCCAAGTACTAGGTCGTGACCGACCTAGCAAACTCGTAGGTCATAACATGTTGATAGGTAGAATCCGACCTAAAGCTAAGGAGTTAACAACTTGTGAAGAATGGTGGAAAGCTGAAGTCTTAGGTCGTCTACGGCCTAAGGAAGTGATAGGTCGCGAACGACCTAACTTTGCAGTGCAACATGGTGAACGACCTAACATAGCACCAGGGAAAGAACTACGACCTAACGGGTTTGGGGATGGCGAGTTAAAACAAGGAGATAGGTCGCTGGAACGACCTAACATGCTTTTAGGTCGCGTACGACCTAGCGAGATAAGGCTTAGGTCGCGAAGTTGTTTCTGGAACCGCTTATCTTTTAGGTCGCGAAGCTCTGGATACCGTTGATTCGTCTGCCGAGTTAATCTCTGCCTTTGATTCCCTTAAGACGTTGATTTGGGATGCTGCAAGTTTTAAGTCGCTGAAGCTCTGGATTCCGTAGATTCTTATGCCGAGTTAATCTAAACCGTTGATTCTTTAAGTCGTGAAGAAGCTGCTGTTAAGTCGCCACCGACTTATACTAAGTCGTCTGAAGATTGAGTCGTGGGAAGTTGCTAGGTCGTCTACGACCTAAGTGATGTAATCTGTTTATATTTTCTGTTTGTTAACTCGTAGTTCTTACTTGTTTTTAAGTCGCATGTGTGTAAGTCGTAAGTCGTCTGAAATGTTAGGTCGTGACTGTTAGGTCGGAAACAACTTAGGAGATGTATTTCTTTTCTGTTGTGTGTTGTAGCCTATAAATAGGCAAGTTGAATCATTTTGTAAGGATGTTGATTTTTGAATAAAATTCTCTTTTGTTAGCTTTGTGCTTTCATTCAAATTGGTAGTTGAGTGTAATCTCCTATCTCCACCTTCGACATTCGAGTGCGCTCGAATCTTCGATTGTTGAAGCCGATTCGCGGAATCAAGTGCGCTTGGTCAACGCGTGAAGAATCGCAGATCTTTGAACCAGGTATCATGCGCGACCAACGAGTTCGGGATAGCTAGAGTTCGGTATCTTCGGATCAACGAATTCGGGCATTTCAGTATCCATCAATCCATCGATTGCTACTTTCACCGATTGAAGATTGTTTTGTTTAATCCGCTGCGTCACTGTTATTATGTACAATGTTTCACTCTTTCAAATTCCAACGGATCACATTTTGTTGACCATCACTTTATTTTATCAGATTTGGTTTTCCCTTTGCTTCTAGGTGGTCTACCTTTACGAAATCTAGATTTTGGTTCTAGCAAAGATTTTGTTGAAGGAACTCCAATCTCCTTTAGTTGTTGTAACATAACTCTTTTTTCATATGCAATTGCATTCCCGTTTCTTTTTCTAAACTCCATAAGTTTAGGTGTATGATCCAACTCTCTAGATTCTTGATTTTGCGAAACATAATCAAGTATTTGCTAATGTTCATAGATTGCATCAACTGAAATTGGAACAATGTCACTATAATTTTTGTTCAATCATGTGCACAAGGTAAACTGAACACTATTCGAAGTTTATGATCATAAGCCGACATAACAAAACCTTCCATTTTCATGTGGATCAATTAATCATAAATCATGTCCAAAGCAAACAAAGAAATTCTATATTTTATATATTTAAAAATTGAATCTCTATGTTGTTTGTGTACTTCACCCAAACTTTTTTCAAAGCTAGCACTAATTTATGTGTGTTGTAAAAACAACAAGTCATTCATTTTTTATAAATATAAATGAATGTTCCATATGAGGTACCAATGTATCGTTTTAACATAGAATGTGCTGACTCAGCTCAGTTGGAAGTTCAATTACCTAAATGTCTAACTTTATTAGTCCATGCGTGAATAAAATGCTCCTTAATCCAATGATCAGCTATATACTTCAATGCACCAGGATAGTTTATCCACATATTATTAAAAAAATTCAGCATTCTTCGTACTCCTCTATAGATTTTTGATCGAATAACAAGCATCCGGTCTACTACAAATAGTTCTGCAGTTTTAAAAAATTCAAAAAATTTCCTCAATGTTTTAAGAATATTAATCGACATGTGCCACTCGCAAGTCAAATAATTTGCTTTCGGAAAAATTGTATCCACTCCATTAATCAGTGCCCACCCTCTATGTGTTACAAATATGTTAGGAAATTTGTTTGGAGTATAAAAATAATTCAAATTCATAAGAGCCCAATGATAATTATTTTCTCTCTCATGTGACAAGAAACATTGTGCGGTTATAAAAGTTTTATTTGTAGATGTGATGGAAATGATCTGCAATAATGGTCATCCAAACGTATTCGTCTTGTAAGTGAAATCGAGAATTAGAACCGAAGGAAAGCACTTGCACAACATCGTTGATTTCGGATGAGCCCACATAATGTCTAACACAAAATTGTCATCTTAGTTCTTTCTCACCCAATGTACATAATGAGACTCAGCAACCAACTTGAAGTGTTGCATTGCAGATCTGCCTTGCATCTCAATGACTCCCATCTTCTATTTAAAATTGTACACTGTTCGTATTGTCAAATTATTCTTCGGGAAATTCTTTTTAACATTAATCAACACATCTCTAGGTTTCACACCAGAAAGAGACAAATCAAAACAATGTTTTTTATGCATGGAACTAAATCTTCCAACAAATGGATCACCAACTAAAGATTTTGGTAACTCATGATTATGGATACCATTCGCTACTTCAATACCCATTAAGTCATCTCCTTATCTATATCTCCTTTGTATATACCTTTAAGTAAAAAGGACATTCACATTTTCTAGTTGACGTATGTTCATGTGTTTTACCATTTACTGTAATGCATTTTCCACTCTTAGTCTCCAGATATTTCTACCTCTTTCACAACCTAACTAAACATGCGGCTTCTTCCCCAACTGCTTATTGGATGGATTAGTCATAATTATAGCTTTCAACTTCTTTCCAGTCAACTGACACTAATGAATCAAGCTTCACATGACAGGAAAACCTACATACAAAGTGGCAATCCAATAATATTAACTCTTTTCCTATTTTTATTATTTCTATACAAATATCACACACAATTACATGATTCTTCGGTAGTAAAGTATTCTGTTAGATCAACTTTTATTTCTTCCTCCTGATTTGATTCCTTTTCATTTCTATTTGGAAGATTAAAATCACTTCCATCTATAACCACATCTTCTATTTTAATATCCTCAAAAATACCAACACGTCCATTCCATTCACCTTCCACCTCGTTATTAAAAACTACCAAATTAGAACACACCACACTCCGTACTACCTGCATATAGCGAATAAATTGAAATAGATGGTACCATTTAATAACCATTACACAGTAAGCTTCAAAAATAATATAAATCAATCGACTAGATATTTGAGATAAAAAACTGTGTTAATATGAAAACAGCACATAACGATTTTCAAAGGTACACTGGTCTAAACGATATTCGGTTTTGGAAACCGTTCAGAGACGAAATCTGCATATCAAATTAAAGAATTTGAATTGGTTTATATTATTTTGTTTCAACTAGTATTAAATTTTTATCACCCACTATCTTCGAAAAATATCTCTATGGAGTACACGAAAATCAACCTTCAATTTAATGAGATTAGAACAACATATATAGCTTGCATATTTTGATTATATATAGAGAATACCATTAATCAAACAATGATTTGTTCAAATGCATTCAATAGAGATCTTACTTACACCATTACTTTCTGACTGGTCTACCATTATTGTTGAGGAGGAAACCTATTAGAGAGTTTAAAAGCTAGGGTTTAGTCTTATATTAATGCTTTGTTTAGTAATGAAAAACTGGATGACTATTTTTTCACTCAGTTTTACATAATCAACTGAAATGGGTTTTTCAAGTACTTCTAACCAATTAATTTTTATTGCAGTTTAAGTGGCATTAGGGATAACATTAGTGTATGTGGATAATAACACCCTTTTTAATTATGCATTTGGTTTAGCAGCCATATTCATCACGTCCCTTGTTAAAATTGGTATGTTGGTGTAAAGTATCGATTTTGATGGGAGTAGGTTAAATTTTATATTTAGTTATTCCCTTCACATTAAAAACCTAATTTGTAAAATAATAATATGATCGCATACAAAACTGCTACACGATCTCACATAAAACTACTAAACGATATAGTAGGTTAAATTTTGATGGGAGTAGGTAAAATTTTTAAAATAATCACATACAAAACTGCAACACGATCTCAAAACAATAATAAAATACACAGCTTAACTTATTTTGTAAAATCACAAAATACCGTTGTTTGCCATAAAATACAGCAATTTAAATATTTTCCAAATTAAAAATTATGGAAATATCAAATATAAATAATAAATGCGTCAATAAAAATTGAGCCATTTGATTAATAATTGATTTTCTTATTATTTATTAAATTCGAGTTGAATCTGAATATTTAAATAAATTAAATATTCCATTTGAAATTAAAAATTCCGGATCGTTATATTCTTCGCTCGTAAATGAATTTTGTCCTTGAAATTCTAAAGGAAAAAAATATGTCTTCACAACCTTAAACTTTTAAAACCAATTAACTAAAATGAGTTGTCACACTTTTAAAATCTGATATGTTATGGAAAATTTGGGCAGCACCTCATTGGCGTGGCTTGATCCGAAAAAACTACAACTTGCCACAACTGGCCTAAATCAACAAAAAAAAAACAAAAACCCAAAAATGGCCTCCCATATCTGGGGCATAAAATCTTCAAGAACAATATAAACGTGTACCTATTAGTCGAGCAATCAAACTTTACTCATGAAAAAAAGCAGCAAGCTAGCCTTTGTTTCCATGTACCTGTATCTCACTTACAAATACCATCAAACCATATAACTTGCATTTCTAATATCAAATGTACACAATTACATTAAAACCTGTACGATGTACATACGTCATCTATACGTAATATCAAATTGAATCACTCGCTCGATCACACAAATTTTACTTCCAAACTAGTATTGATCACTCGAATTCCCTAGTGTGGACTTTGATTAGGATCCTTGATTAGAAACTTATGTTCTCCTTACATAGTCATATACTATTATAGAAAACTTAAAAATCATATCAAAAATCCGTATCAAGTGTTTGTCGTCAAGAATTGAGTGTAAAATCCTTGTTCGTACCGGTGTAAATCACCTCGAAATCATGTACTCGAATCTGGCAAGAATAGTTATGCGAATAAAATGATCTACATACAACCTATGCATTTATTCCATTGGTTTCTTAACTACACCAATTATTTTTAATTCACATTTATTCATACAAATAGTATTTCATTTAGTAATAAATAATTTTTGAACCATTTCATAAAATCGTTACCTATGTTTATATAAACATCTTATAAATCATAACTTATGTTTATCAACACTTTAAAACTTAAGTTCGTATTCGTATAACACTCATCTATAACGTAAGATAATATATACAAATTTAAAATTTGTTTTACTTAACCATGACGTTCAACCGATTTAAACCTTGTTTTAACTTACTATTTACTTAAATTTATAAGTTACAAAAACTCATTTTCTTATATTTTCATAACCAGTTAGCTTCAATTTCTCAATTAACTCAGAAGTTTTTGACTATCCAAAATTGTTGAAAATTCCCTTTCACTTTAACAAATGAAAATAAAAAACAACACATCAAATAAGATGTACTAACCAAACACCCTAATGCATAGGATACATGAGTCCAACAAAATAACTTAATAGAAAACTTCTGAACTAAACACATAGGTTTTACTTCAACTCAATTTTGAAATAATAGTAGTAATATACATATCTCTTTTTATATATCAAATCATACTTTCAGAATTTAAAATAAATTTTGTTTTACCAAAACAACTCTAAAGAAAAACTACTATGGTAGAAATGCTTTACTTAGATACTCAAAAATAAACACCGATAATGCTACAATCATCACCAGAATTATTTTCCAGCGACAAAAGTGAGTTCAGTACTTTCTAACCCCTTTAAAATGTTTTTTAAAATAATTCTATTCATCAATACTTTAAAAATAGGGGCATTTCACTAGAAGGACAAACTTTGCAGTCCAATTAGTTTCTAGGACACACATTCAAAGAAATTACTTTCAAGGCCAAAGTCAGCAGAATAATTACTTTCAAGGACAAAGTCAGTAGTCCAATTACTTTCAAGGACATAATTTCATAGGTTTTTAGCCACTAGAAACTAATTATTTTACGTTTTGTCCTTGAAAGTAATTATTTCAGTTGTGTGTCCTAGAAACTAATTCCACTTGCTAAAGAGGCCCTTGTGGCTAATTTCCACTTAAAAGAATAATACTATTAATATTTTTCCTAAAGTTTTGAGAAATGATTTTCAAAATTACCGGATTTAAGTTCTCAAATTCTCAATTTAAATCCTTTATATCTATAAACCATACTTATAGATTATACTTATATAATTTCACCTTCTTATATAAAATCATTTCATAAATGTCTATCTTTTCTTTGATTATAATAAACAACTTTTATTAAAATTAAATTTTAACACAATATTACCACCGAATGCCTTATACTCAAAGTGTGAAATTAAATTCACAAGTTGTTCGTATTTGATTTAATCAAACGATAAATGCTCATAAACTATCTGATCACAAATAATCAATAAACAAACAATAGTCAATGCTCCTAAACTGGACGAGCATAACTAAACAAACAATAAATGATTAAACCGAATATTATCATTTCCTAACAAACAAACACATCATAAATTACTATATCAATTTTCGAATATTCCTTTACATCTAAAACATAAAATTCAAGTAAAATTATTTCATTTACCTATATCAAAACAATACTGGGTCAATTTGTCTTGTTTAAGTGTTTAGCAACCCCTATCGATACAGTTGTAATTTCTATACTGACCAGAATTCATAAACCACTCAACAAATAAATCAACACAAAATAAAATATTTTTATAGCACTAACAATGCACGCTCTTATATGTATGTGTGTGTGTGTATATATACACACTGTAACGACCCGTAATTTTTGATAATTAAAAATTAGTTAATTTAATAAGTTTAGTGATTTAAGGTTGGAAGAAATAAAAATTTGTGATGTGTTAATGAAATAATAACTAAGATGAAACGTAACAATGTTAATTAAAGTTAATTATTAATAAATTGAATGAAATTCCAATCAATTGAAATGACTAAAATGTATAACTTGGTTATAAATTGAATATAAGAAAACAAATGTTAATATTTAATTAATTAATGAACTAGTATATAATAAATGGTAATTGAATAAAATCAATACTATGTAAATAATTATAATATTTGATTGTAAATACTAAACCCTTACAGGTGTGATTAAAAGTTAACGGTAACAATTATTATATGTTAACTATTTATTTAGTCTGTTAAATTTATTGGAAATTTATTATAATTAAATGAAATTAAATGTTACATTATGGTGAGTTAAGACAATAACTGTAAATTGTGAATGTAATAATAGGAATAGATAAGTTAATAATTGATAAAATATAAAGACTGAAATCAAATTTAATCAATTTTTGGAATTTAAATTATAATAATTGAATTTATTACAATTAAATGTAATTAAGTATTACGTTAAGTGAAATTAAGATTAATTGGAAACATTAGGTGTAATAAGATATAAACCATGTTAATTATATCCATAAGATGATTATTGGTTGAATAACAAGATTGAAAGTCAAACAAATGGATTATTGGAAATTTAATTTATAATCTCTGAATTTACTGAAATTGAAATTAAACACTGTAATTAGTAAATTAAATAACTTTAAATTGGTATCTAAACTTGTTTAAAATTTTGTGAATGTTTAAGAAATCAAAAATGGTAAAATTTGTAAATCATAGAATTGAAATTTAAAATTTGATTTAATTAATTCAATATTAATTTATTTAATTAACGTGAAAATAGCCATTTTGGCAACTGTCTTGGATTTCGAAGAAACCAGTTTCATCGGATCTGTAACAGTGAATTATTGTAGGATTTCAAGTTTCGTAGCAATCAGACTTGTCGTTTGATCGTAAGGACTCGGAATGCGTAGAAATTAAATTAATTAAAATCAATTTGAAATAAGTTGATTGTAAGCTAACTTCTTCATACGATGGAATTAGGACTTGAAACCTGTTCCACTAAGTTTAAAATTATCGAAAACATCTATTTTGATATATGGGATGACCCAATTCCGTTTTAGGAACGAAACGTACTTTTCAGGCCGTTTATCGTTCAAACTAGAAAATCAATCTTGTCCATTCATTTCTATTTATGACCTACCTATAAATAGCCCGTTACAAACCCTAGCTCCTTCTTATTTTCATTTGTCTGTACGTACAATTCTCTCTGGCTTATTCTTCTCAACGGCAGACAAACCAAACAAATTCCCAATTCAATTTCAAATCAAATATCAAATCGAAAAATTCAAACTCCTCAAACTATATCATATTATATATCGATTTGGAGCTCTCGACGAGCGCAAGTCAAATCAGTAGTATTTTTCTCGATCTAAGTTTCTGTGTGCCTAGAATTTGTTGGTTTAATTTTGACCGTCTAACACGTTTCGATCAACGTTGATAGATCGCCAAATCAATGGTACGGTTGCATGGAGATCAGCGAGGGGAACCCATCGGAGTTGGTCGTTTGGCCGATCATCGGTTGGATCGCCGCCGATAATTCGATTAGGTCAAAGAAATCGGCGACGGTTGCTTCCATTTTCACATCGATGGTGAGTTTCTCGGTGTTGCGAGGGCCGTGGAGGTGGCGGCTGGCCATTCTGGTGGTGGGGCGCGGCCGCGATGGGCCCATCGGCTGCGGCATCATTCGCATTTGGGGCGGCGTGCGTTCGTGAAGGGGAGGCGGCAGCTCACATGCATGAGGAACTGTACGAAGTTAGGGTAAGTGAGCATGTTCTCCTTTATTTAATTATATTATTAATATGTCTATGTATTTTAATTATTCGTTTACACTAATTTATTCATAACTTTTGCATACAAACTCGGATTTAGACGCGGTTTGTTTTCCTTGGATCGTACTGAAATTTCGAACATTTTGACGCTTATTTGGACCAATTCTGAGACTGTTTGAATTTGGGCCCTAAATTGGATTTTAATTCAATTTAAAATCAAAGGTGAGTGTTTTGACCCACTCACAACTTCTAAAATTTCTTATGTTAGTTAAATTAAATTTAAGATGCGATTAGAAATTTATTTATGGTTGTTCGGTATATTTAAATTGTCTATTCAAGTTAATTTGAATTTATTTGAATTAAATTGTTATTTAATTTATATTGAATTTAAATGGCCAGTTAAATACCTTTTATTGATAATTAGTTAATTACTTATATTTATTGGTTGAATTGAATGATGATTTCGATGGATGTTTGATTGTTGATATTGGATGATTGGATGTTATGTTTGATTTATATATTGTTATCACTCTGTAAGTTCCCTTAGTTATTATTAGGAAATCACTATGGGTTGAAATGTTATATACCCGAATGATCTATAGATTATGGAATAATAGTTATGGGTTGAAATGATAGACTCGAGCGATTTTATGGATTTTTATATTAATTCGGGATTGCGGTTTGAAATGATGTATAACCGTAAATTTTTAAATTGCTTATTGAAATGATAAATATCCGTATCACTTGACCCTAGATCGTATGGAGAAGATAGCTTTTTGGATCCAATTATTATATTGAATTTTCGATATTAATTTCAGCGCATTTATATCCTGTATGGCTAAATGTTAACTCCAAACGCTACGAAAATTGAAATCCGATAATAATACACTATTACGGATCCAATGGAACTAGTTTCAAGGAAATCTGAGACAGTGCGTCGAAAGGCTATTTTTATTCGTCAATTTAAACGAGCTATTTTTAAAATCGAACTAGTCACTTTTAAATTCAATTTTAAAATTTTATTATCCTCATTCTTTTTAATATAAATTTAATAAGCCTTTAAATTATTTTTAACAGGCTTAAAACTCAAGATTCAAGGGTTTAACCAATTTTCAATTATTAAATTCAATAATTAAATTATCAAATAAATAGTTATATTTGAAATTCAATTTAAAAATTAACTTTTAAATATTTAAAATCAATTAAATATTCCAATTTCAAATAGCCCAAATTTTGGGTCGTTACAGTTTTTCATATGTAGTGATATATGATGTGATTGAATAATCTGTTATGGATTATTGTATGATTTGATATATTGGATGTATAGTAATACTGGCCCTAATTTTGGTATTTTAAACACCATCAATAATATTTTTGAATTTAAAGGGAAATTCAAAGGCGATTTTGGGATTGATAATTTTTATACTGAAATTTTGGATTATTAGAAAAGGATTTTGGGTTGGATAAAATAAATGATTTAATTTTTGGATTTGTACTTATCTATTTCGGAAGATATTCTAAATAGAGATTTTAAAATAATTTATATAAAGAAATTTGAACAATGGATTTAAAGTGGAAATTTTGAAATATGGAAAATGAGTTGAAATCGTTATTAAAAATAGATTTGAAAAATAAATGGGATTTATTAAGGAATGAATTCATAAAATGAAATCTTATAAATGAGATTATTTTTATAAACAAGTGAAACCCAAATGAGTTTATAAATTTATAAATGATGTTTATTAATAAGAGAAACTGATATCAGTTGATAAATTGGGGATATAAATTCAGTGTTAATTTATATCGAGATATGGAAATCAAGTTGTAACAACCCTGTATTTTACAATTATTTTTAAATTGATTTCCAGATTTAAAATCTTTATTTATGAAAAGAATAAATTTTGTTATTGTAAATATAAAAACTTTAATTTTGTATGTGGATTAGAATTCCAAATATGACTAAATTTAATATTTCTAGAAAATGTGAATTTTGGTTAAAATAGTCAAACTTTGACTTTTAAACTTAAAAATTTAAAAGTTTGAAATTATAAATTTTATCTTTTATTATAAAAATAGATGAAATAACTTGAACACTACTTTTCGTTTCGTTGAAAACGGAGTTAAAATGTAAAAGTTATGTACATTTCAATTTTTAGTATAATTTGTTTTATTGTGCAATTTTGCCTATTTTAAATTTTATAAATCATATTTTCTTTCTTATATTTTATTTTAATATGTGTCAATATGTTTATTTATGTATATTTCCATCTCTAAATATTTTAAAAATGATAATAGAATTTTTCCAAAATTTACTATGATGATTTCCTATTTTTAAAGGCTGTTTTCCTATTTTCTGCTATTTTCTTCATTAGAAATTATATGTAAATTAAATTTTAAATGTTTATTTTGTTAATATATTTTTATTTCATGTTATTATTTATGTTTAAAAATATATTACAAGCTCATATGAATTTTCTAAAAATTTATTCTATTCAATTCCAAATTTTCTAGACTAGTTTACTATCTTAGCTATTTTCTTAATTTAACTTTATATAATTGATAAATATTTATATAAATTATTATATTTTGATAAAATTTCGAAATTTTATCTGGATTTTTTTTCCATAAATATAAAGTTATAAAAAAGGAATTAAAGATATATGAAGAGTTTGATACCTTTTGTGTGCTTAGCCCTTTTGAATTCTACCGTTTCTTTTCAATCAATACATCTTTTATTTTATTTTTGCCGTTCTTTTCCTCATTCATTTTCAGCCGACTCCCTCATCTTATTCATGAATTTTCAAAGCTCCAAAACCCTAAAAAAAATATGGCCTCCATCTTGCAAAAAAATTTGGTAATCTCCCTCTTTTCTTTCTACTTTTTTCTTACTTTTCTATGCAATTTTGCCTTGATCTCTTCACATGTTTGCTTGGCCTAGCCTCTACCACCTTCATCCCCATCATCACCTCCTCCATCTACTACAGCAAACACTCCCTTCCTCTGACCAAGACATGCCATGACCTTCCACTTGAAGCCATCACCACAAAACTCCACAAAACATTGCCTAGACCACACATATCATCACCTATCATCCATATCTTGCTTTGGCCACCCCCTTAGCCACCACCACCACTTGCTACATGACCTTTGGCTGCTGCTACTCATCACCCAAACCTCTGTCCAGACCTGTACCAGATGATGGCCGAGCCATTTGACCCATAGACCGAGCCAAAAGTTGAACCAAACTCCACTATGTTGCCTAGTCTCTTGATATTCTTGTGTTGTAACTTCTTCCACATGTTCTAGCCTTTATGCCATGCATTCCTATGATCAAACCTGAGCCAAAGTCATGTCAAACTTGACCTAAATAAACCCCTAGGCCTTGCAAAGCATTGTAGAAAACAAGGCAAAAGATTTGACATTCAAATCTCTTTTCATTTCAAAGTTATTTCATTTTAAAGTCGTATTGAATTTTGTTGTTTTGATTGTTTGTTTTGGGTTGTGCACAAGAGTTGTAGCTTGGATTCGCTCTCCACTCAAGTCCGTAGTCTTGTCATCGTGCTTTTGTTTCCATTGTGTCATTGGTTTTGATATCTCCAGCACAAACATGTGAGTTATTCTCACTAGACAATATGTACCTATATAACTGATAAACCGACACCATTTGAATTTGTAATGTATATCATCATCTTATATATGTTTATATTATTATCATATGATGTTCACACCTGTTATTACACTTATTATATCATATGTTACTGTTATTTCAAGCTATTCTGTTATTTATATATGTTTATCACACTGCAAGTTCCCTGTAGATTAGAATCACTATGGGTTGAAATGATACATACCCGAACGGACTTTAGAATAGTGAAAAATCGTTATGGGCCGAAATGATAAGCCTGAATGGTATTTATTTATTTTATTTAACTTGGGATTTCAGGTTTGAAATGATAGAACCCGGATTTTTCTTTTTAAACTGCAGATTGAAATGATACATATCCGTATCACTTGACCTAGGCTAGAAAACTATATACAGACCCGTGGTTATTTTATAAAGTGTTTTTGGATAATTTTAAGTATTTTAAAAATATAAATTTAGGAAATTTGATTTAAACTAATTTTGAAATATTTTGAATTAAAGAAATTATGATTTTTCTATGTGTTAAAAATGTAATTAATGAATGGTTTAACTGGATTTTTGAAATATAAATTAAAATTTAAATTTGGAATTTTGGTTAAAAATGATATTTAAGTTATATAAATAAAATGGATATTAAATTTTATTTGGAAATGGTAAATATGATAATTTGATTAAATTTGAATTTAAGTGATTTATTAAAGTATTATTGATTTTTCTATGAATTTAAGTGGTTAAATAAATGAATGTTTAAAAGTGATCTTTTAAAATAAAATTTGACTTGGAAATGTGAAATTTGGTTTTAATTAAAGGTTTAAGTTAATTAAATGGAATTGGAAATTTAGTTAAATTTGTGAAATGGTTATTAAGCTCTAAATTTGATTTGACAGCATTTTGAAATGTATGTAAATGATATTACAGCATTTTGTAATCGCTGTAGTTGTTTAAATGAACTAAAGAGTTAATTTGGAATAAAGGCTATTATAGCACTTTGTAAGTGCTGTAGTGGTTAAACTTAACATTTAAGTTTATTTTAATTTTAATGGAAATATATTACAGCATTTAAGTGTTGTCGTTTTGTTAAATGAACTATTTTAAACTATAACTTTACGTAGCATTTTGTAAGTGCTACAGAAACTATATTTTGTTGTTTAATAAAATTTTAATGAAAAATAATCTTTGGAAAATGATATAATTTTGGAAATTAAATGTTAAAAATGCTAAAGATAATGAAAAGACATTTAAATGGTTTTAAATGGAAGAATTTGATTTTTATGTGAGTTTAAAATGGTATTTAAATTTAATAAAAAGAATGGATTCAAATGGTATTTAAATGAAATATAAATGAATGATGTTTTGAATAATATTTTGATATTTTGAAATGTATACAAATGATTTTGAATTTATGAAATGTGGGATATTTAAGCTTTGAAATATACTAAGGATTGAATATTGTATTTTGTGAATTAAATCTATATTTGAAATTTATAAGATTTGAAATGGTTTGTTAGTAAACTGAATGTGAGTTGAAAATGATGGTTTAAATTAAATTAAAATTAAAATTTGGAATTTGGGTTTAATTTAATAAATTTGTAAATATGTAGAATTAAAAGATGATTTCAAATATATGTTTTCAAAAATGTTGTGATTTTCAAAGTATAATGATTTCAAATGTTTTAGTTTCAAAAGAATTATAACTTTGAGAGTATAGACTATTTGAAAGGTGAATATATGTTTGAAATGGAAATGATATTGTTTTGAAATGGATATAGTTTTGAAATAAAAATGATTTTTGTTTCAAAGTATAACTATCAAAGATACGATATTTTGATATTGAGATGATTTGAAATTGAAGTTTTGGAAGATATGATATTTTGATATATTGAAATGATTTGAAAAGAAGTTTGAAAGGATACGATATTTTGGAATATTGAAATGATTTGGAAATGATAAATCTTTATATTGATAAAGACATGATTTTGAAATGATATTTTATTTAAAGTATAAAGTATTGTTTTTAAAGTTATAACCACGGGTTATAATAACGATTGGTTGGCAAAGAGACCGGGATCGGATATCTGGCATACTCTCTGTCGATACCGAAAACCACTTTGACAACCGTGTACGCGGTGGAGTTTCCAGAATGAAGTAGGATGGTGGCGACGATCCTAAGGTATATACGTGGACCCAACTCCCGTGAGTTGGCATAAGGTGGCTAAAACAGGAGCGATTGACGGACCAATGAGGTAGCACCTCTGATCGGACACACTTCTTCGATACCATTCTTTTACTTGTGATTGATTTGGTGGCCACCCTTGATTTGGGAGTGTTGTTCGAGGTGGGCGGTAGTGGCTGCTATGCGTCACCACTAGTCCGGATGCGTAATTAGTATATCTACCCTGGCATTGCCTAGTTGTGCCATGTCACCTACCATATCGAGCTTTACTACGATTATGATTTTAAGATCCGACCGCGTTAAGGTTCTCCATCCCCTTAACGCTATTTTCTATATGATTATACTTTACTTATTAGACATTATTATAATAGCGAATATTACTACATAGTAGATATTTTAACGGATCCTTAGAGGATGGGCGGTCCCAAGCATCTTCTAAGTTACTTGTACCTTTATTATAGTTCACTTGAGTTGGTTTACATTATATAAGTATATATTGTCCTGACTCGAGTATTTTGTGTTTTGCTTTACGCTCGGGTCAGCCTGAGTATTCACAGATTTGGATTTCCATCTTCTGGAGATTTGAATCGCTGGAGATTATCTGCTAGTCTTGTTATATCAACTTCGGTTCCGTTGTTCTATTCAGCCTGTATTTGGTTATTGTATTGAGACTTCTGCTGTACTTTATTTCTTATGTTGTATCTTATGTAACTCTGATATATTTACATAGTAGCTTCATGAACTACTATTTCTTTTACTTCCGCTGCATTATTTTACTCTATGTCTGTGATCTGTGATTATATTTATTTACTGCATATTCTGAGATTTTCCAAATTTTATTTACAATGCGGTATTTTGAGCAATTCAACTCCGGCATGAGTGTCTACCTATACACTTATAATGGATGCGAATGGTTGAAAAAACCGGGTCGTTACAGTTGGTATCAGAGCTTTGGCTTTGAGGCAAAACTCAGCATATTGAGTAGATTTATTTACAGAATCACTTTCGTTCGAGTTTGAATCTTTTCCTCTTGATTCGAATTTCCTTTGAATTTTTGGAACGTTCCCTGCGGTTTCAAAATTCATTCTTGTCCCTCACTATTCATCTTCTTTTGATTTTGGAGTATCACATAACTCTACTTCGAATGATCTTTATAGTGAATTGGTTGTCTCGCCAATATTCTAATTTTCTGGTAAAGGGGGAAACTCCTTTACAAATTTGCATCGATTCACTAGAGATTTATATTTATCCTTGGTTTAGATGCTAATATCTATTGTTATTCCAAACTCTATCTCTTGAGATCGGATGTAGATTTACCCCAGAAAAAAAATACACATTTGATCTTATTCATTAAGTCACGGTTGACCCGGTTAAGGTTGCCCGCGATTTATTTAAGCTTACCCATCTCCCTACTTTGTTATTTAATCATCTTGTCTTTTGTTTCCAACCCATCTCCAAACATTTTTAAATTGTACTTGTAAATCTATGTTTTGTTTTATATATTGTGTTGTTTGAGTTGTTGATGTTGATTTGGGCTTTCGATCGATTCGTTTGATCAACGCTATCGATGGGATTTCTAAAACACTTTGACAGAACAAACTGACACAATATTATTTTTAAATTTGGTTAATGGAATAAATTTTGTTATATAAGTAAATATTATGGAACTTAATAAATTGATTTAAATTGATAATTTGAAATGATAATACTTGATTTATCATTCTATAAATGAATTTATAAATAGATGTTTATAAATTGATTTTGGAAACTAAAATGAATTTAAATCAAGAATTTGAGAATTTAATTTCTGATGGTTTCAAACCTTGTGTTTAAAGTTTTAAAAGGATATATTATTTAAAGTATTTTTGAATAAAAATTTGTCTCTAAAGGATTTTAAAGTTTAAAAATTAAGTGCTCTAAAGGATTTGAATCGGAAAGTTTTATTTGTATAACACACAATTTCATTCCAATATAACTGTGACGACCGCCCATGACCCCTGCACTGAACCTAGAGAAAGTGCGCTGTAAAGTGTGCCAGGCGACCATGGACGATTGTCAGGGTAAATTAAAACAGCAGAATCTATCGTATTACTCACAGCGCATGGACAAAATACAATAGAATATATATATAGTGAAGCTTTACAGAATATAATGTCATCATATAGAACTTCATAATAGTTGAATACAAACATCTGAATAGTCAATACATCAAGCCTCACTACATATCACTCAGAGAATTATACAAAGCAGCGGAACATCCAGTACATATAGTAAGAAGATAATATGCAAGCCTCCAGCTCGTCTTCGACATCAGCATCGTGGAAAGCAAGAACAGCACCTGTCACCTGCTACCTAGTCGGCCCGTCCCAAAATGGACGAACAACCCAAGGCAATAAGAGTTAAACATAAAGCCTTGAGTCAGACAACAGTCTTAGTGAGTAGTAAATTAACTAACAACATACCAAAAGAGCATAAAGGAAAAGGAATAGGAATACAACCCTCCCACTCCTCCTCTTTCTACAGTGATAGCCCCCAGACACACACTAAGCAGAAGCAAACATAGCAGAGCATACAAATTAAAATAAAGCAATTATCACTCGAGTCAAGGGCGATGTTTTCCAAGTACGAACCCCCAAGGCCTAAACCAAGATCAGATAAGCACCCAGAAAATACCGCTCTTGAGACCGAATGACGATACAATCAAACATCCATGACTCTGGCTATCACTGTTATCATTGCTTCGATATCACCGTTAATTGAATGACTGACACATTCTTTCAGCCGTCCGTCAAGGGCTAACGGAAACCCCGGTTCTAGACATAACTCTGCACGTCATCGTGACCCGTGCCTAGGACTATCGAATCTGCCCAGAGTACTTGACTGTCAATCATTAGCCTTCCGGGACTATCGAATCTGCCCAACGTACTCTTGCTTTGAGCATGCTAGAACCTTCAACAACGATGAGATCTCAGCCACCTAGTCATCCTCCTCGACGACTATTTCCATACAAGCTCAAGCGCCTCTCGAGCAAACCATTATCCTCAGACTCGAACCATATCACCGAGTTATCAACATGCTTGGATTGATCCCGTCTAGATTAATCCAAGACTATCTCATATCATGCTTCGCTTCATCATATCCTCGCAAAGCCTCATCTCAACATCATCATCCAATCTATCCATATGAGCTTCCACATCCACTACATATGCCACGAGCAGCTTTTCCAATCCAAGAGCCTTTCCCTTAGCTTTCGAATCATCTTCGACCAACTTGTCTAAATCAAATCATCAATCATCTAGTTCATAGCAATCAATCAAGTCAAACATTAATCCAAGTAATCAATCATTCAAATATAAGCTAAATGGACAATTATAACAATAATGGCAATTTCATAATTAAAGAGTCAAAAGTCTAACAAGCATGAAACATGATTAATATCTCTATAATCTTGATGAATGAACTTGCATAGGTTAACATGCAGTAAAATGGTTGTCAAATCATCATGAAGAATGAATCTATATGGATCTATACTTAGGTTTACAAAAGTGTATGGAAATCACCACTTTAACACCAAATCAAGCCAACGATCCGATATACTCCTTTGGATCCGTGTGAGAGATAATCACCACTCACCAAATCACCTAAACAACCCCAAATCAACACGCTTTAGATCTGGACAGCGAAGGATCCAACTCGATCTATCACAAATCCGCTTCAAACGATGAAATGTCTCTTCGATGGATGAAGATCTTTAATCTAAGCTATTAAATCTTCAATTTGATCTTCAACTTGGATGGATGGAATCACTAGATTAGAGTGGAGAAAAGAAGTTAAGAAGTGTAGAAGTCGAGCTCTCAAAATGGCAGCACTTCGTCGCTTCGAAATCCGGATCCCAAAAATGAAGAAATGGACGAGTATTTATAGCTGAAATCCACCTTAAGTCGTCCACTTTTAGGTCGTCCACGACCTATAGAGCCCTGCGACCTACGACCTATCAAAACCCACCAGTCTATGACTTATAACTTAGCATATGCATGCGCGAACCAGAACTCAACGAGTTACGACTTAACTACGCGCGACTTACGACCTAACTTAAATGTGTGACTCAACAGGGTCTCCGACCTAACGCAGGTGCACTCACGACTCCTAAGTCGCTCGCGACTTAACACATAGCATATGGGCGCGACCTAACAACCCTTCGACCTACGACTTACCATAAGTCGCGACCTAAAAATGCCACGACTTAGCAACTCATGCGACCTAACGACTCACGCGACCTAGTTGGGTTACGACCTAACACTTAAGTCGTTTGGACGACCTAACCATCTTAGGTTGCTTACGACCTAACTATCATAGCACTCCATAGGTCGCTTACGACCTAACTACTACTCCTAGGTCGTTAACTCGCAAAGCTTCCTATGCCGCTAACTCTTAGGTCGCGCTATCTCTTAGGTCATCTATGACCTAAACCCTTACCTTGTCCAGTCTACTAGGTCGCCAACTTCTATAGGTCATCCCATTCCTTAGGTCGCCCACTACCTTAAGTCGCTCATTCGACCTATCCTATCCCACGACCTAAGCCACCCCACGACTTACTTCCTACACGACCTAAGCTCTTAAGTCGCTCCTCTGCTACCCAGCTTCCAAAGGTCGTCGCCGACCTACCCCTTAGGTCATTATCTCCCCTAAGTCGGTCAGTTCCTTAGGTCATCTATCTCTTAGGTCGTTAACTCGCCCAGTCGACTTATCACTTAACTCGCCGATTTCCTTAACTCGATCACGACTTAGGACTTGAACAAAATTCTGCCCAAAATCTGAAGCGACTTAACAACGCTAAGAATTCCAGATTTTTACGAACTTTTCGATCCGTAAAATACGGGTCGTTACATTCTCTCCCCCTTAGGAATTTCGCCCCCGAAATTCCAAACAAACAAAGTAATCAAAGACTATTCTGCACGCCTACCATCCATAGCAATCAACAAACCATGCATCCAATTCTAGCTTAGCATGCAGAATTCTAAAACCAGAACAAGTTACAATATCGTGAGATGACACGACACCTTAGGGTCATACCTTGAAGAGTTCTGGATGAGCTGCCTTCATCCTCTCTTCCACCTCCCACGTACAGTCGTTATCATCATCACTCCATTGTATCTTGAGCAACTTAACTACCTTCCTCCTAAGCTGTTTCGTGTCGGCTTCCACAACACGAAGTGGCTTACGAGGTCTCTTATCGACTGGATCAACTTCGAAATCTTCACAGCTATCAGCAGAAACCACTATATTCGAGTCGTGCACATACTTCCGTAGATACGATACGTGAAAAACATTGTGCACGCTCGACATCTTCTCTGGTAACTCCAATCTATAGGCGAGCTTTCCAATTCGCTCGATGATCGGGAATGGTCCAACAAATCTCGGAGTCAATTTTCCTTTATTCCCGAATCGAATAACATTCTTCAGTGGAGAAATCTTCACAAAGACCATATCACCTACGTCGAATTCCAAATCCTTACGACGCTTATCGGCATAACTTTTCTGACGGTCTTGGGCTGCCTTCATTCGTTGCCGAATGATCTCTATACAATCTGAAGTCTGTCGAATCATCTCTGGCCCAAGCATCAACTTTTCTCCTGTCTCTAACCAACATGTCGGAGAGTTACACGGTCTCCCATACAATGCCTCATACGGTGCCATACCAATGCTTGACTGGTAACTGTTGTTGTACGAAAATTCCACCAAATGAAGATGATCTTCCCATGATCCTCCGAAATCCAAAACACAAGCTCTGAGGAGATCTTCCAAAACTCGGTTGACTCTCTCGGTCTGACCATCTGTTTGAGGATGGTAAGCTGTACTCAAACATAACTCGGTTCCCAAAACTTCCTGGAAGCTCTTCCAAAATCCACTAGTGAACAATGGATCTCGATCGCTCACTATACTCTTCGAAATACCATGGAATCGAACTATCCACTTAACATACAACTCAGCCAACTTTGATGCAGTCCTAGTCGATCGAACAGGAATGAATCTTGCACTCTTAGTCAGACAATCTACGATGACCCAAATCCCTTCATTTCCCGTTCTTGTTCTAGGTAGTCCATCAATAAAATCCATCGATACTTGCTCCCACTTCCATGTAGGAACTTCTAATGGCTGAAGCAATCCACTTGGCTTCTTCTGTTCGGCTTTTACCAACTGGCAGTTCATGGACTTGGAAATAAAATTTCCAACATCCTTCTTCATACCTTCCCAGTAGTAGGTTCTCTTCATATCCCGATACATCTTATTTCCACCTGGATGAATTGTCAGCTTCGAGTGATGACTTTCCTTCATAACTTCACTCCTCAATTCATCTATATCGGGAACAACTAGTCGTCCTTTCTTCCGAAGCCAACCCTCTCGATCGACCTCGAATCCTTTATCCTTTTCTGGATCCATTCCAGATTCCACATCACGGATAATCTTAACAATCTTATCGTCTCGCTTTTGGCTCTCGCCAATCCTTTCCACAAGAGTCGGTCTTATCGATAAGTTTGCCAACATCTCAGTTTCCAATCAACATCTAAGCCTGAAGTCAAATTCAGCTAAATACTCAAGATTCTTCCATTCTGAAAACATGGCTCCCAATCCTACATGTCTTCGACTTAACGCATCTGCCACTGCGTTACCTTTTCCCGGAGTATAAGCTATACCAAAATCATATGATGCCAAAAACTCTAGCCAACATTGCTGCCGAAGATTCAAATCCTTTTGGGAGAAAAGATACTTCAACGACTTATGATCCGTAAACAACTCGAATCGAACTCCCAATAGATAATGTCTCCACATCTTCAGAGCAAAAACAATCGCCACTAACTCCAAATCATGAGTCGGGTAATTCCTTTCATGCGGCTTCAGTTGTCGACTAGCATACGCAACAACTTTATCCTTCTGCATTAGCACTACTCCAAGTCCAGTACCACATGCGTCGGTGTAAACCACCATCTCATCATTCCCACATGGAATAGTCAAAACAGGAGCACTTGTCAGTCGCTCTTTCAGGATTCCGAAAGCTTGCTCACACTTATCTTCCCATCTGAACACTTGGTTCTTTTTCGTCAATCCTGTCAATGGTGCAGCTACCTTGGAGAAGTCTTTGATAAACCGTCGATAATATCCTGCTAATCCAAGAAAACTTCTCACATCAGATGCATTCTTAGGTCTAATCCAATCCTGGATTGCTGCCACCTTAGTGGGATCAACCGCTATTCCATTTCCAGAGATAACATGGCCTAAGAACCTCACTTCACTCTTCCAGAAGTGACACTTCGAAAACTTAGCCTTCAGTTGATGTTTTCGTAAGATTTCCAAAACAATACGCAAGTGCGTCTTGTGCTCTTCTTCAGTTCTGGAATAAATCAGAATATCATCCACGAACACAAGCACAAACTTGTTCAACTGATCTTTGAACACTCTATTCATAAGATCCACAAAATTTGTTGGCGCATTTGTCAATCCAAACGGCATTACCAGCCACTCAAAGAAACCGGATGGTGTCCTAAAAGCAGTTTTCGGCACACTATCCTTAGCCACTCTCAACTGGTGAAATCCCGTTGCTAAATCCATCTGAGAAAACACCTTCGCTTCGTGAAGTTGATCAAACGAGTCATCTATCCTCGGCAATGGATACTTGTTCTTCCTAGTCACTTTATTCAGCTCACGATAATCCACACACAATCTCAATGACCCATCTGCCTTGGTTGCGAACACAACTGGTGCACCCCATTCGGACACACTACGCCGAATGAATCCTTTCTGTAAAAGGTCATCCACCTGCACCTTCAACTCTTGTTGTTCCCTAGGCGACATCCGCCTAAGAGGCATCACAACAGGTCTGGCTCCTTCAACTAGATCTATATGAAACTCGACTCTCTATGCGGCGGTAATCCTTTGACCTCGTCAAAGACATCCTCGAATCCATTCGCGATTGGCAACGTTGACAGTCCATCCCGTGGAACAACCAGCGAATACATGAAGCTCATGAAGACGCCTTCTTCATGCTTACATCGTATCACAATCTTTCGCCCCACCACATTCTCGACTGTCACCTCCAACCTTTCACAATCAACCTTTGCCGCATACTTCCTAAGCCAGTCCATACCCAAAATAATTCCGAACCCCGCAAAGTTCAGAACAAAGCAATCACAAACAAAAGAGCAATCATGACTCGATACAATCAGACCACGGCATAACATACACAAACAAGACGAACCCCCAACTGGATTAGTCACAACCAATGGCCTATCAACAATATCCGGTTCTAAACCCAACCGGCTCACAAGTTCACTACAAACAAAAGAATGCGACGCCCCAGTATCAAACAGAACTCTAACTGGAACACCACATATGGAAAGAGTACCTTGAACCACCACACTCTTTCCCTTCTCTTCAGCGGTAGGAGCTTTCGAAGACGATGGAACAGCCCCCAAAGCATAAGCTTGCACAATCTGCTTGTCCTTCCTTTGTTCTGGACAATTCTTCCTGATATGCCCCGGCTTGTCACAGTTGTGACACTTCATCGGTACCTTCGGATTCTTACAATCCTTAGAGAAATGGCCCTTCTGCTGACAATTGTAGCAAGTCACTTCGCCCTTCGGCTTCTTCTGGCCATCCTTACCCTTCTGCTGCTGCTTCCTCTTCTTGTTTCCACCCTGCTGTGGTTTAGACTCTCCCCTGGTCACAGCAACAACAGATCCTTCCTTAGGAAACAGACTCTCATGCCTGAGAGCTTTCTCCACAAGCTTCTCAAATGAATCATCCAGATGATCCACCAACTGCCTCCCAAGATAACTTTCCAAGCCTGTCACAAACTTCTCATTCTTCTGATATGCAGATTCAATATACGATCGGGAATACTTGGACAAAGCTTCAAACTCAGAAATATACTCAAGAACTGGTATTCCACCTTGCTTGAGCTCCACAGACTTCTTGAACAGAACAGACTTCTGAGCTGTAGAAATGAACTTAGCTTCAAATCTGGCTTGGAATTGCTCCCAAGTAATCTCTTCCTCCGGGGTATTGATGGTAATAGAGTTCCACCAATCAGAGGCTCTCCCTTGAAGCTGTCTTGATGCTAACTTCCTCTTAGTTGCATCCTTAATTCCCAAGTCACCAAAGATCCTCCTACAAGCATCTATCCACCTTTGGACCTCAATAGTTGATTCTATTCCCAAGAAAACCTTCCCTCCAAGAGCAGTAAAATCTTTGCACAGCTTAGCAAAATCCACCGGTTTTCAAGTTTGAACTTGATCACCAACATCTACTGCTGCCCCCAGAACTGGTATCCTTCTCATGATCGAAGTCATCATAGCTTCGAACATAGCTGCATAATCAGTAGTCCCCTCGGCAGCACGGCCTTCCCTCGCAGCTGGTCTCCCTCTTCGACTCATTCTCAATATCTATAAAAAGGAATGATCAGAACATCTTGAGAAACAACTGCTTAATGGACTCAAACTATACTAAGCTACTATATTATATATAGTAATCATCCATCAAAATACAATTACGTCTCTCATACGTAGTTACGTCAGCGAGCGTTGGGTAAAATCGATTAACCAAGGCTCTGATACCAAATGTGATGACCGCCCATGATCCCTGCACTGAACCTAGAGAAAGTGCACTGTAAAGTGTGCCAAGCGACCATGGACGATTGTCAGGGTAAATTAAAACAGCAGAATCTATCATATTACTCACAGCGCATGGACAAAATACAATAGAATATATATATAGTGAAGCTTTACAGAATAGAATGTCATCATATAGAACTTCATAATAGTTGAATACAAACATCTGAATAGTCAATACATCAAGCCTCACTACATATCACTCAGAGAATTATACAAAGCAGCAGAACATTCAGTACATATAGTAAGAAGATAATATGCAAGCCTCCAGCTCGTCTTCGACATCAGCATCGTGGAAAGCAAGAACAGCACCTATCACCTGCTACCTAGTCTGCACGTCCCAAAATGGACGAACAGCCTAAGGCAATAAGAGTTAAACATAAAGCCTTGAGTCAGACAACAGTCTTAGTGAGTAGTAAATTAACTAACAACATACCAAAAGAGCATAAAGGAAAAGGAATAGGAATACAACCCTCCCACTCCTCCTCTTTCTACAGTGATAGCCCCCAGACACACACTAAGCAGAAGCAAACATAGCAAAGCATACAAATTAAAATAAAGCAATTATCACTCGAGTCAAGGGCGATGTTTTCCAAGTACGAACCCCCAAGGCCTAAACCAAGATCAGATAAGCACCCAGAAAATACCGCTCTTGAGACCGAATGACGATACAATCAAACATCCATGACTCTGGCTATCACTGTTATTATTGCTTTGATATCACCGTTAATTGAATGACCGGCACATTCTTTCAACCGTCCGTCAAGGGCTAATGGAAACCCCGGTTCTAGACATAACTCTGCACGTCATCGTGACCCGTGCCTAGGACTATCGAATTTGCCCAGAGTACTTGACTATCAATCATTAGCCTTCAGGGACTATCGAATCTTCCCAACGTACTCTTGCTTTGAGCATGCTAGAACCTTCAACAACGATGAGATCTCAGCCAGCTAGTCATCCTCCTCGACGACTATTTCCATACTAGCTCAAGCGCCTCTCGAGCAAACCATTATCCTCAGACTCGAACCATATCACCGAGTTATCAACATGCTTGGATTGATCCCGTCTGGATTAATCCAAGACTATCTCATATCATGCTTCGCTTCATCATATCCTCGCAAAGCCTCATCTCAACATCATCATCCAATCTATCCATATGAGCTTCCACATTCACTACATATGCCACGAGCAGCTTTTCCAATCCAAGAGCCTTTCCCTTAGCTTTCGAATCATCTTCGACCAACTTGTCTAAATCAAATCATCAATCATCTAGTTCATAGCAATCAATCAAGTCAAACATTAATCCAAGTAATTAAGCATTCAAATATAAGCTAAATGGACAATTATAACAATAATGGCAATTTTGTAATTAAAGAGTCAAAAGTCTAACAAGCATGAAACATGATCAATATCTCTATAATCTTGATGAACATAGGTTAACATGCAGTAAAATGGTTGTCAAATCATCATGAACAATGAATCTATATGGATCTATACTTAGGTTTACAAAAGTGCATGGAAATCACTACTTTAACACTAAATCAAGCCAACGATCCGATATACTCCTTTGGATCCGTGTGAGAGATAATCACCACTCACCAAATCACCTAAACAACCCCAAATCAACACGCTTCAGATCTAGACAGCGAAGGATCCAACTCGATCTATCACAAATCCGCTTCAAACGATGAAATCTCTATTCGATGGATGAAGATCTTCAATCTAAGCTCTTAAATCTTCAATTTGATCTTCAACTTGGATGGATGGAATCACTAGATTAGAGTGGAGAAAAGAAGTGAAGAAGTGTAGAAGTCGAGCTCTCAAAATGGCAGCACTTCGTCGCTTCGAAATCCGGATCCCAAAAATGAAGAAATGGACGAGTATTTATAGCTGAAATCCTCCTTAAGTCGTCCACTTTTAGGTCGTCCATGACCTATAGAGCCCTGCGACCTACGACCTATCAAAAACCACCAGTCTATGACTTATAACTTAGCATATGCGCGCGCGAACCAGAACTCAACGAGTTACGACTTAACTACGCGCGACTTACGACCTAACTTAAATGTGCGACTCAATAGGGTCTCCGACCTAACGCAGGTGCACTCAGGACTCCTAAGTCGCTCGCGACTTAACACATAGCATATGGGCGCGACCTAACAACCCTTCGACCTACGACTTACCATAAGTCGCGACCTAAAAATGCCACGACTTAGCAACTCACGCGACCTAACCACTCACGCGACCTAGCTGGGTTACGACCTAACACTTAAGTCGTTTGGACGACCTAACCATCTTAGGTTGCTTACGACCTAACTATCATAGCACTCCATAGGTCGCTTACGACCTAACTACTACTCCTAGGTCGTTAACTCGCAAAGCTTCCTATGCCGCTAACTCTTAGGTCGCGCTATCTCTTAGGTCGTTTACGACCTAAACCCTTACCTCGTCCAGTCTACTAGGTCGCCAACTTCTATAGGTCATCCCATTCCTTAGGTCGCCTACTACCTTAAGTCGCTCATTCGACCTATCCTATCCCACGACCTAAGCCACCCCACGACTTACTTCCTACACGACCTAAGCTCTTAAGTCGCTCCTCTGCTACCCAGCTTCCATAGGTCGTCGCAGACCTACCCCTTAGGTCATTATCTCCCCTAAGTCGGTCAGTTCCTTAGGTCGTCTATCTCTTAGGTCGTTAACTCGCCCAGTCGACTTATCACTTAACTCGCCGATTTCCTTAACTCGGTCACGACTTAGGACTTGAACAAAGTTCTGCCCAAAATTTGAAGCGACTTAACAATGCTAAGAATTCCAGATTTTTACGAACTTTTCGATCCGTAAAATACGGGTCGTTACAATAACTTACCTAAATTACACAGAAGTTGAAAATGTAATTGGATAGTATACAACATAAAAGGGTTTTATAAATAAAATTTGAGTGGTTACAATAAATGTTATACACTTGAATTTTAAGTTATAAAAAGATTAACAGAGGTAAATAGAGAAAAAAGGAATTTAAAGAGATTTTATTTAACTAACTTAATAATCAAATTTGATTTAATATGGAACCTTAAGTCTAACCTAGGAATTTAATAAAGGTTATTTCCTGAAATGAATATGTTGTATAATAAATAATGTATCTTTGAATAGATAAAATAAAATACATTTGAATTGGAATTTTGGTAATAAAGTTTATTTAACTTGAATTCATAGTTTAATTGATGACTAAATGAATAAATGTGTAAAGAAATTTGATTATTATATTTGCTATGATAAATATTTTATTTATGAAATAGATATGTCTTGAAAAATGAATAATTATGATTTAAATAGTTAAAATGTATTTTAACATCACTAAAATTTGATAATTGAGAATTTTGTTTTCAAATGGAATTTTAAGTGTAACTTATTAAAGGAATATCTATTTATGAAATGGGTATTTTAAATAAAGTGTTAGGTTATGTGTTAAATTAAGAGCTAACTAAAATAGTGAACTTTTAACTTAATAAATGAAGTATAGTTTGATTTGAATATTCCATTCATAAAGTTTGTTTTAATAAGTCATAAGTTAAATGATATCCAAATAAATATTTCTGGAATTGAACTGATTTGAAATATTGATATATCTACTGTAGCATTTTATAAGTACTACTATTTTGAAAATACAATGTTTTGGAAATTTTTATAATTGAATGAACTTAGAAATGTTACAACTTTAAAATGAATATTATTTGACCTTGAATTAAAATGGTTTAAATGAAGACTATTTTCAAAGGGTGTTATGATTTCCTAAGTATTATGTTTTTTTTAAGAATAACTTGTCCAAAGTGTTATGATTTTAGTAGTGTGATTTCAAAATGATAAACATCCCTAAATTTTTATGATTTCAAAGCATTATGGTTTCAAATTTATTATCTTATTTTGTTTTTTCCAAACTATCTTTTGGTTGTCCTTATTTCTCTTATCTTGTTACAGAATGGGAAGGCTATTTGCTTATACCAGTCTATTTAGAAATCTTTCTGTAATCTTTGATAATCTTTGTTACTCATTTGGATCTGAACACTATTTTTCCATTCATAGACCGTCGGTCAAGTGAAAAGGGAGATTCAGACTCTAGAGGATCTTTTTCGTGCTTATATTCTTGATTTGATCACCTCCATCTTGTTAAACTTACCTATAACAATAGTTATCAGGTGTAATTCCAATTTTTTTATCATCTTGTCTTAATTCTATTCATTTTATCTTTTTCTGTGCTTTCCCGTACCTCGTTCCTTTTCGGGGACGAAAAGTTTTGAGTGGGGGAGAGTGTAACAACCCTGTATTTTACAATTATTTTTAAATTGATTTCCAGATTTAAAAGCTTTATTTATGAAAAGAATAAATTTTGTTATTGTAAATATAAAAACTTTGATTTTGTATGTGGATTAGAATTCCAAATATGACTAAATTTAATATTTCCAGAAAATGTGAATTTTGGCTAAAATAGTCAAACTTTGACTTTTAAACTTAAAATTTTAAAAGTTTGAAATTATAAATTTTATCTTTTATTATAAAAATAGATGAAATAACTTGAACACTACTTTTCGTTTCATTGAAAACGGAGTTAAAATGTAAAATTTATGTACATTTCAATTTTTAGTATAATTTGTTTTATTATGCAATTTTGCCTATTTTAAATTTTATAAATCATATTTTCTTTCTTATATTTTATTTTAATATCTGTCAATATGTTTATTTATGTATATTTCCATCTCTAAATATTTTAAAAATGATAATAGAATTTTTCCAAAATTTACTATGATGATTTCCTATTTTTAAAGGCTGTTTTCCTATTTTCTGCTATTTTCTTCATTAGAAATTATATGTAAATTAAATTTTAAATGTTTATTTTGTGAATATATTTTTATTTCATGTTATTATTTATGTTTAAAAATATATTACAAGCTCATATGAATTTTCTAAAAATTTATTCTATTCAATTCCAAATTTTCTAGACTAGTTTACTATCTTAGCTATTTTCTTAATTTAACTTTATATAATTGATAAATATTTATATAAATTATTATATTTTGATAAAATTTCGAAATTTTATCTGGATTTTTTTTTTCAGAAATATAAAGTTATAAAAAACGAATTAAAGATATATGAAGAGTTTGATACCTTTTGTGTGCTTAGCCCTTTTGAATTCTACCGTTTCTTTTCAATCAATACATCTTTTATTTTATTTTTGCCGTTCTTTTCCTCATTCATTTTCAGCCGACTCCCTCATCTTATTCATGAATTTTCAAAGCTCCAAAACCCTAAAAAAAATATGGCCTCCATCTTGCAAAAAAATTTGGTAATCTCCCTCTTTTCTTTCTACTTTTTTCTTACTTTTCTATGCAATTTTGCCTTGATCTCTTCACATGTTTGCTTGGCCTAACCTCTACCACCTTCATCCCCATCATCACCTCCTCCATCTACTACAGCAAACACTCCCTTCCCTCTGACCAAGACATGCCATGACCTTCCACTTGAAGCCATCACCACAAAACTCCACAAAACATTGCCTAGACCACACATATCATCACCTACCCTCCATATCTTGCTTTGGCCACCCCCTTAGCCACCACCACCACTTGCTACATGACCTTTGGCTGCTGCTACTCATCACCCAAACCTCTGTCTAGACCTGTACCAGATGATGGCCGAGCCATTTGACCCATAGACCGAGCCAAAAGTTGAACCAAACTCCACTATGTTGCCTAGTCTCTTGATATTCTTGTGTTGTAACTTCCTCCACATGTTCTAGCCTTTATGCCATGCATTCCTATGATCAAACCTGAGCCAAAGTCAAGTCAAACTTGACCTAAATAAACCCCTAGGCCATGCAAAGCATTGTAGAAAACAAGGCAAAAGATTTGACATTCAAATCTCTTTTCATTTCAAAGTTATTTCATTTTAAAGTCGTATTGAATTTTGTTGTTTTGATTGTTTGTTTTGGGTTGTGCACAAGAGTTGTAGCTTGGATTCGCTCTCCACTCAAGTCCGTAGTCTTGTCATCGTGCTTTTGTTTCCATTGTGTCATTGGTTTTGATATCTCCAGCACAAACAGGTGAGTTATTCTCACCAGACAATATGTATCTATATAACTGATAAACCGACACCATTTGAATTTGTAATGTATATCATCATGTTATATATGTTTATATTATTATCATATGATGTTCACACCTGTTATTACACTTATTATATCATATGTTACTGTTATTTCATGCTATTCTGTTATTTATATATGTTTATCACACTGCAAGTTCCCTGTAGAGTAGAATCACTATGGGTTGAAATGATACATACCCGAACGGACTTTAGAATAGAGAAAAATCGTTATGGGCTGAAATGATAAGCCTGAATGGTTTTTATTTATTTTATTTAACTTGGGATTTCGGGTTTGAAATGATAGAACCTGGATTTTTCTTTTTAAACTGCAGATTGAAATGATACATATCCGTATCACTTGACCTACGCTAGAAAACTATATACAGGCCCGTGGTTATTTTATAAAGTGTTTTTGGATAATTTTAAGTATTTTAAAAATATAAATTTAGGAAATTTGATTTAAACTGATTTTGAAATATTTTGAATTAAAGAAATTATGATTTTTCTATGTGTTAAAAATGTAATTAATGAATGGTTTAACTGGATTTTTGAAATATAAATTAAAATTAAAATTAAAATTTGGAATTTTGGTTAAAAATGATATTTAAGTTATATAAATAAAATGGAGATTAAATTTTATTTGGAAATGGTAAATATGATAATTTGATTAAATTTGAATTTAAGTGATTTATTAAAGTATTATTGAGTTTTCTATGAATTTAAGTGGTTAAATAAATGAATGTTTAAAAGTAATCTTTTAAAATAAAATTTGACTTGGAAATGTGAAATTTGGTTTTAATTAAAGGTTTGAGTTAATTAAATGGAACTGGAAATTTAGTTAAATTTGTGAAATGGTAATTAAGCTCTAAATTTGATTTGACAGCATTTTGAAATGTATGTAAAAGATATTATAGCATTTTGTAATCGTTGTAGTTGTTTAAATGAACTAAAGAGTTAATTTGGAATAAAGGCTATTATAGAACTTTGTAAGTGCTGTAGTGGTTAAACTTAACATTTAAGTTTATTTTAATTTTAATGGAAATATATTACAGCATTTAAGTGCTGTCGTTTTGTTAAATGAACTATTTTAAACTATAACTTTACGTAGCATTTTGTAAGTGCTACGGAAACTATATTTTGTTGTTTAATAAAATTTTAATGAAAAATAATCTTTGAAAAATGATATAATTTTGGAAATTAAATGTTAAAAATGCTAAAGATAATGAAGAGACATTTAAATGGTTTTAAATGGAAGAATTTGATTTTTATGTGAGTTTAAAATGGTATTTAAATTTAATAAAAAGAATGGATTCAAATGGTATTTAAATGAAATATAAATGAATGATGTTTTGAATAATATTTTGATATTTTGAAATGTATACAAATGATTTTGAATTTATGAAATGTGGGATATTTCAGCTTTGAAATATACTAAGGATTGAATATTGTATTTTGTGAATTAAACCTATATTTGAAATTTATAAGATTTGAAATGGTTTGTTAGTAAACTGAATGTGAGTTGAAAATGATGGTTTAAATTAAATTAAAATTAAAATTTGGAATTTGGGTTTAATTTAATAAATTTGTAAATATGTAGAATTAAAAGATGATTTCAAATATATGTTTTCAAAAATGTTGTGATTTTCAAAGTATAATGATTTCAAATGTTTCAGTTTCAAAAGAATTATAACTTTGAAAGTATAGACTATTTGAAAGGTGAATATATGTTTGAAATGGAAATGATATTGTTTGGAAATGGATATAGTTTTGAAATAAAAATGATTTTTGTTTCGAAGTATAACTATCATAGATACGATATTTTGATATTGAGATGATTTGAAATTGAAGTTTTGGAAGATATGATATTTTGATATATTGAAATGATTTGAAAAGAAGTTTGAAAGGATACGATATTTTGGAATATTGAAATGATTTGGAAATGATAAATCTTTATTTTGATAAAGACATGATTTTGAAATGATATTTTATTTAAAGTATAAAGTATTATTTTTAAAGTTATAACCATGGGTTATAATAACGATTGGTTGGCAAAGAGACCGGGATCGGATATCTGGCATACTCTTTGTCGATACCGAAAACCACTTTGACAACCGTGTACGCGGTGGAGTTTCCAGAATGAAGTAGGATGGTGGCGACGATCCTAAGGTATATACGTGGACCCAACTCCCGTGAGTTGGCATAAGGTGGCTAAAACATGAGCGATTGACGGACCAATGAGGTAGCACCTCTGATCGGACACACTTCTTCGATACCATTCTATTACTTGTGATTGATTTGGTGGCCACCCTTGATTTGGGAGTGTTGTTCGAGGTGGGCGGTAGTGGCTGCTATGCGTCACCACTAGTCCGGATGCGAAATTGGTATATCTACCCTGACATTGCCTAGTTGTGCCGTGTCACCTACCATATCGAGCTTTACTACGATTATGATTTTAAGATCCGACCGCGTTAAGGTTCTCCATCCCCTTAACGCTATTTTCTATATGATTATACTTTACTTATTAGACATTATTATAATAGCGAATATTACTACATAGTAGTTATTTTAACGGATCCTTAGAGGATGGGCGGTCCCAAGCATCTTCTAAGTTACTTGTACCTTTATTACAGTTCACTTGAGTTGGTTTACTTTATATAAGTATATATTGTCCTGACTTGAGTGTTTTGTGTTTTGCTTTACGCTCGGATCAGCCTGAGTATTCACAGATTTGGATTTCCATCTTCTGGAGATTTGAATCGCTGGAGATTATCTGCTAGTCTGTTATATCAACTTCGGTTCCGTTGTTCTATTCAGCCTGTATTTGGTTATTGTATTGAGACTTCTGCTGTACTTTATTTCTTATGTTGTATCTTATGTAACTCTGATATATTTACATAGTAGCTTCATGAACTACTATTTATTTTACTTCCGCTGCATTATTTTACTCTGTGTCTGTGATCTGTGATTATATTTATTTACTGCATATTCTGAGATTTGCCAAATTTTATTTACAACGCGGTATTTTGAGCAATTCAACTCCGGCATGAGTGTCTACCTATACACTTATAATGGATGCGAATGGTTGAAAAAACCGGGTCGTTACACAAGTTATGGGAAAAATAGTGGATTCTATTTTTAAAATGTGAGAATGGTTTGGTAATTGAATGAAATCGATGTGTTATGAAACGAGAGGGATTTATAAATTGAAATTGGTTATTGGAATTTTAAAAATATTTTTTATCAAGAAGTTAAGTTTTGTTTTAAATGAAAAACTTTATTTATTATACTATGTAATTTAAAGCTGTTTTAGTATTGAAATACTTCAAAAAATTGGTTTTTCAAATATCTAATAATTAATCGAAATAAATTCTAATTTTTTTATAATCAGTTTTGTAAATCAATTAGTTTTATTTAAAAATGAATTGGAAATGAGTTATAGATGTTTATTTAAAATGTTTCAATATTTTAAATAATTACTTAAACATGTTTTAAAAATAAGTTATTATTCTATAAAAATACTTATCATATATATAGAGTTTGAAATGATTTTAATTCATATATAAATCTTCTCGAGATTTGTAAACGGGGTTTATTTAACGAATATGATTTTTATAAGAGAAATCTTGTAATGGAATTCTAAAAACTTAAGGAAAATTTTCGAAATGTTGAAATACGAGGACTTCGAAAATGAATTAGAATTCATAAAAGAAGTTAGAAATGGGTAGTTGGAATTATAGACAACGGTAATCGATTTTGGAATTTTAAAAGGGAAATTAATTATTAAATTCCAGAAATTTATAGAATCCGTTATAAATGAGTTAAGGAATTTACAAATAAATTGTAAAGTATTTTAAGAAATTGGAAATAAATGAAATATTTCTAAGTTGGAAATAATATGATTTTTGGAAAATATACTTATAAATATTTCCTAAGTATTGGACTAGAAGGATTTTAAATATTTCAACCATGAGATTATTATTATAGAAATATTTTTCAAAGTGTTGAATTATAAAGGGAATTGGAAAAATATTTCTAAGTATTGATATGATTCGAAAATATCCTGTTATGGATATAAGTAATTGAAATTGTTTTCAGTTATTGAATATAATGGGAGTGATTTGAATATATATCTTGGTAAAGATATTTTGAAATAAATGTTTTGAAAGATTTATAAAATTAGGCCTAGTGACTGCTTATGTGTGAACTTTGATAGTTAAATAACCGACAATTAAATTTTTGCCAAATTCGTTGATTGTTTCAAAGCGGTCGGGATCATAATTAATTATCCGAAAACCACTTCGATCCGATTTGTGCGTTATGGACTGTGATATCGTGAAGCTAATGATGATGGTGATTTTGGAGATTTGGTTTGTTTAGACCAAGAATAACTTGTATGAATGGATGTTATCATTGCATCGTTGCTTGGAAGGTAGTGTTAGCATTCCAAGAATGAATTCTATTCTTAAGGTAATAAATACGTAGCTTCAAGCCTTATCAACTGGGAATGACTATAACAGTGGAGATGCAGTAGGGCTAAGTGGGTCGCACCCAAGTAGGGTATGTTATCACTTTTCTAGATACCCTTGGATATATTATAATTATGGATATGGTTATGCATGAAAAAGAGAGCGCTCGATAGGGTGGGAACACCCAGGGTGATAACTTATTCGGTATTATCCAGCAAGCGGTAGGCCGGTCCTGTGTTGGCAAGGATCAATAGGTTCGATCTCTGTACATTTTTCTAGAGGTATAATGTGGCGGGCGGTACACCAGTAGCCCTATCATTGTATGGAATCCAATATCCACTACGAGCCTGTACGGTTTTAGTTGTATACCAATATGCTGAAACGTGAGATGCAAGCATTTCAGCTATTTTATAGTTTATTTTCTATAGACACTATTGTAATATCATATTATTGTGATATAGAATGTTTTGGTTATCGTAAGGTAAAAAATCATCGTATTTATGTGTGGCGTGGTCTTACGAGATACTTTTGTTTTCAAAGGATTTTAATAACAGAAATAAATTCAATTTGAGTGTGTTTTCTCACGCTAGTTTTCCAGACCGACTCGGGTGTTATTTTATATAATGCTCGGGTCATACCGAGTATTACAGATTCAGGTTAGGATGCTATGGAGCATAGGAGACATGCTGGAGGATTCTCAGGCGTATTCCACGTATTTGATTATATTCCGCTGTGTATGTAGGTTGTATATTCAGCACTTGTGAGGACTAGTTATTTTAACTGTCCAGATTGATTTGTTAATTGTTACTCTGATGATGGTATGTATAATGACAGTTATAGTTCTTTTTTTATAAAGATATGTTGTTATCTATTATATATTATTCCGTTGCGATTGTGAGATTCTGTGTATTGTTGTTTATATTTTCTTCTATCCCTTTTCTTCTTCACCCTAGCAATCGGTATTTCTGGCACTTGAATATTCAGCATGCTATACAGTGAATGTATTGATGTCGATTTTCTAGGGTCGAAAATCCCGGGCCGCTACAATTTGGGTAATAATCCAAATTTATAACATTATTATACAACCTAATTTAGATCTGGAATAAATTTAATTCAAAGCAGTGTTCTAAATTCATACTTTTGGGACTAATTTCCAGATCTGGTTGTAAACAATTCAAAATAATTCATAAACAAGAAATTATAGGCGATATTTATTATTTCAGATTGTATTCAATTTTTTTCCTACGACTCATATACAACTATCAAATTAGGCATAAAACTCAAATAAACACCAGCGGATAATTTTCATATTATAACAATCTATAAAATTTTCCACTCACCTTTTAAAAGCGATTCGAATTTCCATATCTGAAGTAGAACATTTGACTGATCTTCAAATCCTTTTTAATCCAACAGATATATATATATATATAAGTGTATATACATACGCTAGAATTATAGATCTGAGAAGAGATTTGGGATGAGAAGAGAAAATAGATACAAATATATAAATATATAAATTACCTTAAATACGCATATGGTCGATTCTCCTCTTCTCTTTTTTGTTAGATTTCTACTCTTCTCCAATTTGTATGAATATAGACACAAATATCTTATCTTTATAATTTAGAAAGAAAGTGGAGAAGAAGAAATGGCAGAGTTTCTCTACTGCCTCCATAAAAATATGAGAAGAGAAGGGAGGGCTAGGCTTTAATTTATAGGCATTAGAAACAACCAGAACCGTTAGATTGAAATGTATTAAATCATAACGTTGTGGCCTAGGTTTATTGCACTCGTGGCTACCCAACCAATCGACTGCCTTGTACGCACCGGTCGGCCGCTACATGTCGATCTGTTATAATGAACGGTCAGCCTATGGGCCTAGGCGAATAATTAAACGCTAATTTTTTTTAATTATTTTCGTTCCGAGTTCGTTTTTTGTGTGTTACTTCTTCGTTTGGACTCCGATCGTGAAACTCCAAATACGAATGTTGCTCAGAATTTCGCCACGAACGCAATGGTGCATGTTTTGTCATCATATTCCATCGTTCGCACAAATTCTACTTTTTGGGCCTAATTTTTTAACTAACCAACTAATTAAATAACTAACGCCAAATTACGAAGTGTCACATTCTTCCCCTCTTAAAAAGAATTTCGTCCCCGAAATTTCACCAATGACTAAGTCATGATTTTTGCTTCGGATTATCCTAAACTACATAACCAATGAGTGTACAACAAATATTTCCAGCCAAATGAGCACAAGTGCATAGTGTATAACTGTATCACCACATATAAAATATGTATGCTGAATGATTCTAAATAGGATCCTCCTATATGAGTGCATTTCTTTTGAAAATATTTTTGGTAACATGATGCAAACAACCTATATATATATATATATATATACTGGCAGTTCTATATGTATGTAGCTTTTTGAAAAGTCATTTCAACCAAAACCCCATAATCCTACAAATAGAAGTATGAAGCAACCAATTTTGCACCCACTTCCTACCATCCAATAATCTAACGCATCGAAAATTCGCTTCCTTAACATTACTCCTTTGTTGGAAAATGGAATTTAGGCAAAGAATTTAACATTCTTACCACTTTATAATCCTTCTATTTCCGTAGTACAGTGGAAATTTTCTCGCTACCTAAGATATATTCCAAATTTTCCACGCACAAAACACATAAGCATGCTTATTTTCAAGCTCTAAATCGAATTAAGTCTAAAAATAGATTTGTGCGTGTCAATGACAAGATATGGAATAGAAATTCCAAGGCTATGATAGATTTTCCCTTGTTATCGCTTGCATTTATCACATCGTCGACCTAATGTACCTCTGAATTCGCAAATTATAACTCTATTTGCCTTCCCCACACCTAACATATGGCCTTCAAAATCAAAGATTTCACAAAACACTTTCTCACTTTTCAAATTTGTACATCATTTGGAAAATAGAATCCTAAAATATTTAGACGCATATATTGTATAAATATAAATATATAAAATAACTCATCCTTATATACATAACTCACACAACAGAAATAACCAAGTATTGATATACGTCTGAACTCCTCCAGCTCGTCTCCTGAGCTCCGTAGAATTCTAACACGAATATGCAATACTCGGCCTGACCGAGTATTATAATAAAATAACACCCGAGTCGGTCTAGAAAACCAGCGTGAGAAAACACACTCAATTTGAATTATTGGAGTTATCAAAATCCTTTGAAAAACAAAGGTATCTCGTAAGACCGCGTCACATATAAACATGGCGGGTTTGTAACAACCTGAAATTTAAGCTATAGTAATTAATTAACGAATTAATTAAATGATAAAATAACTTTGTGAAATTATCAGAATTGAGCCACAGGAGTTGCACCATTGTGTATGGTAATTTTCTGGTCAATATCCATATATCGAACGTCAAAATCCGAGCTAGTATGAAGGAGATATGAATTAAAGAAGAAATGAGAAGAAAAAAATTGTATGGGGCTCGGTCGACCCTCACAATGGCAAGGTCGACCCTTGCTAGTGAAGGCCGACAAGTAGGTCGACCCGCCTTAGTATTTTGGATGAGTAATTGTCTAGGTTAAATCGTGACGTGTTTTTCGATTTTTATGATCTCGTGTGTCCGTGCTTCCATCCGACGGTTCCCATCGAGCCTATGATGTGGTTGCACAATATTTAATCTCCAAATCCAATGGTTTGAGATCAACAAGTGACACTATAAATAAGACCCTAGGCCTAGCTATTTTCAAATTCAGATTTTCTCCATCTGGGTTCATTGCCTGAGGCTGGACCCTAAAAGGATTACTTTTCCGAGGAGAAGATCTTTTTAATTAAAATATTTTATACCCTTCAAGTGGATCCTGGAAGGCCAAAGGAAAGAGCTAAGGACCACAGGTGAGTGTTTAGTAATTATTTTAGATTTTTAAGTAATTTAAAATAATAGGGTTTCCAATAGTTGTAGTTTTTCTACAATTTTGGGGTAACCTTTATGCAAGTTTATTTACAGTTTTTGACTTGTTTCTCAGTCTATTTTCTTATAGCTATTCTATTTCAATTATTTCCAATTATTTACTGTTAATTATAGTTTTTCCAATTATTTACAATTATTTATGTTATTTACATTTATTTACTATTATTTACATTTTATTTACATCTATTCTACTATTGGGATTTCTTCTGTAAATGTAAGTTTCTTTTTAATTTCCTTTTTACGCGAATGGAATAAATAGAAGAATAATTCGTTAATATAGACTAAAATATAAGAACACTGAATTTACAGAAAATGGGATTTAAAATAAAAAGAACTGTAATAAAATGGACTTAGACTGAAATAGGAAAATGTAAGATATTTGCAAGCAAAGTTATAACATGTAATTAAAACTAAAAAGAGAAAATAGAAGAAATGGAAAAAGTAGCTTATTTTTATACTTAGACCTTGGGTTAAGTTAATAAGCAAATAAAGCAGAAATTGCAGAAGAGGCTTATTTTAATAAACTTAGATCTTGGATTAAGTCAATAAGCAAGATAGAGAAGATCGGTATTGTAGGCCCAACGGGGTAGTCCTTTACTTATATAGAAGACCTGTATTGCAGGCCTAACGGGGTAGTCCTTTACAGATATAGAAGATCGGTATTGTAGGACCAACGAAATCGTCCTTTACAGACATAAAGGCTTATTTTAAAAACTTACATTAAGTCAATAAGAGGTCAATAAATAGAAGTTCAAATCATGGGGATTTGAACAAGGGGCGCAACTAGATTTTGTTTGTTAGATAAGACCCGTACCAATGACATTCCCTTTTTAGTCAAACATAGGTGGCCTCACAATAGCACAGGTAAGGCAAGGGCACGCTTGTGCTAGAGCAGTGGTAAATAAGAGGTCAACAGGAGGGAGCAACAGATAGCGCGAACATAATGGTGGTCGAGCGTGTGGCCTCAGTGTTGATTGATAAGTCATTATTGAGTTCCAAGCGCTAAGTAGGTTTCTTCTACGTAGGGACCAACAGGGTCTAGTCCGAAGTAGGCATAGGTGTCTTTTGCGTAGAGACTAACACGAGGGGTCTAGTCCGCATCCATTGCGTAGGGACTAGGTCTGGTCCGCAGTAGGAACAACAGAGATAGAAGGCCGATCAAAGGGTAGAATTAGGACTTCGGCCTAATTAAAGTAGGATTAGGGTTTCAGCCTAATCAAAGAAGTTACCTAAGAAAGGTGTAAACAATCTAATCGAACTATCTAAGCAAAGCAAACAGTTAAACCATATTTTATCCCCGCTGTATCTTTCCTTTATTTCCTTTTATAATAAAACTGTTGCAAAGTCTATTACCTTTATCTTGCTTAAGAATACTAGTCATTACTTTCATTCACTAGACTTTTAGTCTGACCCACTCCTCTATTTCCCTTTTTTCCCCCATAGGCCACCGGAGACAGGGATAGGAGATTTCATGGTTTCTTGGAGGTTCGGCCGCAGAGACTTTCTTCATGTATTCTACTTCTTCTTTTTAGTTTTATTTCATTTGATGTACTGGTACTTTTCTTTCAGAGGGACGGTTATTTTATATACTCTGATATTATGACTGAGATAATGTTTTCACTAGACATGGATATATGGTATTTTGAGACATATTTTGTTTTATGAAGTATTTATGGAGTTTGATTTTAAATAAGTTATTGTTTTAATTGTTTTTGTTGGTTTATCTATTTTTTCTTATGAATCTTAGTCTCTGTAAGTTTTTAGCTATACGTACAACGCACCACATCTTTTAGTGCGCCTTTTTGGGTATACTAAGGGGTGTGGGCTGTTACAGGATTTTTCCCTTACAATAACCAAAACGTTTTATAGAAAGTCCTATATTATAATAATGTCTAAGTACAAATACTTATCCAAATAGCCGAAATTGTTATATTAATTAAATTCCAGCATACTAGGGTCTACAAACAAAACCATAAAGGCTCATATTGGAGGATGAATTCCACAATGACTGGGCTACTGAGATACTGCCCGTCACAATACACTTCTAGAAAATGTATCGAGGACCTCGCCGGGATCCCCTACAACACAAGACCGGCCCTATCCCTAACCAGGATAGAACCGAATATGTTTTCACCCCGAGTGTTCCTACCCTTAAAAATCGAGCGCTCCTTTTTTCATGCACAACCATAACCATAACTTATATATATTTCCAAGGGAATCTAGAAAAGTGATAACATACCCTAATTGGGTGCGACCTACTTAGCCTTGCTGCATCTTCCCTGTTTTGGTCATTCTCGGTTGATGAGGCTTGAGGCTAACGTTACCTTTCAAGAACAATTCCACTTAGAATGCTCATCGTCCTCCATTGACGATGTTCTAATAGCATTCGTCCGTACAAGTTGTCCTGGGTCCGGACAAATCGAATCACCATCCTCACTATCTTCACGATATCCATTCGTAACGTTCAAACTGGATCAAAGTGGTTTTTGGATAATTAAATCTGATCCCGGTCTCTTCGAAACGATTAATGAAATTGGCCAATATTGATTGTCGGTTATTTAACTATCAAATAACATCCATAGGCAGTCACTAGGTCATTATTTATAATTTTCCAAATTTATTTTCAAAATATCTTTATAAGATATATATTCAAATTTCTTCCAATATCTCAAAATTTGAAAACCAATTCAAATTCTAATACCCATAATAGGATATTCCCGAACCATCTCAATATCTTAGAAATATTTTCCTTTGATTCCATTTACAATTCAATACTTGAAAATATTCCTACAATAATAATAATCTCGTAGGAGAAATATTTCAAATCCTTCCAGTTTAATACTTAGGAAATAATTATAAGTATATTTTCCAAAAATCAAACTATCTCCAATACTTAGGAAATATTCCATTTATTTCACAATTCACAAATCCTTTACAAATTTCATTTGTAAATCCCCTGACTCATTTTTAACGAATTCTATAAGATCCGAAATTCGTTAATTAACTTCCTTTTAAATTTCCTAAGTCAATTTCACTCGCCTAAACCCCCAATTACCATTTCAAAAATCCTTCTATGAATTATAAATTCATTTTGAATTTCTATATTTAATCACCTTAGAAATTAACTTAAATTTCAGCATTTCACTATAACATTCCTTTTTCAAACCATTCTCCATCTACCAACTTAACTTACAAATATCGAGGTAATTATAAATCGCTTCAATCTTTTGCCTTCAAACTAAATATATATATATATATAATAAATATTTTAAAGGAAGATAATTAAATTTCAAAACATGGTTAAGTACTATTTAAAATATCAAAGCACCTTTAATAAGTATTGATAACTCATTTCCAATTCATTTTAAATAAAACCGATTCATTTACAAGCTTGTTAATAAAACTTAAATTTTCCTTTCACTAATATAAAATATTTGAATAACCCACTTTCTAAAATATTCCAATACTAACTAGTTTTAAAATTTCATAGTTTAATAAATAAAATTTCCTTTCTTTTTATAAAAAAACTTAACTTCTAAATAAAAATATATTTATAAAATTCCAATAACCAATTTCAATTTATTAAATTCCTCTTGATTCACAACACATCGATTTCCTTTCCAATCACCTTTCCAATTCACTTTCCAAAAATAACCTCTGCTATTTTTCCTTAAACCTATTTTCATATCTTGATATGAATTCACACTGTGAAATTTATATTTCCAATTTACCACTGATATCTTTTCCCCTATTTATAAACATCGTTTATAAATTTACAAACTCTCTTGGTTTTACTTGTTTATAAAAATCAAATCTTATTTATAAAATCCCATTCTATAAATCCATTTCCTTATAAATTTCAAATATTTTTCAAATTTATTTTCAATATCGATTTTTAACTTCTTTCTATATTCTTTCCTAAATATCATTTTAAAATCCAGTCATAAAAATCCCTTTATATAATTTATTTTAAAATCTCTATTTAAAATATTTTACAAATAGTTAAGTAAAATTCTAGAATCAATTTACTATTTTATCCAACTCAACTTCCTTTAAAATAATCCAAACTCCAATATAAATACTTCTATATCCAAATTCTCTTTTTAATTCCTTCGGATTCAAAAATAATATCTATGGTATTTAAAAATACCAAATTAAGGCCAGCGTTACTATAACATCCAATAATTCAAATGACCACAAAATCTATATAAGTTTATTCACATAAATCATATATCACTATATATGAAACTAAAATAATCATTTTTGAGGAATCCAGTTGGATCCCTCTAACTAGTTTCCCTGCATCTACAGATTTTAATACAACATAAAAATACCAATCCCACTTCGAGGGGGATATCCCAGTATATAGGATCATCCGCTATTATGCGTGGCACATAGGGTCTCATCCACTAAATATGCGGGAATATATCCAATTACCAAAATATATACTACTATATATATAATATATATCATTCAACATATAATAATTTATAAATTCACCCAAGCATCGCATAATTAATTTTAACTATTTAAAATTGAATTCGGCATTCCAAACGAGTGAGAATTTCTCACCTTTATTTTTAATTGCAATCCGTTCCAATTTTTGATTCCATTCGATTGAAACTCGTATAAGCAATTTCGAATCGTATAAATTAACGATTTCAATTTTTTATTATAATAAATTAACTAATTATTTAATTTAACTAATTACTTATTAACGATTTTTTTCATTATATCAATAAGTTTTAACATGATCAATGTGATGACCCTGAAATCGGCCTTCGAAAATCGGCACCCGTACTTCACTTGTACTCAAAATGCCGAAGATTCAAACGCCGAATCTGGTTCACCGGAGCTTATAACACAGTAAGTATAACAACACACCGGAAGAAAGAAATAGACGATATCATATACAACCCCAATGAATACAATATCCAGAATGATATACAACAATGATATCAATATGATACAACAATATCAGAGATAAATAATGATACAGCAGAAATAACAGAAGTGATAACTCCAAATAATCTGGAAAAGAGAATGACTCCAACAACTCCAACATCAGCTCGAACCACCATCACGTTGCACCAAGATAAGCAACGTCAGTCATCCGTGAACTTCGAACACTAAACTAGCTCCCGATAATCTACTAAACCTGACTATCTGAAAAACCCAACTCTAGACTGCCCGTGTGGAAAATTGTGAGCACCCAGAGTTTAGGGAAGGAACAATAAACTCCGAGTCAGTCGTGGGACTGGTGTGAGTAACAAAAACAGTTTATCTTTAAAACAAACACAAAAGAACTTTAAACATTGAAACCCGCAATGCTTTTGGAAAATGAAACTACCATAAGACCTCCCACCACACACACATAATAACCGCAGACTTGGAGGAGATTTCTTCTTATGATAGCCAAAAATGCTTACTACGCAAAACAAACTCTTTTGATATTATTATTAGTGCATAGTGAGAAAATTCTTTCGAAAATACCATATTAATCTTAGCCAGCATAGGTACCATTATATTATGCCTGCTATAGTTGCCGCTTGAGGAGACAGGTTATACAACTGCAATCGTAAAGGGCTCGTATTGTTTCTTTGGATTTCCAACAAATTGTCAGGCTAAGGAACTTCCTATGCCACGTAGGAACGCCTCTGGAGGGACGCCCCGAGAGACAACTGCTCTCTGCCAACACAAGGCCGGGTTACCTCTGTAACTAGGTAACTACTACATGAATATGCCACCTCCCGGTCCTTTGGGACCTTTATCCGAGGTACCTCGAAAACCAAAATCACATAGTAATAAATATAGTGTGTCCACATGAGTAAGTATCTGGGCTCCATACCATGATACCACCCTTTCCCAGAAGGAAATGACATACCCTAAAGGGCGCGACCCTCATAACCTTGCCGCATCTTTCCTGTTTCGACCATTTCCGGTTTGTGAGGTCCTGATGCAGTCTCGTCCATAAAGCTATGCTTTTTCAAAAAGCCATGCTTTGATCACAAATGATCAATAAATGATCAACACACAGCAGCACTCAGCATCACATTACCAAATTGGGAATATATCGCTGATAACCTTCTACTACATAACCTCTGAGCTCGTACGTCTCAGAGAAGGGTGTTAAGCTAAGAGAATAAATTCTCCGCCACCAACAGAAATGTATTTGAAAGAAATCTGCTTTATATCTCAAAGTGTAGTGTCGGACATACAACCATACAAGTCTGTTCCGGGTTCGAACAGAATCGAAGGCACTTCCGAAGAAGCCCTTGCAATCCAGGTATTCACAATCCCGATCGGATTTCCCATCACTTAGGGAATCTCTATACCGGCACGACTCAGTGCAGAGACAATCGATAGGTTATCCTATCATTCTCACAAATACCCGGTCTTTACCACCGGTCTTCAAATGCAATTCATATACGACGTACCATTATTCGGAATGGGTTATATGACACAAAGGTCCTCTCCCGGCTAAACCGAATAATGAGCGTAATATTTACAAAATATATGGATAATGGGATTCCAATTAAGTCACAATTTAAACCCAAACTTTCTTTTCAAATGGTTTAACAAATTACCATTTTCAAATCTTTAAACAAAAAGATTCATTTTAACAACCTTCAACAGTTTAAACAATTTCCACACTTTAATCTTTTAAACAAAAGATTCATTCACAGATTTCCTAAATTAATTTCCATTTCAATTGGATTAACTCATTAAATCTTTAAAACAAAGATTTAACTTATAACTTTCAAAAACATTTCCAAAGATTTATACGTAACTTGGAAAACCACTTTCAATTCAAACTTGAAATTCCTTTAATTCAAATTGGAAATCCATTTCTTATATAAGAGCTTTTATCAGTTGAAAACAATTAGTTTTCCAAATCATTGAATTCAATTTCAAATATTGAATTCAAATCTAAATCAAATTATTAAAATATCAAGTTTTATTAAGTTATTTAAAATAACTTTTACATTTGAAACTCATTTGCAAAGCTCTCAATTCCAATTTCCAAAACTATGTGGATTCAAGAATTCAATCTTTAAAATTGTCAAAAATCTGTGACTTAACTGATTTCCATGTGAAATCCATATTTGTGCGTGTATGGTGTAGTCCAGAGGTTTCACACAGTAGTGCAACATCATTCAATCATCACAAATCAGAATACAGAAATATAATTGATAAGCGGTATAAATTATAACGCTTATCTTTTATTCACAGATCACAGATCACAAATATATAAGTTACAGATAATAATTTACATTCATCCCAGATAAATGAACTACAGTAAAGATCACACATAAATCAGAATATATATCACACAGCATCACAGATCAGAATATCAAACAATTCAATCATTCGGTCAAGACCAAACATTCACAAGTAAATTTATTAATCAACTGATTAATTTAAATCGAATGTATCAATTATTAATCCGGGTTAATTATCATAATTTAATTACAAATTATTTGAAATAAATCTTTCTTTCAAATTTATTAGTTAACTCTTAATTATTAACTAATCATTCTTAATTAATGAATCAATTAATCTTTAATTATTAAATTAATCTTAATTAATTACCATTATTAATTAATCCTTTAATTATTAACAAATAATTTATTCAAATTTCAAATCATCCTTTAATTAATTACATTCAGTAATTATCTATTCATTACTTCTCTAAGTAATTTTTTTTCCCAATTATCAACTGATTATTCTGAATTAATTAACTTATGAAACTTTAACTTGAACTAATTCAATTAGCTCAATTAATTATATTGAATAATTAATTTCATAATTACTGTAATTAAGTAAATGTACTTAATAGTTCCAAAATTGATTATTATTAAATTAATCAATCTAATTTATTGTTAAAATTCTTCACATTAATTAATTGTTCAAATAATCTCAGTTAATGATTTCATTAACTATTAATTTCTTTAATTACTTTTTTTAAGAAAATTTCTTATATTAACCATTGTAATTATAAATTGATTCACTATTAAACTCATTCGTTAATGAATTGGAAATCATAAATCTTCATTTTTCTAAAGTAACACATTCATATTTATGATTTAGTGGTTATTTACAATATATTGAAAACATTATTTCAAATTTCTTTTAAAATTCCAATTCAAAATTGAAATAGATCTTGTTTATCTTCAAATAGGTTTAAAACAAAATCAAGTTATAAAACTTAATTAAATCTCAAAAAATTTAAAATGTGATTTAATATTAGTTCCAGGTTTAAATTTTAACTTGTTTAAATTTTTCCCATTTACAAATTTCAGATTTACTTTAAATTCAAATTCCTTCAACATTTAGTTGTTTTTGAGCTATTTAACAAATTTGAATTTTTCTACTTATTTATCTTCAAACTAAATTCCAATTCAAACTTGAATTATATTTATACTTTGATCTACCACTCTGTTTTAAAAACTCTTAGTTTAAAATTTAAATTTAGTTTAAAAACCCAAAACAGAAACAGTTTCAGGTAGAAGCCTGAAATAAAAATTTGACTCGAGCCTCCACTTCTTTACTTTGAGTAAGCTACTCGATTTACCCGAGTACGACACTAGAAACATCTCGTTCTTCCCAGGCAAAGCAATCCCCAGACACCATGTATTCGGGCACGTGCATATCGCCTTTGGCGACCTTCCGGCATCACCATGTTGTCGAACACGTCGACAATCACCTCCAGACCATGCTCCTACCACACGAACCACGTCATCGTCTCGAGATCGTAATCGAGTTTGAAATAGCAACCTGGAACAACCCAGACAATCATGGCCTCCACTTATCAACGCTTCGCTTTCACGAATCCGACCACTAGAACACTCGAACTTCCGGCAATGACTTCGTCAACTCGACAACCACCATTACCCGAAAACTCGAGCAACTCGATGCTCGAACGAAGACAAACGAATCGAAAAAACCACCTCCTCTAGATCTAGGTTTACAAACTATAATCCAACGCTGCTGTCGCCACCGACACTTTCGCCACCTCTGACCATTTTTCCAGGCATCCCTGTAGCCTCCTCCATCTCCACAACCAACCCCGACATCCACGAATCAATCGATCATCGGAAATTGATCGAAATCCAATTTTCGAACAAGAGCAAACTGCTCTTAAACCACACAGTTAAAAAGCATCAAACAAAGCTTAAAAATCCTATTCTTTAATGAGGATTCGAGTTGTGTAACTGAATCAATATTTCGTGAGGTTTGAATTTTCCCAACTTTAAAGATTTCACTGTAAAAATTCGATTTTTCCTTCTCTATGCATTGATACTTCATGAAACCAATTTTAGATTGTAACTCATACGGAAACACAATTATTTTGTTTTAAAATCAAAGTCTAATATGGAATATAAAACAAGAAGTTAAATTTTCTTGTTGGGTTGTACTTTGTAAAATAACAGAGAAGAACATTCACTGATGCAAGCATATGTACACAAAGCCATTGCAACATATATTCAAGTAAAAATTATCTGTCACCCACCTTGAACATTTTTAGATTCTAGAAGTTTTGAAGTTGTAGACTTCTAAGTTGAAAAGTTGAAATCTTGTTTGAGTTTGCAAAGTTGAAAACTGGTTTTGAAGTTGATACTGGAACTCTTCTTCTTCTTGATCTCAGGCTAATATAATTTGTTTTGAGGTTTATGTTGAATGATTGTTTAAGTTAAAAATGATTTTTTTTTACTTCATTTTATAATGGTGACTGAAGACTGGAACGAGAAGTGATATTGTAAGGGTGATAAATATTGTTTTTCAGCTGGAAGGAAGTGTTACAGATTATAACAATTTGTACAAAGTGATGATCTATATTGTACAAGTGATACAATATTTTGTACAAAGAAAATATGATATTTTCTTGGTTTAGAGGCTGATGTATACTTGCATTTATTGCCTTGTACCATATTTTTTTTTCCTTCTTTAGTTCGGTTGTACAAAATATGGATGAGATAGTGGTGTCTTCTTTGGTAAGTTTTGTTATATATGTATTCTTGTTTTCTTATTTGAATTTCTTTTTCTTTTACTTAAATGTATTTGTTTTGTCTTTAACTCATCTTTATAATTTCATATGCATTTGGTTTTTATTTTATCTTTTTCTATTATTATTTTTGAATGCATTTCTATATTTTAATATGTTGTTAAAATTTATTTAAATGTATTTACTATATATAATTTTCTATAATTTATTTCTAAATTTAATACTAATTATTTTTATATTCATTTTGAAATATAGTTGAACTTCTAGATTTAGTTTATGCTATTAAATTTTATCCAACGTATTTATTTTATACTTTTATATCTTATATAATTTTTTTATTTTTTTTTTTAAACCATTTATTTACGATTTAAATTCAAATCAAATATATATACATATATATAATTTTAAGTTTACTCATATATGCCCAAATACATATACATATACACATTCACATATGTAAACAATATTTTTAAATTTAAATGATTTATACAGAATATATTCGAATTCGGGGAAACTCGCAATCAATTAATTGATAAATTTAACAATTTTATTCAAAAATTAATTTAATTAAGAATTTAAATTCATATAAAATTCGGGGTCGTTACAATCAATGTTAATTAAAAATGCTTTTAAATTTTAAATTACCTTCAAATAAAACCTGAGTCCATCGTCCAGGCTACAAGCATTCCAGGACAGGAAACGTTCTTTGATCGTTCGAACGCTGCCACCCACCAGAATGCATCGCCTCCATCACATCTGCACATCAGCCACCATCACAAATTCAACCAAACAATTCACTTCAAAACGACGTAGAAGATAGCCAACTCCATCGCCAAAATCACCAAACCCAAGTCGCCGACCACCTGTCCAAGCTTGCCATGACACTGGCCCAACCCAGTGGAGCTTCCCCCATATGCGACCCATCCTCATTCGCCATCGACCATCACATGTTCGCGCACAGCCGCGCCTTCAGCCAGTGCCACGAACGTCGTCACCCCTCCAGCGCGCGCCTATGTGCGATGAACACTCACTTCGAATGGCAGCACCACACGGCCGATTCCACTCACTCATCGCATTGTGTGCTCTAGCCAACGCGATTTTTATCGCGTAGATCTCTTCTTTTATTTTTATTTTTTAATAAAAAGTTTCGAACTAATTGAGGAAAAGAATTCATGATTTTCGAACTAAACATAAGAGAACAGGGACGCGCGATTTAAAAGGGTGAAAGGGGGTTTTCTTTGTACATGATAGGTGGCGTGTTTGAAAAGGTATAGTGACTGAGTGAAAGAAAAGACAGCCCAGTCCAATCAAAGAAAATAATTTTTTTTTTCAAAATCTCTCGATTTAAGTAACTCAAAATTTCGAACCCCTTTCGTGGCGTGCTGCTAGGAGTTTAAAATGTTATACCTATATTCCGAACGCAATGGAACAAGTTTCGAGTCCTAATTCGATCGTATGGAAAAGATAGCTTTTTGGACCCAATTATTATATTAAATTTCGATATTAATTTTGATGCGTTTCTATCCCGTACGATCAAACGATAACTCCAAACACTTCGAAATTTGAAATCCGATAATAATACACTGTTACAGATCTAATGGAACTCGTTTCGTCGAATTCCAAGACTGTGCCTCGGATTACTATTTTATCGTGTCGATTAAATCCACGATTTCAAAATTTATGAAACCGCTTAAAATTTTAGTTTTAAAGTCTTGCTAACTAAATTATAATCCCAAATATAATATTTAAAACCATTTAAATATTGCAAATTAAACATCGAAAAATACGGGTCATTACATTATCAAACTACATCCATAGCGGCTATCGCTATGGATACCATAACTTCCAAACTTGACTAACATCTCAAATAGCCTTTTAAAACACTTACTTTTTAACTTTAACTTACTTTATGAACTTAATATAAATTTTTGGAAGCAAAACAAAAATTTAGAAACTTTAGAAAACTTTTTGTTTAAAGCAAAGTAAGTAATCAAATTTAAAAATTCGAAGGATCGTTATGTCGAACACAAACACCTTTCAAGTGCTAACCTTGCTCACTAACTTTTCCATTTACTAACTTTACCTATTATCTTTACATATCACTAACAATCACAAGATAAAGATAACAACTTTATAGCCAAAAACATCACTTAAACATTCGATTCACGAATCTACGCCAATACATAAACTAGCAACATATTACATCCAAACCATATGATAATTCAACCATCAAAACACTATATTCTACAACCAAATAGGCAAAATAATAAAGGTTGAATCTTTCCACCAAATGTTAGAAGTTTGCTCACCAAAATTTTGCAAAACTCTAATGAAAACTTGAAATACATAGAATTTGCAAAGCTTAGAAAACCATAAAAAGCAACTCGAAAATGGGTCATTTTCCCTGGACTTTTCGCCATGTTCCTCTTGTAGTTTTGGAAAGTGGTCAAAAGAAAAGTTGTTGGAAATTATTTTCTCTATCATTTCAAAAAAAGTATCACTCAATTTTGATTTTTCGGGGGGATATGGTCAAAAGAAGAAGTGGTATTTTCGAACTTGAAAATATGGGTCCGAAAATGGGTCTGAAAATTGGTCTGAAAGAAATGAGATTTGGATATAGCTAAGATAAAAGTTTGAAGAAATCATATAAATAAAAGTTGTAGACACTAAAATTATACATGATTTGTAAAAAAGAAAATCTGCATGTCGTTCGGAGATGAGGAAAATATGATAGGAGGAAGAGAAGGAAAATTTGAAGAATAAAAAATGTAAACTACTAAACTACCCTTGTACTTCTACCCTCCACATTGTTTTGCCATCTCAACACCCTCCACCATACATTCCAATTCAGCCTCCATATTGTCCCCACCTCATTATGTTAACGAAAACATATTTAAACATGTTTGTACTCGAGTCGCCAAAGTGTCAAATCATGTCACTTAAGCCATCTTTTTGTATATACATGTATATACTTAAGTATATATATACCTATGTGTATACCAATATATACTAACTAATTTACATTCTTAACCATTTAAATGTTGTTTCAAATATAAACAAGGCTCACAACATTTCAAACAATTTTTATACGATGAAATGTCGAAAATTCGGAAAACGATTTCTGGTCACATTTTCTGTTTTTCATCGAACTAAATATTTCTATAAACAAAATTTGCAAATGGTTTACCATCATTAGTTATTATTTAAAAGAGTTTTATTTTTAATATAAAACTTATTATTTGAATATTTAAAGTTAACTAAATATTCGCAGTTGAAAGTAGTGAAATTTTGGATCGTTACAGCAAACATGGCTCGTCCATGATTAGGTGGATGGGTATGGTGCACAGCCTAGATGGTTTGGAGGAGGCTTGGCTTGCTCTGCGAATGCTAGGTGAAGTAGAATGTTTAAACAAGGTTTTAAAATTTAAAAAGTGAGTGAAATTAAAAATTTTAACTTAGAACTTTCTTTGGAAGCCATTGAAGTGTTAATGAAGACATGAAGGAGGATTTAGAAAGCGAAAATGGAATGATAAATGGGAGAAAAATAATGGAAATTGGTTGTATATAAATTGCATTAATGAATTACAAATTATCCTTATAGTACATAACCTCCACTACATTTATGCCACCTCACTACCCATGTCCCCCCTCCATAACCCTTAGCCAATATGAATTAAATGCTCTTGTACTTGTATTCTCTTGTGTTTCATAAAGCATATTTTGTTTTTAAACATCTTTTTATTTTATATTTCATAAATTGTCACAACCGACTTTTTAATATATACTTCAGTATTATGCATATATATTCACATATACTAAAATCCTAACCTATTCATAAATGTGCACATTTACACTGAAGAGTTCACAGTGTTTCCAACGACTTTTATTCAACGAAAAGTTGAAAATTCGAAAAACAATTTCCTACCACATTTCGATTTTTCTTCTAACTAAATATTTATGTAAATAAATTTTGAAAACTATTTCACCATCTTTATTTATATTTAAAAGAGTTTTTCTTTTATTATAAAATCTATTATTTGAATATTTAAAATTAATTAAATATTCACAAATCAAAGCGGTGAAATTCTAGGTCATTACACTCTCCCTCTTAAAAGAATTTCGACACTGAAATTTTACCATAAACCTAACCCCAAAAAACAAACTAACTCTAGAATACCTAACACTATTAATCGGTCCATATGATGTACATAGATCATTTATATGTAACATCTGATTTTATCACTCACTCGAATACATAACTTTACTTCTGAACTAGTATTGCTCACCTGACTCTCCAGTGCGGACTCTGATCAGGCTCCTTAATTGAAAACCTCCATTCTCCTTACATAGCCATATATTATGATATAAAACCTTTGGTTCCATATTAAGAACCCTCACGAAGTGTTTGCCGTCAAAAATCGAGTGATAAATCGTTATTCCGAATGGTATAGGACAACTCAAGTCATGTACTCGAATCTTAGATCAAGAATTATACGAAAAAGAAAAATGATTTACGTACATCTTACATACCTCTCTAAAGGTTCTTATTTACCCAATTACTTTTAACCATCCCAAAAACAAAATTATGAAAACATTTCATAACAATTTCTACTTAGGTTCAAGCATTTTTTTTAAAATGATACAGCTTATTTATGAAACATTTCATAAAAACATTTTAACCTATTACTTGCATAATACTGTCTTACATCCAAGAGTATATACAAAACATTTGATATTTAATTTTATTCCCTATTAACTATTCAGAGGTAGATTCCAAAATAATTTGGGTTTTAAAACTGAGTTGATCAACACAACTTCTTTACCTATTTGGTCTGGCAAGTAGTTAATAAGAGTAGTATGTTGGTATCCAAACTCCGTCCTAGATTCTACTTTTTCTTAGGAACCTCTAAGGTAAAGATGTTTATTATCCGGTCCAATAACATCAAATAATATTTAACCTCCCTGATGTTAAAATGGTTTAATAAAACAAAGTTTATTAAACCTCCTTATTAAATTTAACCTAATTAAAACTTTATTTATCAACCCATTCTTTAATCAAAATACTCTTTATATTTTGAAAACTTATTATTTTTCCAGGAACGTAAGAGCACAATACCCAGGTTTTATTCATGAAATTTTTGAAATGATACTTTATTTTTAACCTGTTGAAGATCTATATATTGCCCGAGTAACTCCAAAATGAAATTGAGGAACTGGGTACTACCAAATAGTATCATATATTACCTACCTAAGAAGGGTAATACTCAAGAGAAGTGTTTACCATCCTAACACATTTCCTACCCATTTTTAGTCACTTTCGAGTCACTCAAACTACTTAATTATAAAATACGTTTTCTTTTTCAAATACCTCTTTGAAACTATATATATATATATATTCCAACTAAAAAAATTTTAACAAAATATTTACCATCCCCTTGCTTTTGATTCATTCGGATTCGAACTTGTTTCGATCGTACAATGATAAAGAGAATAAATTACTAAGTGCACCATCACATTCACCTAAGCAAACACTCGATTATCACTTAGAAGATTATTCAGATTATCATAAAACAAACCAAGACTCATTTCTCGAACTGCTCGAAGAAATTTCTTACTCCCAAATTCTTTTTCAAAATATTTATATCTTAAAGTATTTTCAAGTAAAACTATTACTATTTTTCACAAACCTTGAAAACCCTTTTTCAAAAGCACCAGGATTTAATTCCTAAAAAATTATTTTTATTTACAAAACACATTTTATAAAGCTTTATAAAATCAACTTCTTAATGTTTTTTTCAAAATATTCTAATTTTCTTTTAATAAACAACTTTTACTAAAAATCAAATTTTAACCCAACAGTTTCATTGAATGTCTTATATTCAAACTGTGAAACTTAACTCACAAGGCATTCAATTCAATGTTTCCCTAAAATTCTACTTACCCAAACCAAGATTTAAAAAGAAAGATTGTAGACGAGTCTACAATCCATAGCCAAAGCCCAAGACTCGATGAGCGTGAATAAGCAAACCCTAAATGATAATAATTAAATATTATCAACTCCTAACAACAATCGTAAATAACTATATATATATATATATTTAAAAATTATTCTTTTATATATAAAATATAGTCCTAGGTAAATTATTTCATTTACCCATTTTAAAACAATACTATGTTGGATGGCCTGGTTCAAGTGTTTGGAGATTCCTATAAATAACATTAGCTACTCATTTTGACCAAAATCCATAAACCACTCAACAGACCAATCAACATAATATAAAAAATATTTTTATACACCAACAAATACTCGCTGATATATATAATTCACTCAGACTCATTCTAGGTTCTCACTTACCCTATCTCAAAAGAGTTTACCCCTCCAAGACCTAGGTGTTCGCCCAATCTGAGCTCTAATACCAAGTATAACGATCTACTTTTCTTACCCCTAAGACGACACTTAATACATCCTTAATATTCGTGTGCCAATCATTTAAGTGTTCGAAAGACATGTCATTTAGAGTGAAGAAAGAAAAGACAGAACAAAATCTCACATTGTGTAACAACCCGCATATTTTACGATTCTTATATTTAAATGTTTAATTTAAATATAGCTTCGTTTGTCGGATTTAAGTCCGAAAGTGTCACTATTTCGAAATAGAACAGTCGAAATAGTGAAAAGTCTTTGTGGATCGAGATACGGAGGTGTCTATTAGGGAAAAACTGTCATAAAGGGATTCACACGTCTGAAATGAAGCATTCAGACGTCTGAAATTGTTCGAGTCAATCCAGAAAGGTAATGGGATAAAATTGCCATTTTCAGACGTTTGAAATGGATGATTCAGACGTCTGAATATTGTTCTGGACAACATCTATTTTTCCAAATTCAGACGTCTGAATCGTTCACTTCAGACGTCTGAATGAAGTTAGAAAACTCATATTTTTCTAGATTCAGACGTCTGGTTTGGAAATTTCAGACGTCTGAATCAAGAATGAAGTTGAGAATTAACAATTTGAACTTGAGACCACTTCCATTGAGTTCAAAATGGTGTTTGCGACTTTTTTGAGTATAAGCATCGATATGTTTGGAGTTGAGTGAATTTTTCTATTTTCACTTCGGGCTTTGGGTTTCACCCAACTCATCCTATAACCTAACTCAGCCCCCTCTCCTCTCCATTCAATCACTTCATTTCCTAAACACTCAAGCTTTTGCAAAAATGGGGGAAAGAATGGGAAATGGAAATTCCTAAGCCTTAGATTCATTTGCAAACTCAAATTCAAGTCCAAAATCCAAGAGAAGCTTAGGTAAGCATCCTCTTCCCCTTCTCTATCTCAATTCCTCTTCGATTTTTGAAATTTCCTAAACCCTAACTTAGGAAAATATTTGTTCTTGAGCTTAGATTGAAGCTCCTTCGGTTAATTGAAGAGTGATTGTTCTTGCCTTGCTCTATAGCTTCTCTCTTGAGTTTTTGGGTTAAAAGGTGAGTTTTTGAACTCACATCTACATCTATATCTTTGATAGTGTTAGGTAGCAATTCCTAACATATAATCCTTGTCCATTTGTTTTGAATTGAATTGGTTTAATGAATATTCCCATTTTTTGCGTTTGAAGTCAAAATCTTTGAAAAATCCTTATATGGTTGTTTGGGTATGTTGGTCGGAATGTATTGGTGAGTCTCTAAGGTTGGGTATTCATTTGGCGTAAACCCCTAGCTATCATCACTCATCCGATTGCTTCCGATATGATTTAGCCATTATTGGCCTAGGCAAAGTATTGCCTGAGCACCAGTTTCAGACGTCTAGAATATACAATTCAGACGTCTGAATCTACTTGTCTCAGCCCAATTTTCCTATTTTGCTTTGTTTCCAAATTTAATCGATTCGTGCCGATTACAATCGGTTGTTATCGCATTTTGACTATGATGATTTCTGTTTGATTTCGTACATGGGTTTTTATAAAATGATCTTTTTAAAATGGTATTAAAAGCTCGTTTCTGCAACTTATAATTTCTATATAAAACACACAATTTTGCACTTCAAGTGAAGAGGGAAGAGAATTAAATGATTAAATAAAACACGTGCTATGAACACGTGTGTTTATCTTTTCAGTTAATTCCTAATCTATTCGTTTGACCGTTTTGACCTTTGGGTCTGGTTTACCGATGAAATGAGGTGAACTTTGTACTGCTTTGAGTGTGAAATTGACTAACGGTTAGTAAACCGTTTAGTGTGAACGTGTGGTATGGGACTCACGTTAACATTTTTCGGGTTCCTTTCTAAGAGTTGTGACACATTCTGCCAGTTAGTGGTGTCCAGTACTGGGCCTCCGGACCTTCGCCACTATGGTTTGTTGCCTTCGGGGTTTGTTCCCTTCGGGCTTGAGCCTTCGGGGTTTGTTGCCTTCGGGGTTTGTTGCCTTTGGGGTTTGTTGCCTTCGGGCTTGAGCCTTCGGGGTTTGTTGCCTTCGGGGTTTGTTGCCTTCGGGGTTTGTTGCCTTCGGGCTTTAGCCTTCGGGGTTTGTTGCCTTTTGGCTTGAGCCTTCGGAGTTTGTAGCCTTCGGGCTTGAGCCTTCGGGCTTTGTTGCCTTCGGGTATGTTGCCTTCGGGTTTGTACCTTCGGGTTTGTGCCTTCAGGTTTGTTGCCATATAGTATGACTTTTGGAGTTGGTCATTCGTCGCCGCTCGAGTGATATTTGGGTTTTTTGCCTTCGGGTTTGTGGATCCTTGTTATACCGTACTGAGCTCGAGCATCTTTTGTTTCTTTGACAATTATATTTCCCTTGTGTATCGCCTTTCGGTGTAGGTTCTTTGAACCACGCGATATATAGCGATTACCCTGTGGAAACTTGTGTTACCTTTATTTGTATTTGTTATTTGCCTTTTTGGCTTGTTTTGGGATATTTATATCCTTTGTTTATTTGTGTTGCCGATGATATGAGGCTTGTTTTGATTCATCTTTTGTCAGATGATCTGGTTATCTCTTTTGGAGATATTTGTGGTACTTTATGACCATGTATGTTCATTATCATTTAGTTTATCTAACTGATTTTTTTAGCTAGACTGACCGTGTATTTTATACTCGGGTCAAACCGAGATGTTTCAGGTTAGGTAAATTGGACTTAGCCTATTTTGCTTCCGCATGGACTATTCCTCTAGCTCCTTTTTGTTATAGCTTTTTGTGTAGTCCTTTTTGACTGTAACTCTGATATGTATTCTTTTGACTCGTCTGTATATTGTGGTTTGCTTTACCACTTGACATGTCTCATTTTGTAAACTCTGTAATGTATCTGTATATGTGTAAATGTATGTGATGATCTACAGTTCTGTGATGTGTATTACATTTGAGTTGTTATATTTTATTCTGATAGACCCTTCAGCCACCTGTGGCTTTGTATTAAGTATTTATTGGAGATGTCGATCCACTTGAGTAAGAAGTGGCAATTGTCGGCGTATTCAATAGATAATTAAGACAAGGTTATGGATGGTCGCTCCTATCCAGCTCTATTCTCCGCATTAGCAAACGGTGTTACTTAGTAATACTCTTTGCTAATATGGGTCTCGGAGTGGGGCGTTACAGCTTGGTATCAGAGCCGAGTTCAGAACAAAATATGATAAACATAGAACAGAGACACATATTACGGTACATCAAAGGGTCGTACGAATGTTGCGGATCTTTGAATCATCGTGCGCGCCTTTATTCTTTCCATGCCTTTGGGGTAGATAGAATTTTGGGAGTACGTCTAGGAATGCATATTATTCCGTAGTATTCCATATTTTAATCAATGACATCTACCTTGTGAGTAATCTTTATCTTATCTTGACTTTCAGCCAATGGCCGGAAGAGGCAGAGGACGACGCTCGGATGCTGGGAAATCCAACAGCTCACATCCGGACGGCGTTTATATGTTTGCCGATCAGTTTTTGGAGTTATTTAGGAGCACTCAACCTCCAGCTCCTATTCGAGCATCTCCTCCGTGCAAGTCTGCCTTTGCATGCTTGTGTAGTGATTTTTCTCATCTTGGAGGAAAGCCATTCAAAGAATCTGAGTCCGTTCTTGAGGTCCAAGCTTGGATTCGCCAATGTGAGCGTATCTTCTCTCGCATGGATCTTTCTGACCACGATCGAGTTCTTGTAACTTCTAGCGTATTGCAAGAGCATGCCCTCGATTGGTACGAGCTTCTTGTAGCCGAACTTGATGAGTCTGTTCTTTCTTGGACTCGGTTTTGGGAACGATTCGAACTCAAATTCATTCCTGAATCTGAGAAAGTTTTCTTAGCCCGTCGCTTCCTTGAGTTGAAGCAAGGGAAGTCTTCTGTCTCTGAATATGTTGCATCATTCAAGGCCTTATCTAAGTATGGTCTTGAATTCATTAGCACCTCTTATAAGAAGAATCTAAAGTTTGTCTCTAGTCTTAAGAAATATCTTAAGAAGTCTTTAATGCTCCAGCTTAAGCTTTCTTTTGAGGAGTTGGTTGACTCGGCACTTCATCTCGAATCCATCGAGAAGGAGTGTGTTAGTGGTGATGATATTGAGGTTCGCAAGAACCCCAATAAGAAGAAGTTTCCATTTCATAAGCAGGAATTTTTCCATTCCAAGAAGAAAATGCCTGTTGAATCTGGTTCTAACTCTCAATCTGCTGGAACACCTTCCATTCGAAAGTGTTTCAATTGTGGTTCTCCTGATCATATGATTCGAGCTTGTCCTAAGCCTCTCTTTTGCCGTTATTGCAAGAAGGAAGGTCATCATGTTTCCTCCTGCCCTACTGTTCCTGCTAATGCCAAGTCTGGCAAGCTTTATGTTGCTAAGGCTTCTGGAGGTTCCTCTCAGCCCAGAGGTATTTCTCCTCCTATCCTTGATGACATTATTTTTTTTCGTGATCTTTCTATTTGGTTTCTTTTGATACGGGTGCGTCCCACTCTTTTATATCAAAAGAACTTGTTGAATCTTTTTCTTTAAATATTATGGGTTTGATGACTTCACTGAGAATTGCAAATCTGGTTGGTGGATCCACAACACTCAGTTTGCTTTGTAAAAATGTCGATATTATTTTTGTGATTATTCTTTTTGAGCCGATTTGCATGCTATGCGTTATTTAGGCTTCGAAATTGATTTTTGGGAAAGGATTGGCTTAATTATTATGAAGCCCATATCCTATGTCTGATGTGGACTATCTATCTTCGACATCTTTAATCGGTTAAGCAGATTTCTTTTATTCTTAATGATTTCGATTTCCAAATTCGGTGGCATCATTTGTTCTTTAAACCCACTTGATGAGGAAAGTGTTATTTATCTCATTCAAGTAGTTTGTGAATTTTCCGGTATTTTTGAGATTTGTCTTAGAATTATCACCTAAGCAATCTTTTGAGTGGTGCTAAGGCCTTTTTAGTTCGACCTTGCCACCGGTTTTATTCAGCTAAGAGTTGCAGAAGGTAGCATCCTCTTACCACATTCCGCACTCGTTGTGATTTTTGTGTTTGGTTCGTTATGTCATTTGGTATGACGAACCTTCTACCTTATTCGTCCATTTTGTGAATCGAGTATTCTACGAATATCTCGATTAGTTTATCCTTATATTTATTGATTATGGATGAAAACAACGATTTAAAATTTGCAAATCTTTTTAATAAGATATTTATAAGTATTATAGGATTTTTGTTCTTAAACGAGCAAAGAATATTTGTAAATTTTATAAGAGACATGGTTATCATATATAAGATAATTTTGTGTTGTTTTGCCCATTGAGTGCTTTAAGAATTCTGGTCGATGTGCTTGATCAACATTATCATAGGAATCTCCTAAACGCTATGATGAGACAGTCAAACATAGTAAATTCTTGTAAAAAGTTAATTTTTCTAAAAAGATGTGTATATATATAGTTAATTATAACTTCGAAAGTCTTAGCTTTCTGGAAAGAGAATCGATTAAAGGAACTCTTTTCCAATGCTTTTATTCTTGCAGTTCCTGAAGGGAACCAAGACTTTATTGTTTGTACCGATATTAGTCGTATTGGTTTTGGTGTCATTCTCTTGCAAAGGGAATGTGTTATCGCATTTGCTTCTTGACAATTAAAGCTTGTCAAGACTAGATATACCATTCATGATCTGGTGCTCGCGGCTATTGTTTTCGCTCTTAGATTTTGGCGTCATTATCTTTTGGGAGAGAAATTTGTTCTCTACTCCGATCATAAATCTTCGAAGTATTTGTTTTCTCAAAAGGAACTCAATTTGCGTCAACAACGTTGGCTCGAGTTCCTTGCATCTTATGATCTTGATATTTATTTTATACTTTTGGAAAGGGCAATCATGTTGTCGATGCCCTTAAGCCGGGAGCAGCAAACGGTTGTTTCCATAATGATATCGGAATGCAGTGATCTCGAGACTTTATCCACTTGTGAGATTCAAGGTCATGAATCCAATTCATGTTCATCTCTTGTTTTGTGTAGCCTATAGGCTCGTCCTTCTCTTTTGACTATAACTCTTTTGGTTGAACTCTATGTCCTGTTATATTGCATGGAGTTCCTACTTCTATTGTTAGCAATCATGATCCATTATTTTTCTAGTGGATTTTTGTAAGGTCTTCAAAAGCTTTGGGAACAAAGCTTAATTTTAACACCGCTTATCGTCCTCAATCCAATGGACAAATAAAGCGTGTGAATCAAACTCTTGAAGATCTCTTTCGTGCATGTGTTCTTGATGTTGGTGGAAGTTGGGAAGATCATATGTCTCTTGTTGAGTTTTCTTCCCATAGTAAGCTTCCAATCTTGTATTGCTATGGCACCTTTCGAGGTACTCTACGGAAGGCCATGCCGATTTTCTTTGGGTTGGCTTGAAGCCGGTGAGAAGCTGGTTTTAGGTCCAAATTTTATTGGTGTTCATTCATGTTTCACCTTTGATGGGTGATGTGCATTTCAGTTGATCGGGAAAATTAGCACCTCGATATGTTGGTCCATTTCCCATCACCGAACGCATTGCGTGGCTTATCACCTCTTTTAGTACCGGCTCAATTCTTTTGTTATTCTTGACGTTTTCCCCGTCTCTCAACTACAAAAATACCTTAGGGATTCCGATTCTGTTCTTGAGCCGGGTGTAATTGAAGAAATTGAAGTTTCACCAAATTTGACTTATGAGCAACATTCTATTCGTATCATTTGCTTCGGAGGTTGAACGCCTTCGAAATAAAGATGTTCTTCTTGTGAAAGTTCAATGGTCCTCAAATCCTAAGAATTGCTCTTGGGAATCTTTTGAGTGGTGCTAAGGCCTTTTTAGTTCGACTTTGCCACCGGTTTTATTCATCTAAGAGTTGCGGAAGGTAGCATCCTCTTACCGCATTCCGCACTAGTTGTGATTTTTGTGTTTGATTCGTTATGTCATTTGGTATGGCGAACCTTCTACCTTATTTCATCCATTTTGTGAATCGATGTATTCTACGAATATCTTGATTAGTTTATCTTGGTATTTATTGATTATGGATGAAAATAACAACGATTTAAAATTTGCAAATCTTTTTAATAAGATATTTATAAGTATGATTGGATTTTTGTTCTTAAACGAGCAAAGAATATTTGTAAATTTTATAAGAGACATGACTATCATATATAAGATAATTTTGTGTTGTTTTGCCCATTGAGTGCTTTAAGAATTCTGGTCGATGCGCTTGATCAACGTTATCGATAGGAATCTCTTAAACGCTATGATGAGACAGTCAAACATAGTAAAAAAAATTTCTTTCTCAAAAGATGAATATATATAAAGTTAATTATAATTTTGAAAGTCTTAGCTTTTCGGGAAAGAGAATCAAGTAAAGGAACTCTTTTCCAATGCTTTTATTCTTGCGGTTCTCGAAGGGAACCAAGACTTTATTGTTTGTACCAATACTAGTCGTATTGGTTTTGGTGTCATTCTCTTGCAAAGGGAATGTGTTATCACATGTTAACTCCTCTTTTAAAGCGACCTAGCGACCTAACTTCATAAGCAACCTAGCGACCTAATGGGCTTAGCGACCTAATAACTTAACGAGCTAATGGTTCTGAAGATCATAACGGGTTAACGACCTAACGACCTAAAGCTCCATCGACCTAACGACCTAGGGGATTCAGTGACCTAAAGGATTGAAAGGTCCAGTGACCTAACGGTTTAACACGCAAGCGACCTAGTGAGGAAGAAGTTCTACAGCGAGCTAACAAAGCAGCAGAGTTAGCGACCTAGCAACCTAAAGGTATAAGCGACCTAACAACCTGAAGACGGCAGCGACCTAGCAACCTAATGGACCCAACAACCTAAAAAGAGTTCAGAGGTCCTGCGACCTAGCGACCTAAAAGATTTTCCCTTAGGTCGCTCACGACCTAAATAAACCAAGACTTCTTATGCCGCTTCTCCCATAGGTCGCTCACGACCTATGACTTGCCCCCAATCTTGCATGGGTTCTCGACAGCAGATAAAAAGAACCTAAGCCAAGTTATCGCCCAGGGCATAAGGGGCATGATGACTTGACGGTTTGTTCAAGTGGCCAAATGCAAACCTGTTAAATCGTAGCGCATGCTCCCTAGGTCGCTCACAACCTACGACCTATCCAAGGTCGCTCACGACCTACGACCTAATTCCAGAATTCCCTATAAATACCCCACCTACTCCAACTTCAAAAGGGACTTTTGGATCATTTCTGGAGTGCATATACTCTGCCGTTTTCTCGATTCATCTGACACTTCAAACACCAAAGACGCTTCAATGAACTTCAAGAGGAGATCTAACACATCCGACATGGATTCATAGAGCTCTCTTATACCAAAGTTCTAGCTACTCGTCTAAAGGTGTTGTAATCAAAGTGTATTGTAAAGAGTTGTAACCGAATCATTAATAAAGAAGATAAAGTGGACGTAGGCTTAATTTCGAGCCGAACCACTATAAAACTGCTGTCTCTTTACTTTTCTGCTATTTTCTGCTTATTTCTAAGTCCCGTACCAACGGGTGGTGCTTTCACATTACTAATATTCACACCGGGGTGTTAGCGTCGATTTTTACGTTAACATCGCTTTTTCTTCTTGACAATTAAAGCTTGTCGAGACTAGATATGCCATTCATGATCTTGTGCTCGCGGCTATTGTTTTCGCGCTTAGATTTTGGCGTCATTATCTTTTGGGAGAGAAATTTTTTCTCTACTCCGATCATAAATCTTCGAAGTATTTGTTTTCTCAGAAAGGAACTCAATTTGCGTCAACAATGTTGGCTCGAGTTCCTTGCATCTTATAATCTTGATATTTATTTTTATACTTCCGGAAAGGGCAATCGTGTTGTCGATGCCCTTAAGCCGAGAGCAACAAGTGGTTGTTTCCATAATGATATTGGAATGGAGTGATCTCGAGACTTTATCCACTTGTGAGATTCGAGGTCGTGAATGCAATTCATGTTCATCTCTTGTTTTGTGTAGCCTTGAGGCTCGTCCTTCTCTTTTTGGCTATACCTCTTTTGGCCGAACTCTATGTCCTGTTATATAGCATGGAGTTCCTACTTCTTTTGTTAGCAATCATGATCCATTATTTTACTAGTGGATTTTGGTAAGGTCTTCAAAAGCTTTGGGAACAAAGCTTAATTTTAGCACCACTTATCGTCCTCAATCCGATGGACCAACCAAGTGTGTGAATCAAACTCTTGAAGATCTCTTTCTTGCATGTGTTCTTGATTTTGGTGGAAGTTGGGAAGATCATATGTCTCTTGTTGAGTTTTCTTCCTATAATAGCTTCCAATCTTGTATTGGTATGGCACCTTTCGAGGTACTCTATGGAAGGCCATGCCTATTTTCTTTGTGTTGGCTTGAAGCCGGTGAATAGCTGGTTTTAGGTCCAGATTTTATTGGTGTTCATTCATGTTCACCTTTGATGGGTGATGTGCGTTTCAGTTGATCAGGAAAATTAGCACCTCGATATGTGGGTCCATTTCCCATCACCAAACGCATTGTTTCCATGGCTTATCACCTCTTTTAGTACCGGCTCAATTATTTTGCTATTTTTGACATTTTCCACGTCTCTCAACTACGGAAATACCTTAGGGATTCCGATTCTGTTCTTGAGCCCGGTATTATTGAAGAAATTGAAGTTTCACCAAATATAACTTATGAGCAACATTCTATTCGTATCGTTGCTTCGGAGGTTGAACGCCTTCGAAATAAAGATGTTCTTATTGTGAAATTTCAATGGTCCTCAAATCCTATGAATTGCTCTTGGGAATCTAGAGAGTTCATCGAGCGAACACATCCGGACTTTCTCTCTCGTGCTCTTTAGGGGAACTTCTTATTTCTAATTTCTTCACTTTGTGTGGATATGCTTTTATGGTTGTTACTCTTTATTTTCTTCTTAATTATTACGAGGACGCAATTTCTTTAAGGAGGGGAGTTTGTAACAACCCGCATATTTTACGATTCATATATTTAAATGTTTAATTTAAATATAGCTTCGTTTGTCAGATTTAAGTCTGAAAGTGTCACTATTTCGAAATAAAACAGTCGAAATAGTGAAAATTCTTTGTGGATCGAGATACGGAGGTGTCTATTGGGGAAAACTATCATAAAGGGATTCACACGTATGAAATGAAGCATTCAGACGTCTGAAATTGTTCGAGTCAATCCAGAAAGGTAATGGGATAAAATTGCCATTTTCAGACATTTGAAATGGATGATTCAGACGTCTGAATATTGTTCTGGACAACATCTATTTTTCCAAATTTAGACGTCTGAATCGTTCACTTCAGACGTCTGAATGAAGTTAGAAAACTCATATTTTTCCAGATTCAGACGTCTGGTTTGGAAATTTCAGACGTCTGAATCAAGAATGAAGTTAAGAATTAACAATTTGAACTTGAGACCACTTCCATTGAGTTCAAAATGGTGTTTGCGACTTTTTTGAGTATAAGCATCGATATGTTTGGAGTTGAGTGAATTTTGCTATTTTCACTTAGGGCTTTGGGCTTGGGTTTAGGTTTCACCCAACTCATCCTATAACCTAACTCAGCCCCCTCTCCTCTCCATTCACTCACTTCATTTCCTAAACACTCAAGCTTTTGCAAAAATGGGTGAAAGAATGGGAAATGGAAATTCCTAAGCCCTAGATTCATTTTCAAACTCAAATTCAAGTCCAAAATCCAAGAGAAGCTTAGGTAAGCATCCTCTTCTCCTTCTCTATCTCAATTCTTCTTCGATTTCTGAAATTTCCTAAACCCTAACTTAGGAAAATATTTGTTCTTGAGCTTAGATTGAAGCTCCTTGGGTTAATTGAAGAGTGATTGTTAATGCTAAAAAGTGAACGCTAACACCCGGTGTGTGTAATAGAATCGTGAAAGCACCACCCGTGTGACGGGAACAGAAATCGAGCAGGAAAATAGCAGAAATACAGTAAAAGATAACAATTTATAGTGGTTCGGCTTGAGATTTAGCCTACATCCACTTTGAATCTCTTTATTATTGAATCTGGTTACAAATCGATACAAATCTCTTATGAAAAACAGTACAATTTGATCACAAAACACAATCTCGACTACTAGCTCAATCTTCGATGGCGAAACTCGATGAATCCGTGCTGGATGTAAGGAATTTCTCTCGAAGCTTGATGTAGCGTCTCGAATGTTTGTAGATCTTTGATTGCTGAATGAGTGGAGAGTTTGACAGAGTAACGGCGCTTTGGAAATGATTTGCCAAAAGTCCACTCCTTGTTGGAGATGGTGGTGTATTTATAGAGTTGAGTCTGGGCAGAAAATTTTCCGAAGTCCTAAGTCGTAGCCGACTTAGTATAAGTTGCGGCCGACTTATGATAGGTCGCAGCCGGCTCATAAGTTTCAACACTTCCTTAGTAGTTCACCTCCTCTTCTGGTTTTAAGCTTCAAGTCCTAAGTCGTCCCCTAGTCATTGTCTTGTAGCATAAACGTTGAGGCTTTGGATTTCGACTAAGTAGTTTTAAGTCGTGGCCGACTTATAGAAAGTCGTAGGTCGTAAGTCGGCGGCGAGATAGGGGTGTATGTTAGTTGCCTCTGAGTGTCTAGAAAAAGCGAGTCATAAGTCGGCAACGACTTAGCATGCGTCATAGGTCGGCAACGATTTAAGAGATGCATCTTGGGTTACATGATCTCTTCTGAACGAGTTAGTATAAGTCATACGCGACTTATAGAAAGCAGCAGGTCTTATGTTGTAAACCATTTCATTAAGTCGGAGACTTCCTTATCTCGTAGACTCTTAAGTCGGAGCATCTCTTAAGTCGGAGCATCTCTTAAGTCGGTGTCTACCTTAACTCGGAGAATTCCTTAAGTCGTAGACTTCTTTAAGTCGGCTCCTGCTAGGTCGGAGCTACCTTAGGTCGGCGCTTTTCTTAACTCGGAGCCCTTCTTAAGTCGGAGCTCTTCTTAAGTTGGTTCCTGTTAGGTTGGACTTGTTCTTAAGTCGGTGACGCCTTTAGCTTGTTAGGTCGTGAGACTTGTTTGTTGAAATGGGCGAAGGGCAGAAGAAGTTGGTTCGGAAGCAAACTTTTGTAATTGTTGATGGATTCTCCGCCTATAACGCTTTCTTGGGACGGCCTACTCTTGCTGCTTTCAGGGCTGTCCTCGCTCCTTGGTGCTTAACAATGAAATTTCCTACTGATAATGGGATTGCTGTTATTAAAGGAGATCAGAACGCAGGACGAGAATGTTATCTTGTAGAACTCCGAGAGGCCAGGAAAAGAGAAATGGGGAAAGATGCGGCAGCTCCGCTCCGCATCAAGGAACCAACCCTGTAGCAACTACGGAGTGGCCCCTGTACTGGAGAACACAGCAATGAAAGAAAAGAAATGGATCCCAGGAAAGCCAGTACAGGGGAGAATAGAGTGGTAACCGTGGAGGTAACGGTACCAATATCTGTTGACTCGAAAGACCCGAACAAAGTACTCAATGTGGGTTCACAGCTAAGCATAACAGTTCAAAACACGCTGATATCATTCTTAAAAGCCAATCTAGATGTGTTCGCTTGGTGTCACGCTGATATGTGTGGGATCTCCCCGGAAATTGCTGTACATACTCTGAACATAGATCCAAAATTCACGCCAGTGAAACAGAAGAGAAGAACTCAAGGCCCAGAAAGATCGACAGCACTAAAGGAAGAAGTCGATCGGCTCATGGAGAACGGCTTTATCAGAAACTCCACTTATCCAGATTGGGTTTCAAATCCAGTATTGGTCAAGAAGGCAAATGGAAAGTGGAGAGTATGCATATATTTCTCAGATCGAAACAAAGCATGCCCCAAAGATTGCTTCCCGCTGCCCAGAATTGATCAATTGGTGGATGGAACAGCTGGGCATGAGTTGTTATCGTTTATGGATGCTTACTCCGGATACAATCAGATTATGATGCATGAGTCGGATCAGGAAGACACAAGCTTTATTACAGATGTGGGTCTCTACTGCTACAAAGTTATGCCTTTCGGATTGAAAAATGCTGGGGCGACCTACCAAAGGCTCGTCAATGCAATGTTCAAGCCTCAGATTGGTAGAACCATGGAAGTTTTTGTCGACGATATGTTGGTAAAATCAAAGAAAGCTGTAGATCACATGGGACACTTGGAGGAAATGTTCGCAATTCTTCGAAAGTACGGAATGAAGCTCAATCCATTGGAATGTTCGTTCGGAGTAGAATCCTGGAAATTTTTGGGTTTCACTGTGAGCGCCAGGGGCATTGAAGCCAATCCTACTCAAATCACTGATCTAAGGAAGGTCAAAGCCCCTAAAACAAAGAAAGAAATGCAAAGTCTCAATGGAAAAGTCGCTACTTTGAGTCGCTTCATTTCCAAAGCCACAGACAAATGCATTCCCTTCTTTGACGCTCTAAAGAAAGGAAAGAAGAATTTTGAATAGACTCCCGAATGCCAGAATGCTTTCGATGAACTAATTCATCACATGGAAACACCTCCGGTTCTTTCCAAACCTACTGACGGTGAAGACCTTTTCATCTATTTAGCAATTTCATCTCACGCCCTCAGTGCAGCACTTGTACGGGAAGATATGAAAGTACAGCGTCCAGTCTATTACATCAGTAAACGGTTCACTGGGGCAGAGATGAATTATTCGAAGATAGAAAAGCTCGCCTATTGTTTGCTAATTGCTTCCAGGAAATTGAGACCATATTTTCAAGCTCATCCTATCAAAGTTCTTACTGATCAACCTCTAAAGCAAGTCCTGTTTCGCCCTGAAACTTCGGGTCGTCTTTTGAAATGGAACATTGAACTTAGCCAGTATGACATCACTTATCACCCCCGAAGAGCAATCAACGGACAAGCTTTAGCAGATTTCATCGCAGAATCTACTGACAAAGGCGATAGTGAAAATGAAACAACTGACGGCATTCCAATCCAGTGGAAGTTGTATGTTGACGGATCAAGAAATGATTACTGTTTTGGGGCAGGGGTTGTGCTTGAAACCCCCGAAGGACGATCATTGTGTTATGCATTGAGACTGGAATTTCCTTCAACAAACAATGAAGCGGAGTATGAAGCTCTTATTGTCGGTTTAAAAATCGCCAAGGAACTAAACATCAAAGTGTTACAGATTTTCAGCGATTCTCAGCTTATTGTTTGCCAGGTGAAGAAAGAATTTCAAGCCAAAGGAGGAAATTTGCCTGCATATTTGACAAAAACTTCCGAACTCCTCAATGATTTCGATCACTATTCAATAAGCCACATACCCCGAGAGGAAAATATGAAGGCAGATTCTTTAGCAAAGTACTCAAGTTCCGGAGAAGCTCAATTACTAGGATTAGTTCCTGTAGAAGTTCTGTCAGCTCCAAGCATTGATGAAATGGATGTTGATTGGATTATGACTACGTCTCAAGAGCATGAATCATGGATAATGACTCCAATCAAAGAATACCTACTCAGTGGTTCCCTGCCAGAAAGTTCTAAGGAACGTCGAAAATTATTGAGAAAAGCGTCAAGGTATATAATTCAAGATGGCCGATTATACAGACGGGGATTTTCAATGCCTCTGCTCCGATGTGTAACTAAGGAAGAAGCCAAGACAATTCTACCCGAGATACACGGAGGAGAATGTGGAGATCATTCAGCTGGTCAAACTTTAGCCAAGAAAGTTCTCCGATATGGGTATTTCTGGCCTGACATTAACCGAGATGCTGCTATTTACTCTAGAAAGTGCGACAAATGTCAAAGATTTGCAAAAATCCCAAAAGCACCTTCCACCGAACTCACACAGATGGTCAGCCCATGGCCATTCGCCATTTGGGGGATAGATCTAATCGGACCATTACCAGTTGCCAAATCAGGAATCAAATATGCTATTGTAGCCGTTGATTATTTCACCAAATGGGCTGAAGCTGAACCTTTGGCCACCATTACTTCTAAAAAGATGATAAATTTTGTAACGAAAAATATCATTTGTAGATATGGTGTGCCACAGAAAATAATCACAGACAACGGTACTCAGTTTGAAAGTGAAGAGTTCCAGGATTTTTGCAAACGATTCAGAATTCGGAAAAGCTTCTCAGCAGTGGCTCATCCGCAGGCAAACGGGCAAGTGGAAGCAGTAAATAAAATCATCAAGTCAACCATTAAAAAGCAACTCGAAAGAGCAAAAGGTGGTTGGGTTGATAAGCTTCCATTAGCACTATGGGCATACAGGACTACTCACAAAACTGCAACTGGGCACACTCCATTTTCACTGGCATACGGATCAGAAGCAATGATTCCAGTGGAAGTAGAAGTTCCTTCACATAGAAGAGTTCATTTCAATGAAGCTGAAAATGAAAAGCTACAACTTGAAGCACTTGATTTTCTTGATGAGAAAAGAGAAGAAGCTAGGCTCAGAGTTTCAGCTTATCAGCAAAGGATAGCCAGGCACTTCAACTCTAAAGTCCGCCAACGCAGCTTTGAGGTCGGGGACTTAGTTTTGAAAAGGATCATGACGGCAACTGGTGTGTTTGGACCAAACTGGGAAGGACCATATGCCATTGGCAGTAAACTTCTTGATGGCACTTTCAAGCTCATAACTGTTGAAGGAGATCCAATTCCAAGAGCCTGGAACAGCAACCACTTACGTCCTTATTTTACTTGAAAGAAAAAGCTTTGTTCAAAATTGTAAAATAATGATGAATGTATCAGTTGTATTGTAAAACATTGTAAATCAGTGTGAATGAATGAAAGCTATAAAGTGGATGTAGGCCCGATTCTTGGCCGAACCACTATAAATCTTGTGTTCTTTACTATTTCATAATGCCTGTTTTATTTTGATATGTAAATACTTTAAATGTATTGCTAAAATGTCGATTCAAAATTGCAGGACATCAAAACAAGGCTTGCTCGTCACAAAACCAAGCGACCTCTATAAATCACCTGTTATGCAAATACCAAGCGACAAGAAATTCCAAATACAAATCCTATACAAGGAGAACTTCACATAAAAAGTTGGCGACTCCACTGTGACAAACCTTTGTTAATTAGTTGAGATTGTCGATATAAACAGACATCCAACTAGATAACTTGCGTTTGTCCCGTGAAGTCGTTCAACAGTGAAGTCCACTTCTTTGAACATGGCAATGTAAGGAAAGAAGATGCGCTTGGAAACGATAATAAAAGATCGCTAATGAGCAGATGATGAGAGAACATTGCCAAGCAAATAAAGGAGCAGCCAAAAAGAGGTATGCTTCTCAATAAAAGGGCCAGTAAGAACCACCGAAGGGACACCTTCCCAAGTAGAAGGAACAGGGCCCTTGCTAACTGATCGTGATGCATCCGATCAGGCAGCTTGCGTCCGTCCTGTGGATCTACTTGCCCCTGAGATGCAACCTTCCTGGCACACCAACCACCCAATGCTCCTTCCCTAAGTTCAACAAAGCCCTCTGACAAGGCACGCCAAAAAATGAAAGTACTTCTCTCAATCAAAAAAGATTGATGGAACCACCGGAGGGGCACCTTCTTAAACTAAAGGAACAGGGCCCTTGTTAATTGTTAACGTCAAAATGTGAACGCCAACACCCGGTGTGTGTAGTAAGATCGTGAAAGCACCACCCGTGTAACGGGAACAGAAATCAAGCAGAAAAACAGCAGAAATGCAGCAAAAGACAGCAATTTATAGTGGTTCGGCTTGAGATTTAGCCTACATCCACTTTGAATCTCTTTATTATTGAATCTGGTTACAAATTGATACAAATCTTCTATGAAAACAGTACAACTCGATCACAAGAAGCAATCTTGACTACTAGCTCAATCTTCGGCGATGAAACTCGATGAATCCATGTCGGATGTTAGGAATTTCTCTCGAAGTTTGTTGTAGTGTCTTGAATGCTTGGAGGATCCTTGTTTGCTGAATGATTGGAGAGTTCGACAGAATAACGGCGCTTGAGAAATGAATTGCCCAAAGTCCCTTTCATGTTGGAAGTGGTGGGGTATTTATAGGAGCTGATCTGGACTCAGGAATTTTCTCTAAGTATTTAAGTCGTAGCCGACCTATGGTAGATCGGTGATGAGTTAAGGAATAGGGTTAGGTCGGTGGCGAGTTAAGGAATAGGGTTAGGTCGGAACCTTCTTAAGTCGGAGCCTTTCATAACTCGGAATCTTCCTTAGGTCGTAGCCCTTGAGTCACAGATTACCTTAAGTCGGCAGGCTCCTAACTCGGCACACCTCTTAAGTCGGCAGCTCTTCTCAGTAGTTAGATCGGCAACTGTTGGGTCAGATCTCTCCTTAGGTCGTAGCCTGTTAAGTCGGAGATCTTGTTAACTCGGAGCTTTCCTTAAGTCGGTTACGCCTTCAAATTGTTAGGTCGTCTTCTTTCTTAGGTCGGCAAGCACCTTAACTCGGCATACTTTCTTAGGTCGGTAAGCACCTTAACTCGGCATACTTTCTTAGGTCGGCAAGCACCTTAAATCGGCACTTTCTTAGGTCGGCAAGCACCTTAACTCGGCATACTTTCTTAGGTCGGCAAGCACCTTAACTCGGCATACTTTCTTAGGTCGTGAGTCGAAAAGGGGATTAACATTTGCCCCTCGAAGTATATGCCTAAGCCATAGGTCGTATGCTTCGATTCTTTTAATTCTTTGGTTAGGTCGGTGTCGACTTAACAAATGCCTTAGGTCGTACACCGTGCAAGTCGACTCGCCTTCCGGCATATAAATAGTTGCATCCTTCTTCCTCTTCCTCATCTGTTCCTTTTCTCGAATCTTCCATTGAAGCACTTTTAGAGCTCTCAGAGACAAACTCCAACCATCCAATCGCCGATCATCTTCTTGTTATACTTCGTAAGTTGATCTGGTCATCGTTCACCCATGCTCGCTGTCGAATCGATAACTCCCCAGTTTTTGACTTCCATTTGTGTTTAGATGCTGCGATTCATTGTGTATAACTTTTTGATTGTTCGTCAATCGCCATCGACCGTGTTGTAATCGTAATAGGGCAGTAATACATTGGATTCGCAGCAAATTTGATTCGACTTGAATTGGCTCCTTGGGTGGTCCAATGGTGTGATGGAATGAGGATCGTTGTTGACTGTGAGGCTATTGGGTTAACGGGTTAAGAGTTAGGGAAGAAAATTAGTCGAGGTATTGGCTCGGTCACGACCTAGGGATTTTACGCGATCCAGTGACTTTCATGACTTAAGCCGGAGCCGACTTAGCAGTTTCATGCGACCTAGGTTTTGTGTCGCCTCCGAGTTAGGACTTAGAGGATTCCTGGCTTTGACTCATAGGGAACCTTCCTTAGGTCGTCACCGAGTTAGGACTCAGAGGATTTCTGGCTTTGACTCATAGGGAACCTTCCTTAGGTCGTCACCGAGTTAGGACTTAGAGGATTCCTGGCTTTGACTCATAGGGAACCTTCCTTAGGTCGTCACCGAGTTAGGACTCAGAGAATTTCTGCCACCCAACAGATGATTTTTGAACTGTGCCCGAACTTCGAGCTGTTGAACTATGAACTGTGAACTGTGAACTGTTGAACTATGAACTGTGTTGCATGCATTTTACACATTGCTTCAATTTTGCAAACTAACAATCCTGCTTAATACAACATTCACAGAATACTGGGACGAATATACTATCACCGACTGCCCACATCGAGTGACGGATTAGTTGATAACGGGAAAGTTAAATTAAATGAATATGAACGAGATGTTGTACAATAACTAATTCAAGTGAAGTATTAAAACAAAATCGTAATAGTCAAGTGAAACTGACTTGTCTGTATTAACACTGCACTTGATCATTGACAAGTTCTGAAATTTTGTAATCGATTGACTGTCAACTAATTTAATTCCCGTTATGCTTGTCGTTTATTTTCATTAGTTTTTTGCACAACACTTCACACTTTTAGGGAACGTGCACCTTCACATTTGAACATTCAGCTGATTGTGTAGAATGTCTTCTCCACAAGAAGGAACAGAGCAAGCTGAAGATGTATTTCCAGTTGCTATCCCGCTGAACGATCCTCCAGAGAGGACTCCTACTACTTTGAACCATAAGGCCTTTCGTCAACTATGCATCCAGTTTGGCATTGCTGAGGCTGACGCTTTGCTTCCCGAAATAAATGATACTGCTGACAGACCGCCCCATGGCTTTGTCGCGGTTAACCGCCAAATGTGCTTGAGCGGGGCTATCCCCCCATTCAATGACTGCATTCGAGAACTTCTTCTCCAACTATCTATTTCCCCTTTTCAGTTACATCCCAATGGCTACGCCATCTTGCTGGGACTATGCGTGCTTTTTAGGAGAACACTGGGCCGCTTCCCTACCTTCGGAGAAATTCGCTATCTTTGTACTTTTGCCAAAAATAAAGATCATCCCTCCATCATAGTTGTAAGGAGTGCGAGAAATCGTAAGTTGATCACCGGTCTCCCTGAGAGTGTTCACAGTTTTCTGAGCCCATTCTTCTATGTTCGCTGCCCTCCTGGGTTTTATGCTATTTGGAGAATAGGGAGTAAGATCACTTGCATTTGTTTCTTATGTTCTTTCAAACTTACCGAAGTTCGGATTATCAAGTGCTAACTTCGCTCTTTTTCCTTTTTCAGCACTTCCTCCACCTTCTAAAAATCTCAGTCACAAAGTGACTTTCGAGAGGCTTATGGCGGTGCCTGTAGAGGAGAGGAATATCCAATTTTTATTAGATGATGAGCTTTTGCACCAATTTGGGCTTCTGCACCCTTCCAGGTCGACTCGAATTCATGAAATTCCTAGCTCTGATGCAGAAACATCGGCTGCTTCGGGTTCTCAAGCAGAGGCGTCAAATGCCCCAGTTTCAACGGAAGAAGCTGCATCAAAAACACTTGTCATGGATACTGCTTTGATAAAGTGCTCTGGATCCACTGATGTTGTAGGATTGGCTGGCAAGTCGGCACTTCCCCCAATTATTGAGGAAGAAGAGAATCCTCGAGCTTCTGAAAAATCAATTGATGTGGAAGTTGAGAAGGAGAAATCTGCCGAACATTTGGGCGACGACACTTTTGATGGCTTGAGTGACATTATGATTACTTCTCAAGAGCTTTTCGGGGATAGCAATCAAAAAGCGACTTCTCCCGTTGTCGAGGCGACTTCTACCCTTAAACAAACCCAGATGCCTACTACGCCAATCGTCTCTGTTTCCACACCAAAGCGTGGTCTGTAATTTGACGCATGTAGTTTGCACGCCACACACACTTAGGGCTTTTCAGCACTTATAAGCATTTATCCTCTTTTTCCTGGAAATTTCTAAATTCTACCCTTCTTCTGCTTTCAGGTTCTCCAATGGGACGTACAGGTTCATATTATGACTCATTCAAGTACCGTGGAGGCCGCGGCACCTATGACTTTAGGAAGTACCTTGATACCCCAAAAGAAACAGATGAAGAGAGGGCTCGAAGGAAAGCCCAGGAGAAGCGGGATTACGATCAGTGGCAAAGAAGGAAAGATGCCGAGCGATATGACTCTTTGCATAGGAGTGACTACTCTCATAAGCGGAAGTCTTACGATGATAAGGGAAAAACTCAGATTGCCGATGAACCGAGCAAACGATCTAAACCGACTGACGCGTCTGAAATTTCTGAAAAGACTGACGCTCCCATTCCTTCTGACATCCTGGCTAGCTCTCCCCCTTTGAAGAAATCTGACATTCAGACTATCATTAATAGACCGCAATATCAAGTCAAGGACGGCCCCCCAACACTTCAGAGCCGTTTTCCGAATTGGTGCCTAAAAGGGGTGCGCTTTGACTTGGACATAGTTCCGATTGATAAGCAGGCAATGCTGAGAAATGTCGACGCTGTCAAGCTCGATATTGAAAGAATGTCTGGATGGCAGAAGTTGGTTGATGAACTTCAAAGGGTCAACCATCTTAACCTTGAGGCGATGATGACGATGGAGAATGATAAAGTAGAATGGGACAAATGGCGTAAGCAGCATGACGCGGAAATGACGAGTATTGCAGATGACAATGCGAAGCTTGCGTCTGAAGTTAAGCAGCTTAAGGAAAATCTCGCTTCTTCTTCTGCGTCATATACTCAAAAAGAAGAAGTCTTCCAGAAACAAGTGCGGGACGCACATGCTGCACAAAGAGATGTAGAAATGAAGCTTGCCGCCGAACAGCACGTTAATGAGAAGTACCGCACAGAAAACGCCGAACTGCGGGAAAAGGTCACCTCCCAGAACGTGGAGATCGAGGTACTAAAGTCTCGACTTGCTAAAGTTGAGGTAGAGCGTGATGAGGCTACCGCTGGCCGGATCGCTGCCGTTGCCGAAAAGGAAGCGGCTGAGCAATCGCATGAGGCGACGAAAGCAGACGTCAGCTCTACCTTATTTGACTTTTATTTACACAGCGTTCTGGGTCGTGGGAGCCTCTCTTTTCTTGGTCCTGATTATGAAATTACATTGGCTGAAGTGTGGGAAGTCGCGATGGATATGCTTGGCGGGGCTGGCTATAATGAGCTGGAACTTGAGGAGCGCTATCTCAATGATGAGGATCGCGCCGCTCTTGTTAAGGGGAAGGAGCTACTTGCCAAAGTACGAGCTGAAACAGCGGGAGAAGAGCCTCCAAAAGAAAAAGCTCCTTTAGCTGCCCCCGTTCAGACTTCCACTTCAGCCGACGTTAATACTATAGATTCCAGCCCTCATTCTCTACATTTAGCCAAAGTTGCCCAGGAGACTGCAACTACTCCTACTGAAGATGAGGCGCTGGATGATATTGAAGCCGAGAAGTTCGAGGTGGATCTTGTAAAGCCAACTCCTCCAGGTACTCTTGGTGTCATCTCGGGTCTAATGAACCAGTCATTTGACTTAGCCGAATTCGATGATCTTCTTACATGTTACTTAAACTTTGATGAATCGATGCCTTCTTTATTTTCGGGGGATGCTGATTTTAACTTCTTTTCTTCTACAGCGGAGGCACCAAGCACAACACAAGCTTCCACTCCTTCGATTGCCGTTCCTCTGTCTTCCCAAATTACTCCTCCCTCTGCTTCCCCACCGGGATCACAGGCAGAGAAAATCGAAGCTCTTCAAGGCTTGGATGATCCGGCTGCTTCTCAGGAACAGAAGGCGGAGGATTTTGAAGACATCGAGAAGACCCCGGAGCGGTCTCTTGACGACAATACAAAGCTTTCAACATTGCTGACTACTCCGGGGAGTGAGTCTTCTTCAAAGAGGAAGGGGAAGCGTGCTGTAAGGAAAAAGAAGAAGACTTCCACTGAAGAGGAAGCAGTAGTTGATCCGGCTGTACCGCTTTCTCCTTCTGCCCCTGCCCGTTCCCAACGACTTCAAAAGCTAATCATCAGACCGGGAAAGAGTTCCAAGGGTGGTGAGAAGAAGGAGTAATCAAGCTGGATTTTCTACTTTTCATTTTTGCTCTTTGCATATATTGACCGGGGATTGTGCGGGTACCGGTCCTCGCTTTTGCTTTTTCAGATATCTGCGTATGTAAAGAATTTTCATAGTACTAAATAAAACAATTATTTTACTTGTACAAACTCTTGTGTATGTGAGAATGATCTATCTTTTATTTTAAGTGTAGAACAAATGATTCTTCTTATTTGTACAAACTTTCTGTCTGCGTTTGAGAATGCATTTATTCCACATCTGTTTTCCGTGGTATTGCGACGAACTTGTGGCATGTTGCTTTCATTAATGTAATTGAATTGTACAGTACTGCCCCCATGTCATAAGTGCATTGCAATACTCCTAGTTTTTTTTTTTAAGACTAATACTCTTACTTCAGAGGACAATTATTCCGCTTTTAATAGAGTATATCCAGTCTTTAGAAGAATTTTTATTTTCTCTTTCTGAAGAACGCTTCAACTTTCGGGGATAACCACTTTTATTCATCAAGAAGTGAATTTCCCTATGAAGTGAAACGAACTTTTTCTGAAAGAATTTTGTAGCCTTTTTCAACCCCCTTTTTTTTTATATGGAGGAACCTTTCTAGATGAACAAGTTAGTCCTTCCTTCCTTTGGGAGTTGAACTGTGCTTCTGGACGATGCTTTTTGTTTAAGCATTCTATTTTGGGACATGCCTCCGGAGAGGGCTCCTCTTAAAGAGTTGTGCCTCCGAAGAGGTCTTGTGCCTTCGAAAAGGGCTTGTGCCTCCGAGGAGGGCTTGTGCCTCCGAAGAGGGCTTGCGGTGCCTTGGGAAAGGGCTTTTGCCTCCGAAGAGGTCATGTGCCTCCGAAGAGGGCTTGTGGTGCCTTGGGAAAGGGCTTTTGCCTCCGAAGAGGTCATGTGCCTCCGAAGAGGGCTTGTGGTGCCTTGGGAAAGGGCTTTTGCCTCCAAAGAGGTCATGTGCCTCCGAAGAGGGCTTGTGCCTCCGAAGAGGGCTTTTGAGTGCCTGGGAGTTACTTTCTCATGGTCGGATGGGTTCGCGGGGCAGGTGTAAGTTGCTTGATTGGATGTTTGTTTGTACAAACGACTGCAATCAATTAACAAGATGCCCCTTCGGTAGTCCCAACCGATCTTTTTGGTTGAGGAAAGCACTCCCATTTATTGGTGTGCCTCGTTAGAGGGCTTTGGTTTGTTGGCGAGTTTTCCTCATCATCTGCCTGTTAGCGCCCTCTTATTATCGTTTCCAAGCACATCTTCTTCTTTTCCTCTTACAAGTAAATTGCTTTATCCGAAGAAGTGGACTTCACTGTTGAACGACTGAACGAGACAAACGCAAGTTATCTAGTCGGATGTCTATTCACAACGGCAATCTCAACTAGTGAACAAAGGTTTGTCACAGTGGAGTCGCCAACTTTTTATGTGAAGTTTTCCTTGCTTGGGATTTGAATTTGGACGAAATTTTTGTGGCTTGGTTTTCGTGTAATAGCTGATTTATGAAAGTTGCTTAGCTTTGTGATGAGCAAGCCTTGTTATAATGCCCTGCAATTTTGAATTGATATTTTAGCAATACATTTAAAGTACTTACATATCAAAATAAAACAGGCATCATGAAATAGTAAAGAACACAAGATTTATAGTGGTTCGGCCAAAAATCGGGCCTACGTCCACTTTATAGCTTTCATTCATTCACACTGATTTACAATGTTTCACAATACAACTGATACATTCATCATCATTTTACAATTTTGAGCTGAGCTCTTTTCAGGTAAAGTAAGGACGCAAATGATTGCTGTTCCAGGCCCTTGGAATCGGATCTCCTTCAACAGTTATGAGTTTGAAAGTGCCATCGAGAAGTTTAGTGCCTATGACATATGGTCCTTCCCAGTTTGGTCCAAACACACCAGTTGCTGTCATGATCCTTTTCAAAACCAAGTCTCCGACTTCAAAGCTGCGTTGGCGAACTTTGGAATTGAAATACCTGGCTATTCTCTGCTGATGAGCTGAAACTCTGAGCCTAGCCTCTTCTCTTTTCTCATCAAGAAAATCAAGCGCTTCAAGTTGCAGTTTTTCATTTTCGATTTCATTGAAATGAACTCTTCTATGTGAAGGAACCTCTACTTCTACTGGAATCATTGCCTCAGATCCGTATGCCAGTGAAAATGGAGTGTGCCCAGTCGCAGTTTTGTGAGTTATTCTGTACGCCCATAGTGCTAATGGAAGCTTATCAACCCAACCACCTTTTGCTTTTTCAAGTTGCTTTTTGATAGTTGACTTGATGATCTTGTTAACTGCTTCCACTTGCCCATTTGCCTGCGGATGAGCCACTGCTGAGAAGCTTTTTCGAATTCTGAACCGTTTGCAAAAATCCTGGAATTCTTCACTTTCAAATTGAGTGCCATTGTCGGTGATTATCTTCTGTGGCACTCCATATCTGCAAATGATATTCTTTGTTACAAAATTTATCATCTTTTTAGAAGTGATGGTGGCCAAAGGTTCAGCTTCAGCCCACTTAGTGAAATAATCAACGGCAACAATAGCATATTTAATTCCTGATTTGGCGATCGGTAATGGTCCAATTAGGTCTATCCCCCAAATGGCAAATGGCCATGGACTGACCATTTGTGTGAGTTCAGTGGAGGGTGCTCTTGGGATTTTTGCAAATCGTTGGCATCTGTCACATTTCCTGGAAAAAGTTGCAGCATCTCGATTGATATCTGGCCAGAAATATCCATATCGAAGAATTTTCTTTGCAAGTGTTTGACCACCTGAATGGTCTCCACATTCTCCTCCGTGCACCTCTGTTAAGATTGTCTTGGCTTCTTCTTTAGTTACACATCGGAGTAGTGGGGTTGAAAATCCCCGCCTGTATAATCGGCCATCTTGAATTATATACCTCGATGCTTTTCTTAATAACTTTCGACGTTCTTTAGAATTCTCTGGCAGGGAACCACTGAGTAAGTATTCTTTGATTGGGGTCATCCATGATTCATGCTCTTGAGACGTAGCCATAAGCCAATCAACATCCATTTCATCAATGCTTGGTGCTGACAGAACTTCTACAGGAACTAATCCTAGTAATTGAGCTTCTCCGGAACTTGAATACTTCGCTAAAGAATCCGCCTTCATATTTTCCTCTCGGGGTATGTGGCTTATTGAGTAGTGATCTAAATCATTGAGGAGTTCGGAAGTCTTTGTCAAATATGCAGGCAAATTGCCTCCCTTGGCCTGAAATTCCTTCTTCACCTGGCAGACAATAAGCTGAGAATCACTGAAAATCTGTATCACTTTGATATTCAATTCCTTGGCGATCTTCAACCCGGCAATAAGGGCTTCATATTCTGCTTCATTGTTTGTCGAAGGAAACTCCAGCCTCAATGCATAACATAGTGATCGTCCTTCGGGAGTTTCGAGCACAATTCCTGCCCCAGAACAATAATTGTTTCTTGAGCCATCAACATACAACTTCCATTGTATCGGAATGCAGTCAGTGGTTTCTTCCTTACTGTCACCTTTGTCAGTGGATTCTGCAATGAAATCTGCTAAAGCTTGTCCGTTAATTGCTCTTCGGGGATGGTAAGTGATGTCATATTGGCTGAGTTCTATGTTCCACTTCAAGAGACGACCCGAGGTTTCAGGACGGTATAGGACTTGCTTCAAAGGCTGATCAGTCAGGACCTTGATAGGATGAGATTGAAAATAAGGCCTCAACTTTCTGGAAGCGATTAGCAGACAATAAGCAAGTTTTTCTATCTTTGAATAATTCATTTCAGCCCCAGCGAACCGTTTGCTGATGTAGTAAACCGGACGTTGTATTTTCATATCTTCCCGTACGAGTGCTGCACTTAAAGCATGGGATGAAATTGCCAGGTAGATGAAGAGGTCTTCACCATCACTAGGCTTGGAAAGGACCGGAGGAGTTCTCATATGATGAATCAGTTGATCGAAAGCACTCTGGCATTCAGGAGTCCATTCGAAATTTTTCTTTCCTTTCTTTAGAGCATCAAAGAAGGGAATGCATTTGTCTGTGGCCTTGGAAATGAAGCGACTAAGAGCGGCAACCTTTCCATTGAGACTTTGCAGTTCTTTCTTTGTTCTAGGGGCTTTAACCTCTCTTAAAGCTGTGATCTGAGCAGGGTTGGCCTCGATGCCCCTAGCGCTCACAATGAAACCCAGGAATTTCCCAAACTCTACTCCGAATGAACATTTCAACGGATTAAGCTTCATTCCGTACTTCCGAAGAATTGAGAACATTTCTGCTAGGTGATCCATGTGGTCTACTGCTTTCTTTGACTTTACTAACATATCATCAACATAGACTTCCATCGTTTTGCCAATCTGAGGCTTGAACATAGCGTTGACAAGTCTTTGATATGTTGCCCCAGCATTCTTTAAACCGAATGGCATGACTTTGTAACAGTAGAGTCCCACATCTGTAATAAAGCTTGTGTCCTCCTGATCTGGTTCATTCATCATAATTTGATTGTATCCGGAATAGGCATCCATAAAAGATAACAACTCATGTCCAGCCGTCCCATCTACTAGTTGATCGATTCTAGGTAACGGGAAGCAGTCTTTGGGGCAAGCTTTGTTCAGATCTGAGAAAGCAATGCATACTCTCCACTTTCCATTTGCCTTCTTAACCAGTACTGGATTCGAAACCCAATTTGGATAAGTGGATTCTTTGATGAAATTATTCTCTAAGAGGCGATCTACTTCTTCCTTTAAAGCTGCTGATCTTTCTGGACCTTGAGTTCTCCTTTTCTGTTTTACTGGAGTGAATTTCGGATCGACATTCAGGGTGTGAACAGCAATTGTTGGAGAAATTCCGCACATATCAGCATGACACCAAGCGAACACATCTAGATTGGCTTTCAAGAACGATATCAGTGTGTTTTGAACTGTTATACTTAGCTGTGAACCCACATTGAGCACTTTATTCGGGTCTTTCGGGTCTACAGATACTGGTACCGTTACCTCCACAGGTACCACCCTATTCTCCCCTGTACTGGCTTTTCTGGGATCCATTTCTTTTCTCGCGTTGTTGTGTTCGCCAGTACAGGGGCCGCTCCGTAGTTGCTACAGGGTTGGTTCCTTGATGCGGAGCGGAGCTGCCGCATCTTTCCCCATTTCTTTTCTCCTAGCCTCTCGGAGTTCTACAAGATAACATTCTCGTCCTGCGTTTTGATCTCCTTTGATAACAGCAATCCCATTATCAGTAGGAAATTTCATTGTTAAGCACCAAGGAGCGAGGACGGCCTTGAAAGCTGCAAGAGTAGGCCGGCCCAAGAAAGCGTTATAGGCGGAGAATCCGTCCACAATTACAAAGGTTTGCTTCCGAACCAATTTCTTGGGTCCTTCACCCATTTCAACAAACAAGTCCACTGTTCCGATCGGCTGTTTCAGCTCTCCTGTAAATCCGGCGATCTTGTGTGAAGAAGCATGTACATCAGTCATCGGAATTTTCATTTGGTCGAATGTCCTTTTAAAGAGGATGTTGCACGAGGCACCACTATCAACTAACACTCTTCTGACAATAGCCGGCCCAATACCGACAGAGACAACCATAGGGTCCTCAGTAGGAGCTTCCACATTAACAGAATCCCTGGCTCTGAACATAATATCGTCATGGAAAGTTTTTTGCTGCTTTAGAGGTGAAACATCTTCCAGGATTAAGACACTTTCTTCGGTTGGTGCATACTTCAAAGCTTTTGCATACCTTTCCATTTCACCAGAACTCCTGCCAGCCGGGTGAGGCCCCCCTGTGATCACATTAATAACAGGTCTTTCCTTTCCAGCTGGCCTCTCTCCTGAATCAGATGAATTAGTTGGAGGTAACTGCCCTTGGCTGGATGAAGATGGGTCCTTTCTATTCCTCTTGACGTATTGCTGCAATTTATTCTCTCTTAGCAATTCTTCAATCAGACTTTTCAAATGGCGGCACTCATTGGTATCATGCCCTGGTTGGTTGTGAAACTTGCAAAATCTTCCGCTCTGAACAGCATTCTTCCCAACTTTCACGGCCGGTGGTTTCGGAAATTCAACAGCATCTTTAGTGGCGATGAATATATTTTCCGGGGTATCGGTCAGAGGAGTAAAGTCTGATGGTTTAAGAAAACGGGGCTTTTTGAAGTCTTTCTGCCTTTTCCCACCATTACTTTCCCTTTTCTGATCTGCCGGTTCTTTCTTGCTTTTAGTAGTAGCATTATTTTCCGCCACCGTTGTCACAACTTTAGCTGGTGCGGAAAGATTTTCTAGGCGTATAAATTCGTCAGCCTTTTTGTAGAATTTCTCGAGCGAATTTGGCTCTTTCATCTTCAGCCATTTCCCAAATTCGCTCGATTTGTCAACGGCACGCATCAAATAGGTCAAGATCATTCGTGGCTCTGCATTATCGACTTCTGCCAGAGCTAAGTTGAAGCGATTCAAGAATGACTTAATAGGCTCTCCCGGATTCTGTTCAAGACTGGACAGTGACATTATAACTTTTGCCTTTGAAGCGTATAGCCTGAATTGTTCTTTGAATTTTCGGGTGAGATCGGAAAACTGATCGACAGATCGGACTGGAAGCTTGGTAAACCAGAGAAGCGCCACTCCTTCTAAATAAACTGGGAAATATCAGCACTTTATCTCGTCGGTCGCCCTCGTGCCGGTCATATGCCAGTCGTATTTATACAAGAACTGATTTGGATCGCTTGTCCCCCGATAAGCAGGAATAGTGGGGGGAACAAACTTTCTAGGAAATTCAGCTTTCAGAATCTTCTCGGTAAACGGAGTTCTACTTGGTGCGAATCCCCATTCGCTTTCGTCTTCATCTCTTTGCATGCTCTCTTTCATTATTTGCCTGATCATACCAGAGAGATATTCCTCATTATTCAGAGATTTCGCAGAGTAGGCCTCAGCCATCTTTTCAGGAGTTTGTCCAGGTAAATGCTCATGAAGAACTGGTGACGGCCTAGATCCTTCGGCCTGGAGGGGTGCCCCTTCGGCAGCACCTGATCCCCCGTGAGGAACATTTCTTCCCTCGGAATTGGGAGCAGCATTAGCAAAGTTTCCCTCATTATTTACTGGTCTTTGACTCATACCAAATAGAGCATTCAGCCTTTCCATCATCAGGTTATTCTGAGTTTCAATCTGCTGGTACAGTCCGGATACAGCAGCATCTAACTCCTGTCGCGTAACACCGATGCTCGGAGCCGCTTGATTCGGAGAGAGAGAAGTGGCAGTATTGTCACGGTCATCATCAGTTCTGACAGACTTTTGTTTCCTTCCGGGAGCCATTATGTCTGATAAACTTCTGATTTTGTGGGAAATTCTTTCAGCAAACTTCTGAGAAGCAATGGTGAGTGGCAGCCTGAGTTAGGTTCTCAGTGAAAGCACCAAAATGTTAACGTCAAAATGTGAACGCCAACACCCGGTGTGTGTAGTAAGATCGTGAAAGCACCACCCGTGTAACGGGAACAGAAATCAAGCAGAAAAACAGCAGAAATGCAGCAAAAGACAGCAATTTATAGTGGTTCGGCTTGAGATTTAGCCTACGTCCACTTTGAATCTCTTTATTATTGAATCTGGTTACAAATTGATACAAATCTTCTATGAAAACAGTACAACTCGATCACAAGAAGCAATCTTGACTACTAGCTCAATCTTCGGCGATGAAACTCGATGAATCCATGTCGGATGTTAGGAATTTCTCTCGAAGTTTGTTGTAGTGTCTTGAATGCTTGGAGGATCCTTGTTTGCTGAATGATTGGAGAGTTCGACAGAATAACGGCGCTTGAGAAATGAATTGCCCAAAGTCCCTTTCATGTTGGAAGTGGTGGGGTATTTATAGGAGCTGATCTGGACTCAGGAATTTTCTCTAAGTATTTAAGTCGTAGCCGACCTATGGTAGATCGGTGATGAGTTAAGGAATAGGGTTAGGTCGGTGGCGAGTTAAGGAATAGGGTTAGGTCGGAACCTTCTTAAGTCGGAGCCTTTCATAACTCGGAATCTTCCTTAGGTCGTAGCCCTTGAGTCATAGATTACCTTAAGTCGGCAGGCTCCTAACTCGGCACACCTCTTAAGTCGGCAGCTCTTCTCAGTAGTTAGATCGGCAACTGTTGGGTCAGATCTCTCCTTAGGTCGTAGCCTGTTAAGTCGGAGATCTTGTTAACTCGGAGCTTTCCTTAAGTCGGTTACGCCTTCAAATTGTTAGGTCGTCTTCTTTCTTAGGTCGGCAAGCACCTTAACTCGGCATACTTTCTTAGGTCGGTAAGCACCTTAACTCGGCATACTTTCTTAGGTCGGCAAGCACCTTAAATCGGCACTTTCTTAGGTCGGCAAGCACCTTAACTCGGCATACTTTCTTAGGTCGGCAAGCACCTTAACTCGGCATACTTTCTTAGGTCGTGAGTCGAAAAGGGGATTAACATTAATTGATTGCGATCGTTTGTGCAAACGAGCATCCAATCAAGCAACTTGCATCCTCCCCGTGGATCTACTCAACCATGAGAAAGTAACTTCCAGGCAATCAAAAAGCCCTTTTTGGAGGCACAAGACCTCTTCGGAGGCACATGACCTCTTCGGAGGCAAAAGCCCTTTCCCAAGGCACCACAAGCCCTCTTCGGAGGCACATGACCTCTTCGGAGGCAAAAGCCCTTTCCCAAGGCACCGCAAGCCCTCTTCGGAGGCACAAGCCCTCTTCGGAGGCACAAGCCCTCTTCGGAGGCACAAGACCTCTTCGGAGGCACAACTCTTTAAGAGGAGCCCTCTCCGGAGGCATGTCCCAAAATAGAATACCCGAACGAAAAGCATTCTCCGGAAGCACAATTTAACTCTCAAAGGAAGGATTAACTTGTTCATCTCAAGAAGTTCCTCCTAAAAAAGTTGAAATACTACAAAATTCTTTCAGAAAAGTTCATTTCACTTCATAGGAAAATTCACTTTTTAATAAATAAAAGTGATTATCCCCGAAAGTTGAAGCGTTCTTCAGAAAGAAAAAATAAAAATTCCTCTAAAGACTAGATATACTCTATTAAAAGCAGAATGATTCTTCCCTTAAAAGGGGAGTAATTATTCTCTGAAATAAGAGTATTAGTCTTGAAAAAGCTAGGAATATTGCAATGCACTTACGGTATGGGGGCAATACTATACAATTCAATTATATTAATAAAAGCAACATGCCACAAGTTCATTGCAATATCACAAAAAATAGATGTGGAATAAATGTATTCCCAAACACAGACAAAAAGTTTGTACAAGTAAAAGGAATCGTTTATTCTACACTAAAAAAAGAGAAACAGATGCGTTCTCAGATACACAAGAAGTTGTACAAGTAAAATTACTGTTTTATTTAGTACTATGAAAATTCTTTACATGTGCAGATATCTCAAAAAAGCAAAAGCAGGGACCGGTACCCGCACAATCTCCGGTCTATACATGTAAAAAGCAAAATAAGAAGTAGAAAGTCCAGCTTGTCACTCTTTCTTTCTGCCACCCTTGGAGCCTTTGCTTGGCCTAATAGTTAATTTCGGAATCCGATGTGGACGAGACGGAGAAGAAGGAGTGGTTGGGTCTTCTTCTGTTTTGTCTTCCCCAGTCGAAGCACTTCTCTTCTTCTTCCTTACGGCACGCTTCCCCTTCCTCTTCGAAGAAGATTCGCTCCCCGGAGTAGCAAGCAATGTTGAAAGCTTCGGGTCATCATCTAGAGACCGCTCCGGGGTCTTCTCGACGTCTTTAAGATCCTCCGCCTTCTGCTCCTGCGAAATAGTCGGATCGTCCAGGCCTTGAAGAGCTTCGATTTTTTCTGCCTGCGATCCCGGTTGGGGAGCAGAAGGAGGAGTAATCTGTAAAGATGGAGGTACAGCAACTGAAGGAGTGGAAACTTGTGCAGTGTTTGGTGCCTCCGCTGTAGAAGAAAAGAAGTTAAAATCAATATCTCCCGAAAATAGAGAAGGTATCGGTTCATCAAAGTTTAAGTAACAAGTAAGAAGGTCATCAAACTCGGTTAAATCAAATAACTGGTTCATTGGGCCCAGGACGACGCCAAAATTACCTGGAGGAGTTGGCTTCGCAAGGTCAATCTCAAATTTCTCGGCTTCAGTATCGTCCGGTGCCTCATCCTCAGTAGGAGTGGTCGCAGTTTCTTGGGCAATTTTAGCTGGGAGTGAAGAATGGGAGCCGGAATCCATAATGTTTACATCGGCCGAAGTGGAAGTGTGAACAGGGGCAGTTAAAGGAGCTTTCTCCTTTGAAAGCTCTTCTCCCGTTGATTCAACCCGTACTTTAGCAAGCTGCTCCTTCCCCTTAACAAGAGCGGCACGAGCCTCATCATCAAGATAGCGCTCCTCAAGTTCCGACTCATCATAGCCGGCCCCGCCAAGCATGTCAATTGCGACTTCCCACACTTCAGCCAATGTAATTTCATAATCAGGACCCAGAAAAGCGAGACTCCCACGACCCAGAACACTGTGTAAATAAAAGTCGAATAAGGTAGAGCTGATGTTTGCTTTCGTCGCCTCATGTGATTGCTCAGCCGCTTTCTTTTCGGCAACGGCAGCAACCCGACCAGCAATAGCCGCATCACGCTCTGTCTCAGCTTTAGCGAGTCGAGACTTTAGTAACTCAATCTCTACGTTCTGGGAGGTGACCTTTTCCCGCAGTTCGGTGTTTTCTGTGCGATATTTCTCAGTAATGTGCTGTTCGGCGGCAAGCTTCATTTCGACATCTCTTTGTGCAGCATGTGCATCCCGCACTTGCTTCTGAAAGACTTCTTCTTTTTGAGTATATGATGCAAAAGAAGAAGCGAGATTTTCCATTAGCTGCTTAACTTCAGATCCAAGCTTTGCGTTGTCGTCTGCAATGCTCGTCATCTCCGCATCATGCTGCTTGCGCCATTTGTCCCATTCTGATTTATCATTCTCCATGGTCATCATCGCCTCAAGATTCATGTGGTTGACCCTTTGAAGTTCGTCGACAAGTTTCTGCCATTGCGACATCCTCTCGATATTAAGCCTGACCGCGTCAAGACTTTTAAGCATGTCTTGCTTATCAATCGGAACCAAATCCAAGTCAAAGCGCACTCCTTTTAGGCACCAATTCGGAATTCGGCTCTGAAGCGTTGGAGGGCCGTCTTTAACTTGATATTGTGGCCTGTTAATGATTATTTGAATATCAGATTTCTTTAGAGGAGGAGAGCCGGCCGGAGTATCAGAAGGGATAGGAGCATCAGTTTTCTCAGAAATTACAGATGCGTCATTTGGCTTGGACCGTTTGCTTGATTCATCAGTAATATGAGTCTTCCCTTTGTCATCATAAGACTTTCGCTTATGAGAATCGTAACTTCTATAAGAAGAATCATATCGACCAGCATCTCTTCTTCTCTACCGCTGCTCATAATCCCATTTTTCTTGAGCCTTCCTTTGGGCCCGTTCCTCATCTGTCTCTGTCTGGTCACCCAGATATTTCCTAAAGTCATAGGATCCACGACCTCCATGGCGCTGAAATGAGTCATAGTACGAGCCGGTACGCCCCATCGGAGAATCTGAAAACCGAAAAAGAAGCAAAGTTTAGAAATTTCCAGAAAAAGAGGATAAATGCTTATAAGTGCTGAAAAATCCTAAGTGTGTGCGGCGTGCGAACTACGTGCGTCAAACTACAAACCACGCTTTAGTGCGGGAATGGAGACGACAGGTGTAGAAGGTGTAAAAGTTTGTTTCAAAGAGGAAGTCGCTTCAACGACAGGAGAGTTCGCCTTTGGAAGATTATCCTTGAAAAGCTCTTGAGAAGTTATCATTATGTCACTCAAGTCATCAAAGGTGTCATCATTATGATGCTCAGCAGAATTCTCCTTTTCAACTTCCACATTGGCTGATTTTTCAGAAATCCAAGGATTTTCGTCCTCTTCAATAATTGGAGCAAGCGCCGGTTTGCTGGACGTTCCCGCAACGCCAATAGAAGTAGAACACTTTACTAATGTAGTGTCTACAGTTGGCTCCTTTGAAGCCATATCTTCCGTTGAAGCTGGGGCATCTGATGTCTGCGCTGGAAGATTAGAAACTTCACGAAGCTGGGTAAAGTGAGAAGAGTGTAAAAGACCGAATTGATGTAAAAATTCGTCTGTCAATAGAAACTGGATACTCCTTTCCTCAACCGGCATTGCCATAAGCCTCTCAAAAGTCGCTTTGTGATCGGGATTTCTAGAAGGAGGAGGAAGAGCTGAAACGAAAAGGGCAAAGTTAACACTCGATAACTCGAACTTCGACAAGTTCGAAAAAACATAAGAAGCAGAGACAAATGATCTTACTCCCTACTCTCCAGATGGCATAAAATCCTGGAGGACAGCGGACATAGAAAAACTGACTTAGGAAATGTGAACGCTGTCGGGGAGACCAACGATCAACTTACGATTTCTAACACTTCTCACAACTGTAATGGAAGGATGGTCTTTGTGCTTTGTAAATGTGCACAGGAAGCGAATTTCTCCAAAATTGGGAAAACGGCCCAGCGTTCTCCTAAAAAGCACACACAGTCCCAGCAGGATGGCGTAGCCATTAGGGTGTAATTGAAAATGGGAGATAGATAGTCGGAGAAGAAGTTCTCGAAGGCAGTCATTAAATGGGGGGGATAGCTCCGCTCGAGCACATTTGGCGGTTAACTGCGACAAAGCCATGGGGCAGTCTATCAGCAGTATCATCTATTCCAGGGAGCAAAGCGTCAGCTTCGGTAATGCCAAACTGGGTGCATAATTGACAAAAGGCTGTATGGCTCAAAGTAGTAGGAGTCCTTTCTGGAGGATCGTTTAATGGAGTAGCGATTGGAAAAACTCCTCCAGACGGTTCCAAATCTTCGTGTTGAGATGTCATTCTACATAAGGAACTGGATCATCAAATATTAAGGTGTACGTTTCCTAAAAAGTGTGAAGTGTTGTGCAGAACCAATAAAAGAAAAAATAACAAGTAAACACAACTGGAATTAAACTAGTCGACAATCTGTTGATTATGAGATTTCAGAACTTGTTAATATCTAAGTACATTGTTAATGTAAACAAATCAGTTTCAGTTGGCTATTACGATTTTGCTTTAATACTTCACTTGAATTGGTTATTGTACAACATTTCATTCATGCAGTGCATTTAATTTGATTTTTTCTTTATCGACTAATCTGTCATTTGATGCGGGCAATCAGTGGCAGTATATTCGTCCAAATATTCTATGAATGTTGTGAGTTAACAGGTTGTTGGCTTGCAAGATAAATGTGGCATGTAGAAAGGTTCAAATAGTTGAAAATTAGGTAGTTTGTTCCAGCTTTTCAAGTAAAGAAGTTCATGTCAAAAGTATGTTCCAAGTTAGAGAATGCGAGTTCAAATATTTCACTAAGTCTTAACCCGGCCATGACTTAAGGGGGTGAAGGCGATTCAAGGCCTCAGTTCTGTTAGCCGCACCGCAAGGAAATATCTTAAGTCCTAGATCGTTACCAATCTACGAACTACTGTAGGTCGTACACAATTTAACACGAAGCAATGAAAGTTAAGTCGTAAGTTCTGTTCAAACTGCGTTCTTAAGTCGTTGCCGACCTATGGCCTATCCTAAGTCGGATACGACTGAGCACTAAAGTCAGCAGTCAAGATTTCTGTTCGAATGACAAAGGCTTTAAGTCGTTCGTCTTCTCCCCAATACATCAATTCGCCTAACTCCTAACCCATTAACCCGTTAGCCCATTGGCCTTTCCATCAACAAAAACTTGCATCTTCCCATGCCGATTAAATCGCCCTAAAATCACCACAAATCTGATGCAATTCCGTTCCATCACAAATCTCGAGTCAGGAAAACGGAATCGCTGCAATATATCGCCTCATTCACACAGATTGTCCAAAGCCAATGCAAGTCATCTTGAACCCATCAGTAATCGATTGAAACAAGAATTATGAAGCATGGCATAAGGAAAATAGGTTGAAAATGGGATTCATAATTCAGTGACAATCGGAGATTGAATAATCGAGTTCACTTACGCGGTATGATGATAAGAATAACTGGCGATCGAGTAATTGAATTTGTCTGAGAAGAGCTTGAATGCTTGCAAATGACGGAATGAAACAGGTGAAGGAGAAGAAGGAACGACTTAAGCTATTTATACTCTGCGACAGTGAAAGGTGAATCGACACATCCAACTTACGACTTATCCTAAGTCGTTCGCGACCTACGACTCATCATAAGTCGGTCGCGATCTAGCGCACTCATCAAGAAGCGAGCTAAGGAAGTCGAAGCACACGACTTACGACTTAAGGCGTGTACTTCGAGGGGCAAATGTTAACCCTCTTTCGACTCACGACCTAACAAGCTAAAGGCGTCACCGACTTAAGAACAAGTCCGACCTAACAGGAACCAACATAAGAAGAGCTCTGACTTAAGAAGGGCTCCGAGTTAAGAAAAGCGCCGACCTAAGGTAGCTCCGACCTAGCAGGAGCCGACTTAAAGAAGTCTACGACTTAAGGAATTCTCCGAGTTAAGGTAGACACCGACTTAAGAGATGCTCTGACTTAAGAGATGCTCCGACTTAAGAGTCTACGAGATAAGGAAGTCTCCGACTTAATGAAATGGTTTACAACATAAGACCTGCTGCTTTCTATAAGTCGCGTATGACTTATACTAACTCGTTCAGAAGAGATCATGTAACCCAAGATGCATCTCTTAAATCGTTGCCGACCTATGTTGCATGCTAAGTCGTTGCTGACTTATGACTCGCTTGTTCTAGACACTCAGAGGCAACTAACATACACCCCTATCTCGCCGCCGACTTACGACCTACCACTTTCTATAAGTCGGCCACGACTTAAAACTACATAGTCGAAATCCAAAGCCTCAACATTTATGCTGCAAGACAATGACTCGGGGACGACTTAGGACTTGAAGCTTAAAACCAGAAGAGGAGGTGAACTACTAAGGAAGTGTTGAAACTTATGAGCCGGCTACGACCTATCATAAGTCGGCCGCAACTTATACTAAGTCGGCTACGACTTAGGACTTGGGAAAATTTTCTGCCCAGACTCAACTCTATAAATAAACCACCATCTCCAACAAGGAGTGGACTTTTGGCAAATCATTTCCAAAGCGCCGTTACTCTGTCAAACTCTCCACTCATTCAGCAATCAAAGATCTACAAACTTTCAAGACGCTACAACAAGCTTCGAGAGAAATTCCTTACATCTAGCACGGATTCATCGAGTTTCGCCATCGAAGATTGAGCTAGTAGTCGAGATTGTGTTTTGTGATCAAATTGTACTATTTTTCATAAGAGATTTGTATCGATTTGTAACCAGATTCAATAATAAAGAGATTCAAAGTGGATGTAGGCTAAATCTCAAGCCGAACCACTATAAATTGCTGTCTTTTACTGTATTTCTGCTATTTTCCTGCTCGATTTCTATTCCCGTCACACGGGTGGTGCTTTCATGATTCTATTACACACACCGGGTGTTAGCGTTCACTTTTTAGCGTTAACAGTGATTGTTCTTGCCTTGCTCTATAGCTTCTCTCTTGAGTTTTTGGGTTAAAAGGTGATTTTTTGAACTCACATCTACATCTATATCTTTGATAGTGTTAGGTAGCAATTCCTAACATATAATCCTTGTCCAATTGTTTTGAATTGAATTGGTTTAATGAATATTCCCATTTTTGGCGTTTGAAGTCAAAATCTTCGAAAAATCCTTATATGGTTGTTTGGGCATGTTGGTCGGAATGTATTGGTGAGTCTCTAAGGTTGGGTATTCGTTTGGCGTAAACCCCTAGCTATCATCACTCATCCGATTGCTTCCGATATGATTTGCCCATCATTGGCTTAGGAGAAGTATTGCCTGAGCACCAGTTTCAGACGTCTCAAATATACAATTCAGACGTCTGAATCTGCTTGTCTCAGCCCAATTTGCCTATTTTGCTTTGTTTCCAAATTTAATCAATTCGTGCCGATTATAATCGGTTGTTATCGCATTTTGACTATGATGATTTCTTTTTGATTTCGTACACGGGTTTTTATAAAATGATCTTTTTAAAATGGTATTAAAAGCTCGTTTCTCCAACTTATAATTTCTATATAAAACACACAATTTTGCACTTCGAACGAAGAGGGAGGAGAATTAAATGATTAAATAAAACACGTGCTATGAACACGTGTGTTTATCTTTTCAGTTAATTCCTAATCTATTCGTTTGACCGTTTTGACCTTTGGGTCTGCTTTACAGATGAAATGAGGTGAACTTTGTACTGCTTTGAGTGTGAAATTGACTAACGGTTAGTAAACCGTTTAGTGCGAACATGTGGTATGAGACTCACGTTAACATTTTTCGGGTTCCTTTCTGAGGGTTGTGACACATTCTGCCAGTTAGTGGTGTCCAGTACTGGGCCTCCGGTCCTTCGCCACTACGGTTTGTTGCCTTTGGGGTTTATTTCCTTCGGGCTTGAGCCTTCGGGGTTTGTTACCTTCGGGGTTTGTTGCCTTCGGGCTTGAGCCTTCGGGGTTTGTTACCTTCGGGGTTTGTTGCCTTCGGGCTTGAGCCTTCGGGCTTGAGCCTTCGGGGTTTGTTGCCTTCGGGCTTTGTTGCCTTTGGGCTTTAGCCTTCGGAGTTTGTTGCCTTCGGGTATGTTGCCTTCGGGTTTGTACCTTCGGGTTTGTGCCTTTGGGTTTGTTTCCCTATAGTATCACTTTTGGAGTTGGTCATTCGTCGCCGCTCGGGTGATATTTGGGTTTGTCGCCTTCGGGTTTGTGGATCCTTGTTATACAGTACTGAGCTCGAGCATCTTTTGTTTCTTTGACAATTATATTTCCCTTATGTATCGCCTTTCAGGGTAGTTTCTTTGAACCACACGATATATAGAGATTACCCTGTGGAAACTTGTGTTACCTTTATTGGCATTTGTTATTTTCCTTTTTCGCTTGTTTTGGGATATTTATATCCTTTGTTTATTTGAGTTGTCGATGATATGAGGCTTTTTTTTATTCATCTTTTGTCAAATGATCTGGTTATCTCTTTTAGAGATATTTGTGTCACTTTATGACCATGTATGTTCATTATCATTTAGTTTATCTAACTGATTTGTTTAGCTAGATTGACCCGTGTATTTTATACTCGTGTTACCTATGGCTTTGTATTAAGTATGTATTGGAGATGTCGATCCACTTGAGTAAGAAGTGGCAATTGTCGGCGTATTCAATAGATAATTAAGACAAGGTTATGGATGGTCGCTCCTATCCAGCTCTATTCTCCGCATTAGCAGACGGTGTTACTTAGTAATACTCTTTGCTAATATGGGTCTCGGAGTGGGGCGTTACAGCTTAGTATCAGAGCCGAGTTCAGAACAAAATATGATAAACATAGAACAGAGACACATATTACGGTACATCAAAGGGTAGTACGAATGTTACGAATCTTTGAATCATTGTGCCTTTATTCTTTCCGTGCCTTTGGGGTAGATAGAATTTTGGTAGTACGTCTAGGAATGCATATTATTCCGTAGTATTCCATATTTGAATTAATGATATCTATCTTGTGAGTAATCTTTATCTTATCTTGACTTTCAGCCAATGGACAGAAGAGGCAGAGGACGACGCTCAGATGCTGGGCAATCCAACGGCTCACATCTGGACGGCGTTTATATGTCTGCCGATCAGTTTTTGGAGTTATTTAGGAGCACCCAGCCTCCAGCTCCTATTCGAGCATCTCCTCCGCGCAAGTCTGCCTTTGTATGCTTGTGCAGTGATTTTTCTCATCTTGGAGGAAAGCCATTCAAAGGCTCTAAGTCCATTCTTGAGGTCCAAGCTTGGATTCGCACATGCAAGCGTATCTTCTCTCGCATGGATCTTTCTGACCACGATCGAGTTCTTGTAACTACTAGCTTATTGCAAGAGCATGCCCTCGATTGGTACGAGCTTCTTGTAGCCGAACTTGATGAGTCTGTTCTTTCTTTGACTCAGTTTCGGGAACGATTCGAACTCAAATTCGTTCTTGAATCTGAGAAATTTTATTAGCCCGTCGCTTCCTTGAGTTGAAGCAAGGGAAGTCTTCTGTCTCTAAATATGTTGCATCATTCGAGGCCTTATCTAAGTATGGTCTTGAATTCATTAGCACCTCTTATAAGAAGAATCTGAAGTTTGTCTCTAGTCTTAAGAGATATCTTAAGAAGTCTTTAATGCTCCAGCTTAAGCTTTCTTTTGAGGAGTTGGTTGACTCGGTGAGCGTGAATAAGCAAACCCTAAATGATAATAATTAAATATTATCAACTCCTAACAACAATCGTAAATAACTTTATATATATACATAAATTATTCCTTTATATATAAAATATAGTCCTAGGTAAATTATTTCATTGACCCATTTTAAAACAATACTATGTTGGATGGCCTGGTTCAAGTGTTTGGAGAGTCCTATTAATAACATTAGCTACTCATTTTGACCAAAATCCATAAACCACTCAACAGACCAGCCATCATAATATAAAACATATTTTTATACACCAACAAATACTCGCTGATATATATAATACACTCAGACTCATTCTAGGTTCTCACTTACCCTATCTCAAAAGAGTTTACCCCTCCAAGACCTAGGTGTTCGCCCAATCTAAGCTCTAATACCAAGTATAACGATCTACTTTTCTTACACCTAAGACGACACTTAATACATCCTTAATATTCGTGTGCCAATCATTTAAGTGTTCGAAATACAGGTCATTTAGAGTGAAGAAAGAAAAGACAGAACAAAATCTCACATTGTGATTAGAAATATGTAATATACACAAATCTTTACAAATAAGAAATCAACTTTAATATATACAAATCATCAGAGTATACTAAGCTACTATCAGCCAGGACAGATATAAAAGCATGTCCTTACAATTACTGATAAATAAAGACAGAAATCAAAGTAACAAAAAAATAGTAGAAGAATATATGTTACGTGAGTATGTCTTAGAGAATCTAACTCGTCTCCTGAAAGCTCTAAGGAATCCAACTAAATTTAGAAAATATGCCCGTGCTAACCCGAGCATTATAAGAAAAATAACACTTGGATCTGTCTAGTAAAAACAGCGTGAGAAACTCAAATTACAAGGAATTTTATTATAACTTATAAAATCCTCTAAAATCAAAGGTATCTCGTAAGACCATGTCGCATGTAAACATGGATGGGTTTTTACCTTACGAAAACCAAATAATTTTTATATAAAATCCAATGATATTTTAATAATGTTTAGGGTTTAAAATAAATATCGAACCATAGCCGAAATTGTTACATTAATTAAATTCTGGCATAAAAGGAATACAATCAAGTCCGCAGGCTCGTATTGTAAAATGGATTCAAATCACAAAAGGGTAAGGGTCTATCCACCAAATTAGTACACCTATAGATAAAATGTACAAGAGGCTACAACAATTTGTACATCAGCTATTTAGGACTGACCCTACCATTTACCAGATAGCGCCGAATATGATCATCCCTTGGTTGACAAAAGACCATAATGAGCCCCGAAGCGTACATAAATACTGACTCTAGATAAGGGATAATCTGACACTAATGGGAGCGATCCACTTAGCCCTGCCGCATATCCCTACTTTAGTCATTTACTAGGTGTGAGACTTGAGGCTACATTTTACCTTTTAAGTAGCAATTCTGCTTGGAATGGTAGCACTGCCTTCCAGGTAGAAATGCAATGCCATTATTCATCCATGCAAATTCAATTTGGGTCTGAATGAAATCGAAGGCACAACTAATTCTATTTTGGAAACACCCTTAGGATTAGTAGCAAGTAGCCCTTGCACTTCAGAAGCTCCGTCTTCAATCATCTTCAAGATGTCTTCAGCTCGAAACACTTGAGTTGGATCGAAGTGTTTTTCGAATAATTTATACTTATCTGATCCCAGTCTCTTTGAAAAAACATTCAATAGTTTCGGTAAAATCAGCCTCGGTTCTTCTGAAGATAAAACATACAATAGATAAGAGCGGAGATTACCACCTAACCATTGAATGAACGGATTATTTTATCATTTGTCCTAGGAGAACAAAACGAGATTTATATGCATGGTACAACATCCAACGAAGATGACTGTGCCATATAAATCATGTGTTTCTCCTAGATATTTCTAGAGTCATGTTTTTGTTCAGAATTTATAGTTGGTAATTTAACTATCAAACAAACAAACAACTATCAATCCAGCGATTTAATTACCCATAGTAACTAGTAAGCTTCAAAATAAATCCTTCATTTATTTAAATCTTTTTTCAAAATATTTATCAAAATATTCATATACTTATCTCACTAGTATAAGTATATTCATTAAACATTTGTGAAAGATTTCTTATTTCAAAATCATATTAAAAGGATCAAAACAAATGTTATTTAAATTAAAGAAAGGAATAACTCCAAACACTATTCCTTCGGTGTTAAGCATGGAACGGAAGTTCCATACCACTATAATTAAGAAGGTCGGTTAAGGAAAATCCAAATCTCAAATTCTTTTATCAATTTTCATCAATAAATCTTTTAATAAAATTCTTTCATTTATGATATCTCCTTTACTTAAATTCCAAAACCATTTATAAAACACTTTATAAATCTCCAAGCTTAATTGCAAAACTCTTTTATAAATATCAAAACCATGTATATAACACTTCATAAATCTCCAAAATCATTTGTAAAACTTATTTTATAAATATCAAAAATCATTTATAAAACTCTTTCCCAAATTTTAAGATCTCTTTCAATTTATAAACTTTCCTTATTTAAATAAAACTTCTTAAACAAATTTAATCAATAAAGTTCCTTTGATAAAGTCAATTATTTAAAACACCTTTAAATAAACAAGTTATCATTTAAAAACATTCTTCATAAAATTATTATTTGAACCATATTAACAAAATAATGATTTTAACCAATCATTTAAAAAGTGTTAAATTACTTCAAAAACACCTTATATAAAATCATTGCTCAATCATCCTTTAAACACCTTATTTTAAATGGTAATAAACTTTAGACCATTATCAAAAGGAAAAAAAGGAAATATTTGACTTTACAAAATCAAAAGAGGCTTAGTGACCACAATGGTTCATTTAATTGAGTTTAATTTATCCAAGTTATAATATGGGTATTTACATAACAAGCAGATATGTAACAGGAATCAAATAATAACATTACATCATATTGGTAAATGTCCAAGTTACCAAAATAAAAAAACTGGGATTTATTCTACTAAACACATATCTAAGTTAATATAATAGCAGAATGGGATTTGATTCTGCCTAATAGATGTCAACATAATCTGCTTAGGGAATTATGGCAAAACTATGATGTTAACTCATATTTTTGTGCCGACCTAAAACTTTGCGACTCAAGACTCTGCGACCTAAGGGACTTAACGACCTAAGGAAGTTAGCGACCTAAGGGACTTAACGACCTAAGGAAGTTAGCGACCTAAGGGACTTAACAACCTAAGGAAGTTAGCAACCTAACTAAGTTAGCGACCTAAGGAAGTTAACGACCTAAGAGAGTCTCCGACCTAACTGAGTTAGCAATCTAAGGAAGCTAACGACCTAACTAAATTAGCGACCTAAGGAAGCTAACGACCTAGCAGACTTCACGACCTAAGAAGTGTCACGACCTAAGAAGTGTCACGACCTAAAGAATGACACGACCTAAAGAATGACACGACCTAAAGAATGTCACGACTTAAAGCTTCACGACCTAACTGCAGAAACGACCTAGCAGACTTCACGACCTAAGGAAGTTAACGACCTAACAGACTTCGCGACCTAGCATGCCTAACAACCTAAAAGCTATCTACGACCTAACTACTGAAGGTATCTACGACCTAAGAGGCCTCACGACCTAGCAACCTAACTGGTTCAGAAGGCAGCGCGACTCACGAACTACTTTAGGTCGCTCACGACCTAGTTCCGCTGCCAAGTTTATACAAACCGACCTAATTCCATATGCTGCTTTCCTATAAGTCGCTTGCGACCTACCAGCCCACTAGGTCGCCAACGACCTACTACTTGCCACCTTATTCAGATAAGACCGAGAGCAACTCCATCAGGCTACACTTCCGAAGTCATGAATGGACCACGACCTATCTTAGGTCGCTCGCGACCTACGACCTAACTTAGGTCGTACACGACCTAAGACTTGGGGGTTAAATTTCCGTCCAGAATCAACTCCTATAAATACCCCCTAACTCCAACGGCAAAAGGACTTTTGGCCAACCATTTTCTGAAGCACCGTTACTCTGCCGAATTCTCAACTCATCCAACATTTGAAGAACTCTAATCACTCAAGACATTACAACAAGCTTTGAGAGAAATCTACTGCATTCAACATGAATTCGAGAAGATCTTCAACATCGAAGCTTGAGCTAATAGTCTAAAGTGTTTAGGAATCGAAATATATTGTATTTTGAAGAGCATTGTATCATTTTGTAACCAGAATCAGCAATAAAAGACTATAAAGTGGACGTAGGCTCAATTACGGGCCGAACCACTATAAATATGTTTTTCCTTTACCGTTTTCTGCTATTTCTTGCTTATATTCTGTTCCCGTACCAACGGGTGGTGCTTTCACATTGTTATTACATACACCGGGTGTTAGCGTTCGATTTTTAGCGTTAACATTTTGGTGCTTTCACTGAGAACCCAACTCAGGAAGATTGTCATCATTGCTTCAAAAAAGTTTGCTGAAAAAGTCTCTTTCAAAACCAGAAGTATGTTGGATATAATGGCTCCTGGAAGAAAACGCAAGACTGTCAGATCTGAAGATGCTCACGATAACACTGCTACTTCTCTTTCTCCAAGTCAAGCAGCTCCCAGCATTGGAGTGACGCAAGAAGAGTTAGATGATGCAGTGACTGGGTTGTATCAGCAAATTGAAACTCAGAATACTCTAATGATGGAGAAGTTAAGTGCTTTGCTCGGGGCTAGTCAAAGACCGGTAAATAATGAAGAAAACATTGCTGATGCTCTTCACAACTCCGAAGGAAGAAATATTCCTCAAGGGGGATCAGGTGCCGCTGAAGGAGCACCCCTCCAAGCTGAAGGATCCAGTCCATCGCCAGTTTTCCATGAACATCTACCCGGACAAACTTCCGAGAAAATGGCCGAAGTCTACTCTGCAAAGTCATTGAATAATGAGGAATATCTCTCCGGCATGATTCGACAAATAATGAAAGAAAGCATGCAGAGAGATGAAGACGAGAGCGAATGGGGATTCACACCGAGTAAAACTCCGTTTACTGAGAGGATACTAAAAGCTGAGTTTCCCAGAAAATTTGTTCCCCCCACCATTCCTGCTTATCGGGGGACAAGTGACCCAAATCAATTCTTGTATAAATATGACTGGCACATGACCGGCGCAAGGGCAACTGACGAGATTATGTGTCGGTATTTCCCAGTATATTTGGAAGGAGTGGCACTTCTTTGGTTTACCAAGCTTCCTGTTCGATCTGTAGATCAGTTTTCCGATCTGACCCGAAAGTTCAAAGAGCAATTCAGGCTGTACGCTTCAAAGGCAAAGGACATTATGTCATTGTCTAGTATTGAGCAGAATCTTGGAGAGCCTATGAAATCATTCCTGAATCGCTTCAACATAGCTCTGGCCGAGGTTGACAACGCAGAGCCACGAATTGTTTTGACTTATCTAACGCGGGCAATCGATAAGTCAAGTAAATTTGGGAAGTGGCTGAAAATGAAAGAACCAAATTCGCTCGAGAAATTCTATAAGAAAGCTGATGAGTTCATACGCTTGGAAAATCTTCCAGCACCAATGAAAGTGGCGGCGACAAGAGTAGAGAACAACATTGCTACTTCAGCTAAGAAAGATTCTAGAGGTCAGAAAAGGGAAAATAATGATGGGAAGAAACAAAAGGATATAAAGAAACCTCGCTTCTTCAAACCTTCAGATTTCACTCCATTAACCGACACTCCAGAAAATATTTTCTTTGCCACTAAAGATGCTGTGGATTATCCCAAACCAGCTGAAATAAAACCGGGAAAGGGTGCTATGCGAAATGGAAAATTCTGCCGCTTTCACAACCAACCCGGTCATGATACCAACGAATGCCGTCACTTGAAAAGCTTAATTGAAGAGTTGTTGAGGGAAAACAAGCTGCAGCAGTATTTAAAGAAGAGTAGGAATGACCCAAATTCGTCTACTCAAGGGCAGCAGCTTCCCACTCATCCATCTGGCTCAGGGAAGAACACTGCCGCACATGAGTCCGAAAGGCCAGTTATCAATGTAATTACAGGAGGCCCACATCCAATGGGCAGAAGCTGGGGTGAAATGGAACGATATGCCCATGCTTTGAAATACACCCCGGCAGAAGAAGATGTTTTTGCTATAGAAGACGCTGTACCCCTGAAGCAGCAGAAAATTTCTAATGATGATATTATGTTCAAGGCAAAGGATTCTATGGGTATTGAAGCTCCAACCATAGATCCCTTGGTTATTTCTGCTGGAATTGGGCCAGCTATTGTAAGACGAGTGCTCATTGATTGCGGTGCTTCCTGCAACATACTCTTCAAGAAAACATTTGACCAAATGAAGATCCCAATGAATGACGTTCAGGCTTCATCGCAGAAGATTGTTGGGTTCACTGGGGAACCGCAGCAACCAATCAGAACTATTGACTTGTTTGTTGAACTTGGAGAGGGGCAGAAAAGGGTAGTTCGGAAACAAACTTTTGTAATTGTTGATGGATTTTCTGCCTACAATGCCTTCCTAGGCCGTCCAACTTTAGCTGCATTCAGAGCCATTCTGGCCCCGTGGTGCCTAACTATGAAATTCCCTACAGATAATGGTGTTGATGTCATTAAGGGAGATCAAAATGCTGGGCGGGAATGTTATCTTATAGAGCTTCGAGAGGCCAGGAAGAGAGAAATGGGAAAAGATGCGGTAGCTCCCCTCCGCATCAAAAGCCCAACCTTGTAGCAAATACAGGGTAGCCCCTGCACTGGCGAGCATAGTGGTGCAAGGAGAGAAATGGACCCCAGAAAAGCCAGTGCAGAGGAGAATAGAGTGGTGCCGATGGAGGTAACGGTACCAGTACCTGTTGATCTTAAAGACCCAAACAAAGTGCTAAATGTGGGTTCGCAACTCAGTATGGCAGTCCAAAACATGTTGATATCATTTTTGAAAGCAAATCTGGATGTATTCGCTTGGAGTCACGCCGATATGTGTGGAATATCTCCAGAGATTGCTGTACATACTCTGAATATTGATCCGAAATTCACACCTGTGAAACAGAAGAGAAGAACCCAAGGTCCAGAAAGGTCAGCAGCGCTAAAGGAAGAGGTAGACCGACTCATGGAAAATCATTTTATCAGAGAGTCCATATATCCAAATTGGGTTTCAAATCCTGTGCTGGTTAAGAAGGCCAATGGAAAATGGAGAGTGTGCATTGATTTCTCAGATTTAAACAAAGCATGTCCCAAGGACTGCTTCCCGTTGCCAAGGATTGATCAGCTGGTAGATGGAACAGCCGGGCACGAATTGTTATCTTTTATGGATGCTTACTCCGGGTATAACCAGATTATGATGCATGAGTCAGACCAGGAGGATACGAGCTTCATCACAGATGTTGGTTTATACTGCTACAAAGTCATGCCTTTCGGATTGAAAAATGCTGGGGCAACATATCAAAGGCTTGTTAATGCAATGTTCAAATCACAGCTTGGGAAAACTATGGAAGTCTATGTCGATGATATGTTAATGAAATCAAAGAAAGCAGTTGACCATATGGACCACTTAGCAGAAATGTTTGAAATCCTCCGAAGATATGGAATGAAGCTCAACCCCTTGAAATGTTCGTTCGGAGTAGAGTCCGGGAAATTCTTGGGATTTATCGTAAGCGCTAGGGGCATTGAAGCCAATCCTGCTCAAATTATTGCTCTAAGAGAAGTCAAAGCCCCTAGAACAAAGAAGGAACTGCAGAGCCTAAATGGAAAAGTCGCTGCCTTAAGTTGATTCATTTCCAAAGCTACTGATAAATGCATCCCCTTCTTTGACGCTTTAAAGAAAGGAAAGAAGAACTTCAAATGGACACCTGAGTGCTAGAAAGCTTTCGATGAATTAATCCGTCACATGGAAGTGCCTCCAATACTTTCTAAGCCCAACAACGGCGAAGACCTTTTCATATACTTGGCAATTTCATCTCATGCCCTGAGTGCAGCACTGGTAAGAGAGGATGCAAAAGTTCAACGTCCGGTCTACTATATCAGCAAAAGACTCACTGGGGCAGAAATGAATTACTCAAAGCTAGAAAAGCTCGTCTACTGTTTACTGATTGCTTCTAGAAATTTGAGGCCGTATTTTCAAGATCACCCTATCAAAGTTCTCAGCGACCAGCCCCTAAAGCAAGTCCTATTTCGCCCTGAAACTTCGGGCCGTCTTCTAAAATGGAATATTGAGCTTAGCCAATATGATATCACTTATCATCCCCGAAAAGCGATCAATGGACAAGCCTTAGTGGATTTTATCGCAGAGTATACAGATAAAGGTGATAAAGAGGAAAAGACTATAGTAGACATCCCGACCAAATGGAAACTATATGTTGACGACTCAAGAAATGATTACTGTTCCGGAGCTAGGGTTGTGCTTGAAACCCCCGAAGGGCGATCATTATGTTACGCATTAAGATTGGAATTCCCTTCTACAAACAATGAAGTAGAATATGAAGCTCTAATTGCTGGATTAAAGATTGCAAAGGAATTGAACATCAAAGCATTACAAATCTTCAGTGATTCTCAACTTATTGTGTGTCAAATAAAGAAGGAATTTCAAGCTAAAGGAGGAAATCTGCCCGCTTATTTGTTGAAGGCTTCTGAACTTCTCAATGACTTCGATCAATATTCGATAAGCCACATACCTTGAGAGGAAAACATGAAAGCGGATTCTCTAGCAAAGTATTCAAGCTCCGGAGAAGCTCAGTTATTGGGATTGGTTCCTGTGGAGGTTTTGTCAGCTCCAAGCATTGATGATATGGATATCGACTGGATCATGGCTGTATCTCAAGAACAAGAGTCATGGATGAACCCAATCAAAGAATATCTGCTCAACGGCTCCCTACCAGAAAATTCTAAAGAACGCCAAAAGCTGTTAAGAAAAGCATCAAGATATGTAATTCAAGACGGCCGGTTATACAGGCGGGGATTCTCAATGCCATTACTCCGATGTGTAACCAAGGAAGAAGCTAGGACAATCTTAGCAGAAGTACATGGAGGAGAATGTGGGGATCATTCAGGCGGTCAAATACTTGCCAAGAAAGTTCTTCGGTATGGGTATTTCTAGCCCGATATTAATCGAGATGCTGCTATCTACTCCAAAAAATCTGACAAATGCCAGAGATTTGCAAAAATCCCAAGAGTGCCTTCAACTGAACTAACACAGATGGTCAGCCCATGGTCGTTCGCAATTTGGGGGATAGATCTAATCGGACCATTACCAATTGCCAAGTCAGGAATCAAATATGCTATTGTTGCTGTTGATTATTTCACTAAATGGGCTGAAGCCGAACCTTTGGCCACTATTACTTCTAAAAAGATGATAAATTTTGTAACAAAAAATATCATTTGCAGATATGGTGTGCCACAAAAGATAATCACAGACAACGGTACTCAATTTGAAAGTGAAGAGTTCCAGGACTTCTACAAGTGATTCAAAATCCGAAAAAGTTTCTCAGCAGTGGCCCATCCGCAGGCAAACAGGCAAGTGGAAGCAGTAAACAAAATTATCAAGTCAACCATCAAAAAGCAACTTGAAAAAGCAAAAAGTGGATGGGTTGATAAGCTACCACTAGCGCTATGGGCATACAGAACAACCCATAAAACTGCGACTGGGCACACTCCATTCTCATTGGCATACGGATCGGAAGCAATGATTCCAGTTGAGCTAGAAGTCCCTTCGCACAGGAGGGTTCATTTTAGTCAGGCCGAAAATGAAAAATTGCAACTCGAAGCACTTGACTTTCTTGATGAGAGAAGGGAAGAAGCTAGACTCAGAGTTGCAGCACATCAGTAAAGAATTGCAAGGCACTTCAATTCTAAAGTCCATCAACGAAGCTTTGAAGTCGGCGACTTAGTGTTGAAAAGGATCATGACAGCAGTCGGAGTATTTGGGCCAAATTGGGAAGGGCCATATGTTATAGGCAATAAACTTCTTGATGGCACATTCAAACTCACAACAGTCGAAGGATATCCAATCCCAAGAGCCTGGAACAGCAATCATTTGCACCCATATTTTACTTAAAAAGCTTTGCTTGAAATTGTAAAATGGTTATGGATGTATCAATTGTATTGTAAACCATTGTAAAATCAGTAATGATAAATGAAGAGCTATAAAGTGGATGTAGGCCCGATTTTTGGCCGAACCACTATAAATTCTATGTTCTTTATTATTATAATATGCCTGTTTTATTTCGATATGTAAATACTCTAAATGTATTGCTAAAATGTCGATTCAATACTGCAGGTCATTAAAACAAGGCTTACCCATCACAATGCCAAGTGAACCCCACAAATCACTCAATAGACAAATTTCAAGCCACAAAAAGTTCCAAATTCGAATCCAACATAAGATGAACTTTACACCAAAATTTGATGATTCCACCAAAGAGACACTTTTCCAAAGAAAAAGAACTAGACGCTTGTTAACTAATCACGATCGTTTGTAAAAACAAACATCTGATTGAATAACTTGCACCTGTCCCATGGAATCAATCAACAGTAAAAGTACACTCTATTGGATAAAACAAGCTGCTTGCAAAGGAAAGGAACACAGGCTCGAAGACAACAATAAAGGGACATGGGCGAGCTGATCAATAAAAGCCCTCTTCAGAGGCACAAGACCTCTTCGGAGGCGCAACTCTTCGGAGGATAAAGACCTCTACGGAGGCACAAGCCCTCTTCGGAGGCACGCCAATAAATGGAAATGCTCTTCTCAACAAAAAGGTTGATGGAACCACTGAGGCAAGGCCTTTGTTAACTAATTTCGATCGTTTGTGCAAATGAACATCCAATTAAATAACTTGTGTTCACCCTGTGAGTCCATTTAACTGTGAGAAAGTAACTTCCAGGCAATCAAATAAAGACCTCTTCGGAAGCACAAGACCTCTTCGGAGGCATAAGACCTCTCCCGAGGCACCACAAGCCCTCTTACGAGGCACAAGCCTTTCCCAAAGGCACATACTGCCCACTTCGGAGGCAGAAGACCTTCCCCAAGGCACACAAGACCTCTTCGGAGGCACAAGACCTCTTCGGAGGCACAAGACCTCTTCGGAGGCACAAGACTTCTCCGGAAGCACAAACAAAAGACCTCTCCGGGGGCACAACGCTACTTCACAAAGCATAATGCTACTCTTCGGAGTCCAAATGCTACTCCTCAGAAATGCCAAAAAGCCCTCCTCAGAGGCACACTTCAACTCTCAAGGAAGATCTACTTGTTCATCTTGAAAAAATTCTTCCCCAGAAATTGAAGTGCTAAGTAAAGTCCTCTTTAGAGGTCCGCTCTACCGTGTAGGAGAATTCACTTCTCAAAAATATGAAGTAACCATCTCCGAAGGTTAAAGCGTAAAAACTTCTCCAAAATGAGACATGCTCCATTTAAGTAGAATAATTGTTTCCTCAAAGACGGAATAATTATTCTCCAAAAATAAGAGTACAAGTCTCGCCAAAGCAAAAATATATTGCAATGCACTTGTGGTATAGGGGCAATATCATACAATACAACTACAACAATAAAAGTAGTATTCAAGCGACATACCACAAGCACATTACAATATCACGCGGAAGAGATGTGGAATAAATGCATTCTCAAACACAGACCAAAAGTTTGTACAAGTAAAAAGAATCGCTTATTCTACATTAAAATGAGAAATAGATGCATTCTTACATACACAAGAGTTTGTACAAGTAAGAGAATTATTTTATTCAAAACTATGAAATTTTTTTACATGTGCAGATCTCAAAAAGAAGCTGGGACCGGTACCCGCACAATCTCCGGTCAATACATCCAAAAAAGCAAAACAAGAAGCATAGAGTCTAGCTTATTATTCCTTCTTCCGACCACCCTTAGAACTCTTTCCCGGCTTGATAATCAGTTTTGGAAGCCATTGTGGATGAGTCGGGGAAGGAGGAGAAGGAGGAGCAGCTGGATCTTCTTCAACATTCTTCTCGTCAGCCGAAGCGCTCTTCTTCTTCTTCTTCATTGCGCGCTTCCCTTTCCTCTTGGAAGAAGACTCGCTTCCCGGAGTGAAAAACTTAAAAAGTTTTGTGTCGTCATCATAAGTTCGCTCCGGGGTCTTTTCGCCTTCTTCAAGTTCCCCAGTCTTTTGCTCTTGCGAAACAACCGGGTCATCCAAGTCTTTGAGGGCTTCTATTTTCTCTTCTTGTGATCCTGGTTGAGAAGCAGACAGAGTAGTGACTTGGGAAGGAGGAGGAACAGCAGCCGGAGAAGGGGAAGTTGGCGCAGCTTTCAGAACTTCCGCTGCAGAAGAAAAGAAGTTAAAACCGGTATTCTCCGAGAAAAGAGAAGATATTGGTTCATCAAAGCTTAAGTAATAAGTAAGAAGTTCGTCAAACTCGGTTAAATCGAATAAGTGATTCACGGAATCCGGGTCGACGTCAAAGTTACCTGGAGAAGTTGGCTATGAAAGATCAATCTCGAATTTCTCAGCCTCAATATCTTCCAGAGCCTCTTCCTCGGTAGGAGTAGTCATAATTTCAGTGTCAACTTTAGCAGGAAGCGAAGAATGGAAACTGGAATCTATAATGTTGACATCAGCCAAAGTTGAAGTATGAACGGGGGCAGTTGAAGGAGCTTCCTCTTTCGGGTGTTCATCTCCCGTCGACTCAGCTCGTGCTTTGGCAAGTTGCTCCTTTCCTCTAGCAAGAGCGACATGAGTTTCATCATCAAGATAACGTGCCTCAAGCTCTGCCTCGTCATAGCTGGCACCGCCAAGCATATTAACTGCGGCTTCCCACACTTCAGCCAGAGTAATCTCATATTCAGGGCCCAGAAAAGAGAGGTTCCCATGACCCAGAACGCTGTGCAGATAAAAGTCAAAAAGAGTAGAGCTGATGTTGGCTTTGGTAGCCACATGAGACTCTTCGGCTGCAACTTTCCCAGCGATAGCTTCATCACGCTCTTTTTCAGTTCTCAATAACTGAGCTTGCAATCTGACGATTTCCAAATCTCGAGAGCTAATTTTCTCCCGAAGCTGAACTGCATCATCACGATATTTCCCGGTAATATGCTGCTCTGCTTCAAGTTTGGCTTCAGCATCTCGCTGAGCAGCGTGAGCGTCTCGAACTTTTTTTTGAAGCATCTCCTCCTTTTGCGAGTAAGAAGTGGAGGAAGTAGCAAGCTCGCTCTTTAATCTTTCAACTTAAGCTTCAAGCTTTCCATAATTATCAGAGATGCTCTTCATTTCAGCATCGTGTTGCTTACAAATTTTGTCCCATTCTGATTTATCATTCTCCATGGTCAGCATGGCTTCAAGATTCGCACGATTGACCCTTTGCAGCTCATCAACAAGCTTTTGCCATCCGGACACCCTTTCAATATTAAGTTTGACGGCATCAAGGCTACGCAGCATATCCGATTTATCGATCGGGACCAAATCAAGGTCGAAGCGTACCTCCTTTAAACACCATTGCGGGAACCGACTTTGAAGAATTGGCGGACCCTGTCCAACTTGATACTGGGGTCTGTTGATGATTGTTTGGATATCAGACTTCTCAAGAGCCGGAGAGTCAGTGGGGATATCAAGAGAAATTGGAGCAGGGGTCTTCTTAGAAATTGCAGATGCGTCACTAGGCTTGACCCGCTTGCTTGGATCATCAACAATATGAGTCTTCCCTTTATCATCGTAAGACTTTCGCTTATGAGAACTATCGCCTCTGTGGGAAGAGTCGTATCGCTCATCTCTCCTCCCGTATTGATGCCAATAGTCCCGGTTCTCTTGCTCATAGTCCCGTCTCTCTTGAGCTTTCCTAATAGCTCTTTCTTCATCCGTCTCCCTCGGGGTATTGAGGTATCGCCTAAAGTCATAAGTTTCGCGGCCTCCATGGCGCTGAAACTTGTCATAGTATCAACCAGTGCGTCCCAACAGAGAATCTGAAAATGGAAAAGAAATAAAGTTTAGAAATTTCCAGAAAAAGAGGATAAGTGCGTATAAGTGCCAAAAAATCCTAAGTGTGTGCGGCGTGCAAACTACGCGCGTCAAACTACAAACCTCGCTTTAGTGGGGGAATGGAGATGACTGGTGTAGAAGGTGTCGAAATTTGTTGTAAAGAAGAAGTCGCTTCAACAAAAGGAGAGATCGCTTTTGAAATATCATCTTTAAAAAGCTCCTGAGAAGTTATCATTATATCGCTCAAATTATCAAAAGTATCATCGCTGCGATGCCCCGCAGAACTCTCTTCTTTAACTTCCACATCAGCCGTCTTTTCAGAAATGCGAGGATTTTCCTCCTCTTCAATAACTGGAGAAAGTGTTAACTTGCTGGACAACCCCGCAACATCCATAGAAGTGGAACATTTCACTAGTAAAGTCTCAGTGGTGGGATCTTTCAGTGGAAGTTCTTCGGCAAGGGCTGGGGCATCTGACGTCTTTTCTGGAAAATCAGGAACTTCATGAGGCTGGACGGAACGAGAAGAATGTAGGAGTTGGAACTGGTGCAAAAGTTCATCTTTCAACAAGAATTTGGCGCTTCTCTCTTCCATAGCCACAACATTTAAAGTTTCAAAAATTGACTTGAGACTGGGATTTCTAAGCGGGGGAGGAAGTGCTGAAAAAAGAAAAGAATAAAGATAAGCATTTGATAATTCAGGTTTCAAAAAGCTCATGAGATGAACAGAGAAAGACAATTTTACTCCCGACTCTCCAGACAGAGTAGAATCCCGGAGGACATCGGACAAAGAAGAATTGATTTAGGAACCCGTGAGCACTATCGGGTAAATCCAAAATCAACTTCCGGTTTCTGGCACCTCTTACAAGCACGCTTGAAGGGTGATCTTTGTTCTTAGCAAAAGTACACAAATAGCAAATTTCATCGAAGCTTGGAAGATGGTCGAGCGTCCTCCTAAACAGAACACACAACCCCATCAAGACGGCGTAACCGTTGGGGTGTAGCTGGAAAGGCGAGATAGCTAATCGAAGGAAAAGTTCTTGGAGAAATTCGTTGAAAGGTGGAATAGCTCCGCTTAAACACATCTGGCGATTCACTGCGACAAAACCGAGAGGTGGCCTGTCAGCTGTGTCACTTGCTCCAGGGAATATAGCATCTGATTCGGCAATACCGAATTGGGTACACAGTTGTCTAAAAACTTTGTGGCTCAGAGTGGTCGGAGTTCTCTTTGGAGGATCGATCAGTGGGTTAGCAATCGGGAAAGCTTCTCCGGCTGGTCCTAAATCTTCTTGTTGAGATGTCATTCTACACAATGAAATGGATATTTAAATATGAAGGTACACGTTTCCTAAAAAGTGTGAAGTGTTGTACAGAACTAAAACGATAACAAGCAAGTATAACTGAAATTGAGATAGTTGACATTTGTCGATTATAAAGTTTCGAGGCTTGTCATTTTAAGTTTAAATACAATGTTGTGTTGATGCAAACAAATCAGCTTAGGTTGATTATTTCAGCTTTGCTTCAATACTTCATTTGAATTTGTCATTTCACAGCATTTCATTCATAGAATTCATTTAAGTTAATTATTAGTTATGAACTAATCTGTCAAGCGATGTGGGCAGTCAATGGCAGTATATTTGTCCCGTTTTTCTGCAAAGGTTGTTTTTAAACAGGTTATTAGCATTAAAGTCAAGACAATCTGAAAAGAAATGCAACACAGTTTAAATTCAAAGGTCAACCAAGTTCTGTCCAAATTTCACAAGTGTTAGGTCGTCCAGCGACCTAGCATAGGTCGGAACCTTCATAGGTCGCACAGTGCAAGTTAAAAGGTTCAAAGCAATGCAGATTTGTTCAAGTCCTAGCTCGGCCGCGACTTAAAGCCTATGTCGCAAGAAAGTTAGGTCGTGCAGTTTTTAGGTCGTGTGATTCTTAGGTCGTGCAGTTTTTTTAGTTCAAGCAACTCTTGGGTCATTTAGCGACCTAGCACAGGTTCTAGCTATCCTTAGGTCGCGAATTGTCTTAAGTCGCTTGAGACCCCTATGATGCTAACTTCCTCTCCACGCCACAACCCACCAGACCCGATAACCCGTTATCAACTACACATATAAATCCATCGTCTTCTTCATTCCTCCATATCACCGAATCACCCCAAAAGCAATTCAAAACATCCCCAATCCATCGCAGATTCAACACATTATTATGCCTTCATGAATCAGTTAAAGCAGCGATCAAAAGTCGATTACGACAATCACTAGAGACGATGCACAACTCATAGAATGGGGCTAAGGTCGAAAGATAGGGATTCAAGATTCGACGATGATTATGGTGGGATGGAGATCAAATTCACTTACGAGATGTAGTGGTGATGATGAATCAGTGAGTAGAATGGGTTGAATTCGTCTTTGAAAACTCGGAAATTATTCAATGGTGGAGCGGAAAGTCAGAGTAATTAAGTGAGGAAGAAGCTCATGACCTAACTAATTTATATGAGGCTGAGAGAGGAAGGCGAATAGGCGTACGAGTTAGCACGAGTTTTAGGTCGTTCAGGACCTAGCAAAGTTAAGTCGAAGCACACGACCTATGTCATTGGCCTGCACTTCGAGGGGCAAATGTTAACTCATATTTTTGTGCCGACCTAAAACTTTGCGACTCAAGACTCTGCGACCTAAGGGACTTAACGACCTAAGGAAGTTAGCGACCTAAGGGACTTAACGACCTAAGCAAGTTAGCGACCTAAGGGACTTAACGACCTAAGGAAGTTAGCGACCTAAGGAAGCTAACGACCTAAGAGAGTCTCCTACCTAACTGAGTTAGCGACTTAAGGAAGCTAACGACCTAACTAAATTAGCGACCTAAGGAAGCTAACGACCTAGCAGACTTCACGACCTAAGAAGTGTCACGACCTAAGAAGTGTCACGACCTAAAGAATGACACGACCTAAAGAATGACACGACCTAAAGAATGACACGACCTAAAGAATGACACGACCTAAAGAATGTCACGACTTAAAGCTTCACGACCTAACTGCAGAAACGACCTAGCAAACTTCACGACCTAAGGAAGTTAACGACCTAACAGACTTCGCGACCTAGCATGCCTAACAACCTAAAAGTTATCTACGACCTAACTACTGAAGGTATCTACGACCTAAGAGGCCTCACGACCTTGCAACCTAACTGGTTCAGAAGGCAGCGCGACTCACGAACTACTTTAGGTCGCTCACGACCTAACTCCGCTGGCAAGTTTATACAAACCGACCTAATTCCATATGCTGCTTTCCTATAAGTCGCTTGCGACCTACCAGCCCACTAGGTCGCCAACGACCTACTACTTGCCACCTTATTCAGATAAGACCGAGAGCAACTCCATCAGGCTACACTTCCTAAGTCGTGAATGGACCACGACCTATCTTAGGTCGCTCGCGACCTACGACCTAACTTAGGTCGTACACGACCTAAGACTTGGGGGTTAAATTTCCGTCCAGAATCAACTCCTATAAATACCCCCCTAACTCCAACGGCAAAAGGACTTTTGGCCAACCATTTTCTGAAGCACCGTTACTCTGCCGAATTCTCAACTCATCCAACATTTGAAGAGCTCTAATCACTCAAGACATTACAACAAGCTTTGAGAGAAATCTACTGCATTCAACATGAATTCGAGAAGATCTTCAACATCGAAGCTTGAGCTAATAGTCTAAAGTGTTTAGGAATCGAAATATATTGTATTTTGAAGAGCATTGTATCATTTTGTAACCAGAATCAGCAATAAAAGACTATAAAGTGGACGTAGGCTCAATTACGGGCCGAACCACTATAAATCTGTTGTTCCTTTACCGTTTTTTGCTATTTCCTGCTTATATTATGTTCTCGTACCAACGGGTGGTGCTTTCACATTGTTATTACACACACCGGGTGTTAGCGTTCGATTTTTAGCGTTAACATATGATATATTCTATCAAACAGATGTCATTGGGTTTCATATTCATTTGGGGTTACTTAAAGTAATCGACAAAAGAATCCCATGGATAAAAGTATCCTTTTAAAAGAAAGTTGCTTTAAAACAATATCCGAACTTCAGAAATAAGGTGTTTTAGGATTTCTAACTTTACTTAATAATTAATTAATATTTAAATCTTTATTTTAAAAATAATTAATCCTTTAATTTCTAATTAAACAATGATTTACTTTTAAATAAATAATTAAATAATAATTATCCTTTAAATAAATATTTAAATAATAGATAACCTTTACATAAATAATTATACCATAATTAATCATTAAACAATTATTAAATAACAATTTAAACTTCTAAAGAATAATTAAATATGCATAAGTCTGAATTAATTAATTAAATAATCCTTAATTAAAACTTAAACAATAAATTAAACCTTCATTTAAAAATAATTAAAACATAATTAAGTTTTAATTAATCTTAACTTAAATTTAACCTCTTGATGATTAATTAATTAACAATTAAACCCTTTCTTAAATAAATAATTTAATAATAATTATCCTTAATTATAAATTTCTTAATAATTAATTCTTAAATAAATTACTAAATAATGATTAATCTTAAATTGTTAACTAATTATAATTAACTTGCTTAAAAATAATTAAGTTCTAATTAACCTAACTGAATTAATGATTAAATACTAATTACCCTACTTAGTTACTTAATAATTGAATAATAATTAAATAAAAAAATAATCAGTTAGTTAAATATTTACTTTTTATTTCTTGATATATATTTGAAAATTCTTTCAAAAATATTCTTAAGTGAAAATAAATTTAAATTTCAAAAGTGTTCGTTTTCACGAACTGCACGTATAGCAATTATCACTATATGACCAGTAATTTTCTAAGCTTGATTTTTCATATTAAATATTTTCAAAATCTTATCTTTTATAATTTAACTACCTTATAACCTTGCAAAAAATGCTTTGAAAAACAAAGTAAGGTTTTGGAAACTAAACAAAGTAAGGAAAACAAGTTTTTGAAGCCAAAGAATTTCAATGTCGAACTATAATTCCAAATACTAACCTTTCCTTTTGCATATAACCACATACTAGGATGCTAACTTTTAGCACATACAATACAATGTACGTCACCACCGTATATTTTATGTGTTATTTCCTAAGCAAGATCGCAACTTTCCATACATACATTTCACTTTGATTTCTAAGCCGAACTAAACAACACATTCAAGCATATAAAGAAACATATAAATCAACATCGATATCCAACCAACAAGTAAATGATTTAACAACATTCTATACATCATAATTCAAAGTTAATAACTTTAAATAAAAGGTTTAGTTTTCTCACCTTAACGCTAACCAAAACACATGAACTTCACTAGAACTTACGCACCGAACCTATAACTTGCTTTGCCTAAACAAATACTTGAAATGTGATTAAGTTAAGTAAATTATTAATAAACATCCATGAAATCAGGAAAACTCATAAATCTCCAACAAGTCATGAAACAATCCAAATAATAATGGACCACAAAATAATATCGCCTTATTCATATATAAGGCTATAGAAATCATCAAATCCTAATAAATCATAAAGCTTCAAAAGATAATTTTGGATGTTTCGGAAAGCTTATTTCAGTGGCTACAACTTTTGTTTTATGTATTTTCTGTGATTTTGATGTTTGCTATGCTAAAAATGCAAATGTTTCTTACTGTCCTGTGTTTTGTTGCATGGACTAGTGTTGATTTTAAACTATTGAAAATGGTTTGCATTTATGAACATGTATACGCAATTTGTATCTCGGTAATATGATGTTAAACATTTTATTTTGAACATTTTTCATGAATGTTCGGACGTATGAGAAAGTATATTAAACGATTTAGTAAAAACCATGAGGTATGGGACTCGTGCGTATTTGCTTCATCGGTTAAATACGGACTTGTACGATCGAAATGATTTTGAGGAATCATTTGATTTCCTCCAAGATTATTAACTACTATGTGGTACCTTGAGATTTATTTAGAGCATTTGTCCCGTATTTGCAAGATTAGCTAATATGTGGCAGTAGTCCGAGAACTCCTGATTGGAGTATATTGATTATGGACTATCAAGATTGTAGTGCTCCCGCCGATGAAATGAGGCAAAACCAATTATGGTTGATTATGATTTTATAATTTTGATTAGGTTTTCACTTGTCGATGAAATGAGACAAGTTTGAATTTATTTTTGGTTTATCGTAGCGGAATTGCTACGACTTGATTATTTACATTCGCCGATGAAACGAGGCATTGTGATTATATTGATTTATGATTTTTCCTAATGTGGAAACAACGAGTGATTAGTAAACCATTAGGTATAACCCATGTCGAAGGCTAATAGCCTTAATTATTTCGGACACTATGCAAACATGGATCATCCCGGTTAGGCGGATGGGTAGGGTGCATGGCCTAGATGATTTGTGTAAGACCCCATAATTTGGCGTTAGTTATTTAATTAGTTGGTTAGTTAATTGATTAGGCTCCAAAAGTGGAAATTATGTAAACGATGGAATTTGACCACAAAACATGCACCATTGCATTCGTGATGAAATTCTAAGCAACTTTCATATTTGGAGTTTTGTGATCGGAGTCCAAATGGAGAAATTACGAACGAAAAACGAATTCGAAACAAAAAATAATTAAATAAGAAAAATTAAAATTTATAATTATTCACCCAAGCTCACAGGCCAACCATTCACTGTGATTGGTCGACATGTAGCGGTCGACCGGTGTGTACAATGCGGTTGACTGATTGGGTGATCTCGGGTGCAATAAACCTATGCCACAACAGCCTAGATTTAACATATTTTCGATTTAACGATTCGGGTTGATTCTAGTGCCTATGAATTCAGGCCCAACCCTCTCTTCTCTTCTCATATTTTTATGGAGGCAGTAGTGAAGCTCTTCCATTTATTCTTCCCCACTTTCTTTCTTAATTATAAAGATAAGATATTTGTATCTATATTCATACAAATCAGAGAAGAGTAGAAATCTAATAAAAAGAAGAAGAGAAGAGAATCAACCATATGCATATTTGAGGTAATTTATATATTCTTGTATTTATTTTCTCTCCCAATCCCAAATCTCTTCTCAGATCTATAATTTTAGTGTATGTATATACACTTTTATACATATCTCTTGGATTAAAAAGGCTTTGAAGATGAATCAAAGGTTCTACTTCAGATCAGGAGATTTGGATCATTTATAAAATGTGAGTAGGAAATTTTATATATTGTTATAATATGAAAATTATCCCATTGGTGTTTATTTGTTTTTATGCCTAATTGGATAGTTTTAAATGAGTTGTAGGCAACAAATTGAATATAATTTAAATATAATAAATATCGTCTACATATTCTTGTTTATGAATTGATTTAGAATTATTTACAACCAGATCTTGAAATCAATCCCAAAAGTATGAATTTAGAATATTGATTTGAATGAAATTTATTCTAGATCTGAAATAGGTTGTATAATAATGTTATAAATTTTGATTATTACCCTAATCTTGTTGGAATGTAAACTTTTCTATGTTTGGAATTATTGGAATTTAGATCCATTTAATATTTTTAAATTAGTTTGATTTCTTTCCCTTTTAGAAAAATGCAGAGAGTTTGATCTAACAAGAAATAGATGCAAATAGAAAGAGAAAGAGACGTGTAAAGTATGAATTCATTGTAGTTTACACTGTCTATTTCGGTAATAAAAAGAAATGATTATTCCTTATAATTTCAAAAATTAATCTTTTAAAGTTAAATCTTTGGTTTCAGTTAATTTATGGAAATTATATTGGATAATCTTTTTAGATGTGATTCCAACAATTTAACATGGAAAAGAATATTCTAGTGAAGATATATAATTAGAACTTATTTCATAAAAGTAAATATTTGTACATAATTTACTGCACTTATAATAATTAAATAAAAATCTAATAACAACACTTGCACATAACATTCACGTTTAGGATAACTAAATAATGGGAAAAGAATTTAAAAGGTTGTGACTTCAATAAATGGTAATAAATATGGGAGTTGCAATAATCTTATATGGTAAACAAATTAATGAGACTAATAAAAATGGAATAGATATGAAATGTTACTATTGGAAATTAGTAATTATACATAAATGTCTTAGGAAATGTTCTTTATGATTTTATCGACAAATTAACATTTATGAACATTAAACGGGGATTTACGGATAGATAAATATTTAAGGTACGTCTTATTGCCTTAAATAAAAAGGGAATTATTAAGCTAAGTCTAATGTCTACCTAAGATAATATAAGTAGAGACTTAGGATGGTAATTTGGACTTAGTAGGTTAGTGATGTGAGGTCGGTAGGGTTACTCGATGGAAGATTGCCCTTCACTTTGAGGCTACCAATAGTCGAGTGTAGTTACTACTGATGCGAAATATCACTAATCTTAGGACCCGTGACAACATGAGAGATTCGGCCTACTTTCTTAATTGGAAAGTATTAAATGGTCCAAATTTGAAATTAGGAGCGGTGAGGGATATCTCTATAGCGGTTCACTTCTAGTTTGAGGTCTTAAGTTGTTGTAGTGTCCACCTCTTTACTAAATCATATTCAGTAACCTAGTGAGATTCAAAATAAATAAGGATGTCTCTAAAAGGGTTTACTTTATTCTTGAGGTCTTATGTGGCTGTAGGGCCTGCCTCTCTACCGAAAGGAGTAACCTAATGAGATTCCATATTTATAATTAAAGAGTGATAGTGGATATCTTAAGAAGGGTTTGCTTTAGGTTTGGGGTCTTAAGTGACTGATGGTTCGCCTCTTTCCTACAAAAGAAGTATAAAGTAGCCCAGTGATATTTTCAAGCAATGTCAGCTAGATAGTACCAATGAGGAGTCTGCCTTGGGGTTAGTGTTAAATGACAAAGGCCTACCTATAAATAAGTGCTAAATGGTCAGGGGTCTACCTAGTCCTTATTAATTAGGTACTAAGTGGCTTGGGTACAGTCTCTCACATTGCTAAGGCTGTAATAACGATAGTACCATTAAGGAGCATGCCTTGGAAATAGGTCTTAAATGATGGTATCCGCCTTAATTAGGTCTTAAATGACCTGAGTCTGCCTATTTTCCAATAAAAGGTATTAAGTGGTCTCAGTACTGTTTATTACATGACTACGATTTTATCAGCAATAGATGTGGTAATGTTGGATATTAAATGTTGCAAGTCTTAAATAGTGGTTAGAGGTCTTATAGCTAGGACCCACCGACCATTGACAACATTGTTAGGAAACCACCTTGAGAATAGGTCTCAAATGACGGGTCTATCTTGATTAAGGTCTTAAATTACAGAGTCTATCTATTTCTCTTTTTAAAAATATTATAGAAGCCTGCTTCATATTTAGAAGTATTAAGTGGCAAATGGGTATGGAAGTATTAGGTGGTTGATAAGGCTTCATCATTATTTTATGCCTTGGGAATGGGTAAGCAAGTAATCATGTGTGCAATATAAGGTTATATTAGAATTGCTAACCTTAATGGACATAATTCTTAAATGGAAACCAGTTGGTATAAAAAAAAATTGTGGACAGTTTATAGATTTTCCAGTCATTAGAACATTTTTATGACTCCCTCCTCATTACAACCCACAAGATAGATTTAGAGGAACATGTCACTGTAGCTGGATGTGCTTTGTTATTGGAGAAGTCTTCTTTTTCTCTCATGCTCGATGCTGATGTGATAATTTGCTATCCAAGGAATACAATTAGTTTCAAGGTAGTAGTCATAGTTAGTATTCTTGTTCTATTATAGTTCCGTTGTGAGTTTAGATTTCAATAAACCTCTAATAACGCTCATGCTTATTCAGGTACCAAATCCAACGATCCGTACTTTGATGGATGTGAGTTTTTATTTTTATCAAAATTTTGGCCCATGGAGGTATGGATTGTTACGTCTGGTATTAGAGCTAGGTTAGTAGATCGAAGGAATTAGGATAAACTGAGAAAATGTACTCGTACTTTCCTATCTAGTAATATTATATTTCTATACTAGATTATAAGAGTTCCGACTATAGAAGTAGTGTAGTTCCACTCTGAAAGAATGGAAAAAGCAACTATAGGTTGGAAATATCTTAGAGTTAAGATTTTCACATTGACACCGAAGTACCCCACAGAGTGCTGGCTATGCGGAAAGCGTTGTTGGTGAAGAGCATGAGGATAACATTTGGTAGAATCCCGAAGACCGGAGGTGTTCAACTTGATGGTTGAGATTATAGCTACCTTATTATTTTGGATTTTGAGTTCCAGTCGGAGACACACATTTATTCCAAATTGACGGAAAATTAAGGTATGTATGTCGCAATTGTCTAAAAGCAAGTTTCTGCAAGAGTGCATCCATTGATCACCTCTTTGATGGCAAATCGAAATTTTATTTGAATAATTAATGTCAATTTCTTAGTCTAAAACCTGTTATAGAAATTTAATAAGTGTATTTTGGAAATGCCTTGGATTTTGGAAAATAGGGTTTCAAAGGAATTTTAGACGCAAAGATTTATTTCAAAAATTTTGTTTTTGGAAAGTTTTGAAATTTAAATTTTCAAAGAAGCACGTATACCACTAAGTTGGTCGTGTTAAGAAATTATTAGTTTATAAAAGATTAATTCTTGAAATCCTCAAATATTTATATATATCAGTAAATTCTTGATATTGATTTTTGGCAAGGAAATAGTTTTCCATTGTGAGAAATTTGTATTTTGAAAAGAAGGTTTTTGGAAACCCTAAAATATTTATACATATAAGTTTGTCATTTAAGGGGAGTTTTGGTATGAAATAGTTTCTATTATTTGAAATTAAGTATATGGAGCACATATTTAGCTCGATGATTTTTCGGTTTATAAAATCGAGTATTTTTTATGTTTTCTCTTTAAGGTACAAAAAATAAGAATTATATTCAATTTTATTGGGGTATGTAGTTTGAAGTGTTGTTGTACCTACCAGCTATTGGAAGAATATTTCTGTGCGAAGTAGGTAGGAAATAACAGCTGGAATATTTTTGGATTTTTGGAAGTGTTGTTGGCCGTAATAGTTTTGTTGAGGCTATCGCAATCTTATAAAGGAAGGGTCTACATGGTAAGGTGGATATTGTCGTGTAGAAGGTAGAATTTTTCTGGATGGGTTAAGCTGAAGATGGTGTGTGGAATGATCATTTGAATATTAATTAATTTAACCAGCCCTATTGGGTTTAGGTTCAGGCCATGCCCAAATCTGGGCTAGTAGTCGACCGCAAGCGGCCGACTGGTTGTCCTAATAGTGGTCGACCGCTAGGTGGATTCGGGGCGAACCTAGAACGTGACTATAAGTCGCGTCCAAACCATCAGCTACTGCACCTGACCTCGTTCTCTTCCTCCTTTCCATTTTTAGCCGACCCAATTCCCATCTCCCCTTTCCTCTGCTTAATCAAAGCCTCTCTCCTCCATTCTTCCACCAAGCAATGCTAAAATTCTTACACGTTAGATCTTGCCCTACCACCACTTCGGATCTATATTTTTTCTCCCTTTTTCTACTACCTCTCAGCCCATGGCACCATCACGCACCCGACTCTTCCTCTTATCATCCCAGCACTCCGCAGGAAGCCTCTTTGCTTGACCGGAGCGAGTCGAAGACCGCCACTTAACTCGGGATGGCGGACCTTGATTTACTCCTCGGACGACCAATGAATGGTGATTTCGCTGCTCTTGGGCTTGAAGAGCTTTCGTCGTGGAAGAACTTGCACCGATCCTCCGCTTCAAGACTTATGAGCGAAAATACTACCCGCACTGCGTCCGTCTTTTCTATGAATAAATGGTGCATAATTTTGATGATGGTAACAACGATATTGAGTTCGAGGTGAAGGGAGCTCAGATCGAGATTACAAGTGATGATCACACTAGGATTTTGGAGGTATCTTTAGTATGTGCAGATTAGGATGATATAGAGATGACCGATCCGAGTTTCTACAACGGATCTTTACTAGAAATGTTGGTGATTGGAGGACCGACAACTTGCGATCGGTTGCCCGTCTCGTCGTGCGCATCATTCAACACAACATCATTCTAAAGACAAGAAGTGTAACACCCCACTCCGAGACCCACATTAGTAAAGAGTATTACTAGGTAACACCGTCTGCTAATACGGAGAATAGAGCTAGATAGGAGCGACCATCTATAACCTTGTCTTAATTATCTATTGAATACACCGATAATTGCCACTTCTTACTCAAGTGGATCGACATCTACAATAAATAGTTGATACAAAGCCATAGGTGGCTGAAGGATCCGTCAGAATAAAATAAACAACTCAAATGTAATACACATCATAGAACAATAGATCATCACATACATTCACACATATACAGATACATTACAGAGTATGCAAAATGATACATGCCATGTGGTAAACAAACCACAATATACAGGCGAGTCAAAAGAATACATATCAGAGTTACGGCCAAAAAGGACTACACAAAAAGCTATAACAAAAAGGAGCTAGCGGAATAGTCCATGCGGAAGCAAAATAGGCTAAGTCCAATGTACCTAACCTGAAACATCTCGGTCTGACCCGAGTATAAAATACACGGGTCAGTCTATCTAAACAAATCAATTATATAAACTAAATGATAATGAACATACAAGATCATAAAGTACCACAATTATCTCCAAAGGAGATAACCAAATCATCTAACATAAGATGAATCATAACAAGCCTCATATCATCGGCAACTCAAATAAACAAAGGATATCATATCCCCAAAACAAGCCAAAAGGCAAATAACAAATACCAATAAAGTTAACACAAGTTTACACAAGGTAATCGCTATATATCGTGTGGTTCAAAGAACCTACCCCGAAAGGCTATACACTAGGGAAATATAATTGCCAAAGAAACAAAAAAAGCTCGAGCTCAGTACTCTATAACAAGGATCCACACGCCCGAAGGCAACGCCAAAAGGCAACAAACCCCGAAGGCTCAAGCTCGAAGGCAACAAACCCCGAAGGCTCAAGCCCGAAGGCAACAAACCCCGAAGGCAACAAACCGTAGTGGCGAAGGTCCGGAGACCCAGTACTGACACCACTAACTGGCAGAATGTGTCACAACTCTCAAAAAGGAACCCGAAAAATGTTAACGTGAGTCCCATACCACGCGTTCGTACTAAAACAGTTTACTAACCGTTAGTCAATTTCACACTCAAAGCACTACAAAGTTCACCTCATCTCATCGATAAACCAGACCCAGAGGTCAAAATGGTCAAACGAATAGATTAGGAATTAACTGAAAAGATAAACACACGTGTTCATAGCACACGTTTTATTTAATCATTTAATTCTCCTCCCTGTTTGCTCGAAGTGCAAAATTGTGTGTGTGTTCTAAATAGAAATTATAAATTGGAGGAACCAGCTTTTAATACAATTTAAAGAGACCATTTTATAAAACCCCGTGTGCAAAATCAAAAAGGAATCATCACAGTCAAAAAATGCGATTACAACTGATTGGAATCGACACAAATCGATAAAAATTGGAATCCCACACAAAATAGGCAAATTGGGCTGAGACAAGCAGATTCAGACGTCTGAATTGTATATTTCAGACGTCTGAAACTGGTGCTCAGGCAATACTTCGCCTAGGCCAAAGATGGCCAAATCATATCGGAAGCAATCAGATGAGTAATGATAGATAGAGGTTTACACCAAACGAATACCCAACCATAGAGACCCACCAATACATTCCGACCAACATGACCAAACAACCATATAAGGATTTTTCAAAGATTTTGACTTCAAACACCAAAAATTGGAATATTCATCAAACCAATTCATTTCAAAAACAAATGGACAAGGATTATATGTTAGGAATTGCTACCTAACACTATCAAAGATATAGATATAGATATGAGTTCAAAAACTCACCTTTTAACCCAAAAACACAAGAGAGAAGCTATAGAGCAAGGCAAGAACAATCACTCTTCAATTATAACCCAAGGAGCTTCAATCTAAGCTCAAGAACAAATATTTCCTAAGTTAGGGTTTAGGAAATTTCAGAAATCGAAGAGGAATTGAGATGGAGAAGGAGAAGAGGATGCTTACCTAAGCTTCTCTTGGATTTTGGACTTGAATTTGAGTTTGCAAATGAATCTAGGGCTTAGGAATTTCCATTTCCCATTCTTTCCCCCATTTTTGCTAAAGCTTGAGTGTTTAGGAAATGAAGTGAGTGAATGGAGAGGAGAGGGGGCTGAGTTAGGTTATAGGATGAGTTGGGTGAAACCCAAACGTAAGCCCAAAGCCCAAAGTGAAAATAGCAAAATTCACTCAACTCCAAACATATCGATGCTTATACTCAAAAAAGTCGCAAATACCATTTTGAACTCAATGGAAGTGGTCTCAAGTTCAAATTGTTGATTCTCAACTTCATTCTTGATTCAGACGTTTGAAATTTCCAAACCAGACGTTTGAATCTGGAAAAATATGAGTTGTCTAGAACAATATTCAGACGTCTGAATCTTCCATTTCAGACGTCTGAAAATGGCAATTTTTGCCTATTTCCTCTCTTGATTGACTCGAACAATTTCAAACGTCTGAATGCTTCATTTCAGACGTCTGAATCCCTGTTTGACAGTTTTTCCCCAATAGAAACCTCTGTATCTCGATCCACAATGACTTTTGACTAATTCGACTGTTCTTCTTCGAAATAGTGAAATTTTCGGACTAAAATCCGACTAACGATGCTATATTCAAATAAAATATTTAAATATACAATCGTAAAATATGATGGTTATTACAGACTCCCCTCCTTAAAGAAATTGCGTCCTCGCAATAATTAAGAAGAAAACAAAGAGTAACAACCATAAAAGCATATCCACACAAAGAGAAGAAATTAGAAATAAGAAGTTCACCTTAAAGAGCACGAGAGAGAAAGTCCGGATGTGTTCGCTCGATGAACTCTCTAGATTCCCAAGAGCAATTCTTAGGATTTGAGGACCATTGAACTTTCACAAGAAGAACATCTTTATTTCGAAGGCGTTCAACCTCCGAAGCAAATGATACGAATAGAATGTTGCTCATAAGTCAAATTTGGTGAAACTTCAATTTCTTCAATTACACCCGGCTCAAGAACAGAATCGGAATCCCTAAGGTATTTTTGTAGTTGAGAGACGGGGAAAACGTCAAGAATAACAAAAGAATTGAGCCGGTACTAAAAGAGGTGATAAGCCACGCAATGCGTTCGGTGATGGGAAATGGACCAACATATCGAGGTGCTAATTTTCCCGATCAACTGAAATGCACATCACCCATCAAAGGTGAAACATGAATGAACACCAATAAAATTTGGACCTAAAACCAGCTTCTCACCGGCTTCAAGCCAACCCAAAGAAAATCGGCATGGCCTTCCGTAGAGTACCTCGAAAGGTGCCATAGCAATACAAGATTGGAAGCTTACTATGGGAAGAAAACTCAACAAGAGACATATGATCTTCCAAACTTCCACCAACATCAAGAACACATGCACGAAAGAGATCTTCAAGAGTTTGATTCACACGCTCTATTTGTCCATTGGATTGAGGACGATAAGCGGTGTTAAAATTAAGCTTTGTTCCCAAAGCTTTTGAAGACCTTACAAAAATCCACTAGAAAAATAATGGATCATGATTGCTAACAATAGAAGTAGGAACTCCATGCAATATAACAGGACATAGAGTTCAACCAAAAGAGTTATAGTCAAAAGAGAAGGACGAGCCTATAGGCTACACAAAACAAGAGATGAACATGAATTGGATTCATGACCTTGAATCTCACAAGTGGATAAAGTCTCGAGATCACTGCATTCCGATATCATTATGGAAACAACCGTTTGCTGCTCCCGGCTTAAGGGCATCGACAACATGATTGCCCTTTCCAAAAGTATAAAATAAATATCAAGATCATAAGATGCAAGGAACTCGAGCCAACGTTGTTGACGCAAATTGAGTTCCTTTTGAGAAAACAAATACTTCGAAGATTTATGATCGGAGTAGAGAACAAATTTCTCTCCCAAAAGATAATGACGCCAAAATCTAAGAGCGAAAACAATAGCCACGAGCACCAGATCATGAATGGTATATCTAGTCTTGACAAGCTTTAATTGTCAAGAAGCAAATGCGATAACACATTCCCTTTGCAAGAGAATGACACCAAAACCAATACGACTAATATCGGTACAAACAATAAAGTCTTGGTTCCCTTCGGGAACTGCAAGAATAAAAGCATTGGAAAAGAGTTCCTTTAATCGATTCTCTTTCCAGAAAGCTAAGACTTTCGAAGTTATAATTAACTATATATATACATCTTTTTAGAAAAATTAACTTTTTACAAGAATTTACTATGTTTGACTGTCTCATCATAGCGTTTAGGAGATTCCTATGATAATGTTGATCAAGCACATCGACCAGAATTCTTAAAGCACTCAATGGGCAAAACAACACAAAATTATCTTATATATGATAACCATGTCTCTTATAAAATTTACAAATATTCTTTGCTCGTTTAAGAACAAAAATCCTATAATACTTATAAATATCTTATTAAAAAGATTTGCAAATTTTAAATCGTTGTTTTCATCCATAATCAATAAATATAAGGATAAACTAATCGAGATATTCGTAGAATACTCGATTCACAAAATGGACGAATAAGGTAGAAGGTTCGTCATACCAAATGACATAACGAACCAAACACAAAAATCACAACGAGTGCGGAATGTGGTAAGAGGATGCTACCTTCTGCAACTCTTAGCTGAATAAAACCGGTGGCAAGGTTGAACTAAAAAGACCTTAGCACCACTCAAAAGATTGCTTAGGTGATAATTCTAAGACAAATCTCAAAAATACCGGAAAATTCACAAACTACTTGAATGAGAGAAATAACACTTTCCTCATCAAGTGGATTTAAAGAACAAATGATGGCACCAAATTTGGAAATCAGAATCATTAAGAACAAAAGAAATCTGCTTAACAGATTGAAGATGTCGAAGATGAATAGTCCACATCGGACATAGGATATGGGCTTCATAATAATTAAGCCAATCCTTTTCCAAAAATCAATTTCGAAGCCTAAATAACGCATAACATGCAAATCGGCTCGAAAAGAATAATCACAAAATAATCTCGACATTTTTACAAAGCAAACTGAGTGTTGTGGATCCACCAACCGGATTCGCAATTCTTAGTGAAGTCATCAAGCCCAAAAATATTAAAGAAAAAGAATCAACATGTTCTTTTGACATAAAAGAGTGGGACGCACCCGTATCAAAATAAGCTAAATAGGAAGATCACGAAATAAAATAATGCCATCAAGGATAGGAGGAGAATTACCTCTGGGCTGAAAGGAACCTCCAGAAGCCTTAGCAACATAAAGCTTCCCAAACTTGGCACTAGCAGGAGCAGTAGAGCAGGTGGAAATACGATGACCTTCCTTCTTGCAACAATGGCAGAAGAGAGGCTTAGGACAAGCTCGAATCATATGATCAGGAGAACCACAATTGAAACACTTCCGAATGGAAGGTGTTCCAGTAGATTGAGAGTTAGAACCAGATTCAACAGGCTTTTTCTTCTTGGAAGGGAAAAATTCCTGCTTATGAAATGGAAGCTTCTTCTTATTGGGGTTCTTGCGAACCTCGATATCATCACTACTAACTCACTCCTTCTTAATGGCTTCGAGATGAAGTGCCGAGTCAACCAACTCCTCAAAAGAAAGCTTAAGCTGAAGCATTAAAGACTTCTTAAGATATTTCTTAAGACCAGAGACAAACTTCAGATTCTTCTTATAAGAAGTGCTAATGAATTCAAGACCATACTTAGATAAGGCCTCGAAAGATGCAACATATTCAGAAACGGAGAACTTCCCTTGCTCCAACTCAAGAAAGAGACGGGCCAATAAAACTTTCTCAGATTCAGGAATGAATTTGAGTTCGAATCGTTCCCGAAATTGAGTCCAAGAAAGAACAGACTCATCAAGTTCGGCTACAAGAAGCTCGTACCAATCAAGGGGACGCTCTTGCAATAAGCTAGAAGTTACAAGAACTCGATCGTGGTCAGAAAGATCCATACGAGAAAAGATACGCTCGCATGTGCGAATCCAAGCTTGGACCACAAGAACGGACTCGGAGCCTTTGAATGGATTTCCTCCAAGATGAGAAAAATCACTACATAGGCGTGCAAAGACAGACTTGCATGAAGGAGATGCACAAATAGGAGCTGGAGGCTGAGTGCTCCTAAATAACTCCAAAAACTGATCGGCAGACATATAAATGCAGTCCGGATGCGAGCCGTTGGATTGCCCAGCATCTGAGCGTCGTCCTTTGCCTCTTCCGACCATTAGCTGAAAGATAAGATAAGTTAAAGACTATTCACAAGGTAGATATCATTAGTTCAAATATGGAATACTACGGAAAGATGCATTCCTAGACGTATTCCCAAAAACTCTATCTACCCCAAAGGCATGATGATTCGAAGATTCGTAACATTCGTACAACCCTTTGATGTACCGTAATATGTGTCTCTGTTATATGTTTATCATATTTTGTTCTGAACTCAGCTCTGATACTAAGCTGTAACGCCCCACTCCGAGACCCACATTAGCAAAGAGTATTACTAGGTAACACCATCTGCTAATATATAGAATAGAGCTGGATAGGAGCGACCATCTATAACCTTGTCTTAATTATCTATTGAATACGCCGATAATTGCCACTTCTTACTCAAGTGGATCGACATCTCCAATTAATAGTTGATACAAAGTCATAGGTGGCTGAAGGATCTATCAGAATAAAATATAACAACTCAAATGTAATACACATCACAGAACAGTAGATCATCACATACATTCACACATATACAGATACATTACAAAGTATGCAAAATGATACATGCCATGTGGTAAACAAACCACAATATACAAGCAAGTCAAAAGAATACATATCAGAGTTACGGCCAAAAAGGACTACACAAAAAGCTATAACAATAAGGAGCTAGCGGAATAGTCCATGCGGAAGCAAAATAGGCTAAGTCCAATGTACCTAACCTGAAACATCTCGGTCTGACCCGAGTATAAAATACACGGGTCAGTCTAGCTGAACAAATCAGTTGGATAAACTAAATGATAATGAACATACAAGATCATAAAATACCACAATTATCTCCAAAGGAGATAACCAAATCATCTATCATATGATGAATCATAACAAGCCTCATATCATCGGCAACTCAAATAAACAAAGGATATCATATCCCAAAACAAGCCAAAAGGCAAATAACAAATACCAATAAAGGTAACACAAGTTTCCACAAGGTAATCTCTATATATCGTGTGGTTCAAAGAACCTACCCCGAAAGGCGATACACTAGGGAAATATAATTGTCAAAGAAACAAAAGATGCTCGAGCTCAGTACTGTATAACAAGGATCTACATGCCCGAAGGCAATGCCAAAAGGCAACGCCCGAAGGCAACACCCGAAGGCAACGCCAAAAGGCAACAAACCTCGAAGGCTCAAGCCCGAAGCCAACAAACCCCGAAGGCAACAGACCCTGAAGGCTCAAGCCCGAAGGCAACAAACCCCAAAGGCAATAAACCTCGAAGGCTCAAGCCCGAAGGCAACAAATCCCGAAGGCAACAAACCCCGAAGGCAACAAACCGTAGTGGCGAAGGTCCAGAGACCCAGTACTGGACACCACTAACTGGCAGAATGCGTCACAACTCTCAGAAAGGAACCTGAAAAATGTTAACGTGAGTCCCATACCACACGTTCGCACTAAACGATTTACTAACCGTTAGTCAATTTTACACTCAAAGCAGTACAAAGTTCATCTCATCTCATCGGTAAACCAGACCCAGAGGTCAAAACGGTCAAACGAATAGATTAGGAATTAACTTAAAAGATAAACACACGTGTTCATAGCACGTGTTTTATTTAATCGTTTAATTCTCCTCCATATTCGCTCGAAGTGCAAAATTGTGTGTGTGTTCTAAATAGAAATTATAAATTGGAGGAACGAGCTTTTAATACAATTTAAAGAGATCATTTTATAAAACCCCATGTGTGAAATCAAAAAGGAATCATCAAAGTAAAAAATGCGATTACAACTGATTGGAATCGACATGAATCGATAAAAATTGGAATCCCACACAAAATAGGCAACTTGGGCTGAGACAAGCAGATTCAGACGTTTGAATTGTTTATTTTAGACGTCTGAAACTGGTGCTCAAGCAATACTTTGCCTAGGCCAAAAATGGCCAAATCATATCGGAAGCAATCGGATGAGTGATGATAGGTAGGGGTTTACGCCAAACGAATACCCAACCTTAGAGACTCACCAATACATTCCGACCAACATGCCCAAACAACCAAATAAGGATTTTTCAAAGATTTTGACTTCAAACGCCAAAAATTGGAATATTCATCAAACCAATTCAATTCAAAAACAAACGGACAAGGATTATATGTTAGGAATTGCTACCTAACACTATCAAAGATATAGATATAGATGTGAGTTCAAAAACTCACCTTTTAACCCAAAATCTCAAGAGAGAAGCTATAGAGCAAGGCAAGAACAATCACTCTTCAATTATAACCCAAGGAGCTTCAACCTAAGCTCAAGAACAAATATTTCCTAAGTTAGGGTTTAGGAAATTTCAGAAATCGAAGAGGAATTGAGATGGAGAAGGAGAAGAGGATGCTTACCTAAGCTTCCGTTGGATTTTGGACTTGAATTTGAGTTTGCAAATGAATCTAGGGCTTAGGAATTTCCATTTCCCATTCTTTCCCCCATTTTTGCTAAAGCTTGAGTGTTTAGGAAATGAAGTGAGTGAATGGAGAGGAGAGGGGGCTGAGTTAGGTTATAGGATGAGTTGGGTGAAACCCAAACCCAAGCACAAAGCCCTAAGTGAAAATAGCAAAATTCACTCAACTCCAAACATATCGATGCTTATACTCAAAAAAGTCGCAAACACCATTTTGAACTCAATGGAAGTTGTCTCAAGTTCAAATTGTTGATTCTCAACTTCATTCTTGTTTCAGACATCTGAAATTTCTAAACTAGACGTTTGAATCTAGGAAAATATGAGTTGTCTAGAACAATATTCAGACGTCTGAATCTTCCATTTCAGACGTCTGAAGTTGGTAATTTTTGCCTATTTCCTCTCTGGATTGACTCGAACAATTTTAGACGTCTGAATGCTTCATTTCAGACGTCTGAATCCCTATTTGACAGTTTTTCCCCAATAGACACCTCCGTATCTCGATCCACCAAGACTTTTCACTAAATCGAATGTTCTTCTTCGAAATAGTGACATTTTCGGACTAAAATCCGACTAACAATGCTATATTTAAATAAAATATTTTATAGGAGGTGTTTTATTTAAGATTGTTGTATCTTTTTATTCCCAGTATTTGTTCTTTTCTTTCAGGTTGTTGGGTTGTAAAATTGTTAGTTGTCTCTTATAAAAGGCACACACGATATTATGAGTTTTTATTCATTTTCTATGTTATTATTTCTAGATGAGTGAACCGCTCCTATATATATATGCATAGTAGATAAGCAATATAAATATGGAATCTCATAGACACTTGACTAATAGTAAAAGCAATATAAGACTAGAAGTTTAGAATAGTTAAAAATTTAGCGAAGGATATGTAAAGTTGTTTCGATATCACGGGTCATTGCTCATGTTCCTTAAAAGCTAAATTTTTTGAATAATAGATCTTTTGACATTTTTAAATAAAATGTCAAATTTTTGGTTAAAGGTTAGTTGTAGAATTTTGGAATTTGGTTTATGCGTTTAACGCATAACCGACTTCCGACTACACTGACATTGTGGCTTGATTTATCAAAATTTTTTGGAAGAAAAATATTTTGAAAAATTTACTCTTGAATTGAATTGTTCCCTTTTTAAAAAAAATGTTTTTTGTTTTAGTTATTTTGGCTCTTAAATGAGTTTTACAATTTTCATTCAAAATTTTATTTTAAGGGATTATAAACATAACTCAAAGAAGATTTATCAAAGGAGTTTTAAATAGGAAATGTTTTATAAATGATTTAAAGGTTTTTAAAGAGTTTTGTAAATTGACTTGTAGACTTATAAAAGTGTTTTATAAATTGATTTTGGAAATTTATAAAGGTATTTAAATGTGAAGTGAGATTTTAAAAGGGGACTTTTTATAAAGGATAAGTGGTTCGGTTTATTGTAAGTAATGTTTTCAAAAAGGAATTTAAAAGGAGGAATTTTCTAAATGTTTTGATAATGTAATTATACCCCTAGGATAAGTATAAATGTTTTCTAAGTATAAAAAGGACTTAAGGGGTTTGGGAATAGTGTTTTGAAAAGATCTTTTGATCGAATGTTTATAAAGTGATTTTAATTAATTAAGGATTAATTAATAAGGGCTTAGTGGATCCCATATGGAATCAAATCAATGTTGAATGATTGTTTATTTGATAGTTAAATAACCGACTATCAAATCTGGACCTAAATGTAACTTTGGAAATATCTAAGAGAAACACATGAGTTATATGGCATAGTCATCTCCAATGATGTTGTACTGTGCATATAAATCTCATTTCGTTCTTCTGGGATATATGATAAGAAAATCCATCCACAAACGGTTAGGAGGTGAACTACGCTTTTATCTTTATCTGTTTATTTCCTAAAGAATCAGGGTTGAGTTTACCAAGAACTATCAAAAGTTGTTTCGAAGAGAGTTGGATCAAATATGTTATCCAAAAACCATTTCGATCCAACTCAAGCGTTTCGAACTGAAGACATCTTGAAGAATATGGAATCGAAGACAGAGCGAATTGCAAGGGCTGCTTGCTAATAGTCCCGAGGGTGATTCCAAAAGGGATGTAGGAGAAGTAATGCCTTTGGTTTGTCCTTATCCTAGACAACTTGTATGGATGACTGCTGACACTGCATTACTGCCTGGAAGATGGTTTTAGCATTCGAAGTGGGATTACTATTCAAAAGGTAAGTGTAGCCTCAAACCTCATCAACTGGGAATGACTAAAATCATGGGAGATGCAGCAATGCTAAGTGGGTCGCTCCCATTAGGGTGTATCGTCACCTTTTCAGATACATCTACATATTTGTGGATTGGTTGTGCATGAGATCTCCATAAAAAGGGTTGCAAAGCAACTGGGGTGATGACATATTCGGTACTATCCAGTAAGGGGTAGGCCGGTCTTGTGTTAGCATGGGTTCCTGGCAATGTCCTCGGTACATTTTCTAGACGTTTACCGTGATAGATGGTACATCGATGCCTTGTCATGGCATGGAATCCAATCTCCAATACGTGCCTTTACGCTTCTGATTATAGAGCCTAGTATGCTGGAATTTAATAATGGTAATAATTTTGGCTATTTTCATATATTTATTTTGAATGCTTAGACATTATTACAATATTACTGGATTTTCTATAAAAAAATGTTTTGGTCATCGTAAGGTAAAATCCCATTCATGTTTATGTGTGACGTGGTCTTACGAGATACATTTGATTTTAAAGGGTTTTAAACATAATAATTCAGTTGTTTGAGTTTACCCACACCAGACCCATGTCTGACTTGAAGTTCTATTTTCTTTTTATAAAACTCTTGGGTGCTCAAATTTTTATGGGCAGCCAAGTAGTTCAGGTTTTCCCACGCATGCATTTTGGAAAAGCTTGAAGCATGAGGCATTATAGATAGCTAGTTATTATCTTGTTTTCGTTGTATTATATGTATCTTGTATCAGTTAGGTAGGGCCAGACTATTATAACTTTCCTATGGTAGAATTTTTATCAGTATGACTCGGATGTATCATTTTTGAAAAGACTTTGTAAAATATTATGTTGATTAATATATGTTTTTTCATTGCATTGTGAGATTCTGTGATATTTTTGTTTCTTTTATCTCCTATCTCCTTTCTTTGTTCAACAATCTATCTTTCCGACACTTAGTTATTTGGCATGTGAATACCGTGGATGTATTAGTGTCGACTTCTGGGGCTCGAAAAGGCGAGTCATTACATTTGCATAGTTGTAACTACCCAAAATTTTAGTCATTCGAATTTGGAATAGTTGGTTGATTATAAATATTGAAAAATTAACTTTATAAGTTAAATAACTTGAAATACAAGTATAATGGTTATTCGAATATTTGAAGTTGTTTAAATAATTAAATCATGAATTCTATGTGAATGAAAAAGATTTCGAAAGTTGATTTAAATTCTATTTGGATAAGAATGAAGATAGTAAGCTTTTGATATTGAATATAAAAGCAATTAAACTTGTTTTATAATAATTGTTTTACTTAACATGTGAAATACCTTCTGGGGCATTTTCTCGGATTTTGACGAAATTAGTGCTATTGGATCTGCAAGGGTGAATTATTATATGTTGTTGAATTTTGTGCAATCGAGTGTATCGTTTGATCGTGCGGGCTCGAAACGCGTAGAAACTCATTAAAGGAATTTAATATAATATAATTGGATTTGAAAAGCTATCTTCTGTATATGATCGAAATAGGTCTCGAAGCTAGTTCTGTTAGGTTCGGGTGGGGGTAATTAGTATAAAATGCCAAGCGACATGCCTCGATTGGAGTTTGAGATTTTAGGATGCATATTACCAAATATTTTCAAATAAAATAATAGGTATCCATCATTCATGCCCATACTTTCCCCATACCCCAGTCCATACCAGACCATACTTCCACATCTCAAACCCATGCCTTCTTCCCATTATAAAATATTGTATTGAACCAGAGAAGAATTTGTTTTCCTTTAAATTTAAACTAATCCAATCCAACGATCGTCATCATCTTGAACCACTACGATCACATTCAAGCGAAGTCATCATCTGGGAAATTTTTCGCACTGATGAAGTGGAGTTAATTACGGTTGGATCAATGTAGCATGTGGCGAGGTGGCCGTATTTTGGTGATGAACGGCAGAAGTAAAATGGTCGTTCCCGACAGCTACGATCATTTATGGGTCGAGGGGTGCGAAGGATATTTGTAGAGGGAAGCGTGGGCGACATTCTGGTAAAGTAGGGTGGATGTTGGCTAACCGTGGCTACGAAAATTTTGAGACGAATGGTGCGGCATTGGTTTTGAATTGCTCAATGTCATGGCATATGGGGGGGGTTGGATCAGGGGGAAACGACACGACATGGTAGTCTTCGGCGAGCTCGCGGTGGTTGCTAGATGAATGAGGCGGCGGCGGCGACGAGGTAAAGTTCGGTCAGGATTCGAAATCGAACGCGAGGGAGAGAGTAATTAAGGCATGTTATTAATCTAAACTTGGTAAATAGTAGTTAATGAATTGTAATTAGTTAATAATAAAATTATTTAATTCATGTATATTATAATGTCAATAACTTTCTCATACGAAGTCGGAATCTAGCACGACGAGTCGTGTAGTACTCGTATTAGCAGATACTATGAAATATAGTTAAATTGGATAGATTTGGAGCTAGTAGGAATTTGGGTTAAAATTTAACACCTGCTCAATTGTAATCCAAACCGGGATGCCTCGGTGTCAACAGGAATTTCGATGAGTTAAGCTCACCATTTTGGTTAACCAGTAACGTTTTATAGTCGATAAAAATTATTGGTTTGATGTTGGATGATTTACTGTTTCTATCAGTTGGTTTGGATTTATTCCCACCCCTGGAGCAGATAACCTTTTGTATATATCTGCCTAGTAGCGGATGACCCATATTATATAATTATATACTGTTATGATGCAGAGGGACTGGTTGGAGGGATCCAACAGGATTCCTCGCCATTGTTGAAATGTTTTCTATAATATTCCTGTTATATGAATTTTTGAAAATCAAAACTAATTGATGACACTATGCGTTATAACATTATTATATGTTCAAACTTAAACTTTATTGTGATAGAAATTCAATATCGATATTGGTTAAACATTGGATAGCTATAGGACTCAAATTAGTATTTTAAAAATACCATAAATCACCATTCGAATTGGAATTGGTTTTGAGATAGGAAATGATTTTAAATCTGAAATTGAGTTTCAGAAATATTTTGTTTAAAAAGATTTAACTTGTATTTTTCTCCAACGTTTTTATCTTCTTTCCAAAAAAATTTATTTATATTTAATATTGTTTTAAAAAACATTATTTATATCTAGTATTGTTTTAAGGATTATTTATATATTTAATATTGTTTTTAATGTTATTCTCACTATTTTAATATCTTGAAAAGTTAATTATTTTAAATAATTAATATGGTTTGAAAATTAGTAATAATGATTTGTTAATGATGTTAGGAAATTAGTTATTATTATTTATAGTAATGTTGAAGATTAATTATTAATGTTTTATTAATAATGTCTTGGAATTTATTAATTATTACAGCAAATTATTGCCAAGGACAAAATTTCTCAACATTTTAGCCTCAAGGATAAACATTCAGTATTTTAGCCTGAAGGACAACTTTATTTAGGTATCAGTTTTTAAGTTTTTAGGTATCAGTTTGTAGTTATCGGTAGCAGTTTTTAGGTATCATTTTTTAGTTCGGTAGCAGTTTTGGAAAAATGTTTGTCCTTATGAATAATTTTGAAAGAATGTTTGTCTTTATGAATAATTTTTAGAAGAATGTTTGTCCTTGTGGTTAAAATATTGAGGTCGTGTCCTTGAGGCTAAAAATATACAATTTTTTGTCCTTTAATAATTATTAATGTTTTATTAATAATGTCTTTGAATTTATTAATTATTATGCATTTGTAATCTTTATTATTATACAATAGTGTTTCAAAGTGATAATTAGGATGTATTTATTAAGGTTTTCGAGATTTATAAATAGTGATTATAAACAGTTTTGGGGTTTATAAATGGAATTTTCATAATGTGGCTTGGAAACTTAAAGAAAGATTAGTTAAAAGGTAAAAGGAGTTTTATAAATGGTTTAGAATATCTATAAAAGAATTTAGAAATGGGTTTATAGATTTATAAAAGGAGCTTTACAAATGGTTTTACGGATTTATAAGCATTTATAAATATAGGGGTGTATAAAAAGGGGAGTTTTATGAATGATTTCAGGGATTAATGAAATGGGTTATAAATTGCTTTTAGAAATTTTATAAAGGATTTTATAAATGGTTTTAGAATTATGTAGAAAGGAAATCTTCCTCTGTTTTTTGTGAATATACTTATGCCATTGAGATACGTATATGGATATTTTCCAAGTATTGAAAATATAAGGGTTTGTGAATGATTTTAAAAGTATTTTTGTACAAGTATTTAAAAGATGACTTTAAATAATGAAAAGACTAATTAAAGATGTTATTGTTAGCTTATATGCTTAACCAATGTTGGTTTTCTCTGTTGAAATAAATTCCTAATTTGGATGTGTGTTCGTGGATAGTTAAATAATCGACTATCAAATATGGACCCAAAAACGTAACTTTGGAAATATCTAGAAGAAACACATGAGTTATATCGCACAGTCATCTCCGATGATGTTATACACTGCATATAAATCTCATTTCATTCTTTTAGGACAAATGATAAGGAAATCCATCTATTAACGGTTAGGAGGTGACCTACGCTCTTATCCTTGACTATTTATTTTCTAAAGAACCGGGGTTGAGTTTACCGAAAATTATCGAAAGTTTTTTCGAAGAGATTGGGATCGGATATGTTATCCGTAAACCACTTGGATCCAACTCAAGCGTTTCGAAGTGAAGACACCTTGAAAATGATGTAATTGAAGACAGAGCTCTTGAAGTGCAAGAGCCATTACTACTAATCCCGCGGGTCAATCCAAAATGGATATAGTAGGAGTAGTGCCTTCGGTTTGTCCATCTACTGGACAACTTGTACGGATGAATGCTGGCGTTGCATTGTTGCTTGGAGGGCAGTGTTGGCATTCCAAGTGGGAAGCACTATATGAAAGGTAAGACGTGACCTCACGAGCCTCATAATCGAGAAATGACAAAAATAGGGTATGCAGCAGAGCTATGTGGTCAGCTACCATTAGGAGCCGCTATCCTATTCTACATTTTCCATATTCGAGTTGTTTTTCATACAAAAACCGTGGTAGTATAAGGCCTCGGTGTTAAAATGGGATGAGGTAATCTGGTTCGCCATCTTAAAGGGGCTGTAGGCTCTGTGTTGTAGAGTACAATAATTTCTTATCAGACTCCAGGTGCATTTTCTAGAGGTGTACCATCGAAAGTTAGTCCCTTACCTTGCCATAGTACAAAATCAAATCTCCAATATGTGCCTTTACGGTTTTTGATTTTAGAGCCTACTATGATGGAACTTAATATCGTAACAATCTCAGCTATTTTGGATATGTATTTAAATCCTTAAACATTATTATAATATCAATGGATTTTCTATGGAAAATGTTTTGGTTATCATAAGGTAAAACCCATCCATAATTATGTGCGACATGGTCTTACAAGATACTTTTATTTTCAAAAGATTTTTGAAACATTAAAATTCAATTGAGGTGTGTTTTCTCATGCTAGTTTACCAGACTGACTCAGGTGTTGTTTTATCATAATCCTCGGGTCAGACTGAGCATATTTACAGATTGCTTTAGATGCATTAGAGCTCAGGAGACCAGTTGGAGGTCCAATATGTATCTACGTATTTCATTGTGTTCCACTGTGTTGTCTGTTGCTTGTATTATCAGCAATTGTAAGGACATGTTGTTATAACTGCAGAGCTAAAATAGGTTAGTATACTCTAATTGATGTTTGTGTATATATATTACAGTTTTGTTTCTATTTTAATATCTTCTTCCTTCTTCTTTTCCCTAACTATCCACCTTTCCGTTCAATTTGAGTGGGTCATGTGTGGATGATTGTTCGCTTAAACTATACGTAAAAGTGGGTCATTACATTTTTGGTATCAAAGTGCACGGTTAAGCACGAATCTTGGCTCTAGTGGGGATTACTCATTAGAGATAGGGTCAGCAACATCCAAGAATGAGTTTGAGTGTGTGTGGTTTTATATATATATATATATATATATATATATATATATATATATGTGTGTGTGTGTGTGTGTGTGTGATCGTGTATTTGTTAGTGCTATAAAAAGATTTTGTATTGTGTTAATCGATCTGTTGAGTGGCTAATGGATTTTGGTCAATATGAGTAACTAACGTTATTGATAGGGATTCTTAAACACTTGAATAAGACCAATCGACGCAATATTGTTTTGAAATTGAATAAACGAAATAATTTTACCTAGATTATATTTTATATATAAAAGAATAATTTTTCAAAAAATATTATAGTTATATATTGTATGCTTGGTTGCCAGGAAAATGATAATATTTAATTATTTTCATTTACTATTGATTAGTCATGTCATCTAGTTAGAATCATTTACTATTGTTTGTTGATTTAGTAGACATGCCCGACCTGTATATGGGCATTGACTATTGTGCTAGGTTAGGAGTTGTTTTATCCTTTTACCGCATGAGTTGGGTAGATTGGTGATTCAGAGGGCATTAAAAACGAACACCTTGTGAGTTCAGTTGTACAATTTAATTATAAGGCGTTAGAGGCTAATGTTGGGTTAGAATTTGATTTGATTTTAAATAAAAATTGTTTGTTATAACTTAACAAGGCAACATTTGGGAAATGATTTTATATAAGAAAGTGAAATTATATAAATATGGTTTATAAAATGCGGTTTATAAATTAAAAGGATTTAAACTGAGTATTTGAGAATTTAAATCATGGTGTTTTGGAAATAGTTTTTCAAAGGTTTTCAAAAATATAGTATTGTTTTGAAGTATTTTGAATATAAATATTCTAAAACTTTTGGAGGAAATAAAGGGAGTTAAAATGGACATTTAGGAAGGTAAAACTGAACTCACTTTAGTCACTTGAAAATAATTTCACTGATGACTACAACATCATCGACGTTCATTTTCGGATTTTCAAAAGAGGAAATGCTACCATAGGAGTTTTTTTTAGTAAAACAAGTTTTGATTTAAATCCCAAATATGATTTGTTATACGAAATGAGATATATATTATATTGTGTATTATTTCAAAAAAGAGTTAAAATAAAATAGCGTGTTTAATTCAGAAATTTTATCTAAATGTTTTGTGAAAATATGAGAAAAATAAGTTTCATAACTTATAAAAAATTTAAAATTAGTAAGTTAAAACAAAATTTTAAATTTGTTGAATATAAATGTCAAGAAAAGCAAATTTGAAATGAAATTTATAAGTTAAATGAAATGATTTTTGTAATGAAATTGACTATGATTTGAGATGAATTAATGAAATTAACTAATTAAATAAGTTAGTGAATTGAATATGGTTTAGAATGTTGTTTGATAGAATTGAATAATGAAATTTAATAATGAAATGAGTTAAATGAAATTGAATTTGATTTAAAATGAATATGAACTTAAGTTGTGAAGTGATAAGAAACATAAGAAGTGTTGTATAAAATGTTTACAACAAACTTAAGTAAAATTTGATGGAATGGTTCTTGGTGATATTAGTATTTAAGAAAATGTACTAAATAATGAAATGAATGTAAATAAAAGAATCCAAATAAGAAAGAATGAGATATAATGAGAAACCAATTGAAATAAATATGTAGGTTATACGCATATTATTTTATTCGCATAACTGTTTGATCCAGATTCGATTACATGATTTCGAGATGATTTACATCGGTCCAAGTTAGAATTTTTCACTCGGTTCTCGAAGGTGAACACTGAATATGGATTTTTGATTGATTCTGGAATTCTCTATTATAGTATATGTGTAACGACCCTGAATTTTTGACATTTGAAATGTGAATATTTAATTGAGTTTAAATATTCGAATGATAGTTTAATTTGAAATTCGAATATCAGAATGGATTTGGTAATTAAATTATTGAATTTAATTACCGAAGTTGGGTAAAAATTTGAATCTTCAGTTTTAAGTTGATTAAAAATATTTTCAAGGCTTAGAAAATTCATATTAATAATACAAAAGATAATGGAAGCTTCAGAATTTAATTTGAAACTGTTTTTTTCAGTTTTGAAATTTTATCTTTTAATTGATATTTAAAAATAGTCTTCCGAGGCACGGTCTCGGAATTCGACGAAACCAGTTTCATTGGATCCGTAATACTGTATTATTATCGGATTCCAATTTTCGTAGTGATGGGAGTTGTTGTGTGAGCGTGCGATAAGCAAACACGCTGAAATTAAATCGAAAATTTAATATTATAATTGGTTCAAAAAGCTATCTTCTCCATACGATCGAATTTGGACTCGAAACATTTTCCATTATGTTCGGAATAGGCGTATAACATTATAAACGCCTAGCGGCACGCCTTGATAGGAAGTCGAAATTTTTGACTTCATTTCCGAGTCGATTCGAATTTAAATTTAAATAAATCAATACATTGTTTAACTAGTTGAATTTATTCACGTCAATGTTTTTCCTTCAAATAACTGTCTCCTTCTCGTACACGCAACTATCAGATCTTGTCCCTCTCCATTCTTTTAAAGAAAACGAAATGTTTCTCGTTCAAAAATCAAACGAAATATAGAATACAAATAATGGCCGCATCCTTTTCTCTTCAAAATCAGATCGTTCTCAAATAAAAAAAAGAAGAAAGAATCGCGAGAAATCATACTGCGCGAGATTTGGGGGGAGGTCGACGTCTTCGTCTTCGACTGTAGGGGAGATCGTCAATCGATCGGAGCGCGATCGTCAGGGCAGCGGCGCTGGGTGTTGTCGTTTGAGCGACGACGTGTGGACAAGGCAATCGGTGGCTGTAACGACCACATATTTTAATTTAATTTAAATTGATAATTAAATTAATTTTTGAATAAAAATTGTGGGATTAACTGATAAATGAATGCGAGTTTCCTCGAGTTCAAATAGATTGTGTTAAATCAAATGAATTTAAATCTTAGATAAATGGTTTAAAAATAAATATAAATATAGACAATTGACACGAGTATCAGAATAAGTAAATAAATGATTTAAATTTAGAATTGGTGGTTTAAAATAAACAAATAAATTTAAATTTAAAATTGATGGATAATAATGATTTGAATTTATAAAATAAATATAAGACAATAAATATTAAGGTAAAATAATAATAATAAATATTTAAAATAGAGATATAAATAAATATAAGATAAAATATAAAAATATAAAGAAAAACAAAAAATTTTAGTTATGAAATAATATAAGTAAACACATGAATAAATCATAACGACATAGAATCCATTTATATTGCAAAGCAAAAGAAATAAAGATAAAACAAATATATATTTGTACAACTGATAATTAATGCAGCTCCCAAAGTATATCATATCAGCCATTAACATAAGTATTATTAGCCACCATAGGAAGGTAGGAAAACTCTTTAGTCAGCTAATGAACAAAATTTGGTAAATACAAACAAGACAGTAAAAAATATAGCTCTATGAACAAGCAAATAAAGTAAGTATGTAGGCTGAATTAAACAAATCATTTAAATACAAAATAAGTAAACATATAAAAGATGTAAATTACTTAGCATTAAATGCCATCTATTCAAATTTGCTTTCAGCCTCCAAAGAAAAAACCTCTGAACCAACTTGTACAAATACATATTTTCTGTAAACTCATTTATATATCAACTTTATCTCAATTTCGTTCATTTTTAATTAAGGAGAACTGAAGTAACAACATCTCAAAGACTTAAACAAACTCATCAACCTGGAAACAAGAGGTTGAAGGTGAGTAACCCTACTTTAAAACAATTTGAATTGAAAAAGTAAACAAAAATAAATATGTATATTGGCTTGTATAAGAAGATACTAGTATGAGTAGATTGTACAATGCTAATTAATGTTAGCCACCAAACCGAAATCTATCAGCCACAAAGAAGAAAAATATCACTGATAATTTGTACAAATTTTTATCAACTTGTACCAGTAATAATATTACCCTGTAACTTGCTTTCTTTTATACATCATATCATCTCATTTCAGTTTCGTCCACCATTTTAACTGAGAAAAAAAATTCTAAAGCAAATACCATTCAAACTTAAACAAACTTTAACTTGAAAAAACAATTTAATTCAACTCAAACCAGAGAAATCAAAGAAGAGTTTAGCTTGCAAATTTTCAAAGCCTGTTCAAATGGAAGCTCTGTTCTTCTTCATTCTGGAAACCACTGTGAGCAAACTTTTATCTTAAAGACCTGAATTTGTTATATAACTTGATTGTTTGTGATTGATTCTTGAAGTAAAGTGATTATATGAATTAAAATATTACCTACATGTATATATATACATTGAAATGATATTGTGCATGTATGTTGCCTCTGTTCTAAAAAAAAATTCAAATCCTCATCTCCTAATCCTCTTTATAGTTGGAAGTTTAAACAAAAAAGTGTTTATATTAACAAGATCTTAATTTTAAAAATCATTTTTAGTTTAATTAAGTTTCAGTTCACTGGAAAATCAAGTAAATACAGATAAACACAAAATATATCAGAAAATTCGAAGGTCTAAATTATTTGTTTTGATTATGTAATCTGGTGAGTATTCGAAAATGGTGATTTTTGATTCTAGTTTTAAGATTTTTAGTTGCGTGGTTGCCGAGATATCGTGGGATGATCAAAAATCATTAATTCGTCGATTTTTGATGATCGGGGAAATGATGAGCTTCGAGATTTACGTTGAAGGTAGATTGAGTGTTGGTGATTGTTGGAAAAATATTCAGATATTTTTTAGTTGATTAGAATGATGGATCGAGGATGAATTAGGGTTTAAGGGTTCGTTTTAATCGATACAATGGCAAGATCGCTGTGTCGTCGTCAAGGCAATTGGGTCGATCGGACCCAGGGGTAGCGATTCATTGGATTGTGATGAACCTTTGGTCAAGCTCGCATGGATTCTGGTGATTTTGGGTGGCGTGGCGAAGAGGTTTGTCATCGGTAATGGGTTCCAGGTTGAGGATCATAAGTTTGATTTTGATTCCTGGTAGGTTTTGGCGATCTGGGTGGTCAATGGGTTTTGGATGGTCGTCGATGACCTGATGGTAACAGCGAGTTGGTCGGAAGTGGCCTGGCCGCTTGTACACGTGCATGCATGTACGTACGAGGTTTCAATGGTTTGTGATGATGTGGAAGAAGAGGGTATTTCAGGTTTGACTCGAAGTAGATGATAAATTTGCTTGGGGAAAACGAAGGATAGGGTTGGCACGGGAAAACAATGGTATGGGCTCGGGAATGTTTAGTAGTTGGCTCGGGTTTCTTGGTTATGTTAATAAGTTTCAAAAATAAAAAGAAAGAAAAAAGTTTAAAGTTTAAAACTTGATCAAGTTAAACAATTTATTAACCATTTCTCTTAAATAATTAATGATTATTTAAAATTGGAATTTTTTTAAAGGTTTGAGGATAGAATTGTTTTGAGTTTAAAATATTTTAGTACATAAAACCTTTATTTTAAAGTTTATTTTAAATAAACTTAACAATGTAATTAAACGGTTAATTAAGGAAGTAAAATGTGTTTTTAAAGGATAATTTAACTTAATGGTTTTAAGTTAAATTAGTAATTCATAATTAACTCAAAAGGTTATTAAATAAGGATTAAGCAATAATTAATTAAAGGATAATAAATTTATGTGATTAATTAATTAAGGTAATTAATTTGAGGATAATTAATTAAAGGTTAATTAATTAATAAAAGTAATTAAGGGATGATTTAGTAATTAAGGGTTAATTAATTAATGTAATTAATTAAAGATCATTAATTAAAGGATAATCAAATAATTAAAGGTTAATTATTTAATGATTAAAGGTAGATTTATTAAATAATTAAAGGTTAATTAATTTGTTATTAATGATTAATGAATAAATGAATAAAGAAAAATTAATCAAAATGATTTGTAATTTATTAATGTTAATTAACCAGGATTAGTAATTCATAAGAAATTAATCTGATTTGAATTAATCAGACAATTAACTGATCTTACTTATGAATGTTTGTATTCTATTGAATGTTGTGAATTGTTTGGCATCGCTACTATGTGATGCAGTGTGATATGAATTGTTTTAATTCAAGCTGTGATGAATTTAATTTATTTATCTGTGATTTATCTATGGATCTGTGAATAAGGATAAGCATTATAGTTTATACCGCTTATCAAATATATTACTGTATTCCGATCTATGATGATTGAATGATGTTGCACTACTGTGTAAAACCCTTGGAATACACTTTTACAAACACAAATATGGATTTCACGAGGAAATCGGTTAAGTCAAAGATGATTTAAATTTAATGTTTTTGAAATTGAAATTTTAATTTCAATTGATTTTGGAAATGGATTTGGGTTAAATGTTAAAGTTTTTGAAAAGGGGTTTTAAAGAGAAAAAAGTTATTTTGAATAACTTGGTAAGTTTTTCAATTTAAATAATTTGATTTAAAAAATTTGAATTCAATATTTGAAATTGAATTCACTGATTTGGAAATTATGGTTTAAAAAGACCATACCAGTTATAAATGTGTTTATATGAATTTAAACCATTCTAAAAGTATGGTTTTGAGAATTTGAATTTAACCCAAAGGCTTTAACTTGTGTAAATGAATCAGATTTTCCAAAATGAAAACTATTTGTTTTCAAATAATAGAAGCTTTCATATAAGAAATGAAATTCAAATTTAATTAAAAGAATTTCAAGTTTGAATTGGAAAATGGTTTTCCAAGTTATAAATAAATCTTTGTGAAAGGTTGTTGAACTTTGTTTTGAAATTGGAAAGGTGTACCTTTCTTATAAAAGGTCAAAATGAAATTATTTTGAAAGCTATCAGTTAAATCTTTGATTTAAAGATTTAACGAGTTAATCAAATTGAAATGGAAATTGATTTGGAAAATCTATGAATAAATCTGTGTGAAACTGGGTGAACTTTGTGAGACGAATCTTTTTGAATTAAAGATTGAAAATGGGAATGTGGTTAAACCATTTAAAGAAAGATTTTGGGTAATAAGTTGTGACTTAATTGAAATCCCAATATCCATATGTTCTTAAATATTGCGCTCATTATTCGGTTTAGCCGGGAGAGGACTTTGTGTCATATAACTCATTCTGAATAATGATACGACGCATATGGATAGCATTTGAAGACCGGTGGTGAAGACCAGATACTTTCGAAAATGAAAGGATTACCATTGATTGTCTCTACATCGGCTGATCCCCGGTATAGAGATTTTAGCACCCTTTTGTGATGGGAAGTCCGGACGTGATTAGCAATTATCCGAATTTGGAAGAGCTTCTTTGGAAGTGCCTTCGGTTCTGTTCGAACCTGGAACAGACTTGTATGGATTGAATGTCTGACACTACACTTTGAGATATAAAGCTGATTTCTTTCAAATACATTTTTATTGGTGGCGGAGAATTTATTCTCTTAGCTTAACACCCTTCTCTGAGACGTACGAGCTCAGAGGTTATGTAGTTGAAGGTTATCAGTGATATACTCCCAATTTGGTAGTGTGGCATGCTAAGTGTTGCTCTGTGTTGATGATCATTTGTTGATCATTTGTGATCAAAGCATGGCTTTGTGAAAAAGCGTAGCTTTGTGGACGAGACCTCATCGAGCCTCACAAACCGGTAATGGTCGAAACATGAAAGATGCGGCAAGGTTTCAGGGGTAGCTCCCCTAGGGTATGACCATTCCTTCTGGAAAAAGGTGGTATCATGGTATGGAGCCCAGATATTTACCTATGTGGTTGCTCCAATCTCATTTACTCTGTGTGATTGTTGCTGTGTGATCGAGGCGCCTCAGATAAAGGTCCCAAAGGACCGGGGTGGCATATATCAGGTTTACTACCCAGGAAGGGGGTAATCGGCCTTGTGTTGGTAGAGAGCCAGGTGGTTCTCGAGGCGTCCCTCTAGAGGTGTTCCCATGTGGCATAGGAAGTTCCTTAGCCTGACCATTTGTTGGAAATCCAAAGAAACAATACAAGCCCTTTACGATTGCAGTTGTATAACCTGTCTCCTTAGGCGGCAGCTATAGCAGGCATAATATAATGGTAACTATGCTGGCTAAGATTAATATTGTATTTTCAAAATGTTTTCTGCACTATGCACTAGTAATAATATCAAAAGAGTTCTTTTGCGTAGTAAGCATGTTTGACTATCATAAGAAGAAATCTCCTCCAAGTCTGCGATTGCATTGTGTGTGTGGTAGGAGGTCTTATGGTAGTTTCATTTTCCAAAAGCATTGCGGATTTCAATGTTAAAAATTCTTTTGTTGTTTGTTTTAAAGATAAACTGTTTTTGTTTGCTCATACCAGTCCCATGACTGACCTGGAGTTTATTGTTCCCTTCCTAAACTCTGGGTGCTCATAATTTTCCACACGGGCAGTCTAGAGTTGGGTTTTTCAGAAAACCAGGTTTAGTAGATTATCTGGAGCTAGTTCAGTCTTTGTGGAGTTCATGACTGATGTTGCTTCTCTTGGCGCAACGTGATGATGGTTCCAGCTTGATATTGGAGTTGTTGGACTCATTCTCTATTGAGGATCATTTGGAGTTATCACTTCTGTTATTTCCGCTGTATCATTATTTAGTTATGATATTGTTGTATCTTATTGATATCATTGTTGTATATCATTTTGGATATTGTATTCATTGGAGTTGTATATGATATCATTCATTTTTCTTCCACTGTGTTGTTATACTTACTGTGTTATAAGCTCCGGCATGACTCGAATTTCAACGATTGAATCTACGGCATTCGAGCACAAGTGAAGTATGGGAGTCGATTTTCGAACGCTGAAATTTGGATTATGACAATTTGGTATCAGAGCTAAGGTTTAACTTTAGCTCAGGAGTATAACACATTAAGTAACTCATTAGAGATAGGGTGAAGTATAACCTAGAATGAGTAATCCTTAAGATATCCGTCTGTATACCTCAGTAAATTCTCTTACTATCCACTGATAGTAAGTATGAGTGCAAGAAGAGGATGAGATAGGGGACAGGGGAATACGACTATAAATGGTCAATACCCTGGAACAACAAGGAAACAATCTTCTCTCTACAATCTCTTTTGTTCAGCATCTCTTTTCAATTCTTTGATAATTCCTGGTAGATCCAGGAAGAGATTTGATATATTAATATGGGACATAAACTCCAGATGGGCCAGAATTGTTTGCTTGGATGTATTGGTTGCCTTGTTGCTTTGGTTGTTATGGTTGATAGGTATACTTTAGTTTATAAATTTAAAAGTTTTGAAATTGTATCTATATATCTATACAATTTGAGTCCCAGTATATTCTACGAATGGTTAGTTATCCCTTTGAACTAACCAATGCCACTGCATACATCGTAGATTTGGATAACCCGAGTATCTTGTGAAGTGTCAAATAGATTCGCTCTCGTATCCATTGTTGATATTCTGATTTGGTAAGCCAAATGCAGAATAGATATTCAGTTGATTTGATGAAATATTCTTCATCTATCTTTGTGTATCTATCTTAGCATCTCCCTGGCAAATTTCGAGGACGAAATTCTTTTAAGGAGGGGATGGTTATAACGACCCCGGATTTTAATTTAATTTAAATTAATAATTAAATTAATTTTTGAATAAAAATTGTGGGATTAACTGATAAATGAATGCGAGTTTCCCCGAGTTCAAATAGATTGTGTTAAATCAAATGAATTTAAATCTTAAATAAATGGTTTAAAAATAAATAAAAATAAATATAAATATAAACAATTGACACGAGTATCAGAATAAGTAAATAAATGATTTAAATTTAGAATTGGTGGTTTAAAATAAACAAATAAATTTAAATTTAAAATTGATGGTTAATAATGATTTGAATTTATAAAATAAATATAAGACAATATATATTAAGGTAAAATAATAATAATAAATATTTAAAATAGAGATATAAATAAATATAAGATAAATTATAAAAATATAAAGAAAAACAAAAAATTTTAGTTATGAAATAATATAAGTAAACACATGAATAAATCATAACGACATAGAATCCACTTATATTGCAAAGCAAAAAAATAAAGATAAAATAAATATATATTTGTACAACTGATAATTAATGCAGCTCCCAAAGCATATCATATCAGCCATTAACATAAGTATTATTAGCCACCATAGGAAGGTAGGAAAACTCTTTAGTCAGCTAATGAACAAAATTTGGTAAATACAAACAAGACAGTAAAAAATATAGCTCTATGAACAAGCAAATAAAGTAAGTATGTAGGTTGAAGTAAACAAATCATTTAAATACAAAACAAGTAAACATATAAAAGATGTAAAGTACTTAGCATTAAATGCCATCTATTCAAAAAAAATTTCAGCCTCCAAAGAAAAAAACCTCTGAACCAACTTGTACAAATACATATTTTCTGTAAACTCATTTATATATCAACTTTATCTCAATTTCGTTCATTTTTAATTAAGGAGAACTGAAGTAACAACATCTCAAAGACTTAAACAAACTCATCAACCTGGAAACAAGAGGTTGAAGGTGAGTAACCCTACTTTAAAACAATTTGAATTGAAAAAGTAAACAAAAATAAATATGTATATTGGCTTGTATAAGAAGATACTAGTATGAGTAGATTTTACAATGCTAATTAATGTTAGCCACCAAACTGAAATCTTTCAGCCACAAAGAAGAAAAATATCACTGATAATTTGTACAAATTTTTATCAACTTGTACCAGTAATAATATTACCCTGTAACTTGCTTTCTTTTATACATCATATCATCTCATTTCAGTTTCGTCCACCCTTTTAACTGAGAAAAAAAATTCTAAAGCAAATACCATTCAAACTTAAACAAACTTCAACTTGAAACAACAATTTAATTCAACTCAAACCAGAGAAATCAAAGAAGAGTTTAGGTTGCAAATTTTCAAAGCCTGTTCAAATGGAAGCTCTGTTCTTCTTCATTCTGGAAACCACTGTGAGCAAACTTTTATCTTAAAGACCTGAATTTGTTATATAACTTGATTGTTTGTGATTGCTTCTTGAAGTAAAGTGATTATATGAATGAAAATATTACCTACATGTATATATATATACATTGAAATGATATTGTGCATGTCTGTTACCTCTGTTCTAAAAAAATTCAAATCCTCATCTCCTAATCCTCTTTAGAGTAGGAAGTTTAAACAAAAAAGTGTTTAGATTAACAAGATCTTAATTTTAAAAATCATTTTTAGTTTAATTAAGTTTGAGTTCACTGGAAAATCAAGTAAATACAGATAAACACAAAATATATCAGAAAATTTGAAGTTATAAATTATTCGTTTTTATTATGTAATCTGGCGAGTATTCGAAAATGGTGATTTTTTATTCTAGTTTTAAGATTTTTAGTTATGTGGTTGCCGAGATATCGTGGGATGATCAGAAATCATTAATTCGTCGATTTTTGTTGATCGGGGAAATGATGAGCTTTGAGATTTACGTTGAAGGTAGCTTGAGTGTTGGTGATTGTTGGAAAAATATTCAGATATTTTTTAGTTGATTAGAATGATGGATCGAGGATGAATTAGGGTTTAAGGGTTCGTTTTGATCGATGACAATGGAAAGATCAATGTGTCGTCGTCAAGGCAATTGGGTCGATCGGACCTAGGGGTAGCGATTCATTGGATCGTGACGAAGCGTTGGTCAAGCTCGCGTGGATTCTGGTGATTTTGGGTGGCGTGGCGAAGAGGTTTGTCATCAGTAATGGTTTCCAGGTTGAGGATCGGAAGTTTGATTTTGATTCCTGGTAGGTTTTGGCGATCTGGGTGGTCAATGGGTTTTGGATGGTCGTCGATGACCTGATGGTAACAGCGAGGTTGGTCGGAAGTGGCCTGGCCGCCTGTACACGTGCACGTGTGTACATACGCGGTTTGAATGGTTTGTGATGATGTGGAAGAAGAGGGTATTTCTGGTTCGATTCGAAGTAGATAATAAATTTGCTCGGGGAAAACGAAGGATAGGGTTGGCACAGGAAAACAATGGTATGGGCTCGGGAATGTTTAGTAGTTGGCTCGGGTTTCTTGGTTATGTTAATAAGTTTCAAAAATAAAAAGAAAGAAAAAGGTTTGAAGTTTAAAACTTGATCAAGTTAAACAATTTATTAACCATTTCTCTTAAATAATTAATGGTTATTTAAAATTGGAATTTTTTTTAAAGGTTTGAGGATAGAATTGTTTTGAGTTTAAAATATTTCAATACATATAACCTTTATTTTAAAGTTTATTTTAAATAAACTTAACAATGTAATTAAACGGTTAATTAAGGAAGTAAAATGTGTTTTTCAAGGATAATTTAACTTAATGGTTTTAAGTTAAATTGGTAATTGATAATTAACTCAAAAGGTTATTAAATAAGGATTAAGCAATAATTAATTAAAGGATAATAAATTTATGTGATTAATTAATTAAGGTAATTAATTTGAGGATAATTAATTAATTAAAGGTTAATTAATTAATTAAAGTAATTAAGGGATGATTTAGTAATTAAGGGTTAATTAATTAATGTAATTAATTAAAGATAATTAATTAAAGGATAATTAAATAATTAAAGGTTAATTATTTAATGATTAAAGGTTGATTTATTAAATAATTAAAGGTTAATTAATTTGTTATTAATGATTAATGAATAAATGACTAAAGAAAAATTAATCAAAATGATTTGTAATTTATTAATGTTAATTAACCAGGATTAGTAATTCATAAGAAATTAATCTGATTTGAATTAATCAAACAATTAACTGATCTTACTTATGAATGTTTGTATTCTATTGAATGCTGTGAATTGTTTGTCATCTCTACTATGTGATGCTGTGTGATATGAATTGTTTTAATTCAAGCTGTGATGAATGTAATTTATTTATCTGTGATTTATCTGTGGATCTGTGAATAAGGATAAGCGTTATTGTTTATACCGCTTATCAAATATATTACTGTATTCTGATCTATGATAATTGAATGATGTTGCACTACTGTGTAAAACCCCTGGACTACACTTTTACACACACAAATATGGATTTCACGAGGAAATCGGCTAAGTCACAGATGATTTAAATTTAATGTTTTTGAAATTGAAATTTTAATTTCAATTGATTTTGGAAATGCATTTGGGTTAAATGTTAAAGTTTTTGAAAAGGGGTTTTAAAGAGAAAAGTTATTTTGAATAACTTGGTAAGTTTTTCAATTTAAATAATTTGATTTAAAAATTTTGAATTCAATATTTGAAATTGAATTCAATATTTGAAATTGAATTCAATGATTTGGAAATTATGGTTTAAAAAGACCATACTAGTTGTAAATGTGTTTATATGAATTTAAACCATTCTAAAAGTATGGTTTTGAGAATTTGAATTTAACCCAAAGGCTTTAACTTGTGTAAATGAATTAGATTTTCCAAAATGAAAACTATTTGCTTTCAAATAATAGAAGCTTTCATATAAGAAATGAAATTCCAATTTAATTAAAAGAATTTCAAGTTTGAATTGGAAAATGGTTTTCCAAGTTATAAATAAATCTTTGTGAAAGGTTGTTGAACTTTGTTTTGAAATTGGAAAGGTGTACCTTTCTTATAAAAGGTCAAAATGAAATTATTTTGAAAGCTATCAGTTAAATCTTTGATTTAAAGATTTAACGAAATTGATTTGGAAAATCTATGAATAAATCTGTGTGAAACTGGGTGAACTTTGTGAGACGAATCTTTTTGAATTAAAGATTGAAAATGGGAATGTGTTTAAACCATTTAAAGAAAGATTTTGGGTAATAAGTTGTGACTTAATTGAAATCCCAATATCCATATGTTCTTAAATATTGCGCTCATTATTCGGTTTAGCCGGGAGAGGACTTTGTGTCATATAACCCATTCCGAATAATGATACGACGTATATGGATAGCATTTGAAGACCGGTGGTGAAGACCGGATACTTTCGAAAACGAAAGGATTACCATTGATTGTCTCTGCATCGGCTGATCCCCGATATAGAGATTTTAGCACCCTTTTGTGATGGGAAGTCCGGACGTGATTAGAAATTATCCGGATTTGCAAGGGCTTCTTTGGAAGTGCCTTCGGTTTTGTTCGAACCCGGAACAGACTTGTATGGATTGTATGTCTGACACTACACTTTGAGATATAAAGCTGATTTCTTTCAAATACATTTCTGTTGGTGGTGGAGAATTTATTCTCTTAGCTTAACACCCTTCTCTGAGACGTACGAGCTCAGAGGTTATGTAGTTGAAGGTTATCAGTGATATACTCCCAATTTGGTAATGTGGCATGCTATGTGTTGCTGTGTGTTGATGATCATTTGTTGATCATTTGTGATCAAAGCATGGCTTTGTGAAAAAGCGTAGCTTTGTGGACGAGACCTCATCGAGCCTCACAAACCGGTAATGGTCGAAACAGGAAAGATGCGGCAAGGTTTTAGGGGTAGCTCCCCTAGGGTATGACCATTCCTTCTGGAAAAAGGTGGTATCATGGTATGGAGCCTAGATATTTACCTATGTGGTTGCTCCAATCTCATTTACTCTGTGTGATTGTTGCTGTGTGATCGAGGCGCCTCGGATAAAGGTCTCAAAGGACCGGGGGTGGCATATCTCAGGTTTACTACCCGGGAAGGGGGTAACTGGCCTTGTGTTGGCAGAGAGCCAAGTGGTTCTCGGGGCGTCCCTCCAGAGGCGTTCCTATGTGGCATAGGAAGTTCCTTAGCCTGACCATTTGTTGGAAATCCAAAGAAACAAAACGAGCCCTTTACGATTGAAGTTGTATAACCTGTCTCCTCAGGCGGCAGCTATAGCATGCATAATATAATGGTACCTATGCTGGCTAAGATTAATATTGTATTTTCGAAATGTTTTCTGCACTATGCACTAGTAATAATATCAAAAGAGTTCTTTTGCGTAGTAAGCATGTTTGACTATCATAAGAAGAAATCTCCTCCAAGTCTGCGATTGCATTGTGTGTGTGGTGGGAGGTCTTATGGTAGTTTCATTTTCCAAAAGCATTGCGGATTTCAGTGTAAATTCTTTTGTTGTTTGTTTTAAAGATAAACTGTTTTTGTTTGCTCATACCAATCCCATGACTAACCTGGAGTTTATTGTTCCCTTCCTAAACTCTCGGTGCCCATTATTTTCCACATGGGCAGTCTAGAGTTGGGTTTTTCAGAAATCCAGGTTTAGTAGATTATCTGGAGCTAGTTCAGTCTTTGTGGAGTTCATGACTGATGTTGCTTCTCTTGGCGCAACGTGATGATGGTTCCAGCTTGATATTAGAGTTGTTGGACTCATTCTCTATTGAGGATCATTTGGAGTTATCACTTCTGTTATTTCCGCTGTATCATTATTTAGCTTTGATATTGTTGTATCATATTGATATCATTGTTGTATATCATTTTGGACATTGTATTCATTGGAGTTGTATATGATATCATTCATTTTTCTTCCGCTGTGTTGTTATACTTACTGTGTTATAAGCTCCGGCATGACTCGAATTTCAACGATTGAATTTGCGGCATTCGAGTACAAGTGAAGTATGGGTGTCGATTTTCGAACGTTGAAATTTGGATTATGACAATTTGGTATCAGAGCTAAGGTTTAACTTTAGCTCAGGAGTATAACACATTAAGTAACTCATTAGAGATAGGGTGAAGTATACCCTAGAATGAGTAATCCTTAAGATATTCGTCCGTATATCAAAAGAGTTCTTTTGCGTAGTAAGCTTGTTTGACTATCATAAGAAGAAATCTCCTCCAAGTCTGTGATTGCATTGTGTGTGTGGTGGGAGGTCTTATGGTAGTTTCATTTTCCAAAAGCATTGCGGATTTCAATGTTAAAAATTCTTTTGCTGTTTGTTTTGAAGATAAACTGTTTTTGTTTGCTCATACTAGTCCCATGACTGACCTGGAGTTTATTGTTCCCTTCCTAAACTCTGGGTGCCCATAATTTTCCACACGGGCAATTTAGAGTTGGGTTTTTTAGAAAACCAGGTTTAGTAGATTATCTGGAGGTAGTTCAGTCTTTGTGGAGTTCATGACTGACGTTGCTTCTCTTGGCGCAATGTGATGATGGTTCCAGCTTGATATTGGAGTTGTTGGACTCATTCTCTATTGAGGATCATTTGGAGTTATCACTTCTGTTATTTCCGTTGTATCATTATTTATCTCTGATATTGTTGTATCATATTGATATCATTGTTGTATATAATTTTGGATATTGTATTCATTGGAGTTGTATATGATATCATTCATTTTTCTTTTGTTGTGTTGTTATACTTACTGTGTTATAAGCTCCGGCATGACTCGAATTTCAACGATTGAATCTACGGCATTCGAGTACAAGTGAAGTACGGGTGTCGATTTTCGAACGCTGAAATTTGGATTATGACAGTGGAGCGATGTCATTGAGGCGATGATTTTTGGGGTTCGCGAGCATGCCATGGGTTCATCGAGGATGTGGCGGCACGCAAGCGAGTGAGGGTTGGGATCGAGGTCGCGGTAGGCGATGACTGGATGTCGCGAGCAGATTATTGATGTCAGGGCAACGTGGACGAGGCGATCGACTCGAGCACGATGGCAAGCTCGCGGTCATGCACGGCCGAGGGTTTGGCTTTCGATGGTGATGGCATGCGATCTAGGTGCTCGTGATTGTTTTGATACAGTAAGGTATAGTTTTATTTTTGGAAAAGAAAAAAAGTTAAAAAAAAGTTGTTTATTTTAAATGTAATGATATATATATGTATATATATGCATATATATATATGGACATACATAAATTAAAGAAGGAAAATTTTCTCTGTTTGGTCATTTCCAGAAAAAGTTTTCTAAAAGAAAATTTGTTGGAAATTTCATTTATTAGATAAAACGATTTATTAAAGGAGGAATTGAGTTAAATTAAACAACAAAACGGTAATTGATTATTTAATTTAATTCGAATATTTATAAATTGTATGAATTGTTTATACAAGGTTTATAAATCGAGAAATCAAGCCGAAAATGGAAAGGAGTTGGAAATGGATGCTAATAAAATAAAGGTGAGATCTTCTCACTCAAACAAAGTTTTTTGTTTAATTTTAAATAGTTATATTTAAAATTATTGATTGTGTTGATTGTGTGCTTGAATGATAGTATATATGATAGTAGTACATAGCAATATATATATATATATATATTGGAATATATATATATATTGGTGATTGATTTTCTCGCATTATATAGCGGATGAGACCCTATGCGCCGCATAATAGCGGATGATATGTTATAAATCCCATATACCGCGATATTCCACCTCGAAGTGGAATTGGTATTGTGCTAACATCGGTGGATGCAGGGAAACAGGTTGGAGGGATCCAACTGGATTCCTCAAATTATATGAATTTGTTTCATATGTTGTATGAATTTGTTTCATATGCTGTGTGATTATTTATTGATAATCTACGAATGATTATATTGACGATTGAATGTGTTGAAGGCTATAATTTAGCCGAATGTATTTTTGGTATCGTTGGATACCAAAAATAAATAAAATTGGATTTTTGAAATTAAAGTTGGAATTTTTAAGTGAGTTCTTTTTAATGAATTGGGTGAATTTAAAAGAAGGAATTTAAAAGTATAACATTAATTTTTGGAATCTTATCGAATTATTTCGAAAATATGGGAAAGGATTTTTATAAAAGGATTTTGAGTAATATTGTTTAAAAGTTGAAGAATTTATTTAAAATGGAATTTTAGATGGTTCGGAAGAGATAAAGGAATTTATTTTAAAAGGTGATAAATTTGTTTGAAATTCAATTGATAATTGATTTAGTATTTGAAGATAAATCTTTGGGAAATCGATATGAAAATTTATTTGATGTTGAATGAAAAATTTATTTGTGTTGAAATAAATTGGAAATCGATTTGTAAAATGATTTGGGATTTGAAATAAACTTAGAAATCAATTTGTAATTGATTTGGGGTTGAAATAAATTTGAAATCAATTTGAAATTGATTTGTTGTTTGAAAGTGAATATTTGGAAATTTAAATTCACAGTGGGAATTTATAAAGAAATAGGGAAATGAATAATATCGGGAATTTTATTTCGCAAGTAAATACGATTTGAAATTTGTTTTCAAAGTGAGGAAGTGTGGAAAATATATATCTTGTGAAGATATTTTGAAAATAAATAATTTGGGAAAAATTATTTAAATCTGATGATTGTTGTGATATGTTGTTTGATAGTTAAATCACCGACTATCAATATTTGCCTTTGAAATGGCACTTAATTTGTTTTTAAAAGAAACGCTCATTATTCGGTTAAGCTGGGAGAGGACTTTGTGTCATATAACCCATTACGAATAGTGATACGTCGTGAATGGAAATTATTTGAAGATCGGTGTGAAGACCGGGTATTTTCGAAAATGAAAGGACAACCTGTCGAATGTCTCTGCACCGAGTTACTCCTGTATAGAGATTTATATCACTCTTCTTGTGATGGGAAGTCCGGACGTGATTAGTGAATATCCGGATTGCAAGGGCTTCTTTGGAAGTGCCTTCGGTTCCGTTCGATCCCGAAATAGACTTGTATGGATGTGTGTCTGACGTTACACTTTGAGACGTAAAGCTGGTTTCTATCAAATACATTTCTGTTGGTGGCAGAGAATTTATTCTCTTAGCTTAACACCTTTCTCAGAGACGTATGAGCTCAGAGGTTATGTAGTTGATGGTTACTAGTGATACATTCCCAATTTGGTAATGTGGCATACGAAGTGTTGTTGATCATTTGTTGATCAAAGCTTGGCTTTGTGAAAAAGCGTGGCTTTGTGAAAAAGCGTGGCTTTGTGGACGAGACTTCGTCGAGCCTCACAACCCGGTAATGGTTGAAACAGGAATGTTGCGGCAAGGTTTTTAGGGGTCGTGCCCCTAGGGTATGTCATTTCCTTCTGGATAAAAGGTGATATCATGGTATGGAGCCCAGATATTTTACCTATGTTGATGCTGCACATTTATTATACTTTGTGGTTGTTGCTTTGTGGTTGAGGATCCTCGGATAAAGGTCGGTAACGACCGGGGGATGGCATACTTGTGTGTTAGTTACCTAGTTACAGCTGTACAGCGTGAGGTAGTGTTAGTGTGTTGGTTACCTAGTTACAGCTGTACAGCGTGAGGTAGTGTCGGCCTTGGGTTTGTAGAGATCCAGTTAGGTTCTCGGGGCGTCTTTCTAGAGGCATTTTCATTTCGGTGTAAGGAAGTACCTTTGTCTGACCATTTGTTGGAAATCCAAAGAAACAATACGCGCCCTATACGGATTTAGTTGTATAACCCGCTATGGAATATGGCGGTAACCTGCTATTGAACGTAGTAGCTATAGTAGGCATACAATAATGGTTGTATGTTGGCTAAGATTAATATTATACTTTCGAAATGGTTTCGACACTATGCACTAATAATAATATTAGAAAGATTTTGCGTAGCAAGCATATTTGACTATCATAAGGAGGAATCTCCTCCAATTCCGCATTTGCATTGTGTGTGTGGCGGGAGGCCTTATGGTAGTTTCATTTTCCAAAAGCATTGCGAATTTCTTTTATTTTCTTTGTGAAAATAACTGTTTTACGATCTCACACCAGTCACCATGACTGGCCTTGCTTATGTTTGTCAAACGTGATAGGGGGTTCTCGCTTCGTAGTTTGGTGGTGAACGAGAGACTCTTACCCCTACATGTCCCTAAGTGGGAGGGGTTGGTTAGCCGTAAGGTGTGACAGTCGAAAGGCTGGCCGTAAAAGCAAGGGCAGGGTACCATTGTAAGCCACGGCGGGTCTGGGATGGTTGCAAAGCCTACCGGTCCCCATTGTTTTGTATCGTTACAAGTGGTATCAGAGCTATTGGTTAAGCGACAACCCTGGCTCTGTTGGGTGTTACTCATTAGAGATAGAGTCAGTAGTACTCTATAATGAGTGTGAGTGTAATAATAGATATGAGCGCGTATTTGTTAGTGAATACAAAAAATTTGTTTTGTATTGTGTTGACTTATCGGTTGATTGTTTATAGATTTTGGTCGGTGCAGTCTGGCCAACTGTAATCGATAGGGATTTCTAAACTCTTAAACAAGATAAACTGACACAGTATTTTTTTAAATAGGGTAAATGAAATAATTTTACCCAAAACTATTTTTGTATGGAAAGGAAATCATTTTCCGTAAGTTATTATTGTATATGGATGCTTGGTTGTTAGGAAAAGATAATATTGAATTATTATCAATGTTGTATGGAAATTGAATAAAAAAATAATGGTATAACCAAAGATTTGGAGATAAATTCATTTAACAAATGAAATTTATAAATATGAATTGAAAATATAAGGAAATGAATTCATATACGAAAGGGATTTGTAAATGTAAATTGTACATGTGATTTACAATTTGAAATAAAATTCCAAGGAAAATATTTGAAAATAAATTCATTAATGGAATGAAATTGGTAATATGAGTTTGTAAATGAGTTTTATAAATTGAAATGAGATGCCAGGGTAATTTTTGAAATACGAATTAAAGAATTTGGATTGAAATTTCAAAGTTAGTTTTGAAATGTGAGTAACTGTTAAAAAGACTCTGGAATTTCTTCAAAATGTGATGGAATGTAAATAAGTTTGATGACTTATAAAAATATTTGAAATTTAAAAAGAAATTTTGTGAAATGGTCGTCGTCAACTTTTATTGAATAGTTTTGAATAGAATTTGTTTGGTTAATGAAATAAACCGAATGTGAATATGAAATGCAAATTGAATTGAATGGAATCAATTGAAAATGAAATGAATTTAAAATAAATTGAGTTGGAATCAATTTAAATTAGTTATAAACTAGAATGGATATTCTATTAAGTGAATATCGTTGAATTTGCATAGAAATGATTGTTGTTTGACGCAAACGAGGTTATATGAATTATATGAGTTATTAAAAGCCAATAAAATTGATTTTTGTATCAATTGAAATAGATATGCGTTTGTTCCGTTTAAAAATGAATTGAATGTAAGAAAGTGCATTGTAAATTACTTGAATTGAATAGAAATGGTATGTGAATTAGTCGTAAGCGATTAAATTTGTATTGAAATTTTATAAATTGCTTATGAGAATTTTTTGGAGTGCATTGCTTATGAAACTATGTGTTTGTTATTGGAAATAAGTGAAATGTAAATGAATTTCTTATATATGTCACTTACATGTTTAAACTGAGTAAGTATAGGTTTTTGGAAGCCGTTTGGCTGCATTTGGTCGTGCAAATGCTTAAAAATAAACCGCTTTGCTTAAAATGCTAATAAGGTACGCCTACGCAATACAAAATAGGAAATATGAACTGTTTTTGCTTTTCCGACCGAGTGGGTCGATGTATATATATGTATATCTTTTGTCAAATTGCAAAAGCTCCTTCGTACAAAGGAGACTCCGTCAAAATTTTCTGAAAATTTTAGGAGTTAGAATTTTTTTTTAAATTTGGAAAATTTTGTTAACGGAATATTGATTTTTCAAATTGTAATGCAACGTAGGAATTGAACTAGAAAATGAAAACCATTGTTTTGGTTGAAGTTGAAAGATTTCGAAAAAGTGAATATTGAGTTTTCACTAAGTGAATTTTTGAAGATAAAATGAATTCAAATAAAATTGAAATTGTAAATTGAATTCAAATGGAATTGAAAATGCAAAGTTGAATGGAAATGAATATATAACTTTGTTAGTGAAGTGAAAATAAATATAAGGAGTATGTAAATGCTTATGTTGAACTTAAGAAATGAATGGAGAAAATTCTTAAGTAAAAAAATTGGTATTTGGAATCCAATAAGTAAATTTGGACATTATTGTCAAGTAAATTATACAGGGGTTATAAAGGAAAATGGAATTGGATTTTTGATTTCGAAGGTAAATTTAAATTGCTCGACAATAAGGTATGTATTTCAATTTCAATAGGAAATTTGATGAGTTTCTGATTTTGCCACTTGGCATTTTGTTTTCTTTTGGGATTTGGGAGTCCGTAGGGACATTTTGTAGTAGTACCGAGTTAGCCGCGCAAAGGAGAGCTGGTGAAATTTTTCAGAAATTTAGAGAGTTAGACAATTTTTGAGAAGTTTTGGATAATTTAACAATTTGAATTTAAATTTAAATTTGAATTGTGAAGCAAAATAAAGTTGTTTGAAAGTATGAAAGTGTTTGGAAAGTTAGCTGAAGTGATAACGAATCTTTAATAAAAAGATTTGTTTTAGCAAGTTGATAAAACTATTTGGTTTGGGAAAATGATAAACGGGTATTGGAGCATTCTTCTTTACTTGTAATTTCGGGACGAAATTCTTTTAAGGGGGGGAAGATTGTAACGACCCTGAATTTTTGACATTTGAAATGTGAATATTTAATTAAGTTTAAATATTCGAATGATAGTTTAATTTGAAATTCGAATATCAGAATGGGTTTGACGATTAAATTATTGAATTTAATTACTGAAGTTGGGTAAAAATTTGAATCTTCAGTTTTAAGCTGATTAAAATATTTTCAAGGCTTAGAAAATTCATATTAATAATACTGAAAATAATGGAAGCTTCAGAATTTAATTTGAAACTGTTTTGTTCAGTTTTGAAATTTTATCGTTTAATCGTTTAATCGATATCGTTTAATCGTTAATTAATATTTAATTGACTAGTACGCCTGCAAATGTTAATGGCTTCCAGATCTGGAGCGGGAGATTAGGGTTTTGCCTAAATCTTCTGCTTTTTCTTTCGTTTTTTCTCCTAGTATTCTTGATCGTCTCTGTTTAATCTTTCTACTTTCTGTCTTCACTTCTTTCTCCTCAAACCTGGAAATCATGGGATCTCTACGGGATGATGAAGGTTGGGAGGAGGTGAGAAGAAAAAGAGGTAAGGCTACTGTGTCTTCGGGTCCTGATCAAAGACTTAATTTGGGAGGGCAAAGACCGAATAGATCTGGAGTTATTCCAGATCGGAACGCGGGGAGGAGGGTGCAAGCGGATCTTTCTGTGCGAACATCTACAAATCATTCGAAAACTGTAAAGCAGAAAGGATTGACGCCTCGTAGTAATTCTAAAATAACATTCACCGTTTCAGAGAATGCAAAAAAGTTTTCATACAGAGAGGCAGTGCAAGTAGGAGCCGTAGAAGATCTAGGTAACCTAGATCTGGAATTTATTGAGCCTAAAATTGCGAACGGTAAGAGGATTGGTTCCCTTTCTTCTGAAGCTATTAAAGAAGCGGAGGGAGGTTGGGATCTTTGCATTTTATTATATGTGGTTGGGTATAAACATGATAAGATCTTTTGAGGGTTATGCTAATAGAGTTTGGGCTACTAAGAAGCCGTTTACTGTCCATACACGGAATAACGGATTCTTTGTAGTGAGATTTGGGTCTGAGGATGATTGTGACAAAATTCTGAAATCAGGTCCTTGGTTTTATGGATCGTAATTTGATCATTATGAAGCGACTGTCCCCAGATTCGAGAACTGATAGAGATCTCCTCACATCGCTTCCTATGTGGGTTAGACTCCCTGGTTTAAGCTTTAAACTATGGGGCAATAAAACTATTAGTGCTTTAACTAGTACTATAGGTGTTCCCATTAAGATGGATGAGGCCACAAAAAATAAATCTAGACTAGCTTTTGCTAGAGTTCTGGTTGAGGTAAATGCCACTTTTGGTATGCCTAATATCATAGAAGGTATGGACGACAACAGTAGAAGTTTCACTCAGGTAGTGGAATATAAGAATCCTCCGCCCATTTGTGGTAAGTGTGTGTGTTTTGGTCACGTTTCAGATGAATGTCCTATGGCTAAGACTTGGGTTCCTAAAGTGACGCAAGTTATTAACTCTGACAAGGAAAGACCTTCCGATCCTGGTCTGGCAGGAAGTGTGGTTATTAACAAGGAGGAAGGAGGACTTGAGATATCTAAGGAGGTGGAGAATCAGTTGCTAGATGGAAGTCACACTGTTTCAGAACCTTTTCAAGAAGACAATGGAGTTAGAACGAATGTTGGGATGGAGATCCTTTGTGGTGATGATTCGACTGAAGTCTTACAGTCAGAAGTGCATCAAGGAAAACAAAATACAACTGTTGCTAGTTCTACAATTGTGGACATCGGAATAGGTGCCAGTCTATTCCTAATGAGATGGAGCCAGGAGTTAGGGGTAATAATATTTTAGAGCAAAAACAAACGGAAGTTTTACCATCGGATCAGAGTTTAGAAAGAGCTGTACCCTCAGAAGAGCGTGGTGAGGGGGCAATTTCAGAAGTTTTAGAATCAGAACCTGTTTCTCACACCGAAATAGGAGCCAGAGAAGATTGCTACACTGTTCCCTTGGCTAGGTCGGGTCCTCCTCCTGATCAAGGAACCAATGGGCCTTTTATCCCTGTATCTCCAACTACCCCGGGAGCTAGAGTCTTGAGATCTTCTCCTCCGAAGTCACCTTCGCCTCACTTAACTTTACTTAATCGCCCGTCGTTATCATCGGATACCCATAATCTTCCAAACTCTTTACTGTCTAATGATATATTTATTGATGATTGTATATTTAATAATGTTAATTGTAGGAGAGGTACTGAATCTTGTTTTAACTCACAGGTTCAAGACATTCTGGATCAGGAAACAGGAACCACAGAAGTGGTAGAGGAACAGAGTTCTTATGAAAAGGCAGACGCAGTTCAGGAGATATTGGAAGAGCAAATTCTGGCAAATCCTCAGGACATAGAGTTTGAGAATATTCAGAAGGATAAGCTTGTTCGTAAGAATCCTAAATGGGTTCAGATGTTAGGCATTTCCTTGGAAGATAAAGGGGAGTCTCCCAACAGTAGGTCATTAAGGACCCGTAATAACAAAGTCTTATAATGTCAGTAGCTAGCTGGAACGTTAGAGGGTTCCATAACCCCAATAGAATGGGAGAAGTGGGGAAACTCATAGATAAGTATAATATAAGTTGCTTTGGTATTCTAGAAAATAAATTGTTGCTTTCGGATTTAATGAAGCTGGAAAGAGCGTTGGAAGACAGATGGAAAATTATTAGTAACGTCTCTTGTTATTATAAATGTAGGATCATGGTCCTTATTGATGGAAATTATTGGGATTACAACTACATTAGTATGAGTGATCAACACATTACTATCGAACTTATCAACCCATCGAAGTTCAAATGTAATCTAACTTTTGTTTACGCTCATAATTTTGTTGATTTTAGGAAAAGATTATGGAAAAATTTACAGGAGGATGCTATTAATATCTATAGACCATGGATGGTCCTCGGGGACTTTAACTGTATTCGTAGTCCCTCAGAAAAAAAGGGAGGTAAGCCTGCTACTTTTGGTAACTTGTTTGAGTTAGATGGTATGTCTAATCATACTGGTCTTAATGAGATTAATATTAAAGGTTATGAATTTTCTTGGTGGTCTGGTCCGAGTCGAAACATATTCTCAAAAATAGACAGAGCTTTTGCTAACCTATGGATTAATCTATTTACAGACTTATCGGCTGAATATTTGCCTCCTTCTGTGAGTGATCATAATGCTGTATTTGTTTCACTTTATTCCAAGTCTAGGGTTAAAAACAGTCCTTTCAGATATATGAATCATTGGTCCTTATGTGACCAATATTTTCCTTTGATTGAGAAGCTTTGGATTTCTAACCATAAAGATAGACCTTTGTTTCAGATCATTAGTATCCTCAAAAATATCAAGAGAGAGCTAAAGAGTTGGAGTGTTAAATCACGTAATATGAAACAAGAGGTTAAAGTCCAGAGAGAGAATTGTTCAAGACTTCAGAAACTTCTGGAAAAAGTTTATGATCACAATTTAGCATTGGAATTTCAAAGAGCTAAGATAAACCTGGATTTAGCTCTTAAGAAAGAATTTCTGGTAGCTAAACAAAAGGCTAAATGTGATTGGCTTATGATGGGCGATGAGGCTTCTTCTTCTTTTTATGCTAAGATGTCTAGCAGAAGAAATAGTAAGCGCTTGACCAATATTGTAGTTAATGGTACGATGGTCTCGGAAGACAAATTTGTTGATTCGGCTATTGACTATTTTAAACGCATTTTTAATCTCCCCTTAAGTGATCAATTTCCTGGAGTTATTTGTAAAATGGTTATTTCTGATTATGGTGCTAATTTTCTGAGTGAGAGTATATCCTTGGAAGAAATTAGATTCGCATTGTGGGATATCAAAGATACTGTCTCCCCTGGACCGGATGGTTTTAACTCTTTGTTTTTTAAGACTCATTGGAATCTTTCGAAAGATTTAATTTTCAAAGCTTTGAATGATATTTTCTTAAAGGGTGTTATAATCAAGGAGTGGAATCATACGTTTATTCATTTGATTCCAAAAAAAGCCCACTCCTCTTGCATTCTTGATTTCAGACCCATAGCTTGTTGTAATACGTTATATAAGGTTTTCTCTAAAATATTGTGTAATAGACTGGGTCCGTTTATGGATAAGTTGGTGTCCCCTAATTAGACGGCTTTTATCAAAGGAAGATCAATAGGGGATGGAATCTTGTTTGCTCATGAAATTATAAGGGGTCTCGGAAGAAAGGATAATAAACATATGTGTATCAAAATTGATTTGAAGAAAGCTTATGATTCGATCAACCGATCTTTTGTTATACATATGCTTATAAACATGGGTTTTCCAGGTAAATGGGTGAAAATTATCGAAGATATTATTAAGACTCCTATTTTTTCTATCATTGCTAATGGAGAAGCGCACGGTTATTTCAAGAGTTCTAACGAGCTTCGTCAAGGTGACCCGCTTTCCCCTATACTTTTTACTTTGGTTATGGAATATTTTACTTTACTTATGGACGATAAAGTCAGGGACGGTCTTATCTCCCTAGTTACAGATTTTGATAATAAGTTGACTCATCTTATTTACGTTGATGACATTATTGTATTACTAAAGCTAATGCTCAGACAGCAACTGCTATAAGTGATGTTTTTAAGACCATGAAGGAGGTTACTGGTTTGGAGCTTAGTTTTGAGAAATCTAATGTATTTTTTGGGAAAGGGGTGGATTTTTGTTCAGATATCAGTTCGATTCTCAATATACAACAATTGGATCTCCCTATAAGATACTTGGGTATTCCTTTGTCTAGTGCTAATTTGAAGGATAAGGATTGCTCTCCCTTATTAGAGAAAATTAAGTTAAGGTTTGACAGTTGGGAAACTAGAATGCTTAGTCTAGCTGGGAGACTTGAACTTATAAAATCTACTATTTACCCTATAATACAATTTTGGATGCAATGTTTTTGTCTTCCAGTCTCAACGCTTGATCTTAAACTTTCTATGGAAAAGTCGCAGCAGTAAGATTCCTTGGGAGATTTTGTGTAGGCAAAAAGAAGAAGGAGGAATGGGATTGAGAAATTTAGAAGTGATGAACCGAGCGTTATATATCAAACTGATATGGAAAGTGATCAACTCTGAAGGAATTTGGGCAAAGTTAATGCATAGTAAATATATTGGTCAAAAAAGTTTTTGGGAAATTAATCAGCGATTGGACGACTCGGGAGTTTGGAAATTCATTTTGAAAAATAGACAAGTAGCTTTGAAATGTCTTTCTCTTAATATTGTAGATGGTAAAACTACTTCTTTATGGTATGATCCATGGCTTAATGGTAGTTCTATTATGGAACACATTGGTAGAGATACTGCTTTCCGAACTGGTTCGGAAAATCTATCTCTTTGCAAGATCATAAAAGACGGCGTGTGGAAGTGGGATTCGTATAGTTTTCTATGTCTTATTTATGCAGAAATTGAAGGAGTTAAGATTCATAATAATAGAGATAGGGATTTTTGGTCTTGGAAATGTTCAAAGGATGGATTATTCCAATTTAAAAAAGTATGGAACACGGTTAGATCCAGTTTTGAGACTAAGTATTAGGCTCCTTTGGTCTGGAATAAAATTCATGTCCCCAAAATGGCGGTATGCCTGTTTAAAGTCGTCAATGACTATCTTTTGACAAAAGAAAGACTCCTACAAAAGCAGATTGTTGTGGACCTTAATTGTGTCTTTTGTAACAATTACATTGAAAATATAGATCACCTATTTTTTCAATGTAATTTTACAGAAAGTATATGGCTTTGGAGTTGTAAAAAATTTCTTCAAACTCCGGAAAATGTACTTTCCTTTTCCTTAAAAGAGGATCTACAGAAAATTGTTTCATTTTCTAGCTCTAAGAGTCTCAGTTCAAACTTGTTTCAATTGTCGTTATCAGTTTGTGTCTGGCATATTTGGAAAGAAAGAAACGAAAGGATATTTTAGAATCGTTTTACAGATAGGTCGCAGATTTGTAAGAACATTTTCCAGGTAATGAATATCAGAATGGCAAAATCAAAAAACTTCAAGAACATTACTGGTATGAATGCAGTAATAGCTTCGAAATGGGGATATACCTCCGAACGCTGAATTGGGGTTCCTTCTGCTTTATCATAAGATCTGTTCTTCTCCTTCCTTCTTGCTTCTTCGTCTCCTGGTTCCAGGTTTCTCTGATCCTGTTTTATTTACAATTTTCTTCCTCTCTTATAAATTACATCTTATTTTACAATTTCAATACATATTGAATTAGCTATATAAGGTTGCAGATCTGCAGGATATTCCGAGTGCTTGAACCTGGCAAAGCAGTAGTTAGTTGAGAAAAGAGGTTAAATTTGGAGGTTTTCTTCAGTATATACCTTGTCTATCCAAGAGATTTTTGCTTGTCGCCTTTTAAAGTTTCGTCCTAAATCACTGCCACTTCAGATCTGAGCAGAATCAAAAGAAATTAGATTTCTTAAAGCTTTTAGAGGTTTTCTTGTTAGAATTCAAGAGACTTATCTTATCCTCTCTGTCCAGGAAGGTTGGATATCGTCATAGAAGTTGTTTCTGCTTGTTCCGACTGTTAGTTTCCCAACTTTAGTCGATCTGTGTTCCTTTGCTCCTGATCTTGGTTCCTATGGTTCAAAAGACATTTGTTAGTTCATCGTTGTAAAGTCTTAAGACTTACCTTTTCTTAGACAGAGAGACTTATCTTTCGAGATTTCGCGAAGTGCTGGATCTAGTATACTGTGTGCTTTGATTTGGAATTAGCAGAGGATTTGGAATTAGCAGAGGATTGCTGGTGACCTTCGCTCTTCCTTGACTCGCCGCCATTACTAATATTTTAGGTTTCTTTTTTAGAGATGAGTTAATGAACGAATGAAGTAGTTTGTTGTAACCGGGTTTCCTTTTTTACTTTACAGTTCAGTCTAGATGTTTCTAGATATTGTTTTGTTTTGGTGGGCTTTGGGCCGTAGGCTTTTTTGGCTGCCTTTGGCCTTGTATTTGTTTTTTTGTACTTTACCCTATACTTAATAGAAAAGTTTGAATCCTTATTAAAAAAAATAGTCTTCCGAGGCACGGTCTCGGAATTCGATGAAACCAGTTTCATTGGATCCGTAATATTGTATTATTATCGGATTTCAATTTTCGTAGTGATGGGAGTTGTTGTGTGAGCATGCGATAAGAAAACACGCTGAAATTAAATCGAAAATTTAATATTATAATTGGTCCAAAAATCTATCTTCTCCATACGATCGAATTTGGACTCGAAACCTTTTCCATTATGTTCGGAATAGGCGTATAACATTATAAACACCTAGCGGCACGCCTTGATAGGAAGTCGAAATTTTTGACTTCGTTTTCGAGTCGATTCGAATTTAAATTTAAATAAATCAATACATTGTTTAACCAGTTGAATGTATTTCACATCAATGTTTTTACTTCAAATCACTGTCTCCCTCTCGTACACGCAACCATCAGATCTTGTCCCTCTCCATTCTTTTAAAGAAAACGAAATGTTTCTCGTTCAAAAATCAAACGAAATATAGAATACAAATAATGGCCGCATCCTTTTCTCTTCGAAATCAGATCGTTCTCAAATAAAAAAGAAGAAGAAAGAATCGCGAGAAATCATATTGCGCGAGATTTGGAGGGAGGTCGACGTCTTCGTCTTCGACTGTAGGGGAGATCGTCAATCAATCGGAGCGCGATCGTCAGGGCGGCGGCGTTGGGTGTTGTCGTTCGAGCAACGAAGTGTGGACAAGGCAATCGGTGGCGCGATGTCATTGAGGCGATGATTTTTGGGGTTCGCGAGCATGTCGTGGGTTCATCGAGGAAGTGGCGGCACGCAAGCGAGTGAGGGTTGGGATTGAGGTCGCGGCAGGCGATGACTGGATGTCGCGAGCAGATGATCGAGGTCAGGGCAACGTGGACGAGGCGATCGACTCGAGCACGATGGCAAGCTCGTAGTCATGCGCGGCCGAGGGTTTGGCGTTCGATGGTGATGGCGTGCGATCTGGGTGCTCGCGATTGTTTTGATACAGTAAGGTATAGTTTTATTTTTGGAAAAGAAAAAAGTTGTTTATTTTAAATGTAATGATATATATATGTATATATACGCATATATATATATATATATATGGACATACATAAATTAAAGAAGGAAAAGTTTCACTGTTTGGTCATTTCCAGAAAAAGTTTTCTAAAAGAAAATTTGTTAGAAATTTCATTTATTAGATAAAGCGATTTATTAAAGGAGGAATTGAGTTAAATTAAACAGTAAAACGGTAATTGATTATTTAATTTAATTCGAATATTTATAAATTATATAAATTGTTTATACAAGGTTTATAAATTAAGAAATCAAACCAAAAATGGAAAGGAGTTGGAAATGGATGCTAATAAAATAAAGGTGAGATCTTCTCACTCAAACAAAGGGTTTTGTTTAATTTTAAATAGTTATATTTAAAATTATTGATTGTGTTGACTATGTGCTTGAATGATAGTATATATGATAGTAGTATATAGCAATATATATATTGGTGATTAATTTTCCCGCATTATATAGCGGATGAGACCCTATGCGCCGCATAATAGTGGATGATATGTTATAAATCCCATATACCGCGATATTCCACCTCGAAGTGGAATTGGTATTTTGCTAACATCTGTGGATGCAGGGAAATAGGTTGGAGGGATCCAACTGGATTCCTCAAATTATATGAATTTGTTTCATATGTTTTATGAATTTGTTTCATATGTTGCGTGATGATTTATTGATAATCTGTGAATGATTATATTGACGATTGAATGTGTTTGTGATGCCTCACCTCTATGCTCACAATAACAAAGGTTATTATAAGGAATAACGTCTGCTATTGCGAAGAATAAGGCTTGTTAGAAGCGACCATCCGTAAGTTATGCCTTAGACGAGTATTGATTACATCGATAGGAGTTGTATAAATTACTCCCAAAGATATACATTCAATCCAAATCCAAAACGAAACTACGGTGGCTTAAGAAAAATTCAGAACAACTCATAATAACGACAACACTGATAGTATAATCATATCAAAACAGAAATATCAGATATATAGCGGAAGACTAGTCTGGAATACATGCTACAACAATCGATAGTTCACATGAACCGATACATATATCCATCAATACATACATAATATGAGAGTCAAATAACCAAAAGAACTCCTCGAAGGCTAGACAAAAGGTGATGTGAAATCCCAAAAGCTGAAGCTGCTACTGAATCAGAGATAGAGATTACCCTGAAATGACTCGGTCTGACCCAAGTATTATTTAGAAGAAAATAATAAACGGATCAGTCTAATTTATTCTCAGAAATAAGTGAATGATAAACAACACTTAAACAAATAATTATAGTCTCGAATGAGACTATACCGCATAAATAATCAGCATAGTTTAAATGAAGAAATCTCAATTTAAACTCCATCAAATCAGTTTTCAAATTCACAATTGAATTTAAAGAAGCAATTCACAAAATCTAGAGATCAAAATAGATAACTAGAAAATCAGCAGTCGCAAAATCTAGAAATCAAAAATAAGATAACTAGAAAATCAGCATAAAAGTGGATCGATCCCAGCAGATGGCGAGTTTTAGCTACGCCGCACGTGCATCTCAGATGGCCGAAGCCTACCAAGTACTATAAATTTTGGCGCCCATCAGATGACCCGGAGGTCCGCATAGTGACCCGAAGGTCTAGTACTGGTAATTGACCCGAAGGTCCATCAGATGACCCCCGAAGGTCCAGCAGAGTGGCTCGAAAGCCCAACAAAATCATCAGAATCATCAAACAGCAGATGTTTCAATTAACGAGTCTGGAATTAACCGAAATAGTAAAAGTGTGGTTCCATATTCCGCACTTTTGCTAAATCGTTTAAATCTCTTCATCGTTTCCTTGAAAGTGCAAAATTGTGTATTTTAAATAAATAACATTTAACGTTCTCAAACGAACAAGTCCGGAATTAAGCGAATCAGTAAAAGTGAGGGTTCATAGTCCTCAATTTTGCTGAAGCGTTTAAATCGCTTCCTTATTATTTTGAAAGCGCAAACTGTAAAAATTTTAAAATTTTTTTTTTTTAAAACGATTTTTAAAACACGTGATTAAAACGGCAACATCTGTAGCAATTTCGACGAGAAAATTGCGCTTCTCAATACACCGTAAAAACGGATACCAAATCAGCGTTGCGGGATAACCGCTTTAAAATTGACGGTTACTGAAGTCAAAATAACAGTAATTTTTATTCGTAAAAAAATGTCACTAAAACAACATGCTTCAAAAGTATTTTATCGGCGTACAAATTCCGTTATAAAAATAACGGCAACAGAATACGTTTTAAAACGTAACACCGGTTCACAAAATCTAAAATAGTGGACTACTCCACTATATTCAACAATTATTTCATGGTCACAACAATCTTTAAAACATGTTTGCTAGAATGAAATAGGTAACTTTTACAAAAATCCGAATGCAATTAAATAAAACGCACCCTGACAATATTTACAAGTGCAAATGATCAAGGCAACGAATAGGCTAAATATAAATTGCAAATACCAGAGACAAGGCACTGGGACACGTATCAGTGCATAGCATCAATGCAAACTTGGGTTTCACAGATGCAATTCTCACTATAACCGAAGCTTTCCACACAAATAAAATGAAGTTGCAGCTATATTTTTTGGGGCTTTGCACGAAAGGTCCCTATTTCTGATGTTGTTACAAGAAAAGTCCCTGTAGAAATAAGTATGTAAATTAAGTCCCTGTTTTTTCTAAATAAGAAAATGCAAGTTAGTTTGCGCTTTTTAAGTTTTCAAAATTTTCAAAATCAGAAAGCGCAAACTAGCTTGCGCTTTTCTAATAAAAAGCGCAAGTTACATTGCGCTTTTCAAAAATTTTAAAAGTTTCAAATTTTCAAAAAAATTTCAAAATTAGAAAGCGCAAACTAGCTTGCGCTTTTCTGATAAAAAGTGCAAGTTAACTTGCGCTTTTCAAAATTTTCGAAAATTTCGAAAAATATTTCAAAATTAGAAAAGTGCAAGTTATTTTGCATTTTCTGTCTGAAAAGTGCAAGACACTTTGCGTTTTTTATTTTTGAAAAATAGGGACCAAATTTACATATTCAATTCTAGAGGGACATTTTGTATAATAACATCAAAAACAGAGACCTAGAACTCTTTTTGTAAAACCAGAATATGCAACTCTGGGTGACAACACTACATGCGTGCACATTAAATGACAATTTGACCGGGCAAAACATTGCCTATTATCATTTACGACTAACACCACTATACTTTGAACGCACAAACGCTCTGGCCAAATTCAAGTATGCACGAACGAAATGAACTGGACAAGAATCTTGTTTAAGATGACACGCACCCTAATCAAACTTAAAAGCAATTGCAGAACACAATACAGGTAGCACATACTAAAAATTGCATGGCGCGTTACAATACAAAGGTGTGAAATGAACAGACTAGTTTTTTTTTCAAATTTTAATTTAAAAATTTCTATTTAAAATTTTTCACTCCGATAGTAATCCAAAAATTACGGTTGTTATAAATTTTAAAAATATTCATTACGACGGTAATAAAGTCACGGTCGTTACAGTGTTGAAGGCTATAATTTAGCCGAATGTATTTTTGGTATCGTTGGATACCAGAAATAAATAAAATAGGATTTTTGAAATTAAAGTTGGAATTTTTAAGTGAATTCTTTTTAAAGAATTGGGTGAATTTAAAAGAAGAAATTTAAAAGTATAAGGTTAATTTTTGGAATCTTATCGAATTATTTCCAAAATATGGGAAAGGATTTTTATAAAAAGATTTTGAGTAATATTGTTTAAAAGTTGAAGAATTTATTTAAAATGGAATTTTAGATGGTTCGGAAGAGATAAAGGAATTTATTTTAAAAGGTGATAAATTTGTTTGAAATTCAATTGATAATTGATTTAATATTTGAAGATAAATCTTTGGGAAATCGATATGAAAATTTATTTGATATTGAATGAAAAATCGATTTGTGTTGAAATAAATTGGAAATTGATTTGTAAAATGATTTGGGATTTGAAATAAACTTAGAAATCAATTTGTAATTGATTTGGGGTTGAAATAAATTTGAAATCAATTTGAAATTGATTTGGTGTTTGAAAGTGAATATTTGGAAATTTAAATTCATAGTGGGAATTTATAAAGAAAAAGGGAAATGAATAATATCGGGAATTTTATTCCGCGAGTAAATATGATTTGAAATTTGTTTTCAAAGTAAGGAAGTGTGGAAAATATATATCTTGTGAAGATATTTTGAAAATAAATAATTTGGGAAAAATTATTTAAATCTGATGATTGTTGTGATATATTGTTTGATAGTTAAATCACCGACTATCAATATTTGCCTTTGAAATGGCACTTGATTTGTTTTTAAAACAAACGCTCATTATTCGGTTAAGTCGGGAGAGGACTTTGTGTCATATAACCCATTCCGAATAGTGATACGTCGTGAATGGACATTATTTGAAGATCTGTGTGAAGACCGGGTAATTTCGAAAATGAAAGGACAACTTGTCGAATGTCTCTGCACCGAGTTGCTCCGGTATAGAGATTTATATCACTCTTCTTGTGATGGGAAGTCCGGACGTGATTAGTGAATATCTGGATTGCAAGGGCTTCTTTGGAAGTGCCTTCGGTTCCATTCGATCCCGGAACGGACTTGTATGGATGTGTGTCTGACGTTACACTTTGAGATGTAAAGTTGGTTTCTATCAAATACATTTCTGTTGGTGGCGGAGAATTTATTCTCTTAGCTTAACACCCTTCTCTGAGACGTACGAGCTCAGAGGTTATGTAGTTGATGGTTACTAGTGATACATTCCCAATTTGGTAATGTGGCATACGAAGTGTTGTTGATCATTTGTTGATCAAAGCGTGGCTTTGTGAAAAAGCGTGGCTTTGTGCAAAAGCGTGGCTTAGTGAAAAAACGTGGCTTTGTGAAAAAGCGTGGTGTGACGACCGCCCATGACCCCTGCACTTAACAAGGGAATAGTGCGCTGAAAGGTGTGCCAGGCAGCCATGGACGATCACCAAGGTTAATTAAAAACAGCAGAATCTATCGTATTACTCACAGCGCATGGACAAAATACAATAGAGAATATATATAGTGAAGCTTCACAAAATAGAATCTCATCAATTAAGCTTCATAATAGTTGAATACAAACATCTGAATAGTCAATACATCAAGCCTCACTACATATCACTCAGAGAATCATACAAGCAGCGGAACAACCAGTACATATAGTAAGAAAATAATATGCAAGCCTCCAGCTCGTCTTCGTCATCAGCATCGTTGGAGACTAAGAACAGCACCTGTCACCTGCTACCTTGTCTGCCCATCCCAAAGCGGATGAACAGCCCAAGGCAATAAGAGTTAAACATAAAGCCTTGAGTCAGACAACAGTCTTAGTGAGCGGTAAATTAACTAACAACATACCAAAAGAGCATAAAGGAAAAAGGAATAGGAATCCAACCCTCCCACTCCACCTCTTTCTACAGTGATAGCCTCCAGACACACACTAAGCAGAAGTAAACATAGCAAAGCAAACATTTAAAGTAAAGTAATTATCACTCGAGTCAAGGGCGATGTTTTCCAAGTACAAACCCCCAAGGCCTAAACCAAGATCAGATAAGCACTCAGAAAATACCGCTCTTGAGACCGAATGACGATACAACCAAACATCCATGACTCTGGCTATCACTGTTATCATTGCTTTGATACCACCGTTAATTGAATGACCGGCACATTCTTTCAGCCGTCCGTCAAGGGTTAATGGCAACACCGGTTCTAGACAGAACTCCGCACGTCGTCGCAGCCCGTGCCTAGGACTATCGAATCTGCCCAGAGTACTCGACTACAATCATAGTCTTTAGGGACTATCGAATCTGCCCAGCGTACTCTTGCTTTGAGTCTGCTAGAACCTTCAATAACGATGAAACCTCAGCCTTCTAGTCATCCTCCTCAACGACTATTTCCATACTAGCTCAAGCGCCTCTCGAGCAAACCATTATCCTCAAACCCGAACCATTTCACCGAGTTATCAACATGCTTGGAATGATCCCGTCTGGATTAAAGCTGTGACGACCGCCCATGACCCCTGCACCGAATCTAGAGAAAATGCGCTGTAAAGTGTGCCAGGCAACCATGGACGATTGTCAAGGTAAATTAAAATAATAGAATTTATCGTATTACTCACAGCGCATGGACAAAATACAATAGAACATATGTATAGTGAAGCTTTACAGAACAAAATGCCATCATATAAAACTCCATAATAGTTGAATACAAACATCCAAATAGTCAATACATCAAGCCTCACTACATAACACTTAGAGAATACAAACAGCGGAACATCCAGTACATATAATAAGAAGATAATATGCAACCCTCCAGCTCGTCTTCGATATCAGCAATCGTGAGAAGAGAACAGCACCTGTCACCTGCTACCTAGTCTGCCCGTCCCAAAATGGACGAACAGCCCAAGGCAATAAGAATTAAAACATAAAGCCTTGAGTCAGACAACAGTCTTAGTGAGCAGTAAATTAACTAACAACATACCAAAAGAGCATAAAGGAAAAGGAATAGGAATACAACCCTCCCACTCCAACCTCTTTCTACAGTGATAGCCCCCAGACACACACTAAGCAGAAGCAACATAACAGAGCATACAATGTACAGTAAAGAAATTATCACTCGAGTCAAGGGCGATGTTTTCCAAGTACAAACCCCCAAGGCCTAAACCAAGATCAGATAAGCACCCAGAAAACACTGCTCTTGAGACCGAATGACGATACAACCAAACATCCATGACTCTGGCTATCACTGTTATCATTGCTTCGATATCACCGTTAATTGAATGACCGGCACATTCTTTCAGCCGTCCGTCAAGGGCTAATGGAAACCTCGGTTCTAGACATAACTCCCGCACGTCGTTGCAGCCCGTGCCTAGGACTATCGAATCTGCCTAGAGTACTCGACCATCAACAGTTGGCCGTTGGGACTATCGAATCTGCCCAAACGTACTCTTGCTTAGAGCATGCTAGAACCTTCAACAACGATGCTATCCAAGCCTCCTAGTCATCCTCCTTGATGACTATTTCCATACTAGCTCAAGCGCCTCTCAAGCATCCATTACTCTTAACTCGAATCATATCACCGAGTTACCAACGTGCTTGGAATGATCCCGTCTGGATTAGACCAAGTCTTCATCACTTGATGCCTCGCTTCATTACATCCTCACAAAGCCTCATCTCAACATCTCATCATCAAATCTATGCATAAGAGCTTCATCATCCCGCTACATATGCCACGAGCAGCTTTCCCAATTCAAGAGCCTTTCCCTTAGCTTTTGAATCATCTTCGACCACTTTGTCTAAAACCAATCAACAATCATCTAATTCACAGCAATCAATCATGTCAAACATCAATCCAAGTAACCAAGCATTCAAATATAAGCAAAATGGACAATTATAGCAATAATGGCAATTTCGTAATTAAGGAGTTGAAAGTCTAACAAGCATGAAAACATGATAATTATCTCTACAACTTGATGAATGAACTTGCATAGGTTAATCATGTACAAAAATGGTTGTCAAATCATCATGAACAATGGATCTACATGGATCTACACTTAGGTTTACAAAAATGCATAGAAATCACTATTTTAACTCCAAATCAAGCCAACAATCTGATCTACTCCTTTGGATCCGTGTGAGAGATAATCACCACTCACCAAATCACCTAAACAATCTCAAATCAACCCGCTTCAGATCTGGACAGCAAGGGATCAAGCTTGACCTATCACGAATCCGCTTCAAATGAAGAAATCTCACTTCAATGGATGAAGATCTTCAACTTTAGCTCTTAAATCTTCAATCTTGATCTTCGATTTGGATGAATGGAAGCACTAGATTAGAGTGGAGAAAAGAAGTGAAGAAGTGTAGAAGTCGAGCTCTCAAAATGGCAGCACTTCGTTGCTTCGAAATCCGGATCCCAAAAATGAAGCCAACCCCCTTCTATTTATAGGCGAAAATCCCTTAAGTCGTAACTCGGAGTTAGGTCGTTTCCGACCTACGACCTAAGACCTTGCCGACCTAAAACCCATACGACCTAACAGCTCTTCGACCTAACAGATATGCACGCGCGCCCCAATTCCTAGGTCGCTCACGACCTAACGGCTTAGTAGTCCTACGACTTACGACTCAACTGGGTCTCCGACTTAACATAGCGTGCGACATAACAGTTCGACTTAACAACTTAGCCTATGCGCGACTTAGCGACTTACGACTTAACAGACCAATTCTCTACGACTTAAGGCTTAACTTTCCTAAGTCGTCTACGACTTAACACAAAGGCTAAAACCCAGCGACTTAACACCTTAAGTCTTCACGCGACCTAAAACCTCACGACTTAGTAGCCCTGCGACCTACGACTTAATCCAAAACCATGCTACAGTCACCCAATGACTTAACAGGTACACTACCTCGCGACCTAACAAACTTACGACTTAACATACCCACGCGACCTAACACTTAGACTGTATACGACCTAATACAACCTTACGACTTAACTCGTACGACTTAACTCCCATAGGTCGTATACTCCTTAAGTCGCTAACCTATAGGTCATACCAAGATACTAGGTCGCTACACAGCTATCTCCAAACTCCTTAGGTCGTTGCCGACCCAAAAATGCTAACTCGGAACCACTAGGTCGCTCATCCCTAGGTCGCGAACAGCTATAGGTCGCTCCAATACTTCCTTAGGTCGCCTAACCCACTTAAGTCGGTCACGACTTAACTCTTAACTCGCTGCTTCTTAACTCGGTAACAATTAACTCGCCACTATCCTTAAGTCGCGCCTATCCTCTAAGTCGTATACGACTTACGACTTATACTAAGTCGTGAACGACTTAGGACTTAGCCATATTTTGCCTAAAATCTGAAATGGCTCAACAACACTAAAATTCCAGATTTTGACAAACTTTTCGATCCGTAAAAATACGGGTCGTTACATTCTCTCCCCCTTAGGAATTTCGCCCCCGAAATTCCAAACAATCATAGCAATCAGAAACTATTCTGTACGCCTACCATCCATAGCAATCAACAACCCATGCATCCAATTCTAGCTTAGCGTACAGAATTCTAAAACTAGAACAAGTTACAATATCGCGAGATGACACGACACCTTAGGGCCATACCTTGAAGAGTTCAGGATGAGCTGCCTTCATCCTCTCTTCCACCTCCCACGTACAGTCGTTATCATCATCACTCCATTGTATCTTGAGCAACTTAACTACCTTCCTCCTAAGCTGTTTCGTGTCGGTTTCAACAACACGAAGCGGCTTACGAGGTCTTCTACCAACTGGATCAACTTCGAAGTCTTCACAGCTATCAGCAGAAACCACTGTATTCGAGTCGTGCACATACTTCCGTAGTTATCATACATGAAAAACATTGTGCACACTCGACATCTTCTCTGGTAATTCCAATCTATAAGCGAGCTTTCCAATTCGCTCGGTAATCGGAAATGGTCCAACAAATCTCGGAGTCAATTTCCCTTTCTTCCCGAATCGGATAACATTCTTCAGTGGAGAAATCTTCACAAAAACCATATCACCGGCATCGAATTCCAAATCCTTTCGACGCTTATCGGCATATATCTTCTGACGGTCTTGGGCTGCCTTCATTTGTTGCCGAATGATCTCTATGCACTCCGTAGTCTATCGAATCATCTCTGGCCCAAGCATCAGCTTTTCTCCAGTTTCTATCCAACATGTCGGAGAGTTACACCGTCTTCCATACAATGCCTCATACGGTGCCATACCAATGCTTGACTGGTAACTGTAGTTGTACGCAAACTCCACCAAATGAAGGTTCTTCCCATGATCCTCCGAAATCCAAAACACATGCTCTAAGAAGATCTTCCAAAACTCGGTTGACTCTCTCGGTCTGACCATCTGTTTGAGGGTGATAAGCTGTACTCAAACACAACTCGGTTCCCAAAACTTCCTGGAAGCTCTTCCAAAATCCACTAGTGAACAATGGATCTCTATCGCTCACTATACTCTTTGGAATACCATGGAATCAAACTATCCACTTAACATACAACTCAGCCAACCTTGATGCAGTCCTAGTCGATCGAACAGGAATAAATCTTGCACTCTTAGTCAGGCGATCTACAATGACCCAAATCCCTTCATTTCCCGTTCCGGTTCTAGGCAATCCATCAATAAAATCCATCGACACTTGCTCCCACTTCCATGTAGGATCTTCTAATGGCTGAAGCAATCCACTTGGCTTCTTCTGCTCGGCTTTTACCAACTGGCAGTTCATACACTTGGAAATAAAATTTCCAACATCCTTCTTCATACCTTCCTAGTAGTAGGTTCTCTTCATATCCCGATACATCTTATTTCCACCTGGATGAATTGTCAGCTTCGAGTGATGACTTTCCTTCAGAACTTCACCCCTCAATTCATCTATATTGGGAACAACTAGTCGTCCTTGTTTTCGAAGCCAACCCTCTCGATCGACCTCGAATCCTTTATCCTTTTCTGGTTCTAATCCAGATTCCAAATCACGGATAATCTTGACAAGCTTAACGTCTCGCTTTTGGCTCTCGCCGATCCTTTCCACAAGAGAAGGTCTTATCGATAAGTTTGCCAACATCTCAGGTTCCAATTCGCATCTAGGCCTGAAGTCAAATCCGGCTAAATACTCGAGATTCTTCCATTCTGAAAACACGGCTCCCAATCCTGCATGTCTTCGACTTAACGCATCTGCCACTGCGTTAACTTTTCCCGGAGTATAAGCTATACCAAAATCATATGATGCCAAAAACTCTAGCCAACGTTGCTGCCGAAGATTCAAATCCTTTTGGGAGAAAAGATACTTCAACGACTTATGATCTGTAAACAACTCGAATCGAACTCCCAATAGATAATGTCTCCACATCTTCAGAGCAAATACAATCGCCGCTAACTCCAAATCATGAGTCGGGTAATTCCTTTCATGCGGCTTTAGTTGTCGACTTGCATATGCAACAACTTTATCCCTCTGCATCAGCACTACTCCAAGTCCAGTACCACATGCATCGGTGTAAACCACCATCTCATCATTCCCACTAGGAATAATCAGAACAGGAGCACTCGTCAATCTCTTTTTCAGGATTCCGAAAGCTTGCTCACACTTAGCATCCCAACTGAACACTTGGTTCTTCTTTGTCAATCCTGTTAACGGTGTAGCCACCTTGGAGAAGTCTTTGATAAACCGACGATAATATCCTGCTAATCCAAGAAAACTCCTCACATCTGATGCATTCTTAGGTCTAACCCAATCCTGGATTGCTGCCACCTTAGCGGGATCAACCGCTATTCCATTTCCAGAAATTACATGGCCTAAGAACCTCACTTCACTCTTCCAGAAGTGACACTTCGAAAACTTAGCCTTCAGCTGATGTTTCCTCAAGATTTCCAAAACAATATGCAAGTGCGTCTTGTGCTCTTTTTCAGTTCTGGAATAAATCAGAATATCATCCACGAACACAAGTACAAACTTGTTCAACTGATCTCTGAACACTCTATTCATAAGATCCACAAAATATGCTGGCGCGTTAGTCAATCCAAACGGCATTACCAGCCACTCAAAGAAACTGGATGGTGTCCTAAAAGCAGTCTTCGGCACACTATCCTTAGCTACTCTCAACTGGTGAAATCCTGTTGCCAAATCCATCTGGGAAAACACCTTAGCTTCGTGAAGCTGATCAAACAAGTCATCTATTCTCGGCAATGGATACTTGTTCTTCTTAGTCACCTTATTCAGCTCATGATAATCGACGCACAATCTCAATGACCCATCTGCCTTGGTTGCAAACACAACTGGTGCACCCCACTCGGACACACTACGCCGAATGAATCCTTTCTGCAAAAGATCATCAACTTGCACCCTCAACTCCTACTGTTCCCTAGGCGCCATCCGCCTAAGAGGCATCACAACAGGTCTGGCTCCTTCAACTAGATCTATACGAAACTCGATCTCTCTATGCGGCGGCAACCCTTTGACTTCGTCAAAGACATCCTCGAATCCATCAGCGATTGGCACTGATGACAGTCCATCCCGTGGAACAACCAGCGAATACATGAAGCTCATGAAGACGCCTTCTTCATGCTTACATCGTATCACAACCTTTCGCCCCTCCACATTCTCGACTGTCACTTCCAACCTCTCGCAATCAACCTTTGCCGCATACCTCCTAAGCCAGTCCATACCCAAAATAATTCTAAACCCCGCAAAGTTCAGAACAAAACAATCACAAACAAAAGAGCAACCATGACTCGACACAATCAGACCACGGCATAACATACACAAACAAGACGAACCCCCAACTGGATTAGTCGCAACCAATGGCCTATCAACAATATCCGGCTTCAAATCTAACCGGCCTACGAGTTCATTACAAACAAACGAATGCGACGCTCCAGTATCAAACAAAACTCTAACTGGAACACCACATAGGAAAAGAGTACCTTGAACAACCACACTCTTTCCTTTCTCTTCAGCAGTAGGAGCTTTCGAAGACGACGGAATAGCTCCCAAAGCATAAGCTTGCACAATCTGCTTGTCCCTCCTCGATTCTGGACAATTCTTCCTGAAATGCCCTGGCTTGTCACAGTTGTGACACTTCATCGGTGCCTTCGGATTCTTACAATCCTTCGAGAAATGGCCCTTCTGCTGACAGTTGTAGCAAGTCACTTCGCCTTTCGGCTTCTTCTGGCCATCCTTACCCTTCTGCTGCTGCTGCTTTGTTTCCACCCTGCTGGGGTTTAGACTCTTCCCTGGTCACAGCAACAACAGACCCTTCCTTAGGAAACAGACTCTCATGCCTGAGAGCTTTCTCCACAAGCTTCTCAAATGAATCGTCCAAATGATCCACCAACTGCCTCCCAAGATAACTGTCCAAGCCTGTCACAAACTTCTCATTCTTCTGATAAGCGGATTCTATATATGACCAGGCATACTTGGACAAAGCTTCGAACTCAGAAACATACTCAAGAACAGACCTTCCACCCTGCTTGAGCTCCACAAACTTCTTGAACAAAACAGACTTCTGAGCTATAGAAATGAACTTAGCTTCAAATCTGACTTGGAATTGCTCCCAAGTAATCTCTTCTTCCGGAGTATTGATGGTAATATAGTTCCACCAATCAGAAGCTCTCCCTTGAAGCTGCCTTGATGCTAACTTCCTCTTAGTTGCATTCTCAATTCCCAAGTCACCAAAGATCCTTCTACAAGCATCTATCCACCTCTGGACCTCAATAGTTGATTCCGTTCCCAAGAAAACCTTCCCTCCAAGAGCAGTATAGTCCTTGCACAACTTAGCAAAATCCACTGGTTTTGGAGTTTGGACTTGAACTCCAACATCAACTGCTGCCCCCGGAACTGGTATCCTTCTCATGATCGAAGTCATCATAGCTTCGAACATAGCTGCATAATCAGCAGTTCCCTCAGTAGCACGGCCTTCCCTAGCAGCTGGTCTCCCTCTTCGACTCATTCTCAATATCTATAAAAAGGAATGATTAGAACATCTAGAGAAACAACTGCATAAAGGACTCAAACTCTACTAAGCTACTATATTATATATAGTTATCATCCATCAAAATACAATTACGTCTCTCATACGTAGTTACGTCAACGAGCGTTGGGTAAAATCGATTAACCAATGCTCTGATACCAAATGTGACGACCGCCCATGACCCCTGCACCGAATCTAGAGAAAATGCGCTGTAAAGTGTGCCAGGCAACCATGGACGATTGTCAAGGTAAATTAAAATAATAGAATCTATCGTATTACTCACAGCGCATGGACAAAATACAATAGAACATATGTATAGTGAAGCTTTACAGAACAAAATGCCATCATATAAAACTCCATAATAGTTGAATACAAACATCCAAATAGTCAATACATCAAGCCTCACTACATAACACTCAGAGAATACAAACAGCGGAACATCCAGTACATATAATAAGAAGATAATATGCAACCCTCCAGCTCGTCTTCGATATCAGCAATCGTGAGAAGAGAACAGCACCTGTCACCTGCTACCTAGTCTGCCCGTCCCAAAATGGACGAACAGCCCAAGGCAATAAGAATTAAAACATAAAGCCTTGAGTCAGACAACAGTCTTAGTGAGCAGTAAATTAACTAACAACATACCAAAAGAGCATAAAGGAAAAGGAATAGGAATACAACCCTCCCACTCCAACCTCTTTCTACAGTGATAGCCCCCAGACACACACTAAGCAGAAGCAACATAACAGAGCATACAATGTACAGTAAAGAAATTATCACTCGAGTCAAGGGCGATGTTTTCCAAGTACAAACCCCCAAGGCCTAAACCAAGATCAGATAAGCACCCAGAAAACACTGCTCTTGAGACCGAATGACGATACAACCAAACATCCATGACTCTGGCTATCACTGTTATCATTGCTTCGATATCACCGTTAATTGAATGACCGGCACATTCTTTCAGCCGTCCGTCAAGGGGTAATGGAAACCCCGGTTCTAGACATAACTCCCGCACGTCGTCGCAGCCCGTGCCTAGGACTATCGAATCTGCCCAGAGTACTCGACCATCAACATTTGGCCATTAGGACTATCGAATCTGCCCAAACGTACTCTTGCTTAGAGCATGCTAGAACCTTCAACAACGATGCTATCCAAGCCTCCTAGTCATCCTCCTTGACGATTATTTCCATACTAGCTCAAGCGCCTCTCAAGCATCCATTACTCTTAACTCGAATCATATCACCGAGTTACCAACGTGCTTGGAATGATCCCGTCTGGATTAGACCAAGTCTTCATCACTTGATGCCTCGCTTCATTACATCCTCGCAAAGCCTCATCTCAACATCTCATCATCAAATCTATGCATAAGAGCTTCATCATCCCGCTACATATGCCACGAGCAGCTTTCCCAATTCAAGAGCCTTTCCCTTAGCTTTTGAATCATCTTCGACCACTTTGTCTAAAACCAATCAACAATCATCTAATTCACAGCAATCAATCATGTCAAACATCAATCCAAGTAACCAAGCATTCAAATATAAGCAAAATGGACAATTATAGCAATAATGGCAATTTCGTAATTAAGGAGTTGAAAGTCTAACAAGCATGAAAACATGATAATTATCTCTACAACTTGATGAATGAACTTTCATAGGTTAATCATGTACAAAAATGGTTGTCAAATCATCATGAACAATGGATCTACATGGATCTACACTTAGGTTTACAAAAATGCATAGAAATCACTATTTTAACTCCAAATCAAGCCAACAATCCGATCTACTCCTTTGGATCCGTGTGAGAGATAATCACCACTCACCAAATCACCTAAACAATCTCAAATCAACCCGCTTCAGATCTGGACAGCAAGGGATCAAGCTTGATCTATCACGAATTCGCTTCAAATGAAGAAATCTCACTTCAATGGATGAAGATCTTCAACTTTAGCTCTTAAATCTTCAATCTTGATCTTCGATTTGGATGAATGGAAGCACTAGATTAGAGTGGAGAAAAGAAGTGAAGAAGTGTAGAAGTCGAGCTCTCAAAATGGCAGCACTTCGTTGCTTCGAAATCCGGATCCCAAAAATGAAGCCAACCCCCTTCTATTTATAGGCGAAAATCCCTTAAGTCGTAACTCGGAGTTAGGTCGTTTCCGACCTACGACCTAAGACCTTGCCGACCTAAAACCCATACGACCTAACAGCTCTTCGACCTAACAGATATGCATGCGCGCCCCAACTCCTAGGTCGCTCACGACCTAACGGCTTAGTAGTCCTACGACTTACGACTCAACTGGGTCTCCGACTTAACATAGCGCGCGACATAACAGTTCGACTTAACAACTTAGCCTATGCGCGACTTAGCGACTTACGACTTAACAGACCAATTCTCTACGACTTAAGGCTTAACTTCCCTAAGTCATCTACGACTTAACACAAAGGCTAAAACCCAACGACTTAACACCTTAAGTCTTCACGCGACCTAAAACCTCATGACTTAGTAGCCCTGCGACCTACGACATAATCCAAAACCATGCTACAGTCACCCAACGACTTAACAGGTACACTACCTCGCGACCTAACAAACTTACGACTTAACATACCCACGCGACCTAACACTTAGACTGTATACGACCTAATACAACCTTACGACTTAACTCCCATAGGTCGTATACTCCTTAAGTCGCTAACCTTTAGGTCATACCAAGATACTAGGTCGCTACACAGCTATCTCCAAACTCCTTATGTCGTTGCCGACCAAAAAATGCTAACTCGGAACCACTAGGTCGCTCATCCCTAGGTCGCGAACAGCTATAGGTCGCTCCAATACTTCCTTAGGTCGCCTAACCCACTTAAGTCGGTCACGACTTAACTCTTAACTCGTTGCTTCTTAACTCGGTAACAATTAACTCGCACTATCCTTAAGTCGCGCCTATCCTCTAAGTCGTATACGCTTTACGACTTATACTAAGTCGTGAACGACTTAGGACTTGGCCATATTTTGCCTAAAATCTGAAATGGCTCAACAACACTAAAATTCCAGATTTTGACAAATTTTCGATCCGTAAAAATATGGGTCGTTACAAAAGCAAGGCTATCTCACATCATGTCTCGCTTCATCTCATCATAGCAAAACCTCATCTCAACATCATCATCATCATCAAACCTATCCATATGAGCTTCATCATCCGCCACATATGCCACGAGCAGCTTTTCCAATTCAAGAGCCTTTCTCTTAGCTTTTGAATCATCTTTGACCATCTTGTCCAAATCAAATCATCAATCAACTAATTTATAACAATCAATCAAGTCAATCATTAATCCAAGTAATCAAGCATTCAAACATGATCTAATAAACAATTATAACAATAATGGCAATCTTGTAAATAAAGAGTCCAAATCTAACAAGCATGAATTATGAGCAATATCTCTACAACTTGATGAATGAACTTGCATAGATTAACATGTAGTAAAATGGATGTCAAATCATCATGAACAATAGATCTACACTTAAGTTTATGAAAATGCATGGAAATCACTATTTTAACACAAAATCAAGCCATCAATCCGATATACTCCTTTGGATCCGTGTGAGAGATAACCACCACTCACCGAATCACCTAAACACTCCAAAAGCAACACACTTCAGATCTGGAAAGCGAAGGATCTAACTCAATTCTCTAAAATTCTGCTTTAAACGATGAAATCTCTCTTCGATGGATGTAGATCTTCAATCTAAGCTCTTGGATCTTCGATTTGATCTTCAATTTGGATGGAAGGAAGCACAAGATTAGAGTGGAGAAAAGAAGTGAAGAAGTGTAGAACTCGAGCTCTCAAAATGGCAGCACTTCGTCGCTTCAAAATCCGGATCCCAAAAAGTGAAATAGAACCGGGTATTTATAGGCTGAAATCCCTTAAGTCGTCCGCCCCCTTAAGTCGTCCACGACTCATCAAAACTCCACGACTCACGACTTAAAAACACCACGACTCAACACATCCTACGACTTAACGGACCCTACGACCTAACACTTGCGCGACTTAACACATACGCGCGACCTAACACTTAGGCACGACTTAAGACTCAATAGGATACGACTTAGCGTCCTTACGACTTAACAAAAGTCACGACCTAACACACACGCGACTTACTACAGAAACAACCTAACGACTTAAGCACCCACACGACCTAACATAAGTCGTCAACGACCTAACATAGACTAAACTTCAACGACTTATCCCATAATCCTTAAGTCGTCCCAAACTACTGCCAACTTCCTTAGGTCGTTGCCGACTTATCCTCGCCCAGTCTCCTAGGTTGCTACTCCTATGCCGCTAACTCTTAAGTCGCCAACTCCTTAAGTCGCTCATCTATGCCGTTGGTTCCCATAGGTCGTCTAAACCCCTAAGTCGCCTACCCTTCTTAAGTTGGTCAATTCCTTAAGTCGTCTATAATTCTTAAGTCGGTCAAAATCCTATAGGTCGCTCCATTCTCCTAGGTCGTTCACCCGACCTAACCTACCCCATGACCTAAGCTACCACACGGCTTATCTCCGAACGACCTAACTTCTACACGACTTAAGCTCTAGTCGACTTAACAACACTAACAATCTTAAAGACAACAGTTTTACGATCTTTCGATCCGTAAAAATATAGGTCGTTACATGTGGCTTTGTGAAAAAGCATAGCTTTGTGGACGAGACTTCGTCGAGCCTCACAACCCGGTAATGGTCGAAACAGGAATGTTGCGGCAAGGTTTTTAGGGTTCGCGCCCCTAGGGTATGTCATTTCCTTCTGGATAAAAGGTGATATCATGGTATGGAGCCCAGATATTTTACCTATGTTGATGCTGCACATTTATTATACTTTGTGGTTGTTGCTTTGTGGTTGAGGATCCTCGGATAAATGTCGGTAACGACCGGGGGATGGCATACTTGTGTGTTAGTTACCTAGTTACAGCTGTACAGCGTGAGGTAGTGTCAGTGTGTTGGTTACCTAGTTACAACTGTACAGCGTGAGGTAGCGTCGGCCTTGTGTTTGCAGAGATCCGGTTAGGTTCTCGGGGTGTCTTTCCAGAGGCATTTCCATTTCGGTGTAAGGAAGTTCCTTTTCCTGACCATTTGTTGGAAATCCAAAGAAACAATACGCGCCCTATACGGATTTAGTTGTATAACCTGCTATGGAATGTGGCGGTAACCTGCTATTGAACGTAGTAGCTATAGTAGGCATACAATAATGGTTGTATGTTGGCTAAGATTAATATTATACTTTCGAAATTGTTTCGACACTATGCACTAATAATAATATTAGAACGATTTTGCGTAGCAAGCATATTTGACTATCATAAGGAGAAATCTCCTCCAATTCTGCGTTTGCATTGTGTGTGTGGTGGGAGGCCTTATGGTAGTTTCATTTTCCAAAAGCATTGCAAATTTCTTTTATTTTCTTTGTGAAAATAACTGTTTTATGATCTCACACCAGTCACCATGACTGACTCGAAGTTTATTGTTCCCTTTCTAAACTCTGGGTGCCCATAATTTTCCACACGGGCAGCCTAGAGTTATGTTATCAGGATATTCTAGATATTCTGGAGCTTTGGAGATGAGCTGGATGGCGAGACGTACTCCCGTACTTGTTTTTTTATTCCGCTGTGTATTATGTATGTGGACAAGTTATATAACTGTCCAGTGATGTGTATTGTTGTAAACTCTGATGATATGATGTAATGTATAAACTGATATAGTCTTTTGTTTTAAAGATTATTCATTCAGCTATTATATATTGTTCCACTGCGAATGTGAGATTCTGTTGTTGTTTATGTTTTTCTGTTCTTTCTTTTCTTCTGTCTACTTCTATCTCTTCTTTTTAACCTTAATAGTTCGGTTTTCCGGCATTCGATTGTGCGGCAATTGATACAGTGGACGTATTAATGTCGACTTTCGAGCGTCGAAAAATCGTATCGTTACAATATGGCTATGCAAGGAGAATGACAATTTCTAAATAATGAACCAGATCTGAATCTGTACTAGAGTGGTCGTGTGAATGATACTAGTTCGAAAGTGAAATTGTGTAATCGAGCGAGCGGTCGAATTTGATATTGTGTACAGATAGTATATGTACATTGTACGGCCTTTAATAAGTAAAATATTGACAGTGAAAAATGCAAATAATGTTGTTATAAATTATATGGTTGGATATCATTTGTAAGTTAGATGCATGTTCATGGAAGCAAAAGATAGTTTGATGCCTTTGGTTTCATGAGTAGAATTTGTTTGCCCGAGAAATAGGCACATGTTCATATTGTTGTTTGAATTTGATGATTTTATGATTAAGCAGCTTGGCTTTTGTTTTCATTTGTTGTTGGGCCCATAGTGGCGATTTGTAGTTGTTCTGATCTTGCCAAGCAAAGGAGACGTTGCCGAAATTTTCTATAAATTTAAGGCGTTAGAAATTTTTTAAGAATTTTGGAAAGTTTTTAATAACTAAAATTTGATGTTTATCTTATGACTTGGAATGGTATTAATTACTAACTATGAATGAATTTAAAGATTTAGAAAAGGTGATAACAAAGTTTCAACAAATTGATTTTGAAAAGTTAAAGGCTTAAAAGAATTTGGTAATCTATTTCAACTAATGGGTTTTGAAAAGTTAGTGGGCATGGGGCATTTTTCTTACTTGCTAATTTCAGGGACGAAATTCTTTTAAAGGGGGAAGAATGTAATGACCCAGAATTTCAATCGTTCGAATTTGGAATATTTAATTGAATTTAAATATTGAAAAGTTAATTTTATAAGTTAAATAACTTGAATTTCAATTATAATGGTTATTTGAATATTTGAAATTGTTTAAATAATTAAATCTTGAATTCTATGTGAATGAAAAAGATTTCGAAAATTGACTTAAATTCTATTTGGATAAGAATGAAGATATTAAACTTATGAATTTAAATTTAAAAGCGATTAAAATTGTTTTATAATAATCATTTTAATTAACGTATGAAAATAACCTTCTAGGGCACTTTGACGACCCACAATTCCATACCCTTTGAGCCAACAATAAACCACACATGTCCGACCCAAATTTCATGGAAGAATGAATTATCAAGAGTAATAAAGAAAAATAGACAGAATAGAATCTCACACGAATGGAATAATATATAATATTGAACAATATCTTTACGGTGGAAAACTTTTAAAATACATATATCAGAGTTTAACCTAATTTAGCTTGGACAGTTATAAACATTTGTCCTTCTAATTGCCGATAAATATCAAATAAATGCAGAATAAGCAACGGATAATAGAATACGTCCATACATAGATGAATATCTCCAGCTCTCCTTTGGAAACTCCAACCGTCTTCAATTAAACCTGAAACTAGTAGTATCTGACCCGAGTATTGAAAATTCCCAAATTAGGCTTGATAAACCAGCTTGAGAAAAACTCAAATAATAAATGACAGTGTCATATATCATCCTTGGAAATAAAATCCTTTTGAAAAGAAAGAGTATCTCTATAACGACACACCTTTTTGGTCGGTTTAAATCGACAATAAACCACACATGTCAGACTCAAACCATTCAAAAGAGGATTGTTACGGTGTAAATAAGAAAAAGAAGAGAAAGGAAAGAAAAACAAAACACATAATCTCATAGCGGATTGACAAAATATAATAATCAAATAAACAGTTCATGAAGCTGTTTTACAAATAACATTTGATTACACTTTTACAATACACATCAGAGTTACATACAGCAGGAATAAACAAATAAGCAGGGGAATAACATGATGCAATGTGATAAATATAATAAATAATAATAATACTAAATCTTCGTCTTCGTCCTCCAAAAATAAGGTCTTCAATACACTAAAAAGCTCAGACAAACCCGAGCGTAACGAAAAGACAAACCACTCGAGTTAGAACTAAAAGATCTTATGTAAGTTAAATCAACAGTAAATAAATATGAGTGTAACGGCTTCATAGATGTTTATGGGGTTTTACATCTCTCTTCCAGTGTCTAACGTGAGTGCAATAACTTAAGAGATGTTCGTGATTCCATATCCTAAGGATCCGTTAAACTATCTGTATACATAGTACAATACGCTATTATAATAGTGTCTACAGTAAAGTAAAGTATCAAAATAGCGTTAAGGCGTTACCCATATCCCCTTTAACACATTTTTATATACTCCCGTAGTCTATACAATACCGTAATTCCTCCGTAAACTGGAGGGCTATCAGAGGGCACTCCATAGGTACGCTACAAAACAAACTCGTAATGGGCGCGATAAGGCATGCGACAAGGCATGTGAGGCAATGCCAGGGTAGGATTCTACCATTTGCACTCCCAGATTGGTGGTAACGCATAGCAGCTACTAGCCCCCACCTTAGAACACACTCCCATAATCAAATCGAGTGGTGGCCACCAAATCAATCACAAAGTCATAATATGGTACCGAAGAAATGTGCCCGATAGGAGGAGCGACCTCACTTAGCCCGGTATAGCTCCTGTTTTAGCCACATCAAGTTGACTCGAGGGAGTCAGGGCTACATAAATAACTCATACAGAATCGTTCTCCAAACCATCCTACTTCATTTTGGAATCTCCACCACGTGCACAGTTGTTAAAGTGGTTTTTGGTATTGGCAGAGAGTATGACAATATCCGATCCCCGTCTCTTTAACAACCAAATGCTTATTTCACACTGGATTGTTCTATTATATTTCCTAAAATCAATCCATAATTGATAGCAAAATATCATATTCTCAAAACCATATCACTTTCGAAATCATATTCACAAATAGGTTAAATCCTCATTTCAAAATCATCATATTGACCCAAAATATGTCATTTCACTATAAAATATCATTTCAAATTCCAACATAGGTTATAAAATCATTTAACCATATTCGCTTTTAAATCAAGGAATTAAATATAAACACTTCAACTTTACATAGTCTGAAATTTAGAAAATAGTTTAATAGTCATAAATAGTTTTAAAATAGTTTAAAATAGTTTAAATACTTTAAACAGTTTAAACGGTTTAAACGGTTTAAAATAGTTTAAAATAGATTGACATAGTTTTAAATAGTTAAAATAGTTTAAATGGTTTAAAATAGTTTAAAATAGATTAAAATAGTTCTAAATAGTTAAAATAGTTTAAAATATTTTAAAATAGTTTAAATAGTTTAAAGTAGATTAAAATAGATTAAATTAGTTTAAATACAGATTAAAATAGTTTAATAGTTTAAAATAGGTTAAAATAGTTTAAAAATAGATTAAATAGTTAAATAGTTTAAAAATAGATTTAATACAGTTAAATAGTTTAAAATAGAATAAAATAGTTTAAAAATAGATTTAATACAATTTTAATAGTTTGATTATTGGAAATGGTTTATATAGTAAATAGTTTAAAAATCTTAATGAATCTGAATTTAAAATAATATATCTTTAAACAGTTTACATTAAAAATTTGATTTGAAATTAATATCAAATTAAACTATTTCTTCCATTTCAACAAATCTGGACCATATCTAGATTTCAATAAAACTAAATTTCCTTTCAATACAAATTCCCAAAAATCATTTCAATTTATATCGATTTCAAATTCATGCTTGAACTACAATTTTAAAGCACTTCAAATTCATAGATTTCAAATTTTAAAATATTCAAACATTTCAATAACTCAATTTCGATAAATTTCATTTATATTTCAAAATTTATCTTTGAAATTTCAATTTAAATTCATTTGACAATTCCTTTAAACAAATTTCCATTTTAACATTTTAAAGCTTAGATTTTGAAAATAATTTAGTTTATATAAGTCAAATTTTATTTCAAAATATCATTTAACTGAATTCAAAAATTTAAGAATTCAAAAATCATTTAATTTAACCAACCCGGTGTCCATATATAATTTTCTGCCCTATGGTCAAGTGATATGGATATATATCATTTCAACCCGCAATAATTTAAAATTTACGGGTATATATCTTTTCAACCCACAATCCTGAGTTAAAATTCAAAATCCATAAAATCGCTCGAGTCTATCATTTCGACCCATAACGATTTTTCCCTATTCTATAGATCGTTCGGGTATGTATCATTTAAATCCATAGTGATTTACTAACAATAAACTAAGGGAACATGTAGTGTGATATATAACATAACATCCAGTCATCCAATATCAACAGTAAACATCCATCACAATCACCATTCAAATCAACCAATAAACAACAACAATAAATTGATTATCATTAATAGATCTTAACAGGCAATTTAAACGTCAATATTAAATTAAATGGCGATTAAATTCAATAAAATTCAGATTTAACTGGAATGAAAATTTAAATATATCAAACAGCAATTAATCAACTTCTAATCATATTACAAATTTAATGTAACTAACATAAGACAATTTAGTAGTTGTGAGTGGGTTAAAACACTCACCATTGATTTTTAGACGATTTTAAAATCCAAAAATAGCCCAAAATCTAACAATCTCAGAGTCCAACCAAACTAGTTCCATGTTGTCCGAAATTTCAATACGATCACAATGGAGAAAACCGTGCGTGAATCCGAGCTCGTGTGAGAAAGTTATGATCGTTAGAACATTTGAAATCAAAATCTAAATATAATTATTAAATAAATAACATAAGAAACATGTCACCTCGAAAATAGAGAAACCCTAGCCATCGTGAACTATAGCACGTTCGAACCCAAACGGCTGCCACCTTAACTCATCATCGCGCTGCCTAGAGGTGATCGATCCAAGCTTCGATATCATAGACGAGCTCGCCTTCACTTGCTCGACACACCACGACCTCTGCAACGTCCCTCCTATCTCCATCCACCCATGATTCGCCGAACGAACCAATCCGTTGCACTCCCCACGATGATCTCTACACAACTGCATCCCTGAATCGACGAATCGTGGTTGTTGATCAACCACCAAAATCGATGGCCGAGGATGATTTGATCATTTCTAGACAAATAAAAACTCGATTTCAAAAACAAATAATAGATTTAGATTGCACTCGTCGATAGCTTTCCAATGATATATAATATGACATAGTTTTGAGGAGTTTGAGTTTCGATTTGAATTTTGAAATTGAATTAGGGTTTGTGGAATTGAAAATAGATTTATGCCATTGGAGTGAGGAGATAGGAATAGATAGAAAAATTTATACGTACAGGAATAAGAAATAGAAAGGCTGCTAGGGTTAGAAAAAATCTATTTATATAGACAAGGCCCGATAAGAAAGAATGAACATATCGAATTGGTTCGAACGACAATAACGACCCGAAGCCCGTTCCATTTCCGAAACGAAAGTTGGTCATCCCATATATCAAAATAGAAGTTTTTGATATTTTTAAACTCAATGGAACAGGTTTCAAACCCAAATTCCATTGTATACAGAAGTTAGCTTTTAAAATCAACTTATTTTAAATTGAATTCATTAAATTGATTTTTACGTGTTTCGAGCCCGCACGATCAAACGAGAAGTCCAATTGCTACGAAATATGAAATCTTACAATAACTCACCGTTAAAAATCCGTTGAAACTGGTTTCGTCGAAATCCGAGGCAGCGGCCAAAATGGCGATTTCCACGTTAATTAAATAAATTATTATTAAATGATTTAATCACTTTTAAATTCAAATTTTTTTATAACTAAAAACTTTTATCGTTTTCCATTACCTATTAATTTAAAATCTTTTAAAGTAAATTTCCAAGTCAAAACCAATGTTAAATATTGCACTAATTACGGTGTTCAATTTCAATAGCAATAAATTCATAAATTTAAATTTAAATTCTCAATAAATTAATTTATTTAATTTCAATCTTATTATTCAATCAATCATCACTTCATGGATAAACTTAACATTTGTTTACCCTTTTATTGCATTCATTATTCTTCGGTTGTCTTCTTATTTCAAATTAACTGTGAAATTAAATTACATTAATTCACATTAATTTCCAATTATATTCAACAGATTAAAAAATAAAATAGTAATTAAAAAAATTGTCACTTTTAAGTAATTTAATCACATTTATAAGTTTATTGTTTACAACAAGATTATAGATTTACGTACAAATGATTGATTTCACATTATATACTAAAACCCCTTATATATAAAATAACATACAACTTCATTATTAATAAAATATTGAATTTATTCCTTATTTACAAATTTCTAACCAAATTAACTTTTACATTATGTCAATTTGTTTAAATTACATTAAATGGTTGTTAATAACATCCAAACAACTTTATTGGATCATATTCAAGTTATTTTCTTTTTAATGAATCGTAAATTTTAATTTCTCTCAACATCAAATTCCAAAATCTTATTAAATTTCATAATTTAAATTATCAAAATTTACAGGTCGTTACACTCTCCCCCACTCAAAGTTTTTCGTCCTCGAAAAGGAGAGAAGGAATTAAGAAACTAATATATTTTATTCAAATAATAAATTTATAAGCACTTTAAAATTAAATAATTAAGTATTTAAATAAAATATATCAATTTATAAACAATTAAATCCTTCATATTCAAGTTAATAAAAGTTTGAAAATATTTCACTTTCACAAAAAATTTCTAAGTCTTAATTTCACGAAGAATTTCGGTAGAGTCTCCTTTGTACAGAAAGGTCGGGAGAAATAATAATATCAATAATAACCATATATATATATCATATTTTAAAATAAAATATCCCAAACCATGGGAAAACAATATAATATCGTTGCAAAACCGTAATCCGAAAATGTACCTATTTGTCGGGCAAACAACAACGCTTTATTTATGAAACCAAAAGCAGTAGCTATTGCTTCCATAAACCTGCATTCACTTATATAATCCTAAAGAGTTAATAATTATGTAAAAAGAGAAATATTTAAGTTGTTTCAATTAGTAACTAAACAAATCAACACAATATAACAATAATCACTTGCAAACAAAATAATACAACCGTCATATTCAATAAAGAAATCAACCATACATCCATGGCAACCAACACTGATGGTTTGTTCAGGTTCAGAAACTTTTCATCATATAGAGTGATAAATAAACTACTAAGTATACCGTACACTCAACAGCCTTAGATAATAACTTAATAGATTATTTATACGTCTTTATACAGTTAGAAGTATCCTCTCATAACATCCATTAGCCAAGCAATCCAGCATTTTATATTATTTAAGTTTATTCGAATGGTTTCTTTAAACATCATTATTTACCTTTTATTTTCATTCATTCATACAATATCTCCTTTTCTTCTTCTCATTAGTTTACTTACAAAATTCATTTCCCATTCATTCATACAATGCCACCTTTCCATTACTTTACATCCATTTACTTACATAAGTTATTTCTATTCAAATTTTCAGATCATCCATAATCAGTTCTTAAAATATTATGTATGTCTCTTTACAAATTTTATTCACCATTAATAGATTATTTCTTTTTCACATTTATTTCTTTCATATATAGTATTATTGAATATTAAATCTATTCCTGAATTATTTCACATTTCTGAAGTTATAATCATTTACTTAATATAGTATTCGCTTTTACTACACATTTCAATTATAGATAACTTCAAGCATTAACTTAAGTTTTAATATTATTATACATCTTAATTCTTCATTTATAAACATAATTACATTGAACACTTTCATTACTTAAGTTTTACTTGTATAATATTCTATTACATATTCTTTTTAACATTTCTGGTAAGTTATATAAATGTTTAAGAATGCAATTGGATGTTACACAAGTTTATCTTATTTATTTAATTAACAAAATGTTCAATATTTCATGTCTTCTGAATTACTAGTTATAAATTTCCAACTTCTCATATATTTCATTATTCACTTAGCATCTAATTTCTAATATTTTCATTTGTAGAAGTTTCTAATTATTAAAATAGTTAAGATTTCATTCATCACAATAATTGAAATCCTAATTTCTAGAAACTCAAGAACTAAGTGCCGAGTACATTTCAATCATTTTGTAAATAATATATATAATCATATCCTTTATAGATCAAATCATATTTTGAAGTTAAAATTAAGTTTGTTTATCAAAATAAATGTGTATTAAAACTACTACAGCAGTCTTTCCACATTGAAAATTGAAAATGAACGTCGATGATGCGTGTACTCATCACCGAAATTATTTTCTAATGACAGAGAGGGGAGTACAAAACTTATTTCTTTTTAAAATTCCTTTAAAACAATTCTTTCAAATCATATTGAAATACTCATATTTGAAAATACTTCCAAATAATACTAATATTATATTCCAAAAATCTTTTGAAAACAAATTTCAAAACCCCGAAAATTAGGTTCTCGAATTTCAAGTATATATTCACTTTATGTAACGACCCGCCATTTTGGACCATTCGCATCCATTATAAGTGTATAGGTAGACACTCATGCCGGAGTTGAATTGCTCAAAATACCGCGTTGTTAATTTAAATTTGGCAAAACTGAACATATACAGTAAATAGATATAATCACAGATCACAGACACAGAGTAATAAATGCAGCGGAAAGAAAAGAGATAGTAGTTCATGAAGCTACTATATGAATATATAAAAATACATCAGAGTTTACCACAGAAGAGTAATACGATACATCAGAGTTAAACCAGATACAAATCAGAATACATCACTGGAATCATCGAATATCTGAAAGCTGGATAGATAGCTGGATCTCCAAGCGAAGCTCCAACTCCAAAGGTGAGTCTCGAAAGCTGAACTACTCAGTCTGACCCGAGCGTAAAGAAAAACACAAAACACTCGAGTCAGGATTAACATTCTTATATTAATAAATCCAACTCAAGTGAAATAGCAATTGAAATACAAGTAACTCAAAGAATGTTTGGAATAACCATCCTTTAAGGATCCGTTAAACTATCTACTAGGTAGTAATGTACGCTAAATAGATAATGTCTATCAGTAATAATAAGATATCAAAATAGGGTTAAGCAGGGCCCATACACCTCTTAACCTGTTTATTCCCAAAAGTATATACAAGACCGTAGTTTCCCCAAAACCGGAAGTCACCAGAGGGCAATCCATATACTAAAGGTACAAATCAAAATCGTAGTGGTCGCGAATAGGATAATCAGTATGACAAGGTACATGAGGCGATACCAACTAGGATACTAGTAGTTGCGTGATCCGGACTGATGTTGAGCATAGCAGCTACTACCTCAACACCGCGAAACAACACTCCCATAATCGAGGGGTGCACCCAAATCGAATCACAAAAGTAATAGATATGGTAACGAAGAAGTGTGTCCGCTAGAGGTGGCGAACCTCAATGGCCCGGCGCGGCTCCTGTTTTAGTCATGTCAGGGGTCATCCAATATCGTTCTCTTTCTTCAATCAACGCGTTCACCAAACCATCCACTTCATTCTGGATCAACACTCCGCGTATAGTTATTAAAGTGGTTTCGGTTCAGATAGAGAGTATATCCATTACCGATCCCGGTCTCTTTAATAACTTTCGTAATTTTTACACCGATTGGTCGTTTATATATTTCAAAAACCAAATCAAGTTCAATTTCAAATAGAATTCGTAAATCAACATTTCATTTGTCTTTCTAAAACAGTTTCCAAATTTTCATTTCAAAACTTCCAATTTTCCGTTTCAAAATCTTATAATTCGATTTCAATTTCTATTTAAAACAATTCACATATTGATTCAAGTTCGTATATAAGTTTCATTCCGAAATCATTTAAATTAATTTAATTTAACATTCAAATCAATTTAAATTCATTTATCGATTTCATTTAATATTCGTAAAGTAAATTTATCATTCAAAACAATTTCTATTAAATTTCCAATTCATTAAATCAATTTCTCAAGTTCGACTTCATTAAAACAAAACTTACAATTTTTGAGTTAAACTAAATTCGTCAAATCAATTCTCCAATTACAAGTCTTACATTAATTCCAAAAATATCACATTTCATTTTTGTTAAAGAAATCCAATTTCACTTATTTACTTCCTTAAATAATTTTCCAAAACTTAATTAATAAAGAAACTCAATTTCAATTCTTTACGAAGTAAAATTCACTTATTCAAAAATTCAATTTTCTTATTAAAGAATCCAATTAAATTTAATCATTAAATAATTCAATCTTATTTAATTATTAAATAATTCAAAACTTAATTATTAAATCATTTCAAAGTTTAATAATTTCAAACTTAAGTATAATTTCAAACTTAATTATTAAATCATTTCTCAAATTAAACAACATACTTCCATTAATTTCATTGTTAACATTTTGTTTCAGATTATTAAATATTAACATTTTCCTTTTATTAAAATTCAAATTTCAACTTCATTTCAAAACCATATTATTTGTTCAAATAAAATCTTCGTTTATTTTCAAATCAAATAATTGACCAATCGGGTTTTTATTTAATTTTCTATCCTAAGTCAAAGTTCAATTTGGGTATTTATCATTTCAACCCGATTCCAATTTAATTCAAAATCAAAACATATCAAAGGGAACTTGCAGTGTGATAACTGGGATGGTGTCAAAGTAAATAAACAAGCAATAACAACAACCAATATCAATCCAATAATCAATTCAAATAATCCCGAAATAACCGTATTAATTCGCATTGTTATTTGTACGAATTAATATAATTATTTCTAGAATCCACACTATCATTTCATGCAGATTAAAGATTATTCCACTAATTATTTATACGATTTTACACTTGTCATCTATTTACAATCTCATACATCATCAGTTTAAACAACATACAATTTCAGTGGTTTAAAATGTAATTAAACAAATCCTACGTGTCAATAACTTCAACAGTTAAAGGGGTCATATTATACAAATGTCAGTTAATCAAATTTAACATTTAATTATCCTATATCAATTTCAATTACATACTATTTATCAGTTTAACATTAGCAGTTTAACGTCCAATATAAACATCTACAATTAATCAATTATCAGCCAAACTGTATTATCATCGCATAAATAATTTACAGATAATGGTGTCAGATGTCACAGGTGAACTGATACAGGTAACAGCATATATAACAGTGTAATCAACTAACAGCAGCATATTTCAATTGTCATTTCAATTGAAATCAAATTTAATAAATAAAAGAACGTTAATCGTGAGTGATTTCTCACCTTTCGAGGCTAGAGAGACTCGACAACAGAACAAGCTACGAATTCCAAAGCAAGCAAGATTGGCACGAAACGATGAACGAAGCTGTCAAATAGGAATTTGACGAACAAAACGAATCAGTTAGATATAATTGAAACAAGATAAATGTATATACTATTATTAATATGATTATTTTATAAATCAATATTTAAATTAAGACGAATATTAAAATAATATATATATATATATATAAACAAAACAGCCCAAACGCAACATTTCGAAACCATATACATATAACAAGCCTCGTTGAAGTTATTATTGTTATAATATATATATACTACATACATCGAAAGTATATATTTTATATTTTAAAATCAATACTCATATATATACTAGTTTAAAAATCAACCTGCTAGTATACTTTCATTCAAAATTGATACTGACGCTACAGACATACATGCACTGCCATACATGTATGTATCGCTCTACATAATATAGATAACTAATAAAATTTATAAACTGTATATATAATTACTAATAGAACACGGCCCACTTTCAAAGTATAATATATAAATAGGTAAGATACTTTATATCACAACATACAGTACATATTCCAATATAAACCCACTCATATATTACAGGCTTTAAACGTATATACCCCTGAAAAGTTCATATTCCAATACAACAGATTATACCTTTCGTTTAACAGATCTTATAAACTATATCTATCTCTTGAAATCAACACACACACATATATATTTCAAGTCAAACATATATATATATGTATAAATTATCACTTTAAATATATACTTACATATAACTGATCAAACAGGCCGTTTATAAACTTGTATACAACAAAATAATTAACCTATCACTTATATACCATTTTTGTAAACATAACTCACATATACTAACAGATTTAGTAACTAATATATAAACTATATATATACACTAATATAAAACTGAAATCTAATATGTACATATATACTTCATATATATAACAACATCAATACTATAAATAATACATCCACCTTTTATGAACATAAAGTTTATATATATATAACCACAATTTTTTTTATATAAAATGACATATACAAACCTATACACTAACTATATATATGTATACTAAAGCATTTACGACACGTATCAACGATGGGAAAAATGTTAATGGAGCAGCTCGCAGGGAAGTAGTTCGGCAGGAAGGGAAGAGGAGCAATCGAAGGTGAACAATTTGCGGTGGCGGAGGACATGGGTGCGGCGGTGAAGGTCGAAGAGAGGAACAGTCGGCTCAGGCCTGGGCGATGGCGGAGTTCGGCCATGCTGTGGTGCTCACGGGTTCAAGTGGATAGCCGAGGTTGTGGTGGATTCCCGGTTGTGCTGCAGCATGGGTCGGTGGGCGGAGGTTGCGCGAGCAAAGATGCGGGGTCTCGGCTGGAGTTGGAGCTGCTAGGACGGTGGAAGAAGTTAGAGGCGAAGGTATGGAGGGGTGGTTGCTGGTCGCTGCCGTCGTGGTGTTCGTCGTGGTAGGAGGCTGGTCATACGGTGGAGTAGCCATGGTGGAAGGCGAAGGAAGGTCGAGATGGTTGTACGTGCCGAGGATGGTCGGTGGACGTGGGTAGGGCGAGGAGATGGGTTCGAAGGTTTTAGGCTTGAGCTCGGTTTCGCGTCCGCGTGCATGGGATTTGCGTGCTCGGACTTGGGGAGAATATGCAAAGGCTATGGTTACAAGCTTTTACATTTTATAACTTTCATAAATGAAGACATAAAGAAATGGTACAGGAAGAATGGGTAGGCCAAATGAGAGAGCGAGAGGAGGGGATGGCTTTAGGACTAAATGAAGCAGTTATACTTTATATATTATACATTTCTTTTTATATAAACAGGGAATAGGAAAAGTACCAATAGGAGGAAAGAAAACAAAGAGAGAGAACAAAAAGAAGGCCAACAGCAGACATGAGATTTATGAACTGTATACATAATATTAATGTTTTATCAAAAGCAACGTTAGAGCCGAGAAAATGGAAGATAACGAACGGACCCAAAATAAATAATTGAAACGTTGGAAATGGTACAACTGGCCATTGAATTCTGGAAATAATAAATGTCAGTGGTCGTTTGCTTCTTTTTTTTTGGAATTATTAATATCAAGCGACTATTTGATTTCAGCTGGTAGAAAATGAAAGGCCACGTGGAACAAATGACACAAGTATGGTACCATACGACGGACCGTTACGTAAATTTCGCCACGTAACGATTTACTGAAATATCGAAACGAATATACTACGGGAATCAGCATGACGAGACGATCAAAACGGTACATAGATATCGGTGGTACGATCATCCGATAAAAATCGATATCGGTACCAGAATACTGCTATTTTGCAGAAAATAAGAACGACGGAGCAATAGATGTCCAAATTTTGAAAAACGACAAACTGAAATCTTGCTCAGAAGATGATTTAGAATTTTTCTATGTAAAAATATTTAGGTTTCGAAAACATTTTATTTTCATTTCTTTTTAACTGATTAAATTGAAGTGAATTTACGCGCGAAATAAACTTTCATATTTTCGGACGAAAATTTACCAGTTGCTATGTTTAACTAGACGTATTCCAAATATAAAATTTTTAATTCAAAATTTTATCGTTTAAAATTTCACAAAATTTCAACTAATTACGTTATTATAACAGTTGAAATTTACGGGTCGTTACATTCTCCCCCACTCAAAACTTTTCGTCCCCGAAAAGGAACGAGGTAGGAAAATAGAAACAACCAGAAAGAAAAACAGATTTGAAATACAAAATAACGATTTATTTAACCCATATAAATTCAAATTTAAATTAATTGATATTCAATAATTGTTTTAATCCATTTGATTTCACTAAAATCAATCTCAACTATTTCTAAATTCATTATCTTATTATCCAATTATCTTAAATTTACAATTTTTAAAACCATAAATTTGAATAGTCTTTTAATAAATCATATTTATTCAACAAATTTGATTCTTCTTTATTTCAATTTATTATTAAGTTTATTTCACTTAATATATCTTATTACATATATTTAACTTATATAAATTAATTTAAACCAAAAAAGTTTCGATTTAAATTAATTTACATCTATTAATTTCTTTTAAGTTCAAGGTATTTTCATATGATGATCAAATTTCAATTTATTAATTCTTTCAAACAATTTTATTTCATCACTAACCGAGTTTACTAATTATCCTATCTAACTCTGTTAACATCTTTATAATCAAAATTTAGTGTATAACATTTATTATAAATACTCAAAATTTATTTATAAATTCAATTTATATTATATATTATCCAATTACATATTCAACTTCTGTATGATTTAGGTAAGTTGTATTAGAATGCAGTTGAACAATATACAAATAAAATTTTCCCAATTCAATTATTCAAGTTTAAATACTTATTCCAAATTTTGGTTTTATTTAAAATTTAAAATCATCACATAACAAAATTTAAGAATTAGATTTCCGATTAACTTTAAACAATTTAGAGATATATATAATATATTTATATCATATCAAATTAAATTTTAAAATAAGATACCTATATATATGTGAATCAAAATATACTGACGAAATTCAAATCAAAATTTTTCTTTTCTCAAAACAAACCCGTAGCAAAGCTACAGAATAGTATCTCCACTTCGAAACTCGAAAATGAACGTCGATGATGCGGCCGCCATCACCGAAATTATTTTCCAGCGACAAAGAGAAGAGCACTGATTTCAACATTTTAAAAATTCTTTGAAAACGAATTCTATTCGAAAATACTTTCAATAATATATACTTTAAAATTTTAAAACAAAAATTCGAAATCACCGGAAACTAAATTCTCAAATTTCTGAATTAAATTCATTTCAAATTCCAAATCAATTTATAAACCGTATTTATAAATTTATTTAGAACAATAAATGATAATCAAATATTATCATTCCAAACAACAATTTAATAAACCTATTAAATTCCAAAAAAAAAATTTTCTTATATTTTCACAATATAATCAAACAAATTCATTTCATTTTCCAAATTTGAAAATAATATTATGTCAGTTTGCTCTGTTCGAGTGTTTTGGAAATCCTATCGATAGCGTTGATCAGACGAATCGATCGGAAACCCAAATCAACATCAACAACTCAAACAACACAATATATTTTAAAACATTTTAAATATAAGTTTACAAATACATTTCTTCACTCGACGATACAAAATGGATTTCAAGCATGGATAAAGATTCAAATTTGATAGAAATCAAATAAAAGAGAATTCTTGATTCGAAGATAAGTTTGAAACAGAAGATAAGATAATTCAATTACCACAATCAGGAGGTGAATGAGTTTATTTAATTCACGGGCAACCTTAACCGGGTCGTCCGTAACTTCAAGGATAAGATCGATGCAGAATTTCGAGGTAAATCAACACTCGATCTCAAGAAATTGAATTCAGGTATAGCAGGAGATAGATAGCATCGTAAACCGAGGATACAGAAATCTCCGGTAAATCAATGCCTACTGTAAAGGAGTTTCACCCCTTTACAAATCATTCGAAGTTTGGCGAGACCGCCGATTCACCATAAGGGTCATTCGAAGTGGAGTTATGTGATGCACCAGAATTGAAAGGAGACGAATAGTGAGGGACACGAATGAATTTTGAAGCCGTAGGGAACGTTCCAAAATTCAAGGGAATTGAGTCAAAAGGAAGAGATTGAAACTCGAATGAGAGTGATTCTGTAAGTACATTTACCCTATATGTTGAGTTTTGCCTAGAGCTACCAAAGCTCTGATACCAACTGTAACGACCCGCCATTTTGGACCATTCGCATCCATTATAAGTGTATAGGTAGACACTCATGCCGGAGTTGAATTGCTCAAAATACCGCGTTGTTAATTTAAATTTGGCAAAACTGAACATATACAGTAAATAGATATAATCACAGATCACAGACACAGAGTAATAAATGCAGCGGAAAGAAAAGAGATAGTAGTTCATGAAGCTACTATATGAATATATAAAAATACATCAGAGTTTACCACAGAAGAGTAATACGATACATCAGAGTTAAACCAGATACAAATCAGAATACATCACTGGAATCATCGAATATCTGAAAGCTGGATAGATAGCTGGATCTCCAAGCGAAGCTCCAACTCCAAAGGTGAGTCTCGAAAGCTGAACTACTCAGTCTGACCCGAGCGTAAAGCAAAACACAAAACACTCGAGTCAGGATTAACATTCTTATATTAATAAATCCAACTCAAGTGAAATAGCAATTGAAATACAAGTAACTCAAAGAATGTTTGGAATAACCATCCTTTAAGGATCCGTTAAACTATCTACTAGGTAGTAATGTACGCTAAATAGATAATGTCTATCAGTAATAATAAGATATCAAAATAGGGTTAAGCAGGGCCCATACACCTCTTAACCTGTTTATTCCCAAAAGTATATACAAGACCGTAGTTTCCCCAAAACCGGAAGTCACCAGAGGGCAATCCATATACTAAAGGTACAAATCAAAATCGTAGTGGTCGCGAATAGGATAATCAGTATGACAAGGTACATGAGGCGATACCAACTAGGATACTAGTAGTTGCGTGATCCGGACTGATGTTGAGCATAGCAGCTACTACCTCAACACCGCGAAACAACACTCCCATAATCGAGGGGTGCACCCAAATCGAATCACAAAAGTAATAGATATGGTAACGAAGAAGTGTGTCCGCTAGAGGTGGCGAACCTCAATGGCCCGGCGCGGCTCCTGTTTTAGTCATGTCAGGGGTCATCCAATATCGTTCTCTTTCTTCAATCAACGCGTTCACCAAACCATCCACTTCATTCTGGATCAACACTCCGCGTATAGTTATTAAAGTGGTTTCGGTTCAGATAGAGAGTATATCCATTACCGATCCCGGTCTCTTTAATAACTTTCGTAATTTTTACACCGATTGGTCGTTTATATATTTCAAAAACCAAATCAAGTTCAATTTCAAATAGAATTCGTAAATCAACATTTCATTTGTCTTTCTAAAACAGTTTCCAAATTTTCATTTCAAAACTTCCAATTTTCCGTTTCAAAATCTTATAATTCGATTTCAATTTCTATTTAAAACAATTCACATATTGATTCAAGTTCGTATATAAGTTTCATTCCGAAATCATTTAAATTAATTTAATTTAACATTCAAATCAATTTAAATTCATTTATCGATTTCATTTAATATTCGTAAAGTAAATTTATCATTCAAAACAATTTCTATTAAATTTCCAATTCATTAAATCAATTTCTCAAGTTCGACTTCATTAAAACAAAACTTACAATTTTTGAGTTAAACTAAATTCGTCAAATCAATTCTCCAATTACAAGTCTTACATTAATTCCAAAAATATCACATTTCATTTTTGTTAAAGAAATCCAATTTCACTTATTTACTTCCTTAAATAATTTTCCAAAACTTAATTAATAAAGAAACTCAATTTCAATTCTTTACGAAGTAAAATTCACTTATTCAAAAATTCAATTTTCTTATTAAAGAATCCAATTAAATTTAATCATTAAATAATTCAATCTTATTTAATTATTAAATAATTCAAAACTTAATTATTAAATCATTTCAAAGTTTAATAATTTCAAACTTAAGTATAATTTCAAACTTAATTATTAAATCATTTCTCAAATTAAACAACATACTTCCATTAATTTCATTGTTAACATTTTGTTTCAGATTATTAAATATTAACATTTTCCTTTTATTAAAATTCAAATTTCAACTTCATTTCAAAACCATATTATTTGTTCAAATAAAATCTTCGTTTATTTTCAAATCAAATTATTGACCAATCGGGTTTTTATTTAATTTTCTATCCTAAGTCAAAGTTCAATTTGGGTATTTATCATTTCAACCCGATTCCAATTTAATTCAAAATCAAAACATATCAAAGGGAACTTGCAGTGTGATAACTGGGATGGTGTCAAAGTAAATAAACAAGCAATAACAACAACCAATATCAATCCAATAATCAATTCAAATAATCCCGAAATAACCGTATTAATTCGCATTGTTATTTGTACGAATTAATATAATTATTTCTAGAATCCACACTATCATTTCATGCAGATTAAAGATTATTCCACTAATTATTTATACGATTTTACACTTGTCATCTATTTACAATCTCATACATCATCAGTTTAAACAACATACAATTTCAGTGGTTTAAAATGTAATTAAACAAATCCTACGTGTCAATAACTTCAACAGTTAAAGGGGTCATATTATACAAATGTCAGTTAATCAAATTTAACATTTAATTATCCTATATCAATTTCAATTACATACTATTTATCAGTTTAACATTAGCAGTTTAACGTCCAATATAAACATCTACAATTAATCAATTATCAGCCAAACTGTATTATCATCGCATAAATAATTTACAGATAATGGTGTCAGATGTCACAGGTGAACTGATACAGGTAACAGCATATATAACAGTGTAATCAACTAACAGCAGCATATTTCAATTGTCGTTTCAATTGAAATCAAATTTAATAAATAAAAGAACGTTAATCGTGAGTGATTTCTCACCTTTCGAGGCTAGAGAGACTCGACAACAGAACAAGCTACGAATTCCAAAGCAAGCAAGATTGGCACGAAACGATGAACGAAGCTGTCAAATAGGAATTTGACGAACAAAACGAATCAGTTAGATATAATTGAAACAAGATAAATGTATATACTATTATTAATATGATTATTTTATAAATCAATATTTAAATTAAGACGAATATTAAAATAATATATATATATATATAAACAAAACAGCCCAAACGCAACATTTCGAAACCATATACATATAACAAGCCTCGTTGAAGTTATTATTGTTATAATATATATATACTACATACATCGAAAGTATATATTTTATATTTTAAAATCAATACTCATATATATACTAGTTTAAAAATCAACCTGCTAGTATACTTTCATTCAAAATTGATACTGACGCTACATACATACATGCACTGCCATACATGTATGTATCGCTCTACATAATATAGATAACTAATAAAATTTATAAACTGTATATATAATTACTAATAGAACACGGCCCACTTTCAAAGTATAATATATAAATAGGTAAGATACTTTATATCACAACATACAGTACATATTCCAATATAAACCAACTCATATATTACAGGCTTTAAACGTATATACCCCTGAAAAGTTCATATTCCAATACAACAGATTATACCTTTCGTTTAACAGATCTTATAAACTATATCTATCTCTTGAAATCAACACACACACATATATATTTCAAGTCAAACATATATATATATATATGTATAAATTATCACTTTAAATATATACTTACATATAACTGATCAAACAGGCCGTTTATAAACTTGTATACAACAAAATAATTAACCTATCACTTATATACCATTTGTGTAAACATAACTCACATATACTAACAGATTTAGTAACTAATATATAAACTATATATATACACTAATATAAAACTGAAATCTAATATGTACATATATACTTCATATATATAACAACATCAATACTATAAATAATACATCCACCTTTTATGAACATAAAGTTTATATATATATAACCACAATTTTTTTTATATAAAATGACATATACAAACCTATACACTAACTATATATATGTATACTAAAGCATTTACGACACGTACCAGCGATGGGAAAAATGTTAATGGAGCAGCTCGCAGGGAAGTAGTTCGGCAGGAAGGGAAGAGGAGCAATCGAAGGTGAACAATTTGCGGTGGCGGAGGACATGGGTGCGGCGGTGAAGGTCGAAGAGAGGAACAGTCGGCTCAGGCCTGGGCGATGGCGGAGTTCGGCCATGCTGTGGTGCTCACGGGTTCAAGTGGATAGCCGAGGTTGTGGTGGATTCCCGGTTGTGCTGCAGCATGGGTCGGTGGGCGGAGGTTGCGCGAGCAAAGATGCGGGGTCTCGGCTGGAGTTGGAGCTGCTAGGACGGTGGAAGAAGTTAGAGGCGAAGGTATGGAGGGGTGGTTGCTGGTCGCTGCCGTCGTGGTGTTCGTCGTGGTAGGAGGCTGGTCATACGGTGGAGTAGCCATGGTGGAAGGCGAAGGAAGGTCGAGATGGTTGTACGTGCCGAGGATGGTCGGTGGACGTGGGTAGGGCGAGGAGATGGGTTCGAAGGTTTTAGGCTTGAGCTCGGTTTCGCGTCCGCGTGCATGGGATTTGCGTGCTCGGACTTGGGGAGAATATGCAAAGGCTATGGTTACAAGCTTTTACATTTTATAACTTTCATAAATGAAGACATAAAGAAATGGTACAGGAAGAATGGGTAGGCCAAATGAGAGAGCGAGAGGAGGGGATGGCTTTAGGACTAAATGAAGCAGTTATACTTTATATATTATACATTTCTTTTTATATAAACAGGGAATAGGAAAAGTACCAATAGGAGGAAAGAAAACAAAGAGAGAGAACAAAAAGAAGGCCAACAGCAGACATGAGATTTATGAACTGTATACATAATATTAATGTTTTATCAAAAGCAACGTTAGAGCCGAGAAAATGGAAGATAACGAACGGACCCAAAATAAATAATTGAAACGTTGGAAATGGTACAACTGGCCATTGAATTCTGGAAATAATAAATGTCAGTGGTCGTTTGCTTCTTTTTTTTTGGAATTATTAATATCAAGCGACTATTTGATTTCAGCTGGTAGAAAATGAAAGGCCACGTGGAACAAATGACACAAGTATGGTACCATACGACGGACCGTTACGTAAATTTCGCCACGTAACGATTTACTGAAATATCGAAACGAATATACTACGGGAATCAGCATGACGAGACGATCAAAACGGTACATAGATATCAGTGGTACGATCATCCGATAAAAATCGATATCGGTACCAGAATACTGCTATTTTGCAGAAAATAAGAACGACGGAGCAATAGATGTCCAAATTTTGAAAAACGACAAACTGAAATCTTGCTCAGAAGATGATTTAGAATTTTTCTATGTAAAAATATTTAGGTTTCGAAAACATTTTATTTTCATTTCTTTTTAACTGATTAAATTGAAGTGAATTTACGCGCGAAATAAACTTTCATATTTTCGGACGAAAATTTACCAGTTGCTATGTTTAACTAGACGTATTCCAAATATAAAATTTTTAATTCAAAATTTTATCGTTTAAACTTTCACAAAATTTCAACTAATTACGTTATTGAAACAGTTGAAATTTACGGGTCGTTACACTTTATATGTAAATCCTATTTTGCAATCAATATTTATAGAATTTCACTTCCGAACAAACAAACATATCACATACAACTATATCTAGTTATAAAAATTATTCTTTTATATTTAAAATATAATACTAGGAAAAATTATTTCATTTACCTATATTTCAAAAACAATATTGTTTCGGTCTACCCTATTAAGTGTTTAGAAATTCCTATCGATGCCATTGTGTCCTATGTACCAACCAGAATTTATAAATACCCAACAGAACAAATGAACATAATATAAAAATATTTTATAACACTAACAAATACGATCTCTCGTATATATATGCTCAAACAACTCATTCTAGGGTATTACTTCCCTATTTCCAGTGAGTCAGACCCCACAAAGATAACGTTATCACTAAACCAAAGCTCTAATACCAAATGTAACGATCCACCTTTTTGGACGGTTTAAATCGATAATAAACCACAAATGTCAGACTCAAGCCATTCAAAAGGGAGGATTGTTATGGGGTAAATAAGAAAAAGAAGAGAAAGGAAAGAAAAACAAAACAAAGAATCTCACAACGGAATGACAAAATATAATAATCAAATAAACAGTTCATGAAGTCGTTTTACAAATAAAATTTGATTACACTTTACAATACACATCAGAGTTACATACAGCAGGAATGAATAAATAATGCAGCGGAACAACATGATGCAGTGGGATAAATATAATAAATAATAATAATACTAAATCTTCGCCTTCGTCTTCTAGAAATAAGGTCTTCAATACACTGAAAAGCTCAGACTGAACCGAGTGTAATGAAAAGACAAAACACTCAAGTCGGAACTAAATGACCTTATGTAAGTTAAATCAACAGTAAATAAATATGAGTGTAATGGCTTCGGAGATGTTTACGGGGTTTTACATCTCCTATCCAATGTCTAACTTGAGTGCAATAACTTAAGAGATGTTCAAGATTCCATCTCCTAAGGATCCGTTAAACTATCTACATACATAGTACAATACGCTATTATAATAGTGTCTACAGTAAAGTAAAATATTAAAATAGCGTTAAGGCGTTACCCATATCCCCCTTAACACATTTTTATAAATTCTCGTAGTCTATACAGTACTGTAATTCCTCCGTAAACTGGAGGACTATCAGAGGGCACTCCATAGGTATGGTACAAACCAAACTCGTAATGGACGCGATAAAGCATGTGACAAGGCACGCGAGGAAATGCCAGGGTAGGAATATACCATTTGCACTCCCAGACTGGTGGTAATGCATTGCAACTACTACCGCCAACCTTGGAACACACTCCCATAATCAAATCAAGGGATGGCCACCAAATCAATCACAAAGTCATAATATGGTATCATAGAATGTACCTGTAACAACCCGAGCTTTTGTGAGAATTAAATATCGTCATTTAACGATTAGAATGCTAGTTAATTGCTCGATTGAGTTTTTGATCGATTGGAATCCTTTGATAAAATGGTTATTAAAAAAAATTGCAATTGGAATTTATAGAGTTAAAGCCCTTTTATAAATTGTTAATTGGTAATTGGGCTTTGCAAATTGAAATAGCGTGGCCCCTATCTGTTGGCAATGGTGATGGTATCAGAGGGAACCCGACCCTTTCTCCCATTTTATTATTCGTAACCCTAAATCCAAAAATCAAAGCGAGAAATAAAAATGGTGGCTGGTTTCCTCCTTATTCAATTCAAACCCGTCCCTTCTTCATCGTTCGAAATCAGGGCATCGAGAAATCAAAGGCGCCAACCCCCATAGCTCGATCGAATGACGTTTCAGCCTTGCCTTGTCGATCGCTAAACCGCTTGGAGTCACTCGAGGCTGCTAGGGTTTTGATTTCACTGCCTCGTCGAAAATGGTGAGTTCGACTCACATCTAATTCGAGATCTTATACCTGTGATTTGTGATTCCCACTGCTTTGGATTCATGGATTTTCGTGTGTATGCAAATGTTCGAGTCGCTTTGATTTACCTTGGCCATTTTAATTCGTTTCGTTGATTGTTGATTTTGACTTGTTCAAACGCGTATATTTGTTTACCTGGTGATCACGGCTTCATTTCGTGATGACCACGGTGTTGTTTTGCTGTTGACTTCGACCATTTCTGATTGCATGATTTTCCAGCTATGATTTGTACATTCGAATTTCCTAGATTTCGGCCTTGTTTTGAATGGCTTCGATTTGGATTTTGACTTCACCTGACTTCGGTCAATTCTGTTTAGTTCTGAGTGATTTCCAGACTAGTTTGCATCTTTGTAATTCAGTGTGCTTCAATCTAGTTCATGTATATACATGCATACATGTGTGTGTATATGTGTATGCCTGGGCATTTGTTGGATAGATGGTAGTTTTCTTCACTTGATATTTGTTATGCATTTGTAATTGCACTCGGTTACTTCTGATATGTTCATTATAAGCTCAAGTTTGTATATTGTAGCCTTGGTCATTGCTGTTCTGACCTGCGCCCTTGTTTTGATATTGGGTCAAGTTCCTCTTGTTATTTACTGGTATCTCTTGAGTCTGACCTGATTCAGTTGTTTGTTGATTAGTTGATTGGTCTGGTCTCACTTCTGGTCTCACTTGATGGCTTTATTGATATGGCTAACGTAGGTATGATGTTGGCACTGGTTCATGACTATGTGCAGTCTTCACTCTGGCCATACTGTATCCTTTCAGTTGAGCCTTGTTTAGTTGGTATAGCCTGCTTGATCCTTTTGTCTGCATACATCATTGTAGAGTCTTTTGAGTCGTGATGTTATCTGCCTTAATTCTGATACATGAATCTGGTCCTTGTTAGTATTTGGTTGTAATCTAGTCGGATTCATGCATTTAGTTGCATCATTGATCCTTGCATTGTGGTTTCATGACTGCATTGCACAACTTCATGTATGGCTTTAGTTCTGTTCCTGGTGTTCACGATACATCACTGTGTTGCCTCATTATTTTTCCAGTCTTCAGCCTGCATCATTGTTTTTGTGATGCTTTGATTTGTTGCACTCAGTTGATTGTTGGTGCCTTCTTGAATTTCTAGTCTTGCTCATTAACCTTGTGTTGAACCTATCGGTATAATTGGGTTTGACCTTGTTTTTGATTATGTACATTTCTCCGGCTTGACGTCTGTTTGTAGCCTCGCTCGTCTACTTGAGGCCTGGTATTTTATACCATCTCTGTTGATGTTGATTTGTTGAGCCGCATATATGATTTGCTCATTTGTGCATTCCTGTAGTTACTTGGGCTTGTTCTGTAGCTTGCTTTGACAATTGTATTTAGTTGTCATGTAATTCTCCTTGGCTTTGACATTGCTGATTCTTTGCCTTTGGTATTATTTTGTGGTAATTACCTTAGTTTACTGTTATCTGAACTGTTGCCTCTGATCTTATTTAGTATTGCTTTGAGTTGTTCTGTATTGGCGAGGCAGTACACATTAGCGTGTACTGCAGCCAATCAACATTGTTGTTTTTAAATTGGCATTTCAATTGTTTAAATTGATTTGGATTGTTGATATGTTGTTTAACACTGTATAGTGTTATAATTGCCGTTATCCAATTCTCGTATCGAGAGTTGGATATATGAGATTCTGTGACTGTCGCCTAATTGATATCTGATTATTATTGCTTCTGTGCACTAATAACTGAGTTTGAATTAGACTGACCCATGTATTATTTTCTTTTGAATGTAATACTCGGGTCAGACCCGAGTTATTTCAGGTTGTAGATTTTCTTCTTTGAGTTGCTGTTCAAGATATGTAGACTTTTCACATCTTCTGAAGTTGTCAGTGTCATTTTGTAGTAGTCGTGTCATTGTATAGAACGATATGTATTCATGTATATTAGTCGATAATGTACTTGTATATATAACTTCTAGAGTCGACAGTTGTAGTTGTATCATATGTATCGTGTCAACTATATTGTAACTGACATCGGTTATATATATATATATATGAGACTTTTGTTAATCTATGTTCCGCATTTATATTATCTGTGTTATTGTTATATCTAATGTCCTAAACTATTATGAACTATCGTAGTTTGTTTTATACTGATAATTGGATATGTCGATGGGAGTAAATAAATAATAGATGAAAAATAAAAAGTATATACCACTCCTACCGAGATAACCAATATTAGTGTAAGGCCAATTACGGATGGTCGCTCCTATCTAGCCTTATTCTTCGTAATAATAGACAGTATTTCTTTTAATACTCTTTGTTATTATGAGCATAGAGGTGGGGCGTCACAGTTGGTATCAGAGCTTGGGGTTTATGGACATAATATAAAACATAACTTGGATGGAACATATGTTACAACTATTGGTCGATGTTTTATCTGTGATTTGAGTCAAAACTAAAGTTTTGAAATTTTGATGAAATTTTTAAATATCTTTGTTTAAAAATAAAAGTGGTTTTGTGTTTTGTTGTTTTGATGAAATTGTGTTCCGATGATTTGATTGATTTGTGTTCTGTTTATCAGAGTGCGCAGCGGAAACAGTGAAACTGTCTTCGCTGAGTACAACTGATAATCTTTTTGATTTAAAAAAAATCGAAATACGAAATTGATATGAATTTCATTGGTTGTTTACATAGCTGTAATTATTTTGTTTCTCTAAGAATTTCGAATCTGAATTGAGGATTCGAAGAAATTATAGTTATGTGATTTTTGTTGAAATTTCTGCTGGCTTTCTTTTGTACTAATCATCTATTGATTAAATTTCGCTGTTTTGAATTGTCTTCATTGAAGATACATTTCTTTGCTCATTTTGTAATACGTGGAAAAAAAAATTGAATTGCACGTTATTGCATTTATTTTACGTTGAACCGATGCTTGGTTATGAAACGTATTTTGTTGCCGTTATTTTTATAACGGGATTTCACACCAATGCTATATTTTGAAGCACAGTGTTTTGTTGGCATTTTGATGAATGAAAATTCACTGATATTACATTTTGATGTAAATTATTTTGATGAGGTTTTGACGTTTTAAAATTACTGTCGCTTTGACTTCAGTAACTGTCAAATTTTGAAAGTGGATTTTCAAGCGGTTATACCGCAATGCTAATTTGTGACCGTATTTACGGTATTTTGAGAAGTACAATTTCCTTATCGAAATTGTTACTAATTTGCTGCTTTAATCACGTGATTGGAAAATCGTTTTAAAATGAAAATTGTTTTATAAAATTTTAGCAGTTTGCGTTTTCAAAAGAATGAGAAAGCGACTTAAACGATTCAGCAAAATCGAGGATTATGACCCCTTTCTTTTACTGTTTCGCTTAACTCCGGACTTGTTCAGTTGAGAATGCGAATTGTTATTTTTAAAAAATAAATAAAATTGTTTTCAAAAATTTTACAGTTTGCGATTTCAAAAGAATGAGGAAGCGATTTAAACGTTTCAGCAAAATCGAGGACTATGACCCCTTTCTTTTACTGATTCGCTTAATTCCGGACTTGTCCGTTTGAGAATGTAAAGTGTATTTTTATAAAATACACAATTTTGCACTTTCAAGGAAACGATGAAGAGATTTAAACGATTTAGCAAAAGTGCGGAGTATGGAACCACACTTTTACTATTTCGGTTAATTCCGGACTCGTTAATTGAATATCTGTTGTTTTGATGATTTTGATGATTCTACACTTTCAAGGAAACGATGAAGAGAATTAAACAATTTAGTAAAACTCGTGGTTATGGGACATGTGCGTTTGCTATTTTGGTTAATTCCGGACTCGTTAATTGAAACATTTTGATGCTTTCGTGTGCTTTCGAGCCACTATGAGGACCTTCGGGTCATTTGTTGGACCTTCGGGTCATTTGTTGGGCTTTCGGGCCACTCTGCGGACCTTCGGGTCAAATACCAGTACTAGACCTTCGGGTCACTTTGCGGACCTTCGGGTCAATCTGATGGGCGCCAAAATTATGTTGAGTACTTGGTAGGCTTCGGCCACCCTGAGATGCACGTGCGGCGAATTAAAAACTCGCCATCTGATGGGATCGATCCAAGCTTTTATGTTGATTTTCTAGTCTTCTTAATTGATTTCAAGATATTTGTTGTTTCTAATTATCTACAGGTAATTAGATATCTGATGTTATGAGATTTAATTATCGTATCGATAATTAAATATTTGTTGTTTCTGATTATCGTTTTTGATAATCAGATATTTGTTGTTTCTAATTATCGCTTGTGATAATTAGATATTTGTTGATATGAGTTCTGATTATCGTTTTTTATAATCAGATATTTGTTGTTTCTAATTATCGCTTTTGATAATTAGATATTTGTTGATATGAGTTCTGGTTATCGTTTTTGATAATCAGATATTTGTTGTTTCTAATTATCGCTTGTGATAATTAGATATTTGTTGATATGAGTTCTGATTATCGTTTTTGATAATCAGATATTTGTTGTTTCTAATTATCGCTTGTGATAATTAGATATTTGTTGATATGAGTTCTGATTATCGTTTTTGATAATCAGATATTTGTTGTTTCTAATTATCGCTTGTGATAATTAGATATTTGTTGATATGAGTTCTGATTATCGTTTTTGATGATCAGATATTTGTTGTTTCTAATTATCGCTTTTGATAATTAGATATTTGTTGATATGAGTTTTGATTATCGTTTTTGATAATCAGATATTTGTTGTTTCTAATTATCGCTTGTGATAATTAGATATTTGTTGATATGAGTTCTGATTATCGTTTTTGATAATCAGATATTTGTTGTTTCTAATTATCGCTAGTGAAAATTAGATATTTGTTGATATGAGTTCTGATTATCGTTTTTGATAATCAGATATTTGTTGTTTCTAATTATCGCTTGTGATAATTAGATATTTGTTGATATGAGTTCTGATTATCGTTTTTGATAATCAGATATTTGTTGTTTCTAATTATCGCTTTAGATAATTAAATATTTTCTGATTTGAGATTTAATTACCGCTTTAGATAATTAAATATTTGCTGATTTCGAATTTAATTATCGCTTTAGATAATTAAATATTTGTTGATTTGAGATTTGATTATCGTTTGTGATAATCGAATATTTGTTGAATTTGAGATTTGATTATCGTTTGTGATAATCGAATATTTGTTGAATTTGAGATTTGATTATCGTTTGTGATAATCGAATATTTGTTGAATTTGAAATTTGATTATCGTTTTTGATAATCGAATATTTGTTGAATTTGAAATTTGATTATCGTTTTTGATAATCGAATAATTGTTGAATTTGAGATTTGATTATCGTTTGTGATAATCGAATATTTGTTGAAATTGAAATTTGAGCATCGTTTTTGATAATTGAATAATTGTTGATTTGTTTTCTGACTGTCGTTTGGATAACTAGATTTTATTGAATCGCCGTTTCTATCTATTTCTGTGAATAATTAGAGTTTGTTGATTATGAGATTTGTGGTTTCTAGTTAATTATTGAATAACTAGATATTTGCAGTTGCGATTTGTGATTTGTGTTTCATAATTATCCTTGTCGATAATTATATTTTGTTGTTCTCTAATTAACGTATCGCTAATTAGATATTGCTGTTTTGTGATTTTTCCGAATTTCAATTATCTGGTTGATAATTAAATATTGCTGATGTTTGCATTTATTCAGGTTGATGTCTTCTGATTATCTTTTGATAATTGGACTTTGTTGAGAATTTGTAAAATTGCTTTTATGGAATTGAAAGATTTCTTTGGCGTTTGTATTCCCGTCTTTTATTTTCTAGCTTAACCAGTTTAGGTTAGAAAATTTATTGTTATTGACAACCTTAATTATGAAAATTGCCGGGATGCAATTTTTATAAGGAGGGGAGTCTGTAACAACCCGAGCTTTTGTGAGAATTAAATATCGTCATTTAACGATTAGAATACTAGTTAATTGCTCGATTGAGTTTTTGATCGATTGGAATCCTTTGATAAAATGGTTATTAAAAAAAAATTGCAATTGGAATTTATAGAGTTAAAGCCCTTTTATAAATTGTTAATTGGTGATTGGGCTTTGCAAATTGAAATAGCGTGGCCCCTATCTGTTGGCAATGGTGATGGTATCAGAGGGAACCCGACCCTTTCTCCCATTTTATTATTCGTAACCCTAAATCCAAAAATCGAAGCGAGAAATAAAAATGGTGGCTGGTTTCCTCCTTATTCAATTCAAACCCGTCCCTTCTTCATCGTTCGAAATCAGGGCATCGAGAAATCAAAGGCGCCAACCCCCATAGCTCGATCGAATGACGTTTCAGCCTTGCCTTGTCGATCGCTAAACCGCTTGGAGTCACTCGAGGCTGCTAGGGTTTTGATTTCACTGCCTCGTCGAAAATGGTGAGTTCGACTCACATCTAATTCGAGATCTTATACCTGTGATTTGTGATTCCCACTGCTTTGGATTCGTGGATTTTCGTGTGTATGCAAATGTTCGAGTCGCTTTGATTTACCTTGGCCATTTTAATTCGTTTCGTTGATTGTTGATTTTGACTTGTTCAAACGCGTATATTTGTTTACCTGGTGATCACGGCTTCATTTCGTGATGACCACGGTGTTGTTTTGCTGTTGACTTCGACCATTTCTGATTGCATGATTTTCCAGCTATGATTTGTACATTCGAATTTCCTAGATTTCGGCCTTGTTTTGAATGGCTTCGATTTGGATTTTGACTTCACCTGACTTCGGTCAATTCTGTTTAGTTCTGAGTGATTTCCAGACTAGTTTGCATCTTTGTAATTCGGTGTGCTTCAATCTAGTTCATGTATATACATGCATACATGTGTGTATATATGTGTATGCCTGGGCATTTGTTGGATAGATGGTAGTTTTCTTCACTTGATATTTGCTATGCATTTGTAATTGCACTCGGTTACTTCTGATATGTTCATTATAAGCTCAAGTTTGTATATTGTAGCCTTGGTCATTGCTGTTCTGACCTGCACCCTTGTTTTGATATTGGGTCAGGTTCCTCTTGTTATTTACTGGTATCTCTTGAGTCTAACCTGATTCAGTTGTTTATTGATTAGTTGATTGGTCTGGTCTCACTTCTGGTCTCACTTGATGGCTTTATTGATATTGCTAACGTGGGTATGATGTTGGCACTGGTTCATGACTATGTGCAGTCTTCACTCTGGCCATACTGTATCCTTTCAGTTGAGCCTTGTTTAGTTGGTATAGCCTGCTTGATCCTTTTGTCTGCATACATCATTGTAGAGTCTTTTGAGTCGTGATGTTATCTGCCTTAATTCTGATACATGAATCTGGTCCTTGTTAGTATTTGGTTGTAATCTAGTCGGATTCATGCATTTAGTTGCATCATTGATCCTTGCATTGTGGTTTCATGACTGCATTGCACAACTTCATGTATGGCTTTAGTTCTGTTCCTGGTGTTCACGATACATCACTGTGTTGCCTCATTATTTTTCCAGTCTTCAGCCTGCATCATTGTTTTTGTGATGCTTTGATTTGTTGCACTCAGTTGATTGTTGGTGCCTTCTTGAATTTCTAGTCTTGCTCATTAACCTTGTGTTGAACCTATCGGTATAATTGGGTTTGACCTTGTTTTTGATTATGTACATTTCTCCGGCTTGACGTCTGTTTGTAGCCTCGCTCGTCTACTTGAGGCCTGGTATTTTATACCATCTCTGTTGATGTTGATTTGTTGAGCCGCATATATGATTTGCTCATTTGTGCATTCCTGTAGTTACTTGCGCTTGTTCTGTAGCTTGCTTTGACAATTGTATTTAGTTGTCATGTAATTCTCCTTGGCTTTGACATTGCTGATTCTTTGCCTTTGGTATTATTTTGTGGTAATTACCTTAGTTTACTGTTATCTGAACTGTTGCCTCTGATCTTGTTTAGTATTGCTTTGAGTTGTTCTGTATTGGCGAGGCAGTACACGTTAGCGTGTACTGCAGCCAATCAACATTGTTGTTTTTAAATTGGCATTTCAATTGTTTAAATTGATTTGGATTGTTGATATGTTGTTTAACACTGTATAGTGTTATAATTGCCGTTATCCAATTCTCGTATCGAGAGTTGGATATATGAGATTCTGTGACTGTCGCCTAATTGATATCTGATTATTATTGCTTCTGTGCACTAATAACTGAGTTTGAATTAGACTGACCCGTGTATTATTTTCTTTTGAATGTAATACTCGGGTCAGACCCGAGTTATTTCAGGTTGTAGATTTTCTTCTTTGAGTTGCTGTTCAAGATATGAAGACTTTTCACATCTTCTGAAGTTGTCAGTGTCATTTTGTAGTAGTCGTGTCATTGTATAGAACGATATGTATTCATGTATATTAGTCGATAATGTACTTGTATATATAACTTCTAGAGTCGACAGTTGTAGTTGTATCATATGTATCGTGTCAACTATATTGTAACTGACATCGGTTATATATATATATGAGACTTTTGTTAATCTGTGTTCCGCATTTATATTATCTGTGTTATTGTTATATCTAATGTCCTAAACTATTATGAACTATCGTAGTTTGTTTTATACTGATAATTGGATATGTCGATGGGAGTAAATAAATAATAGATGAAAAATAAAAAGTATATACCACTCCTACCGAGATAACCAATATTAGTGTAAGGCCAATTACGGATGGTCGCTCCTATCCAGCCTTATTCTTCGTAATAATAGACAGTATTTCTTTTAATACTCTTTGTTATTATGAGCATAGAGGTGGGGCGTCGCAGTACCCGATAGGAGGAGCGACCTCACCTAACCCTATATATCTCATGTTTTAGCCAGATCAAGCTTACTCGAGGGATTCAGGGCTACGTAAATACCTCATACAGAATCATTTGCCAAACCATCCTACTTCATTCTGGAATCTCCACCTCATGCATAGTTGTTAAAGTGGTTTTCGGTATTGGCGAAGAGTATGACAATATCCGATCCCGGTCCCTTTAACAACCAAACGCTTATTTCACACGGATGGTACTTTTTACATTTCCAAAAATCAATTCATAATTGATAACAAAATATCATATTCTCAAAACCATATCACTTTCAAAATCATATTCACTTTCGAAATCATATTCATAAATAGGTTAATTCCTCATTTCAAAATCATCATATTGACCCAAAATATGTCATTTCACTAGAAAATATCATTTCGAATTCCAGCGTAGGTTATAACATCATTTACCAAATTCACTTTTAAATCGAGGATTTAAATTTAAACACTTTAACTTTACACAGTCTGAAATTCCTTAGCTCTGAGTTTGGTGTGATTCAGAAATTTTCGACTGTCCAAAATCGTCAAGAATCCCGCTTTATCTTATCAATTAGCGATTTCAAATTTATCTTTGGTTTAAACACTTTTATAAATATTACTAATCAATTTATCAATTAATGATTCACATTATCTCTATAACTTAAGAAAATTAAATAGATCGAGTAACTTCAAAACAATACCAAGGAACCAGGTACTACTAATAGTATTATATATCCTTTTAACAAGAAGAGTAACCTTAAGAGAAGTGTTTACCATCTGAACACATATCCTGCCCATTTTTAGTTTATTTTCGAGCCATTCAAATTTGTTATCATAAAATACCTCTTTTTATTTGAAATAATACCACATTTAAAATCCTTTAGAGATTAATTTTGTTTATAAAACATATTTTATAAATTCTTTTTATAAATTCATCTTATATTAATTAACTTCATTTAAATTTGCACAATTCTTTTAAATTACTCGAATTTAAATCTTCATTCCATTTATATATTTTTTTCTTTTTATATAATCATTTTCTAATATTTATCTTATATCATTTTTATCTTATATGTCCATTCCTTAAACTAATCTTATTATCAAACACCTTATAGTCAAATCGTGAAACTTAATTCACAAGGTATTTGTACTTAAACTTTTAAATCACACAATTGGTCAGTTTATGAAAATAACTTAACATTATCATTCTTTATTATTTTGGAATATATATATTAAGTATCTCAATTATCTTAAAAAATCTTATAGTCAAACTGTGAAATTCTAATCACAAGGTGTTCATATTTAAATTTCACTAATCTTGATTTCTAACTATATAACTTTTCAAAATATATACTTTGTAATCAAAATATAATCCTACGTAAAATTATTTCATTTACCAATTTTTCAAATCAAAATCATTTTATATATAACAATAACAAATACGCGCTCATATATAATACTCTCATAACTCATTCTAGGGTGTTACTAACCCTATCTCTAATGAGTTACTCATCCTAGAGCATTGCTAACCCTATATCTGATGAGTCTTACCCCTATCGGGATCAGGTGTTCGCTCAACCTAAGATCTGATACCAAATGTGACGACCCACAATTCCGTACCTTTTGAGCCGACAATAAACCACAAATGTCCGACCCAAATTGCATGGAAGAATGGATTATCAATGGTAATAAAGAAAAATAGATAGAACAGAATCTCTATCGAATGGAATAATATATATTATTGAACAATATCTTTAAAGCGGAAAACTTTTAAAATACATATATTAGAGTCTAACCTAATTCAGCTTGAACAGTTATAAACATCTGTCCTTACAATTGCTGACAAACATCAAACAAATGCAGAATAAGCAGCGGATAATAGAATACGTCCATACATAGATGAATATCTCCAACTCTCATCTAGAAACTCCAACTGTCTTCAACTAAACCTGAAAGTACTCGGATCTGACTCGAGTATTGGAAATACCCGGATCAGGCTTGATAAACCAGCGTGAAATAAACTCTAATAATAAATGATAGTGACATATATCAGCTTGGAAATAAAATCCTTTTGAAAGAAAGAGTATCTCATAAGGCCACGCCCACACTTAAACACGGATGGTTTTTGTAACGACCCCGGATTTTAATTAAATTTAAATTGATAATTAATTGCATTTTTGAATTAAAATTGTAAAATTAATTTGTAAATCGATTGAGTTTCTCCAGATTCAAATAAAAAAATGTGTTAAATCATTTGAATTTAAATTTCAAGTAAATGGATTATAAAATAAATATATAGAGAAATACAATATAATTAGTATTAAAGTTAAAATAATAATAAAGATTTAAACTAGAAATAGAAATAAATAAAGGATAAATAATAAAAATATAAAGTAAAATAAAAATAGAAGTTCACTTATTTTATAAAGTAATAATTAATACTTAAGCTATGAATAAAAATAAAAACATTGATATATAAGATGAATTATAGGGTTGTAAAATATAAAGTAACCCATAGATAAAATTTAAAAGCAAAAATAAAATACATTCAAATATGAACAAAATAAAGATATAAATATCTATAAGTTTGCAAAAGAAAACATGAGAAGGAAATACAAAACAGAACTGCATAGTCAACAAGCAAAACAAATAAATTATATTCATGTACATGAGGTTAGCTTGCAAATAAATAAAACAAGTAAATAAGAAAAGAAGACAAGTAATAGCTTGCAAATGAAGATAAGTATGAACACATACATAAAAATAAAATAAAAATTTATGTACTTACCCCTATCATCTCAGCCGAGACAAGTAAGAAAAGGCAAGTGAAATAAATGTGCAAGGCTAGAACAAGCAAAAGAAAAGAAAGGACTTAACCAATTAATGCCATATACCTTAGTACACAACACATTTTCTATCAGTCACCGAAGTAATGTTTTCAGCCTCCATATTCAAGAAAAAATCTCTGATCAAAGATTAATAAATAATTTCCAGTACAAAGATATTACCCTGTACAAAATATCACTTTTAACTTTCTTTCTTTATATCAAACTCTTCATCCTATTTTCGTTCTATTTCAGCTGAGAAAAACCAAAGTAATATCATTTCATACTTAAACAAAAACTTCAATCTTAAAACAAATCAAACCAGAGAAGATTCTAGCAAGAATTCAAAGGCTGTTTCAAATTTAAAGCAAATCATCATCAACAAACAGGAAGATCAAAACTATATTTTCTTATCAAAAAAAAGTGTTTTGTTCAAATTTGTTCCAGGTGAGTAAACATCAACTTTAAGGATTTAAGTTTAACAGTGAAGATGATTCATTTATTATATGGTATTGTATATGTTTATCTTTGAATAAAATTTGGTATATATATATATACATGTTACTCTATATATTATTCTTCTCTGTTATGGATTACAGGGTTGATTATCATTCAAACTCAAGTAGTTTTCAACTGAATCATAGTAAAGCTTTCAGTTTTAAATCAAACAAGATGATGAAACTTAAATTTAGATTTTTAAAAGCTGATTTAAAACCATGTTTATAAGATATCATCACTGTAACTTTGTTTATAGGTAATCAAGAAAAAATTTGATAAATGCAATTGTTATAAAAAGTTAATTCAAGTTCATAGCTCGAATTCTTACTGCAAGTTATGATTTTTAAAACAAAAATAAAGATTTTTAGTTTAGTATTCTCAGAGCAGTTTGAGTTTGAACACAAATCGTTTTTTTCGAATTTCTGGTGATTAATCTAATTATAAATGTCGAAATTTGGATTGAAGCAAGTATAAACATCGTTGATTTTGAGAAAATTATCAGATAATCTTTCTATTGCGTGAATTGATGGGACGAATCAAAGTTAGGGTTTAAGAAATGTCTGAGTCGAGTCTGGAAATGTGATCGCTGCTTTGACTGTAGACCATCGGACTTCGTGCCTCCGGTGCCAGTCGTGGCGTCACACGTCAACGAAGCTTCGGTAAAGTTTTCGTTGCCTCTGATGGCCAAGGGAGGTGGCGCGAGTTGATTTTCTGGTGATGTACTGTTGGGTTGTTGGGTCGAGATAACTCGAATTCTTGTTTTCGAAATAAATTCGAGTTTTGGGTGTTTGTGTGGTTTTGGGGGATGGACGTCGACTCGATGGTGGCTGCAGCTTCGACCAACGGTGATAATTCTAGCCGTGCACGTGCACGTGGTCGTGGTAGTGTCAGTTGCAATGGTTTGGGGAAGAAGGCTGGTAGCCCGGAGCACTGCTCGGGAAATTGAGAAGAAAACTCGAAGTCGAACTCGAGTTGTTTAGTATGGTATCGGGTTAGTTTTGAGACTTAAACAAATTTTTGAAAAAAATTCCTCACACGGGTCGAATTGGCTAGAAACTCGAAGCAGGGAAGTGTTTTTCTCGGGGGTAACTCGGGGAAGGTCTCGGGTCACGCCTAAAAATAGTAAAGATTTAAGTTTTGAAAATTTTGAAACATGAGTTAAAAATTTGTTTTTGAAATGATTATCTGAAATAAATGAAGTATTTTAAAAACTTAGATTTTAAGAGTAAAATTGTTTAAGAAATTAACTTGATAAAATATTTGAAGAGTAAATCAAATATTTGAATTTTTAACTTAAAACAAAAATTCTTTATAATGATTAAATGATGATTTGAACAATTAAAATTGTAATTATTTTATAATTAAAAGTTGATAAACTAAAGAATGATTAATTAATGAAAGTAATTAAGATTTAATTAATTCATAGTTAAGAATAATTAATCATTGATTTGCAATTAGTAAAATAATTGTGTGGTTAATACACTTAATCATATTCACCCAAATTGGAGATGATTGACTATCATCAAATATTGTGTACTGGATTGATATTTCTGTTTGTGATTATAATACTGTGTGATGTGACTTGCCTTATGCTAAACTGTGATTTGTGATTTGTTCTGTATATATGTGAAAACCCTTGGCCCGTAAATCGGCATTTAAACTTCGATGCGACAGGGAGTTGGATTCCAGTTGGTTATCCGAAACCCACATCGAATCGTAATAGTGAATTTTTGTGACAGATAAATTTACTTTATCTATGAATCTGTGAATGAAGATAAGCATTATGGGTTATACCGCTTATCGATATATCTGTGATGATTGATGTTGTGCACTATTGTGTAAAATCCCTGGACTACACTATACACACACAAATATGGATTTCACGTGGAAATCGGTTAAGTCACGGATTTTTAAAATAGTTTTTGAATTTGAATCTTAAATTCAAATGGGTTGGAAATGGATTGGGTTTAAAGTAAAAAGCCTTTGAAAGGGTGTTTTAAAAATGTAAGTTATTTTGAATAACTTAATAAAGATTTGAAATTTGAATAATTTGATTTAAATTGGAATTCAATATCTGAAATTGAATCCTATATTGGTTTTATGGTTTAAAAAGAATTATACAAGTTTATAAGGGTTTTAAACCATTTTTAAAGTGTTGTTTTTGGGAATTTGAATTAACCCAAAGATTCAACTTGTATAAATAAGATCGAATTTTTCCGAAACGAAAACTATTTGTTTTCAAATAATAATAGCTTTCATTTTAAGAAAGGATTTCTAAATTGTGTTGAAAGATTTCAAGTTTGAAATGGAATTGGAAAGTTTTGAAAACTATGAAATGAGTCTTTGTTTCAAAGACCGGACGAGTTAATCCAACTTGAAATGGAATTGTTTTAAAAGGCTATAAATGAATCTTTGGAAATGAATTTTAAAAGCTATAAGTTAAATCTTGATTTAAGGATTTAATGAGTTAATCCAATTGAAATGGAAATCGATTTGGAAATCTATGAATAGATCTTTGTGAATGGGGTGAACTTTGTGAATTGAATCTTTTTGTTTAAAGATTGGAAATGGTAATTTGTTTTAACCATTCGAATGAAAAGTTTTGGGCTTTAAGCTGTGATTTAACTGAGACCCCAGTATCCATATGATTTTTAATTGCGCTCATTATTCGGTTTAGCCGGGAGAGGACCTTTGTGTCATATAACCCATTCCGAATAGTGATACGACGATATGGATAGCATTTGAAGACCGGTGGTGAAGACCGGGTATTTGCGAGAGCGATAGGATGACCTATCGATTGTCTCTGCACTAAGTAGCTACGGTATAGAGATTCCCTAAGTGATGGGAAGTCCGATCGGGATTGTGAATACCCGGATTTCAAGGGCTTCTTTGGAAGTGTCTTCGGTTCTGTTCGAACCCAGAACAGACTTGTATGGTTGTATGTCTGACATTACACTTCGAGATATAAAGCTGATTTCTTTCAAATACATTTCTTTTGGTGGCAGAGAATTTATTCTCTTAGCTTAACACCCTTCTCTGAGACGTACGAGCTCAGAGGTTATGTAGTTGAAGGTTATCAGTGATATACTCCCAATTTGGTAGTGTGGCATGCTGAGTGTTGCTGTGTGTTGATGGTCATTTGCTGATTGAAGCATGGCTTTGTGAAAAAGCATAGCTTTGTGGACGAGACTTCGTCGAGCCTCACAGACCGGTAATGGTCGAAACAGGAATGTTGCAGCAAAGGTTTTTAGGGGTAGCACCCCTAGGGTATGTCATTTCCTTCTGGATAAAAGTTGATATCATGGTATGGAGCCCTGAAATTTTACCTATGTTGATGCTGCAAATTTATTATACTTTGTGGTTGTTGGTTTGTGGTTGTGGATCCTCGGATAAAGGTCGGTAACGACCGGGGGATGGCATACTTGTGTGTTAGTTGCCTAGTTAAAGCTGTACATCGTGAGGTAGTGTCAGTGTGTTGGTTACCTAGTTACAGCTGTACAGCGTGAGGTAGCGTCGGCCTTGTGTTTGCAGAGATATGGTTAGGTTCTCGAGGCGACTTTCCAGAGGCGTTTCTATTTCGGTGTAAGGAAGTTCCTTAGCCTGACCATTTGTTGGAAATCCAAAGAAACAATACGAACCCTGTACGGTTTTGGTTGTATTACCTGCTATGGAATATGGCGGTAACCTGCTATTGAACGTAGTAGCTATAGTAGGCATACAACAATGGTTGTATGTTGGCTAAGATTGATATTATACTTTCGAAATGTTTTCCACACTAGACATTAATAATAATATCAACTATTTTTGCATAGTAAGCATTTTTGACTATCATAAGGAGAAATCTCCTCTAATTTTGCATTTGCATTGTGTGTGTGGCGGGAGGCCTTATGGTAGTTTCATTTTCCAAAAGCATTGTGAAATTGTTTTATTTTCTTTGTGAAAATAACTGTTTTACGATCTCACACCAGTCACCATGACTGACTCGGAGTTTATTGTTCCCTTTCTAAACTCTGGGTGCCCATAATTTTCCACACGGCCAGCCTAGAGTAATGTTATCAGGATATTCTGGATATTCTGGGGCTTTGGAGATGAGTTGGATGGAGAGGCGTACTACCGTACTTGTTTATTTATTCCACTGTGTATTCTGTATGAGGACAAGTTTATATAACTGTCCATTGTTGTATTGAGTTGTATATTGACTCTGATTGTTGTATGTATAAACTGATATAGTCTTTTGTTTAAAGATTATTGATTCATCTATTATATATTGTTCAGCTGCGAATGTGAGATTCGGATATTGTTTCTGTTTCTATTTTTTTGTTCTCTTTTTTTCTTCTATCTTCTTCTACCTCTTCTTTCTACCCTAATGGTTCGGTTTTCCGGCATTCGATTGCGCAGCATTTGATATAGTGGACGTATTAATATCGACTTTCGAGCGTCGAAAAGTCAAATCGTTACCAGTGAACTAACTGATGCCATTGTATACTTCGTAGATCTAGATAACCCGAGTATCGTGTGAAAGAATTCAATAGATTCTTTCTTGTATATATTGTTGATATTCTGATTTGGTAAGCCAAATGCAGAATAGATGTTCAGTTAATTTGATGAAATAGTTTTCATCTATCTTTGTGTCTCCTTGGCAAATTTCGGGGATGAATTTTTTTTACGGGGGGAAGTCTGTAACGACCCCAGATTTTAATTAAATTTAAATTGATAATTAATTGCATTTTTGAATTAAAATTGTAAAATTAATTTGTAAATCGATTGAGTTTCTCCAGATTCAAATAAAAAAATGTGTTAAATCATTTGAATTTAAATTTCAAGTAAATGGATTATAAAATAAATATATAGAGAAATACAATATAATTAGTATTAAAGTTAAAATAATAATAAAGATTTAAACTAGAAATAGAAATAAATAAAGTATAAATAATAAAAATATAAAGTAAAATAAAAATAGAAGTTCACTTATTTTATAAAGTAATAATTAATACTTAAGCTATGAATAAAAATAATAACATTGATATATAAGATGAATTATAGGGTTGTAAAATATAAAGTAACCCATAGATAAAATTTGAAAGCAAAAATAAAATACATTCAAATATGAACAAAATAAAGATATAAATATCTATAAGTTTGCAAAAGAAAACATGAGAAGGAAATACAAAACAGAACTGCATAGTCAACAAGCAAAACAAATAAATTATATTCATGTACATGAGGATAGCTTGCAAATAAATAAAACAAGTAAATAAGAAAAGAAGATAAGTAATAGCTTGCAAATGAAGATAAGTATGAACACATACATAAAAATAAATTAAAAATCTATGTACTTACCCCTATCATCTCAGCCGAGACAAGCAAGAAAAGGCAAGTGAAATAAATGTGCAAGGCTAGAACAAGCAAAAGAAAAGAAAGGACTTAACCAATTAATGCCATATCCCATAGTACACAACACATTTTCTATCAGCCACCGAAGTAATGTTTTCAACCTCCATATTCAAGAAAAAATCTCTGATCAAAGATTAATAAACAATTTCCAATACAAAGATATTACCCTGTACAAAATATCACCTGTAACTTTCTTTCTTTATATCAAACTCTTCATCCTATTTTCGTTCCATTTCAGCTGAGAAAAACCAAATTAATATCATTTCATACTTAAACAAAAACTTCAATCTTAAAACAAATCAAACAAGAGAAGATTCTAGCAAGAATTCAAAGGTTGTTTCAAATTTAAAGCAAATCATCATCAACAAACAGGAAGATCAAAACTGCATTTTCTTTTCAAAACAAAAGTGTTCTGTTCAAATTTGTTCTAGGTGAGTAAACATCAACTTTAAGGCTTTAAGTTTAACAGTGAAGATGATTCATTGATTATATGGTATTGTATATGTTTATCTTTGAATAAAATTTGGTATATATATATATACAAGTTACTCTATATATTGTTCTTCTCTGTTATGGATTACAGGGTTGATTATCATTCAAACTCAAGTAGTTTTCAACTGAATCATAGTAAAGCTTTCAGTTTTAAATCAAACAAGATGATGAAACTTAAATTTAGATTTTTAAAAGCTGATTTAAAACCATGTTTATAAGATATCATCACTGTAACTTTGTTTACAGGTAATCAAGAAAAAATTTGATAAATTCAATTGTTATAAAAAGTTAATTCAAGTTCATAGCTCGAATTCTTACTGCAAGTTATGATTTTTAAAACAAAAATAAAGATTTTTAGTTTAGTATTCTCAATGCAGTTTAAGTTTGAACACAAATCATTTTTTTCGAATTTTTGGTGATCAATCTAATTATAAATGTCGAAATTTGGATTGAAGAGGGTATAAACATCGTTGATTTTGAGAAAATTATCAGATAATCTTTCTATTGCATGAATTGATGGGACGAATCAAAGTTAGGGTTTAAGAAATGTCTGAGTCGAGTCTGGAAATGTGATCGCTGCTCCGACTGTAGACCATCGGACTCCGTGCCTCCGGTGCCAGTTGTAACGAAGCGGATTTTGCCCGCTCGAAAATCGACATCCATACTTTACATCGTACTCGAATGCCATAGATTCGACCGTTCAAATCCGAGTCACCGGAGCTTATAACACAGTTAAGTAAATAACACAGCGGAAGAAAAAGAATAATACATTGATATACAATGTTAACCCTCAATTTTCTATGACTTAAGAACTATACGACTCAGGAAGGGTATGCGACTTAACGAGTTAAGGATTGGTCGACTTAAAGGACTTAACGAATTAAGGTCTGGACGACTTAAGAAATGCACGACTCAAAAAGGGTATGCGACTTAACGAGTTAAGGATTATGGGACTTAACGAGTCAAGGACTGGACGACTTAACGACTTAAGAAAGTTACGACTTAACAGCTCAAAGTACTCCACGACTTAACTACCTGAGGGAGTTAACGACCTACGACTCAAGGTTTGGACGACCTAACAACTCAGAGTACTTCACGACCTAACGAGTTAAGGTGTGAATAACCTAACAACTCAGAGTACTTCATGACCTAACGAGTTAAGGTGTGAATAACCTAACGAGTTAAGGTCTAGACGACCTAAGAGTTGAAACAATCTAAAGCAGTTTACGACTTAAGAGGTTACGATCTAAAATACGCAACGACCTAAGGAAGTTAAGATCCAACGATGCAAGAGATGGCACGACTTAAGGAGAAAACGAGTTAACGGCTTAAGGTTATTAGCGACTTACGACCTAGCTTATGTCGTAAGAGACTTAAACAAAAGAAGAGATGCCGCATTCGGTTAAGTCGCACACGATTCAGGACTTGTAATATAACCAAATGAACGAACTTATCAGTTGAGCTACGACTCAAGACTTAGCTTAAGTCGACCACGACCTAAAGCCACTGAGTTATAATCTGATGTCGCTTTACTTATACTGATACCTGCTAAGTCGGCCACGACTTACGACTTACTATAAGTCGGCTGCGACTCAGGACTTGGCAGAAACTCCCATCCAGAATTCTCTATAAATACATTGCCATCTCCAACTTTGAGGGGACTTTTGGCCGATCATTTTCTGAAGCGCCATTACTCTGCCGAATTCTCAACTCATCCAACACTTGAAGAACTCCAAACATGGAAGATACTACAACGAGCTTTGAACGAGATTCTACAGATCCGACATGGATTCAACAAATCCCATCATCAAAGTTTGAATTACTAATCTGAAGTGTTTGTGTGATCGAAGTGAATTGTATTCGAAGTGCATTGTATCGAATTGTAACCAAATCAGCAATAAAAGAATATAAAGTGGACGTGGGCTTAATTACGGGCCGAACCACTATAAATATGTTGTCCCTTTACCGTTAATTGCTATTTTCAGCTTATATTATGTTCCCGTACCAACGGGTGGTGCTTTCACATCATTATTACACTCACCGGGTGTTAGCGTTCAATTTTTAGCGTTAACATTTTGGTGCTTTCACTGAGAACCCAACTCAGGAATATTCTCACCATTGCTCCGCAAGAGCTTGTTGAAAGAATCTCTCTAAAGACCAGAAGTTTATCTGAAATCATGGCTCCTGGAAGAAAGGGTAGATCTACCAGATCCGGAAATGCTCATGAGGGAACCTCCGCTTCCCCAACAGAGTATCAAGCAAATCCTTCCATCGGAGTCACAAGGGCTGAATTAGATGACGCAGTGTCGGGGTTATATCAGGAAATTGAAGCTCAAAACGCTTTAATGATGGACAGATTAAACGCTCTACTTGGGGCAAATCAACAGCCAAAAAATAATGAAACAGTCTTCACTGAAGATGCTCGTAATTCCCAAGAGAAAGATATTCCTCAAAGAGCAACTGGCACCGCTGAAATGCCACCTTTCCAAGCTGAAGGTCCAAGGCCGCAGCCAACTTTTCGCGAGCATTTACCCAGGAAAAATTTCGAAAGGAGAGGTGACTTCTACCCGGCGATGCCTCTGAACAATGAGGAGTACCTATCAGGGATGATTCGCCAAATCATGAAAGAGAGCATGCAGAGGGAAGAAAATGAGAGTGATTGGGGATTTGCGCCAAGCAGAACTCCGTTTACTGAAAGGATCCTGAAAGTAGAGTTTCCAAGAAAATTTATACCTCCTACTATTCCGGCTTATAGAGGGACAAGTGACCCTAATCATTTCCTATACAAATACGATTGGCATATGACCGGTGCGAGGGCATCAGATGAGATTAAATGCCGATACTTTCCAGTATACTTGGAAGGAGTGGCTCTACTTTGGTTCACAAAGCTACCAGTTTGGTCCGTAGATCAATTCTCTGATTTAACTCGAAATTTCAAGGATCAGTTCAGGTTGTATGCTTCAAAAGCTAAGGATATAATGTCACTGTCCAGCCTTGAACAAGGGTCCGAAGAATCTATCAGATCTTTCTTGAACCGTTTGAATATAGCCCTAGCCGAAGTGGATAATGCAGAACCCCGTATGATCCTGACTTACCTGATGCGGGCCATCAACAAATCAAGTAAATTCGGAAGATGGTTAAAAATAAAGGAGCCAAACTCACTCGAGAAATTCTATAAAAAGGCCGACGAATTTATGCGTCTGGAAAACCTCTTCGCACGGCAAAAGTGGTCGTTGTCGAAGTCAAGAATAACGATGTTGCTTCTAACAAAAGAGAATCTGGAAACCAGAAAAGGGAAAATGACGGAAAAAAGAAGCAGGGGAATGAGAAAAAACCTCGCCGCTTTAATCCTTTAGATTTTACTCCCTTAACTAACACTCCGGAAAATATCTTTTTTGCGACAAAAGATGTTGTCAAGTATCCCAAACCGCCTGAGATGAGAGGAAGTGCAGTGAATAATGGGAAATTCTATCGATTTCATAATCAACCTGGCCATGACACTAACCAATGTCGCCAGTTAAAGAATGTGATTGAAGAGTTGTTGGAACAGGGTAAACTGCAACAATATGTAAAGAAAAACAGAGTCGACCCAACCTCATCCACTCAGGGGCAACAACATCCTGTCCATCAATCTAGCTCTGGCAACAACACTGCAGTGTAAGATTCCGAGAGGCTTGTCATTAATGTTGTGACAGGCGGTCTTGACACTGCAGATGACCATGCTCCATTCTAACCGGCATACGGATCAGAAACAATGATTCCAGCAAAAATGGAAATTCAATCCCGAGATTTCGGAACAACAATCACTTGCATCCAATTTTTACTTAACAGCCTTGCTCAAATTTGTAAAATGATGATGGATGTATAACTCTTGTATTGTAAATCACTGAGAAATCAGTGCGAATTAAATAATAAAGAATTTTAAATCTTGTGTTCTAATGCTATATAATGCCTGTTTCATTTCGATATGCAAATATTTTAAATATATTGCTAAAACGTCGATTTAATATTACAGGCTATCAAAGCAAAGCTTACTTATTCAACACATCACAAGACTCAGCGATTCCCATAAATCACTTAACAACAAAGTACATTTCTCTAGCAAAAAGCAAGCAACTTGCAAAAAACTGGGGCATGTACTTGAAACGATGACAAGGAATCGCTAAGGAGCAGATGGTGAAAGGACACAAGCAAGGATTGCTACTCTTCGGAGTCCAAAAAAGACTTCTTCGTAAGCAAGAAATTGCTTCGGAAGCACAAGACTTCTTCGTAAGCAAGAAATTGCTTCGGAAGCACAAGACTTCTTCGTAAGCAAGAAATTGCTTCGGAAGCACAAGACTTCTTCGTAAGCAAGAAATTGCTTCGGAAGCACAAGACTTCTTCGTAAGCAAGAAATTGCTTCGGAAGCACAAGACTTCTTCGTAAGCAAGAAATTGCTTCGGAAGCGCAAGACTTCTTCGTAAGCAAGAAATTGCTTCGGAAGCACAAGACTTCTCCGGAAGCACAAAAACAAGACTTCTCCGGAAGCACAAACAAAAGACTTCTCCGGAAGCACAAGACCTCTCCGGGGGCACAACGCTACTTAGCATAATGCTACTCTTCGAAGTCCAAATGCTATTCCTCAGAAATGCCAAAAAGCCCTCCTCAGAAGCACACTTCAACTCTCAAGGAAGACCTACTTGTTCATCTTGAAAAATTCTTCCCCAGAAATTGAAGTGCTAAGTAAAATCCTCTTTAGAGGCCCGCTTTACCGCGTAGGAGAATTCACTTCTCAAAAACATGAAGTGACCATCTCCGAAGGTTGAAGCGTAAAAACTTCTCCAAAAACGAGACACGCTCCATTTAAGTAGAATAATTGTTTCCTCAAAAATGGAATAGTTATTCTCCAAAAAATGAGAGTACAAGTCTCGCCAAAGCAAAAAGATATTGCAATGCACTTGTGGTATAGGGGCAATATCATACAATACAACTACAACAATAAAAGTAGTATTCAAGCGACATACCACAAGCACATTACAATATCACGCGGAAAAGATGTGGAATAAATGCATTCTCAAACACAGACAAAAAGTTTGTACAAGTAAAAAGAATCGCTTATTCTACACCAAAAATGAGAAATAAATGCATTCTTACATATACAAGAATTCGTGCAAGTAAAAGAATTATTTTATTCAATGTTGTGAAAATTCTTTACATGTGCAGATCTCAAAAAAGCAGGGACTGGTACCCGCACAAACTCCGGTCAATAAATGCAAAAAGCAAAACGGAGAAAATAAAATCAAGCTCATTTCTCCTTCTTCCCACCTTTGGAGCTTTTACCCGGCCTAATGATTAGTTTCTGAGGCCGCGGTGGACAGGTCGGGGAGGAAGAAGAAAGAGGCACAGCTGGGTCAACTTCCGGTTCTTCTCCAGCAGCAGAAGTGCTTTTCTTCCTTTTCTTTGAAACCACGCGTTTCCCCTTCTTTTTCGAAGAAGACTCACTTCCCGGAGTAAAAAACTCAGAAAGCTTTGTGTCGTCATCATAAGTTTGCTCCGGAGTCTTTTCGCCTTCTTCAAGTTCCCCGGTCTTTTGCCCTTGCGAAACAACCGGATCGTCCAAGTCTTTGAGGGCTTCAATTTTCTCTTCTTGTGATCCTGGTTGAGAAGCTGGAAGAGGAGTAACTTGAGAAGAAGGAGGAACGGTAAGGAGAAGTTAGCGCAACTTTCGGTACTTCCGCTACCGAAGAAAAGAAGTTAAAATCAGTATTCTCCGAAAAAATATAAGATAATGGCTCATCAGGGCTTAAGTAGTAAGTAAGAAGTTCATCGATTTCAGTCAAATCAAATGAGCAATCTACTTGACTGGGGTCGACATCAAAGTTACCTGGAGAAGTCGTCTTTGCAAGATCAATCTCGAATTTTTGAGCCTCAAAATCTTCCAGGGCCTCTTCCTCGGTGGGAGTGGTCACAATTTCTTTGTCGACTTTAGCAGGAGGCGAAGATTGTGAACTAGAGCCAATAAGATCAACATCAACTGAAACCGAAGTACGAATAGGGGCAGTAGGAAGTACTTCTTTTTCGGAACACTACTCTCCCGCCGCTTCGGCTCGCGTTTAGGCAAGTTGCTCCTTTCCCCTAACAAGTGCAGCACGGGCATTTTCATCTAAATAAGTTGCTTCAAGATCTGCCTCGGCATAACCAGCACCACCAAACATATCGATTATCGCCTCCCATACTTCAGCCAAGGTGACTTCATATTCCGGCCCCAAAAACGAGAGACTTCCGCGCCCCAAGATGCTGTGGATATAAAAGTCAAATAAGGTAGAGCTGACTTTGGCCTTCATCGCCTCGTGCGACTGCTCAGCTGCTTCTTTTTCAGCCATGGCTGCAGCTTGGCCGGCAACTGCCTCATTGCGTTCTTTTTCAGTTTTTAATAACTGAGCTTGCAGCCTTGCGATTTCCAAATCTTGAGAGCTGACCTTTTCCCGCAGCTAGACGGTGTCATTACGGTATTTTTCAACAATATGTTGCTCCGCTTCAAGTTTGGCTTCAGCATCTCTTTGAGCAGCATGTGCGTCTCGCACTTGCTTTTGAAGATTTCTTCTTTTTGAATGTGCGAAGCGGAAGAAGCGGCGAGATCTTCCTTGAGTTTTTTAACTTCGGACTCAAGTCTCGCATTGTCGTCAGCAATGCTCGCCATCTCTGCATCATGCTGCTTGCAGATTTTATCCCACTCTGTTTTGTCATTCTCCATTGTCAGCATAGCTTCAAGATTCATATGGTTAACTCTTTGAAGCTCATCAACAAGTTTCTGCCATCCGGATATCCTCTCGACATCAAGCTTAACCGCGTCAAGATTCTTAAGCATGGCTTGCTTATCGAACAGTACCAAGTCCAAGTCGAAACGCACCCCTCTTAAGCACCAATTCGGAAATCGACTCTGGAGTGTAGGAGGACCGTCCCCGACTTGATACTGGGGCCTATTGATAAGCGTTTGAATGTCAGACTTCTTGAGAGCTGGAGAACCAGATGGAATTTCTGCAGAGATAGGAGCATCAGACTTTTCAGAAATTGCAGACGCGTCACTAGGCTTGACCCGCTTGCTTGGATCTCCAGTAAGGTGACTCTTCCCTTTATCGTCATAAGACTTTCGCTTATGGGAATCATCACCTCTATAAGAAGAGTCGTATCGCTTATCCCTCCTCCTATATTGATGTTCATAATCTCGCCTCTTTTGAGCCTTCCTAATAGCTCTTTCTTCATCTGTTTCCCTCGGGGCAGGGAGATAGCGCCTAAAATCATAAGTATCGCGGCTTCCATGGTGCTGAAATTTGTCATAGTATGAGCCAGAGCGCCCCATCGGAGAATCTGAAAATGGAAAATAAATGAAGTTTAGAAATCTCCAGAAAAAGAGGATAAGTGCGTATAAGTGCCAAAAAATCCTAAGTGTGTGCGGCGTGCAAACTATGCGCGTCGAACTACAAACCACGCTTTAGTGTGGGAACGGCAACGACTGGTGTAGAAGGTGTCGAAACTTGTTGTAAAGAAGAAGTCGCCTCGATAGCAGGAGAAATAGCTTTTGAAGCGTCATTTTTGAATAACTCCTGTGAAGTCACCATTAAGTCACTAAGATCCCCAAAAATGTCTTCGACGTCATGCTGAGCGGAACTCTCTTTCTCAACCCCTTCATTGGATGCCTTCTCGGGGCATTGAAGAGGCTCCTCCTCTTCGATAACCAGAGAGCGTAGATTTGCCGGATGATCCCGCAACGTCAATAAAAGCAGAACACTTCACCAGAGAAGCCTCAGTGGTAGGCTCTTGTGGTATAGGTTCTTCGACAGAAGCTGGGGCATCAGACGTCTTTTCTAAAGAATCAGGAACTTCGTGAGGCTGAAAAGAATGAAAAGGGTGAAGAAGTCCAAACTGGTGATGAATTTCGTCTTTCAACAAAAATTTCGCGTCCCGCTCTTCAGCTGGTACGGCCATGAGCCTCTCTAGAGTTGGCTTGTGGCTGGGATCCCTAGAAGGAGGGCAGAGCGCTGAAATGAAAAAGCGAAATTAACATTTGGCAATTTGGACTTCACATAACTCAGAGAATAGAAGAAGTAAAGATAGATAATCTTACTTCCTTCCCTCCACACAGCATAAAACCCCGGGGGACAGCGAACGTAAAAGTACTGAGTTAAGAACCCATGGGCACTATCAGGGAGGCCGACAATCAATTTACGATTTCTGGCGCTTCTCACAACAGTGATCGAAGGATGATCTTTAGTTCTGGTAAAAGAACATAAGTAGCAGATCTCGTCAAAACTAAGGAGACGGTCAAGCGTTCTACTAAATAATACACACAACCCCATTAGAATGGCATAGCTATTGGGATGTAGCTGAAATGGGGAGATGGCCAGTTGGCGAAGAAGATGCTGGAGAAAGTTGTTGAAAGGTGGAATGGCCCCGCTCAGGCACATTTGTCGATTAACCGCTACAAAGCCAAGAGGCACTACGACAGCAGTGTTACTTTTCTCAGGAAGAATGGCATCTGCTTCAGTAATGCCAAACTGAGTGCACAATTGTCGAAAAACTTTGTACGACAAAGTGGTAGAGGCTCTTTCGGGAGGATTGACTAATGGAGCTAGAATAAGGGTGGCCTCTCCAGTTTGGACTGTTATATCTTCTTGCTGAGAAGTCATTCTACACAAGCAACTGGATATTCAAATATGAAGGTGCACGTTTCCTAAAAAGTGTGAAGTGTTGTGCAGAACTAATAAAGATAACAAGTAAATATAACTGGAATTAAGCTAGTCGGCAATCGATCGATTACCAAATTTCAAGACTTGTTAATTTAAAGTTCAGGTACAGTATTAGTGCAAACCTGTCATTTTCAGTTGACTATTTCAATGTTACTTTAATACTTTGCTTGAATTTGTTGATTTAAAGCACTTCGTTCACACAATCTATTTAAGTTGATTATCCGTTATTAACTAATCTATCATTTGATGTGGGCAGTCAGTGGCAGTATATTCGTCCCAATTTTCTATAAATGTTGTATTAAACAGGTTGTTAGCTTGCGAGTCAAAGTAATCTGTGAAAGAATGCAGCAAAGTTTAACAGTTCAAAGTTCAAACAATAATTCAAAGTTCAAGCAGAGCTTAAAAGTACAAGTGCTAAGTCGCCAACGACTCAAGTGATAACTCGCCGACGACTTAAGAATTTTTCCTACGGGTTAAGTTAAATCATTGGCTCTCTGGCTAATTCGTCCGCAATCTAAAGATTATGATGCAAGTTAAGTTAAGTCGCTCCAATTTTAAGTCGTTGATGTTTTAAGTCGGCAGTACTTTGAGGTCTAAGTCATGGAAAAGAGGAAAAGCTTCAGTTCAAAGCAATGAGAAATTCTCTAAGTCCTGACTCGGCCACGACTCAGAGCTTAAGTCGTAAAGGTCACTAGGTCGGTCCATGGTTAGATCGCAAAGATCACTGGGTCGCATAAAGTTGCTAGGTCGTACCCGAGGCAACATCCCACTCTAATTGGCCAACTTACTCCTAACCCGTCTACCTTCTAACTCCTAACCCGTTAACCCAATAACCTCTCAATCAACAACAACCCTGGTTCTATCACACCACTGAATCGCCACAAATCGCAAGTCGACTTGAGTCAAATCAAACAGCCCTGAGTCCATCGATGACCAATGCAGCAATACTTCTAAAGGGGGTGGATCTGAGGTGAAGAACGGGGCTCGTAGATTGACGATGTTCGACAATTGAAAAAGAAGCAGGATCACTTACGTAGTGTGATGCTAGAGAGAATCAGAAACGAATCAAGGAGGAATCGTCGTAGGGAGCTCGGAGAAATGCTAATGGCAGATGCGACTTAGGAGATAGGTAATGAGAAGAAAGAAGAGGAAGAAACGACTCAAGTCTTTTATATCTTGGAGCAGAGGAACTCGAATCGGCACACGAGTTAAAATAAGTCGAAGCACACGACCTAAGACTTAGGCGTGTACTTCGAGGGGCAAATGTTAACCCTCAATTTTCTACGACTTAAGAACTATACGACTCAGGAAGGGTATGCGACTTAACGAGTTAAGGATTGGTCGACTTAAAGGACTTAACGACTTAAGATCTGGACGACTTAAGAAATGCACGACTCAAAAAGGGTATGCGACTTAACGAGTTAAGGATTATGCGACTTAACGAGTCAAGGACTGGACAACTTAACGACTTAAGAAAGTTACGACTTAACAGCTCAAAGTACTCCACGACTTAACTACCTGAGGGAGTTAACGACCCACAACTCAAGGTTTGGACGACCTAACAACTCAGAGTACTTCACGACCTAACGAGTTAAGGTGTAAATAACCTAACAACTCAGAGTACTTCACGACCTAATGAGTTAAGGTGTGAATAACCTAACAACTCAGAGTACTTCATGACCTAACGAGTTAAGGTGTGAATAACCTAACGAGTTAAGGTCTAGACGACCTAAGAGTTGAAACAATCTAAAGCAGTTTACGACTTAAGAGGTTACGATCTAAAATACGCAACAACCTAAGGAAGTTAAGATCCAACGATGCAAGAGATGGCACGACTTAAGGAGAAAACGAGTTAACGGCTTAAGGTTATCAGCGACTTACGACCTAGCTTAGGTCGTAAGCGACTTAAACAAAAGAAGAGATGCCGCATTCGTTTAAGTCGCACACGATTCAGGACTTGTAATATAACCAAATGAACGAACTTATCAGTTGAGCCACGACTCAAGACTTAGCTTAAGTCGACCACGACCTAAAGCCACTGAGTTATAATCTGCTACCGCTTTACTTATACTGATACCTGCTAAGTCGGCCACGACTTACGACTTACTATAAGTCGGCTGCGACTCAGGACTTGGCAGAAATTCCCATCCAGAATTCTCTATAAATACATTGCCATCTCCAACTTTGAGGGGACTTTTGGCCGATCGTTTTCTAAAGCGCCATTACTCTACCGAATTCTCAACTCATCCAACACTTGAAGAACTCCAAACATGGAAGATACTACAACGAGCTTTGAATGAGATTCTACACATCCGACATGGATTCAACAAATCTCATCATCAAAGTTTGAATTACTAATCTGAAGTGTTTGTGTGATCGAAGTGAATTGTATTCGAAGTGCATTGTATCGAATTGTAACCAAATCAGCAATAAAAGAATATAAAGTGGACGTAGGCTTAATTACGGGCCGAACCACTATAAATCTGTTGTCCCTTTACCGTTTTCTGCTATTTTCAGCTTATATTCTGTTCCCGTACCAACGGGTGGTGCTTTCACATCATTATTACACTCACCGGGTGTTAGCGTTCAATTTTTAGCGTTAACATACAACATCTGATACAACAGAGTGATACAATGAATATCAATATACATCAGAGATATGATACAACAAATAGCAGCGGAAAAGAAAACGATAACATCAGTAGCGGATAATCTCCATCTTCAAAGCACCAATCCAGAAAATAGCTCGAACTCCCAATAATGATACACCAAGATAAGCAAGTGTAGTCCATATCCAAAGACTGAACTAGCTCCAGAAAATTTACTAATTCTGGTTATCTGAAAAACCCAACTCTAGACTGCTCGTGTAGAAAAAATTTGAGCATCCAGAGTTTAGGAAAGGAACAATAAACTCCGGATCAGTCATGGGACTGGTGTGAGCAACAAAAACAGTTTATCTTTAAAACAAATAGCCGAGAATTTTAAAGTAAATTCGCAATGCTTTTGGAAAATGAGACTACCATAAGACCTCCCGCCACACACACAATGAAAATGCAGAATTGGAGGAGATTTCTTCTTATGATAGTCAAAGATGCTTACTACGCAAAATCAAATCCTTTTTGATATTATTATTAGTGCATAGTGTAGAAAGCATTTCGAAAGTATAATATTAATCTTAGCCAACATACGACCAGTATCGTATGCCTACTATAGCTACCATGTTCAATAGCAGGTTACCACCACATTCCATGAAAGGTAATACAACTAAAACCGTACAGGGCTCGTATTGTTTTGTTTGGATTTCCAACAAATGGTCAGGCCAAGGAACTTCCTATGCCACAAAAGAACGCCTCTGGCGGGACGCTCCGAGAGACAAACTGCTCTCTGCCAAACAAGGCCGGCTACCCCCCCTTCCCGGGGAATATACAAAACCTCAGATATGCCACCCCCGATCCTTTGGGACCTTTATCCGAGAGCTCTCGATAACCAACATCACACATAATAAATAAAGTGTGTCCACATGAGTAAGTATCTGGGCTCCATACCATGATACTACCCTTTTCCAAAAGGAATGGTCATACCTTAGGGAAGCTACCCCTGAAACCTTGCCGCATCTTTCATGTTCCGACCATTTTCGGGTTGTGAGGTTCGACGAAGTCTCATCCACAAAGCTACGCTTTGTCACAAAGCCATGCTTTGGGTCAACAGGTGATCAAAGCAATGATCACAAAGATAAATGATCAAACAAATGATCAAACAATGATCATCACACAGCAACACTCAGCATGTCACATTACCAAATTGGGAATATATCGCTGATAACCTTCAATTACATAACCTCTGAGCTCGTACGTCTCAGAGAAGGGTGTTAAGCTAAGAGAATAAATTCTCCGCCACCAAACAGAAATGTATTTGAAAGAAATCGGCTTTATATCTCAAAGTGTAATGTCAGACATACAATCCATACAAGTCTGTTCCGGGTTCGAGCAGAACCGAAGGCACTTCTTACGAAGCCCTTGCAATTCCGGGTATTCACAATCCCGTCCGGACTTCCCATCACAAAGGGTAATAAAATCTCTATATCGGGGCCAGTCGATGCAGAGACATTCGACGAGTTGTCCTTTCGTTTTTGAAAATATCCAGTCTTCACCATCGGTCTTCAAATGTTATCCATATACGACGTATCACTATTCGGAATGGGTTATATGACACAAATGTCTTTTCTCGGCTAACCCGAATAGTGAGCGTAATATTCAAAACGAATGGATAATGGGATTTCAATTAAGTCACAACTTAATAATTTAACTTCCTTTTTAAATGGTTCCAATCGATTACCATTTCAAATCTTTTAAACAAAAAGATTTATTTCACAAAGTTCACCCAGTTTCATAAAAATCCATTCACAGATTTCAAAACAATTTCCGTTTCAATTGAATTAACTCGTTAAATCTTTAAAACAAAGATTCAACTTATAGCTTTCAAAACAATTTCATTTCGAATGGTTTAAACAAATTACCATTTTCAAATCTGTTAAAAATAAACAGATTTAATTCATAGCTTTCAAAAAGAATTCATTCATAGCCTTTCAAAACATTTCAATTTCATTTTAAATTTGAAACCTTTCAACACAAATTAGAAGTTCACTTCTTATATGAAAGCTGTTATTATTTGAAAACAAATAGTTTTCGTTTAAGAAAAATCCAATTATATTTGCACGAGTTAAAGCCCTTGAATTATATTCACATTCCAAAATCAATACTCTTAAAATAGTTTAACCCAATAAAACTTGTACAGTATCTTTTATCCCCAGTTTCAAACCATAGAATTCAATTTCAAACTTGAATTCAAATCAAATTATTTAAATTTCAAAACTTAATCAAGTTATTTGAAAATAAGTTTTATCTTTGAAATTCCATTTCAAAAGCTTTTCACTTTAAACCCAAATTTCCAATTTCAAAAACATCAAATTTAAATTATTTGTGACTGAACTGATTTCCACGTGAAATCCATATTTGTGTGTGTAACAGTGTGGTCTAGGGGTTTTACACAGTAGTGCAACATCATACAATCATCACAGATCAAAATACAGAAATATACACTACAAGAAAAATGGTCTTTCGCAGCGTTTTAAAAACGCTGTCAAATCTTTTCGCAGCGTTATGAAGAACGCTCTCTAACGACAAGCTGTAATAGAGTCAAGACATATCATAGCGTTTCTAAAACGCTGCAAAATTAGCAACATATTACAGTGTTTTCTTATTACAGCGTTTTAATGATGGCTGTAATATGTCCTTACCTATTGTTTCTTCTTCCTTTAGACAACATTTTAAAAACGCTGCAATACTTTTTTACAACGTTTTGAAAAGCTTGTAAATGAGCATTTAGCACCATAAAGCAAACGCTGCATATGGGTGGATGTTTCACAGCGTTTTCCCTTTGCCTGACATCTACAACGTTTTTACTTTTTTACAGCGTTTTTAAAACGCTGTTAAATATGAAAAATACCATGCACAAAAGTTTATATTTACAATCATCCCACCAGCTATAAAATTTTATATCTGATAATATCAGTTAATTAAAAACACAATAAATAAATATAATCTTCGCATGTTATATTAAACCTGTACAGTTAAAGCGCTTGGTGGGTTCAATGCGGTAGAGGTGCAAAAAGTCATAGCGGGGATGTAGCGAAGATATAGCGGGATATATCGGATTACTCTAAAATAGCATATAAATCCCATACTTGTTGTTTTTACAAATATATAGATAGTAATTATGTGAAAAATTAACATTTAATTGAATTATAATTAATACAAAAATAATTTTAAATAAAAATATGTGCAAATGTATTGTAAATGAACGTAAAACTGTTATATAACTTAATTTAATTTAGTAGAATATTAGAGTATTATCATTTCTAAACATATATCAAAAATTCAATGAAATTAATTAATTTCATAATTTTTATAGCGTATAAATATCATTTTTCAATCTAATTTTTTATAGAAGATATAGCGGAAATAGCGGAATATAGCAGAAATAACGGGATATAACGGAAATAGCGGGGATTAAAGCGGAAAGGCTATATGTTGGGGATATATGGAAAAATCGTAGCGGTAGGAATCCGCTATAAGATATATCAGAGTTATAGCGGGGATATAGCGGGGCATTAACTGCACAGTATTAAACATAATAAAGTTGCACTAACTCCATACTCAAAATAAACGATAATCGTATATTTCATACATAATGTTGTAAGCAAATATGATAGTAACATTGTTTTACATAAATAGCATATTAAATTAAGCAAAATATGAGTTGTGAGAGTCCAAGCTAATCCTCTTCAACAATTCAACCTCCACTAGCTAAGTCAGTCAAATTACATAAGCATGCTCATTTTGAAACTGCGAAGATGTAAGAAAAAACATGTTAATAGGTAATTCTTGCAAGAAAAAACATTTAAAAAACATGTTAATAAACTCGTAACTAAGAGTGAAAATGTTTAAGTCACCTGTGTATCTTTCTTCGTGCGTACAATAGTGGTAACAAAAGCCTTTTTATAAACCAGTATACTTGAAAGAAGCATTGATACCGATGCCTTCGCTAAATTAACAATTGAATTGGCCAGCTAACAATTTCTTTCATAATCTGACCACCTTGGCTTCTGGGTGAATTTTTGTTGTTGGCACTCGTGTTATTCTTTGTAGTGTTACATAACCCCTCTACTATTTTTCTATCTGAACATTACTGTTTATCGTACAATACTTAATTAATTTTGGTTACTTCAATTATTTATATCAGCACTTATCGAAACGCTAAACAAATAATATTATTTTTCAAACAAACATGAAGCACATGTGATAACTAAGAACAACTCGCATCGGCCCTTTTGCCTGTCAAACATAAAAATGACAAACAACAAAGGCCCGTCCTACCTTTTGAACTAAACAACAGCATGCAATATAGTAGTTGCCATTATCACAAAAGAAATAAAGTGAATATTTTGAAATTTCAATATAGAGAGCATATCTTACATCCTAACCATCAATTAACACAATCCACATGCAACGATTCCAAACGTCCCTACGACGACAGCACGCTTTGCGAATTATTTGCCTATTTTGAACTTTGAAAGTTCATTGCATCTTCGTAGAGAAATCTAGTCGTTTATAATGCAGGAAACTTATTCGTTTTTTATAGTTTAACACTTTAATGTTAAAAAGAACTCCACTGTTGCTTAGGAAACAATCAATTAATACAGACCCTACCAACCTAAACTTATCGTAACTACCATTTTTGATTGAACATGAACCTTTCTTAGGAAACGTTCAATTAAAAAACATGTTAATAAACTGCTCGACCTCCAAACACCACCCTACCAAACTGTTTTTGTGCCTGTGTACACTGCACTTCACCATCTTCTCACTTGCACTGTGCACCTCTTGCACAAATTCAATTTCAACACTCCACATTCCTACCACAAACCAAACCCAATAGCCAACTACTGCTTCCATCCATAACCACAACTGCTGCCTATCTCCTTCACAACCTGCTATCCAACGCCTATCGCCAAACACCGGAATCTAACATCAACAAGAACCCAGTTCCTCCTGTCCAACTCTACCAAACCATACACCAACCTCCCTCACTTCCCTTCACCTCTGACAAGCATCTCATCTCCAACAAACAAGTAGCCAAATGAGACCCAAGTTAAACAAATGAGACAGTGCAAACAATCCTGACTTGCTTCATTATTGAATACACGATTCTTCTACAACCTGCATTCATCTCCACAACTACCGCAATTCTACACACCCTAAGCCTGTATCACCCCATCATCCCCATACTTCCTGTGCACACCACAACTGTGCACATCTTACACTGCCCCTTCCACTATCATTGAACTTACTGCATCCATAACTACAGTAGTTCCGCAACACACCAGCCCCCCTGCATGTCACTTCTTACACTCCACTACACAATAACCAACAGCCAAGCACCCCCTCCAGTCTTTGACCACCTTCAACTTCCCCAATATTCACACACCAACACAATCCACATTACCTAACCTCTACAATCAACATCAACTTCAACTCACCCCTTCCACTTTCCTGAAACATCCAGTCGCCTTAATCTATATCTCCTACCCTCCCCCTCACATCTGCATCCACCACATCGACATCAGCCACTACAACTAAGAGTAAGAAGCTTCAAATTTACTTTGTAAAATGGAGGGATAGAACGTCATGTTCTTTTACTTGGGAAACATATTGAATAATTCAAATATGAGTGGAACAGAGAATAGCTTGAAATATGCGGTCGATGTCCATCTCTATATCAGAACATTGTGTACCAATTCTATACCACAAGCGTTCTTGTGACGGCATGCACTTTTGTTCTACAAATTTTATATGTTTCAAAACATTCAAAAAAAATAGTTTTTAAAAATATTTTGACGTTCTTTACGTTGAAATCATACGTAGTTTCTTTGAAATTTTATTTTCAGATTTCAACGTCTATTTCATTTTGTAGTTTGAATTTTTATTTCTATTATTAGTTAACGAGTGTTATGACACGTTCTTCGCACGCGAATACATTTTCTATAAATTATATATATATATATATATATAACTCATACAAATAATGACCCACATCCAATTACAGCTATTTCTTTTTTTATTTTTATTTTTTTGGGATTTTAATTCTATACTACATTTGTTCTATGCGCATGTCACTCCACATACATGGTAAACAGGAAGCCAACTATGGTAAGGATGTGCTAAGCATAATAAATTATATCGCAAGAAAAAAAAGATAATTCATACATACTTGAAGTTGATTCGGTTATAATATTCGTGGAAGGCCAAGCTATCGTCGAACCAAGTGCATCTTCAATAAACTCAAAATAAGAAGTAGGTCTCCACAAAGGCGCATTTGGAACTTTTATAACATCAACCCAAACTTTGACTATGTTTTCCCCTAGTGGAACAAAATGGACCAATGCTTTAGGGTCGATTGAAGCCACACGCCCTTCAGCAATTACTTCTTTGGCTCCTTGAACGCTGATCATCTTGCATTTCATATCTGTCTTGGAGTTTGCGCTCTGTCATGCAACAAATGAAACCGTTTAAATAAGTTTTGAAAATAAAAGTGATCCTAAAAATAAAAGCTTGTCATTGCATATGTTTTGATAAATCAATATGTAAAGTATACACATTACCGTTGAAGATAATACAACATTAGCCGTATGAGCAGACGTTGTAGCATTAACATTCTCAACAACTACATTTGTTTCTGGCCAAGCTATTTTGCTGTTAATAGCTTCTCCAACATATGTCATACCAGCTGGAGGTCTCCACAAGAATGCATCTGGTTTTTTGGCCTCATCGATCGAAACAAGCACGGCGGATGGTCCCAGGGGAATATTATTCACAAGCTGATTTGGATCACTAGAGTAAAACCTTCCTTCAGCAACTAGTTCTTTGTTTCTGGTCCAATCATACAGCTTGCATTTGATATTTGTACTGCCACTATTACTCTATAAAAACAAATTAGAACATATGAAAACAAAATAAAGTATAAATTTTGTATTCAATTCATAAAGGTACCGAATAAATAAATAAAATTAAGTTTACCATAATGTCATCCTTTTCAAAGTGACTCATCATGTGCAAAACAACTCTATCAGATGGCCATGCTACTATCTCATTCTTAGCTTCTCCAATATGTGAGAGCATCTTAGGTGTAGACCTCCATAAGAAAGCATCTAATTTCTTTGGAATAACTATCAAAATTTTCATGGCTTTCGGTCCAAGAGGGATGTTATATACAAGCTCTTTCGGATCAGTTGAAAGAACTCTTCCTTCAGCAACTATTTCATCAACCCCAGTCCAATCCAATAAATCACAGTGGGCATTTGTGTTGTCATACTTGTTCTAAAATTAATCAAAAACAATCACGCTAAATACTTAACTAAAAATTCAAACTCAAATTCAAATGATGTCACACAAATAATATAAATAACTTTACCGCTTGAGACGCATTCTCAACTTCGACCCTTCTTTGTTGCTCGTCCTTTCTTGATTGCTGCATTAGCTGAATCAAAACAAAAATATACTATCAAAAAATTAATAAATAACTTACAGAATTGCTTTCATTCTATGCATGTATGGGTAGCAGAATGTGTCGCAGCAGTGTGGTTGTGTGTGTTTGTGTCTATGTTGTGTTGTGTGTGTCTGTGTTGTGTGTGTGTCTGTGTTGTGTTTTGTTGTTTTGTTTGTGTGTCATATATTTATAACCCATAGTTCAAATGCAATTAAATATGAGATAAAATGCAATTATATTTAAACTGAATTAAATTTATAACTCACAATTCACAATTTGTTCACATTTTAATAAACAACAGACAAATTGAAAAATTGAACTATATTTATATCTCATAGATATAAATGCAAACTAAATAAATGCATCTAACTGCAGTTTGTCATACATGCAGTTTGAAAAATTGTCACTAAATAACAACAGAGAAATTGTCATACCTGTAGTTTGTCATACCTGCAGTTTGTCATGCCTCATTTCTAACCATCACCTACAAATAGAAAGCAACTTCATAACTCCCGTCTACTTAACACAGACCCTCTCACCTGTTCCACAATACTCACCACCAAAAACCCAACTTGCAAACTGTCAGCAACCCAATTATCCATAACAACCTTCCATCTCCCAGAACCTCATACAACCACAAAGTCATAACCGAAAGCACCGCCTGCACAATCAACAACCTTCCTCTGTCTCTTAAACCATCGACCAACAAAACAAGCATCACAAACTACCACTCTTGAACCTCTCTTCAACCACTTTGTTAGTGCAACCTGAATCACCACTCTGTGCAGTTTTGAATATTGGTTGCATGAAAGTTGAAGAATAGTTTGGTGAAGTTTGTAGTTGTGGATATAAGGCGGTTGAACTGCATTGTTTGTGTATGAAGAGGGAGTTGTATGTTTGGTATTTGATGGGTGGATTTGGAGGAAAGTGATTGAAGAAGTTGTTTGCTGCGGTTTGTGTTGGTTGTGTGCAAGTGGGATGAATGGTTGGTGGTGGATCAGATGTGTTGTTTGAAGTTTTGTGGGTGAAGTTGTGAAGGTGTAGGAGTACTATATAGGAATTAGGAGATGGTGTTGAGTGATATGGGTGGTTGTTTGAAAGCAATGAGATGGAATGTTGTTATTGTAGAGGATGGATGATGGCAGTTGACGGGGGTAATGAAGTTGAGAGCAGTAGTGAATGGTGAACGTCTATAAACAGAGAATAAATTTTGGAAATAGAATTTTGAAATTTAAAGGAAAATGCACAGATTTTAAAAAAAATATGGAATGTGAAATATATGCATAGGGAAGAGAGGGGGAAAAACAAAAAACAAAAAACAAAAAACAGAAAGGAAGAACTGAGAAAATAAAGAACAAAGATTGACACAAATTGGAAAGAACAAAGATGGACACAAAATGTAAACCGAAGAAACAAAAATGTAAATGGTTGTAACTGTCCTAAACAGTAGAGAACAAACATTGAACAGTGAACAGAAACACACAAGTGAACAATAGCAGATTTTTTTAAATAAATACTAATACAAAACTAAACCGGATGCACAATACAAAACTACAACAAGCGAACAACACATAAGGTGCACAAAACACAACTTTTTTCTTTTTTTAATGAGAACTAACATTTCATATCATAGTCTAAATCTCAAAACCAGCAAATATTTATTTTATTCTGTGAACATAAAATAGTATAATCTCAAAACCAAGTATGTCCGTTTGTTTTGTTTACAGTCTATTTCTTCCTCTCACAGTAATGTTACATTGTTGTGCATTGTGACATTATGTTTAATATAAATCATATACAAAAACCTCATGCTGCTGCTAACAACTTTACAGTTTCTGTGATTTGATTATGTACAAGTATAGTGAATGGAAGACAACTGAACAAGAGTATAACAATTCATGTAGGCTTAACCACTATCAATTGGTAAGTAAATAAATGATTTGTTTACTCTTGGTTTAGTTCATGGATGATTTATAAATTTTGGAAGGTCGCCATTTTCAATCATATATCAGTAGCAGAGTTAGTGAATATCTTGGTATGTATTGCTAAAATATTGTTATTCTTCATTAATTTTAATCAAAATTGGTATCATATTGTGATGTTTATGTAACACACTTTGCTAAAATTCTTAGAATTATTTTTGGTGATGACTTTAATTAGGAACTGGTCCCAAGAATCCTTCTTGCTTCGTAGAAGGTAAAATATAATTTCATATGCTTAAGGAACCATTTCTTTCTCAATGATTTTTTTGGTGAACTAAAGGTGTATTTTATATCTTAAAGTTGATACCTGAACTGACAATGCCATCACTATTTACTAATTTCCTAACCATTTTGCTACTCTCTCATACATCAATAAAACATAAGGTGAACTTACCTATTTTTATTAGGAAGCAATGATAAGCGAATTAATATAAACACCTAAACTAAATCGTAGATTAGGGGATATCATTTCACGTGACTGATTCGAAGGCAAATTGGAGGAATGATGAAAAATATTAATGCATCTTCAAACTACAACACAGAACATATAATCAAATACCTAGTCTTTGCAGATTTGAGATTTGCAGAGCGATGTCAAGGCCAGCACCAGCGATGGAGCGATGGATTTGAGATGTAGAGCGATGTCAAGCCAGCGATGTCAAGGCCGAGCGGATTTGAGATTTGCAGAGATGGAGCGGATTTGAGATGAAGGGTTGGAGTGGATTTGAGATGAAGTGTTATTTGGTTGGAAGCGAAAAGAATAAAAATGAGGCCGCGAAAAGAGTCATCTCGCCGCCAAAACATACGTGGTTACGCAGCGTTTTCTTTTTTATATTTAATTATATATTAAAGTAAATTTGAACAATCGCAGCTTTTTGAATTAAATGTTGTTACATGGAGCTGCAAAAACCATTTTTCTTGTAGTGATAGTTGATAAGCGGTATTAACTATCACGCTTATCGTTCATTCATAGATCATAGATATATATATCACAGATAAGTAAATTACAGATCATAACATAAATCAGAATATATCACACAGCATCACAGATCAGGGAGTATTAAATAATTCAAACATTCAATACAATTCAAACATCCATAAGTAAGATCAAATTAATTATCTAATTAATTCAAATCAGATTTATTTCTTATGAATTATTAATCCTGGTTAATTAACATTAATAGATTACAAATCATCTTGATAAATTATCCTTTAATCATTTATTAATCAACCGTTGAAAATAAATTAATTTACCTTTAGTTATTAATTAATCTTTAATTTAATTAATCTTTAATTATTATTTAATAAATCAAAAATTGATCTTAATTTACTTATTAATTAATTAATTAATAAATATTGATTTCTCAAGACCCTTATAAAAAAAAGTTAACCATTATCTTAATAAATTTTCTTAATTGACCTTTAATTATTTGATAACTTTGGAAAATAATTTATCATTTATTTAAAACTTAACTTCAACCCTTGAGTTTAATAAATGATTAAACACCTTTAATCTTCTTAATCTAAGTTACATTATAAATTTAGTAAACTTTATGAATTTACTTACTATGTCAAAATAATTTATACAACTTAATTGATCAACCATTGAAATAAAAACCTTTATTGAAAAGAGTGATTAAGTGAATTATTAAAACTTAATTAGGTTAATTTTAAACACTTGAAAGCATATTTATCTTTACCCGAGTCAACCCAGTATTTACCTAAACCAAAACCCGAGTCTTCCATCCCTTTGTTAAAAATTTTAAAACTGTTCAAATTAAAACCTATTAACCCACTCGCGTTCGCATCGAAACCAACCCGAGCCATTACCTTTCTTCCCCAAGTAGATTCGCGAAATGCTTCGAGTGCGACCCGAGAATAACTTCGCTTCTCTCCCAACCCCACTGTGCACGGAGACCTGGTGCACATGCACCCATCGCCGGCAACGCTCCGGCATCTGCGACCACCCCCAACAAGTCGACTTCGACTCCCACATACCATCGAACCACCCAGATTCACAAACTACTACGAATTCGAAAATCTAGCATATGGGTTCGATTATAATAAAACTGGGTTGCTCAACTTTGCTTCGAACCACCCCCCTCTGGCCATCGGTGAACACGCCTTCTTGCTCGAAGCCTCCCTGATACCCCAAGCCATCATCCCCCAAATTCTCATGAAGCTCGATCGACCCATGGCGACACAATCAACGAGTTTACAGAGCACTGTAAAACTCGATCTAACCCCTAAACTCGATGCGCCCCAAAATTTCTTGCATTAAATAATTTTTCCAGCATTTTTTCTGGATTCGAAACTTACCAAACTAGCTTCACAAAAAAAAATTCAACAATTAAATTTTGTTGAATCATCAGAGATTGATAAAAATGCATTTTTGATTCATTTTCAAACTACACATTGAATACTTACTTAAAAATCATCGATTTTGTTTTAAAAATCCTACTTTTGTATGTTTAACCAAGATATGAAATCAGATCAACCATTTAAAACATTCGAATTTTTACATAATGGTTTCCTTTACTGTAAACTTGCACACACAAAAGCCAGGCTCCATTGTCATACTTTAAACCATTTCCAGATTATTGTTTTAAGGGTAACAAATTTATTTAGTTTAGAAACCTAAATTTTTAAAATGTTCTGCTAAAAAAAGTGTTAATTCCCTACCTTTTCTTGCCCAGAGAATTAAACAGTGAAGACATAAGCATAAAGCTTCCAGTAAAAAAATTCATTTCAGGTTCTCTGGTTAACCATATATAGCAACACAACTTCATTAACTAATTATCATAATTAATATTTTAAGAAAAGTATGTTTACTCACATATTATTTGATTTAAAACAGAGAGCCTGTAGAGTTTAACAAAATGATATAAACTCTTATATACACAGACATTTCATATGGCAACATTAGATTCATATCCAAACATTTCAATTATCACAAGCATCACAGGCATCAGAAATCAAGCAAATGGGTTTAAAAATGAAGTTTGCTCACTTTAATCTAAACAAAGCTAGAAACAAACAGATTTGGGGTTTGACAGGCTTTTATATCCTGAAGCTAACAGGGATTTACATCCATGTACAATAAACATGCACAGGCCAAAACTCATTCATATACTCAAGATTCTTGCATGCAAACCAAGTTTTAAACTTTCCTAATCATTCAAGCATTCACACAACAACAATGATTAAAAGAAAACAGGGGTTTACTCATAGATTCTCAAACATTGGATTCAAAGAAATGGTTTTAAAGATTAAAGTTGCTCACCTTTGTTTACCCAGAAGAAGAATAGAGAAAGAACAGAGAAGCAAAGCTTGAACTTGCATGCTTGATTTGTTTAAAGCTTCCAGGTTGCAGACTTTTGAACTTTTCTGTTTTGATTTTTGTCATTTCTGGTTTTCTTTTGTTTTAGATTGAAATGTTATCATTCCAGATTTTCTTTTCTTTTTTTCTTTCTAGTTTTCCATTTGTTTATGAACGAAAAGAAAAGGAGATTGATATATAGAAACAAATTTACAGGAGATGGTATGTTTTTGTACAGGGTATAAATCTTGTTGTACAGGATATATCATTTATTTTACAAAATATAACAGGGATATTTTCTTCTTTTGCTTGCTGATACTTTCCTTTGGTGGCTGATGCATTAATTAGTTTGTACCACCTGCATTTTATTTTCTCTCGGCTGTACAAGCATGATGATGTTTGATGGCTTCATTAATTCACTTTGTACAATTGAATTAATCTATCTTTAGTATGTTGTTATAATTCCTATGTGTTTACTTATATTGTTTCTGTCATGGCCCGCAAATCCGTCCCTCTTGATTAACCACTAATCTCCATTGATTAACTCAAAATGAACGGGAATACGAACTATGATGGTTTAAGAAGAAGAAAAAGGCAGAAGAAGAAGAAAGAAGAGAAAGAAGAACAAACAGAACACACATCAGAATAGAAAACAATATCAGAATCTCACATATCGCAGCGGAACAATATATAATAAATAAACACTAGTCTTTTAAAACAAAGAGCTATATCAGTTTATACATACATCAATCATCAGAGTCAATATACAACAATGGACAGTTATATAACTTGTCCTCATACAGAATACACAGCGGAATAAATAATATCAGATACAAATACTACGTCTCGTCATCCAGCTTATCTCCAAAGCTCCAGAATATCCAGAATATCCTGATAATCTAACTCTAGACTGCCCGTGTGGAAATTGGTGGGCACCCAGAGTTTAGAAGGGAAACAATAAACTCCGAGTCAGTCATGGTGACTGGTGTGAGATCGTAAAAACAGTTTATCTTTAAAATAAACAACAGGAAAACTTTAATGTCAATTCGCAATGCTTTTGGAAAATGAAACTACCATAAGACCTCCCACCACACACACAATGCAAACGCAGAATTGGAGGAGATTTCTTCTTATGATAGTCAAAGATGCTTACTACGCAAAATCAAATTCTTTTTGATATTATTATTAGTGCATAGTGTAGAAAACATTTCGAAAGTATAATATTAATCTTAGCCAACATACGACCAGTATCATATGCCTACTATAGCTACCATCTAAACAGTGGTGACCACCGTACGTAAATGGCAGGTTCTACAACTAATACCGTACAAGGTGCGTATTGGAGTTTGGATTTCCAACAAATGGTCAGGCTAAGGAACTTCCTTTTCCACGATAGGTACGTCCCTGGAATAGACGACCCGAGAACCTAACCGGATCTCTGCCAACACAAGGCCGGGTTACCTCTGCAAAAATAGGTAACTACTGACACGCGTATGCCATCCCCCGATCGTCACCGATCTTCCCGAGGATCCCCGATTCGCAACAACCACAAAGAAATAAATTTTTTGCAGCAACCACAGAGGTTAAGTATCTGGGCTCCATACCATGATACCACCTTTATCCAGAAGGAATGACATACACTAAGGGGCGCTACTCCCTAGAACCTTGCCGCATCCTTCCTGTTTCGACCATTTCCGGGGTGTGAGGCTCGATGAAGTCTCGTCCACAAAGCTACGCTTTCTCAAAAAGCCCTGCTTCGGGTCAAACAAAATGATCAACCTATGATCACAAAGATATAAGATCAAACAAATGATCATATCACAAATGATCAAACACTGATCATTTCACAGCAACACTCAGTATGCCACGTTACCAAATTGGGATATATCGCTGATAAATTTCAACTACATAACCTCTGAGCTCGTACGTCTCAGAGAAGGGTGTTAAGCTAAGAGAATAAATTCTCCGCCACCAACAGAAATGTATTTGAAAGAAAACAGCTTTATATCTCAAATTGTAACGTCAGACACACAATCCATACAAGTCTGTTCCGGGATCGAACAGAACCGAAGGCACTTCTCACGAAGCCCTTGCACATCCGGATAAATTTTCAATCACGTCAGGACTTCCCGTCACTAAGGGTAATAAAACCTCTAAACCGGAGATCAGCCGATGTAGAGTAACTCGACGGTAATCCTTCCGTTTTCAAAAATATCCGGTCTTCAACACCGGTCTTCGAATGCAATTCATAACGACGTATCACATATTCGGGATGGGTTATACGACCCCATGGTCCTTTCCCGGCTAACCCGAATAGTGAGCGCTTATTTAAAAATAAGTGTGGCATTCAAATTCATCCAATTCACAACAAATACCAATTCAAGGTAATTATTGATAGTCGGTTATTTAACTATCAATAAAGATGCGCAACATCATCAGATTCCAAATAATTTTCCAAATTATTTATTTTTCAAAATATCTTTACTAGATATAAAATTTCCACACTTAACCGTTTGAAAACAATTTCAAATCAATTTCCACATTTCATTTTATCTTTGCAGATAAAATCTCAAAATAGTTCATTTCATATTGGAAAAGCATTTCCATACTTATTTAAAAATAAGTATTTCCCAAATCATTTATTTTCAACATTTGAAAATATTCGATATACTTAAAACAATATTAAGTATATATTCATTCTTTAAGGAAATCATAAATTTGACATCTATTTGAGTCAAAACAAATGTTGCGTAAAACATCGTTACGACGACTCAAAATCACTAGTATAGGGATTCGAAATTTAGATAGATATATAAATCCCAATACTATATAAAACATTTCCTTTCGGAAATCATTTACTATAACAACAGTGTTATAGTCCACCATTTCCTTATTTTTCGAAAACGTCTATTTCAACAATAAAAATGTTGAAATCTATGTATTCGATATCATAATACATTTTAAAAACATCTCTAAAATGTTTAACTTCATTTTCAATGTCACTTTTCCCAAAACTATCCATTTTACTTAACGATATATTCACTATCCAAAATCGTGAATATATCTCCACTAATTACATTTCACTGTCTTCTACACATTTTATTTCAATAATAATTCGCTATCCAAAATCGCGAATATATCTCCTTCAACAACCTTCTATATTTAATTTATCAAATCCAATTGATTTCGAATTTATAAAACAACGTTTATAAATTCACCTTTATATTTTCTAACAACTTCGATTTATAAAATTCTCCTTTTATTAACTTCTAAAATTACTTATCAAGATAAGTGACTTCGGGTTTATAAACAACTTTTATAATTTTTTTTTTCTATTTATAAAAACTTCAATACCAAATCAATTTCAATATTGATTTCTAATTTTATTTATCACTACTAAGTGAATTCCTTATTTTTCTCAAATCATTCAATATTCGGTTTTAAAATGGATTCTTCAAATTAAAATCATTTTACATTGATTTCACAACTTATTTCAATTTACCAATTAAATCTCTAATTGGATTTCCAACTTATCTTCTTTTAAATAAATTCCTTTTTAAGAAAATAAATTTTAATCGTTTCTTTCAATCTATTTGAAAATCCAAATTTTAAATTAAATTCTTCAATTTATAATCACTATTTTACGAAATCCATTTATTTAACATTTTCACTTGATTCTGGAATTCATTCGATAAGATTATAAAAATTAACTTTTTATACTTTAAAAATTCCTTTCTTTAAAAATTCCTTCAATTTCAAAAATTGATTCACTTAGAAATTTTATACTTGAATTTCAAAAATTCAATTTCGTTTATCTTTGGAATCCAATGATGTCAAAACATCCATTCAGCTAAATTTTAGCTTTCAAACAATTTCCAGATATCAATATGATTAATAGCATCACTATAATCATTCACAGATTCATATCACAATAGAAATAAATTCAATCAATGTGAGGGGTCCAGTTGGATCCCTCCAACCTGTTTCCCTGCATCCAAAGACGTTAGCACAATACCAATTCCGCTCCAGTACGGAATTATCGCGGTATATGGGTTTTATAAAAATCCGCTTACTAACGGCGCAATAGGGTCTCATCCGCTATACGAGGCGGGAAATCATCAATCCAATATATACATATACCAATATGTATATATTGCTATATATAGATATATATCCTACTATATCTAATATCACATCCAATAGCAATCAAACAATAACTGAAAATTCCACTTTTCAATTTGAGTGAGAAAATCTCACCTTCGCTTTATAAATTTGCCATCCCATTTTTTTCCATTTTGGCCATTCCTCCACTGTATTAGCCTTGTATATAAAATTTATACAATTTTATTAATATTTAAATAAATCGATCAATTAATTACTAGTTATTTATTTTAAATAATAAATTGGATTTACACCCATAATTTATTTTCAAACACACTTTTTTTTTCTTTTGACAAATTTATCTAATTAAACTTAGATTCAAACCAATTCTACTTAAATAAATTATTCATCCCTTTAAAACTACATATGAATAAATTTTACTAAAAAAAATGTTCAAGATCCAATCTTTATATATTTTACTATAAAAAATTTTCCTAAGGTGGTAATACAAATTCCTTTACTGTAAAGATTTCATTTCCTGTAATTTAAATAGCTATTTAACCTTATATATATTTCAAAATCCTAGCTGCTTTATATTTATATATATATTCCCGTTAAAAACTAATTTTCTGTTTTACAATTTATTTTCTAACTTATGTGTGCATATAGATTAAAACAGTATTCTTCTTTACTGTTATCCACATTAACCTATATATATATACTTGTAAAAAAAGTTTCTGGATTAAAATTTTATATATATACACTTAAATTGAGAAACGAATTTATACCTCGATTTCACTTCTGCCGAGTTCGAAAAAAATCGAACCCAGTGCCTCGCAACTTCGCCTGCGTCGAGGCCTTTATCAAGATCGCAGCCTCGACGAACCGCGAACCAACCCTGCTGTAGAACATCACCTCAATCAATTTCAGTTGCCTCCTTCACGAGTTCGCCTCCCAGTCGCGAACGAACCTCGCGACTTCACCGTTGCTTCGCCCAATTCCAGTACTGCCGCCTTCCCCCCTCGCGTTCGCAGCTAACCAACACTGCTACTGTCTCGCGACGAGAACGAGCCCGAGCCGCCTATTCCACGCCTCTCGATGCAGACTTCGACCTCGCGATCCCCCTAACCTCCACGTGCTCGCGACTTCGAAAAACACGGCCCCAGACTATCGTTCGTGAATCCCAGTTGTCGAGTCGCCGAGTTCGAACGCAAGACTTCCCCTTTTCCAAGTTTCGATTTTTGATGTCGATGACGCGATGTCCTCGCGTGTTCGAGCACGCGAGCTCCCCCCCAATCGGTCGCCATTGATTCGTGAGGACTCGGCTTTGATTTACTGAAAGGTGAAGGTGGAGAGATAGTAAATTTTAAATTTGGGGAGAATGGTTTATGCGGCCATTATTTTCTTTCCTCTGAATATATTTCGAACGAGATAATAAAGATTTGAAATTTTTTTACAGACGAGTGGCCATGCTTTTCACGATTCTTTTGCGTGATGTTAGGCTGAAACAAGGGAGAGTATCGTGCCTGCACGAATTTTTCTTTCCCCACGATTTCAGGCGTGATTTTTGGGATGCTGTCTTTTGCTCAAATTTTAAAATTTAACTTTAAATTCATTTTGTTCCGGTACCATTTTCAACGCGTTTTATGTGTCGTATTCTCACCCAACAACTCCGAATGATACGAAATTTAAAATCCGGTGATAATTTGACGTTACGGACCCAATGGAACCGGTTTCGTCAAATTCCGAGACTGTTTGAAAAATGACTATTTTTAAATATCGGTTAAACGATAAAAATTTCAAAACTGATCAAATCAATTCGAAATTGGATTCTGAAGCTTCAATCATCTTCAGAATTATCAATATAAATTTTACAAGCGTCCGAAATATTTTTCTTCGGCTTTAAATCGAAGAATTAAATTTTATTCAACTTCCAATCGATTAAATTTTAAAGTTTAATCGCCAAATTCCAAGTTATATTCGAGATTCAAATTAAATCATCGTTCAAATATTTAAAATTAATTAAATATCCTCAATTTAATTTGTTCAAAATTCTGGGTCGTTACAGACTTCCCTCCTTAAAAGAATTTCGTCCTCGAAATTACAAGTTAGGAAAAGTGGTCCTTAACTCGTCTACTCTTTTTCACAATCTAAATAGTTTTATCAATTCATCAAAACAAATCTTTCTACTAAAGATTCGTTATCATTCAACTAAATTTCCCACTTCAATTATAGGTTTCAAAACAACATTGTTTTACTTAACAATTCAAATTTAAGTTTAAATTCAAATTTAAACTTCCAAATTTTCTCAAAAATTTTCTAACACTCGGAATTTTCAAAAAATTTCGCCAGCGTCTCCTTTGCGCGGCTAATACGGTACGACTACAAAACGTCCCTACGGACTCTCAGATTCCAAAAAGAAAAAGAAAAAGCCAAGCGGCTAGAGAAATAAGTCATCAAATCTCATATTCAAATTGAAACACTTACCTTTTGTCGAGCAATTCAAATTCTCTTCAAAATTAAAATCCCAATTCCTTTACACCTGTATATCCTACTAGCCATAATATCTAGTTACATATTCAAACCATTTTGTAATTCTGATTACAAAATTTTCAATATAAACTGCTTATATCATCTTTACTTCACTATTGAAGTTACACATTCTTTTTCGTTCAATTTTACATTTCAAAAATACCATTTGAATTCAATCTCATCTTTTATCTTTAGTTGATAACTATACTATTCTAAATTAGTTTTATTTACTAATTTATTCGTCTTCAATTTGAATTTCATTCCAATCAGATTTCAAATATTCTATAAGTTATCAATTTATTTACATCTTGATTTATACAATCATTTACACATTCACATTCACAATTCCATTTCATTAAGGAATTTTATTTCTATTTATAAATTCTTTTCGTTAAATGGATTTTTATTTAACTTTACAAGTTATCAACTTCATAATATTTCATAAATATGGTATCCCAGAGTCTTACCAATATTTCAAAGCCATTTTGAAAACAATTCAAATTTATCTTTTGAATTTTCTAAAACAAAATCCAATTTTTTCCAAACACTTCCATTTAAAACAATTTAGCAGCAATTCCTCTTTTGGAAACCCGAAAATGAATACCGGTGATGTCGCGATCATCATCGGAATTATTTTCCAGCGACCGAAAAGAGTTTAGAGCTTTTCATTCCTTCAGAACATTTTTCAAAACCCTTTGAAATTCATTTTCAAATCAAAAAGGAATTTAAACTTTCCAAATCCCCAAAATTTTCAAATTCTTTTCAAAACATTTCCAAAACTTCTCTGGAATCCCGTTTCAAATTACAAATCACATTTATAATTTACATTCTTTAAATTTCATTAGTATGTGCATTTATTTCTTGGTTCTTTGTTTTAATTCCAATTTCATTTACAATTTCCACATATATATTAATGGGGATAATTAACATCATTACTTCCTAACAACCATGCATCCATATATCATAATAATTTACAGAAAATTATTTCTTTTCTTATACAAAATAGCTTTGGGCAAAATTATTTTATTCACCCTATTTAAAACAATACTGTGTCGGTTTATCTTGTTTAGAGTTTAGAAACCCCTATCGATTACAGTTAGCTAGACTGCACCGACCAGAATCTATAAACAATCAACCGATAAGTCAACACAATACAAAACAATTTTATATTCACTAACAAATACGCACTCGTATCTATTATTACACTCAAACTCATTCTAGAGTACTACTGACTCTATCTCTAATGAGTAACACCCAACAGAGCAGGGTTGTCGCTTAACCATATGCTCTGATACCAAATGTCATGGCCCGCAAATCCGTCCCTCTTGATTAACCACTAATCTCCATTGATTAACTCAAAATGAACGGGAATACGAACTATGATGGTTTAAGAAGAAGAAAAAGGCAGAAGAAGAAGAAAGAAGAGAAAGAAGAACAAACAGAACACACATCAGAACAGAAAACAATATCAGAATCTCACATATCGCAGCGGAACAATATATAATAAATAAACACTAGTCTTTTAAAACAAAGAGCTATATCAGTTTATACATACATCAATCATCAGAGTCAATATACAACAATGGACAGTTATATAACTTGTCCTCATACAGAATACACAGCGGAATAAATAATATCAGATACAAATACTACGTCTCGTCATCCAGCTTATCTCCAAAGCTCCAGAATATCCAGAATATCCTGATAATCTAACTCTAGACTGCCCGTGTGGAAATTGGTGGGCACCCAGAGTTTAGAAGGGAAACAATAAACTCTGAGTCAGTCATGGTGACTGGTGTGAGATCGTAAAAACAGTTTATCTTTAAAATAAACAACAGGAAAACTTTAATGTCAATTCGCAATGCTTTTGGAAAATGAAACTACCATAAGACCTCCCACCACACACACAATGCAAACGCAGAATTGGAGGAGATTTCTTCTTATGATAGTCAAAGATGCTTACTACGCAAAATCAAATTCTTTTTGATATTATTATTAGTGCATAGTGTAGAAAACATTTCGAAAGTATAATATTAATCTTAGCCAACATACGACCAGTATCGTATGCCTACTATAGCTACCATCTAAACAGTGGTGACCACCGTACGTAAATGGCAGGTTCTACAACTAATACCGTACAAGGTGCGTATTGGAGTTTGGATTTCCAACAAATGGTCAGGCTAAGGAACTTCCTTTTCCACGATGGGTACGTCCCTGGAATAGACGACCCGAGAACCTAACCGGATCTCTGCCAACACAAGGCCGGGTTACCTCTGCAAAAATAGGTAACTACTGACACGCGTATGCCATCCCCCGATCGTCACCGATCTTCCCGAGGATCCCCGATTCGCAACAACCACAAAGAAATAAATTTTTTGCAGCAACCACAGAGGTTAAGTATCTGGGCTCCATACCATGATACCACCTTTATCCAGAAGGAATGACATACACTAAGGGGCGCTACTCCCTAGAACCTTGCCGCATCCTTCCTGTTTCGACCATTTCCGGGGTGTGAGGCTCGATGAAGTCTCGTCCACAAAGCTACGCTTTCTCAAAAAGCCCTGCTTCGGGTCAAACAAAATGATCAACCTATGATCACAAAGATATAAGATCAAACAAATGATCATATCACAAATGATCAAACACTGATCATTTCACAGCAACACTCAGTATGCCACGTTACCAAATTGGGATATATCGCTGATAAATTTCAACTACATAACCTCTGAGCTCGTACGTCTCAGAGAAGGGTGTTAAGCTAAGAGAATAAATTCTCCGCCACCAACAGAAATGTATTTGAAAGAAAACAGCTTTATATCTCAAATTGTAACGTCAGACACACAATCCATACAAGTCTGTTCCGGGATCGAACAGAACCGAAGGCACTTCTCACGAAGCCCTTGCACATCCGGATAAATTTTCAATCACGTCAGGACTTCCCGTCACTAAGGGTAATAAAACCTCTAAACCGGAGATCAGCCGATGTAGAGTAACTCGACGGTAATCCTTCCGTTTTCAAAAATATCCGGTCTTCAACACCGGTCTTCGAATGCAATTCATAACGACGTATCACATATTCGGGATGGGTTATACGACCCCATGGTCCTTTCCCGGCTAACCCGAATAGTGAGCGCTTATTTAAAAATAAGTGTGGCATTCAAATTCATCCAATTCACAACAAATACCAATTCAAGGTAATTATTGATAGTCGGTTATTTAACTATCAATAAAGATGCGCAACATCATCAGATTCCAAATAATTTTCCAAATTATTTATTTTTCAAAATATCTTTACTAGATATAAAATTTCCACACTTAACCGTTTGAAAACAATTTCAAATCAATTTCCACATTTCATTTTATCTTTGCAGATAAAATCTCAAAACAGTTCATTTCATATTGGAAAAGCATTTCCATACTTATTTAAAAATAAGTATTTCCCAAATCATTTATTTTCAACATTTGAAAATATTCGATATACTTAAAACAATATTAAGTATATATTCATTCTTTAAGGAAATCATAAATTTGACATCTATTTGAGTCAAAACAAATGTTGCGTAAAACATCGTTACGACGACTCAAAATCACTAGTATAGGGATTCGAAATTTAGATAGATATATAAATCCCAATACTATATAAAACATTTCCTTTCGGAAATCATTTACTATAACAACAGTGTTATAGTCCACTATTTCCTTATTTTTCGAAAACGTCTATTTCAACAATAAAAATGTTGAAATCTATGTATTCGATATCATAATACATTTTAAAAACATCTCTAAAATGTTTAACTTTATTTTCAATGTCACTTTTCCCAAAACTATCCATTTTACTTAACGATATATTCACTATCCAAAATCGTGAATATATCTCCACTAATTACATTTCACTGTCTTCTACACATTTTATTTCAATAATAATTCGCTATCCAAAATCGCGAATATATCTCCTTCAACAACCTTCTATATTTAATTTATCAAATCCAATTGATTTCGAATTTATAAAACAACGTTTATAAATTCACCTTTATATTTTCTAACAACTTCGATTTATAAAATTCTCCTTTTATTAACTTCTAAAATTACTTATCAAGATAAGTGACTTCGGGTTTATAAACAACTTTTATAAATTTTTTTTTCTATTTATAAAAACTTCAATACCAAATCAATTTCAATATTGATTTCTAATTTTATTTATCACTACTAAGTGAATTCCTTATTTTTCTCAAATCATTCAATATTCGGTTTTAAAATGGATTCTTCAAATTAAAATCATTTTACATTGATTTCACAACTTATTTCAATTTACCAATTAAATCTCTAATTGGATTTCCAACTTATCTTCTTTTAAATAAATTCCTTTTTAAGAAAATAAATTTTAATCGTTTCTTTCAATCTATTTGAAAATCCAAATTTTAAATTAAATTCTTCAATTTATAATCACTATTTTACGAAATCCATTTATTTAACATTTTCACTTGATTCTGGAATTCATTCGATAAGATTATAAAAATTAACTTTTTATACTTTAAAAATTCCTTTCTTTAAAAATTCCTTCAATTTCAAAAATTGATTCACTTAGAAATTTTCTACTTGAATTTCAAAAATTCAATTTCGTTTATCTTTGGAATCCAATGATGTCAAAACATCCATTCAGCTAAATTTTAGCTTTCAAACAATTTCCAGATATCAATATGATTAATAGCATCACTATAATCATTCACAGATTCATATCACAATAGAAATAAATTCAATCAATGTGAGGGGTCCAGTTGGATCCCTCCAACCTGTTTCCCTGCATCCAAAGACGTTAGCACAATACCAATTCCGCTCCAGTACCGAATTATCGCGGTATATGGGTTTTATAAAAATCCGCTTACTAACGGCGCAATAGGGTCTCATCCGCTATACGAGGCAGGAAATCATCAATCCAATATATACATATGCCAATATGTATATATTGCTATATATAGATATATATCCTACTATATCTAATATCACATCCAATAGCAATCAAACAATAACTGAAAATTCCACTTTTCAATTTGAGTGAGAAAATCTCACCTTCGCTTTATAAATTTGCCATCCCATTTTTTTCCATTTTGGCCATTCCTTCACTGTATTAGACCTTGTATATAAAATTTATACAATTTTATTAATATTTAAATAAATCGATCAATTAATTACTAGTTATTTATTTTAAATAATAAATTGGATTTACACCCATAATTTATTTTCAAACACACTTTTTTTTTTCTTTTGACAAATTTATCTAATTAAACTTAGATTCAAACCAATTCTACTTAAATAAATTATTCATCCCTTTCAAACTACATATGAATAAATTTTACTAAAAAAAATGTTCAAGATCCAATCTTTATATATTTTACTATAAAAAATTTTCCTAAGGTGGTAATACAAATTCCTTTACTGTAAAGATTTCATTTCCTGTAATTTAAACAGCTATTTAACCTTATATATATTTCAAAATCCTAGTTGCTTTATATTTATATATATATTCCCGTTAAAAACTAATTTTCTGTTTTACAATTTATTTTCTAACTTATGTGTGCATATAGATTAAAACAGTATTCTTCTTTACTGTTATCCACATTAACCTATATATATATACTTGTAAAAAAAGTTTCTGGATTAAAATTTTATATATATACACTTAAATTGAGAAACGAATTTATACCTCGATTTCACTTCTGCCGAGTTCGAAAAAAATCGAACCCAGTGCCTCGCAACTTCGCCTGCGTCGAGGCCTTTATCAAGATCGCAGCCTCGACGAACCGCGAACCAACCCTGCTGTAGAACATCACCCCAATCAATTTCAGTTGCCTCCTTCACGAGTTCGCCTCCCAGTCGCGAACGAACCTCGCGACTTCACCGTTGCTTCGCCCAATTCCAGTACTGCCGCCTTCCCCCCTCGCGTTCGCAGCTAACCAACACTGCTACTGTCTCGCGACGAGAACGAGCCCGAGCCGCCTGTTCCACGCCTCTCGATGCAGACTTCGACCTCGCGATCCCCCTAACCTCCACGTGCTCGCGACTTCGAAAAACACGGCCCCAGACTATCGTTCGTGAATCCCAGTTGTCGAGTCGCCGAGTTCGAACGCAAGACTTCCCCTTTTCCAAGTTTCGATTTTTGATGTCGATGACGCGATGTCCTCGCGTGTTCGAGCACGCGAGCTCCCCCCCAATCGGTCGCCATTGATTCGTGAGGACTCGGCTTTGATTTACTGAAAGGTGAAGGTGGAGAGATAGTAAATTTTAAATTTGGGGAGAATGGTTTATGCGGCCATTATTTTCTTTCCTCTGAATATATTTCGAACGAGATAATAAAGATTTGAAATTTTTTTTACAGACGAGTGGCCATGCTTTTCATGATTCTTTTGCGTGATGTTAGGCTGAAACAAGGGAGAGTATCGTGCCTGCACGAATTTTTCTTTCCCCACGATTTCAGGCGTGATTTTTGGGATGCTGTCTTTTGCTCAAATTTTAAAATTTAACTTTAAATTCATTTTGTTCCGGTACCATTTTCAACGCGTTTTATGTGTCGTATTCTCACCCAACAACTCCGAATGATACGAAATTTAAAATCCAGTGATAATTTGACGTTACGGACCCAATGGAACCGGTTTCGTCAAATTCCGAGACTGTTTGAAAAATGACTATTTTTAAATATCGGTTAAACGATAAAAATTTCAAAACTGATCAAATCAATTCGAAATTGGATTCTGAAGCTTCAATCATCTTCAGAATTATCAATATAAATTTTACAAGCGTCCGAAATATTTTTCTTCGGCTTTAAATCGAAGAATTAAATTTTATTCAACTTCCAATCGATTAAATTTTAAAGTTTAATCGCCAAATTCCAAGTTATATTCGAGATTCAAATTAAATCATCGTTCAAATATTTAAAATTAATTAAATATCCTCAATTTAATTTGTTCAAAATTCTGGGTCGTTACAGTTTCATTCTTTAACAAGTGTTCATATATATGTTTATTTGTTTTCTTTATTTGTTTTTGCTGAGGTGATATGGTTTGGGCTAGAATAAATTGCTTTGTTTTATCACTTTGTATTTTGTCTACATTTATTCATATTTAAACGTATTTTATTTCATTTAAATCTTATTATTTTGTAATATAACAAATTTCTATTTTAATTGTTGTTAAATTTTTAGCAAATATATTACTTTATATTTTGTAACCTAACTTTTATTTTTATTTCTAATATAAACCATCAAGTTAAAATTTAAATTATTTGTTTACTTACTTTTATACTTGTGTCAACATTTATATTTTATAATTATTTTTAAAATTTAAATTATATTTGTTTACTTACAAACAAATCCACCAGTTCTTATTGGAGAATGGATTTCCATACAAATGACCAGGTGAAGGGACCGCCTTCCGATGGGTACACCTCTAGATGGATGTCCCGAGGAACCATCAAAAAGCTCCTCTACCAACACAAGACCGACCTACTTCTATAACTTGATAGTATCGAATATGTCATCCCCTGGTCGTTATCGACCATTAACCAAGCACGCTCTAGCATACAAACCACATTAATTTACATCCCAAATATCTGTGATTTATGTTGTGATAAATTATCTGTGATGTAATTTATTATCTGTGATATTTATATATCTGTGATCTGTGCATGAACGATAAGCATTATGGTTATATCGCTTATCAACTATATCCTGTATTTTGATATGTGATGATTCATTGTGTTGCACTATTGTGTGAAACCCCTGGACTACATCTTTACACACACAAATATGGATTTCACGTGGAAATCGGCTAAAATGGATTTGGGTTAATTGTTAAAGCTTTTGAAATGGAATTTCAAAGATTAAAGTTATTTTGAATAACTTAATCGAGTTTAGATAATGTAAATAATTTGATTTAAATTTGAATTCAAGTTTGAAATTGAATCCTATGATTTGAATAACTTGGCAAAATTTCCAATTTAAATAATTTAATTTGAATTCAATATTTAGAATTGAATTCAATGATTGGAAATTTTGATTAAAGATGATATAAATGTGTTTATATGAACTTAAACCATTTAAAAGTATAATTTTGATAATTTGAATTTAACCCAAGAACCTTAACTCGTATAGATGAATCAGATTTCCAAAATGAAAACTATTTGTTTTCAAATGATAAAAGCTTTTAGATAAGAAATGAAATTCCAGTTTAAGTAAAGGAATTTCAAGGTTGAATTGAAAAATGGTTTTCTAAGTTATGAATGATTTTTTTTTGAAAGCCATGAATTGAATCTGTTTATTTTTAACAGATTTAAAATGGTGGTTTATTTAAACCATTCGAAATGAAATTGTTTTGAAAGCTATAAGTTAAATCTTTGATTTAAAGATTTAACGAGTTAATCAAATTAAAATGGAAATTGATTTGGAAAATCTGTGAATGAATCTTTTGTTTAAAAGATTAAAGTGTGGAAACTGTTTAAACCGTGAAGGTTGTTAAAATAAATTTTTTGTTTAAAAGATGAAAATGGTAATCGATTGAAACCATTTAAAAAGAAGTTGAATTATTTAGTTGTGACTTAATTGAAATCCCAGTATCCATATGTTTTTAAATATTGCGCTCATTATTCGGTTTAGCCGGGAGAGGACCTTTGTGTCACATAACCCATTCCGAATAAGTGATTCGTCGTATATGGGTAGCATTTGAAGACCGGTGTTGAAGACCGGGTATTTGCGAAAACGATAGGATAACCTATCGATTATCTCTGCACTGAGTAGCTACGGTATAGAGATTTCCTAAGTGATGGGAAGTCCGATCGGGATTGTGAATACCCGGATTTGCAAGGGCTTCTTCGGAAGTGCCTTCGGTTCTGTTCGAACCCGGAACAGACTTGTATGGTTACATGTCTGACATTACACTTTGAGATATAAAGCAGATTTCTTTCAAATACATTTCTATTGGTGGCGGAGGATTTATTCTCTTAGCTTAACACCCTTCTCTGAGACGTACGTGCTCAGAGGTTACGTAGTTGAAATTTATCAGCGATATATCCCAATTTGGTAATATGGCATGCTGAGTGTTGCTGTTTGTTGATCATCGTTTGATCATTTGTGATATGATCATTTATTTGATCATTTATCTTTGTGATCATAGGTTGATCATCTATTGACCCAAAGCATGGCTTTGTGACAAAGCATAGCTTTGTGGACGAGACTTCGTCAGGGCCTCACAACCCGGAAATGGTCGAAACAGGAATGTTGCGGCAAGGTTATGAGGGTCGCGCCCTTTAGGGTATGTCATTTCCTTTTGGAAAAGGGTGGTATCATGGTATGGAGCCCATATACTTACTCATGTGGACACACTTTATTTATTATGTGTGATGTTGTAACGCCCCACTCTGAGACCCACTGTAACAAAGAGTATTACAGGAGTAATACTGTCTGTTAAAGCGGAGAATAGAGTATAGTGGAAGCGACCATCTATAATCAAGCTATAACTATCTATCGAATACGTCGAAAAGTGGAATCTATTTAAATTTTTCAAGTGGTTCGACATATCCAATAAATATTTATAACGAAATTACAATGGCTAAAGACTTATCAGAAACAAGCATAGTAATAAATGATAAAAACATCACAGAACAAAATCACATAACAGATATAAAATCCCAGAACAATACATCATCAATACAGATCCAAATACTAAAAGTGGGTACAAAGCCACTGCCCACACATGTGAGTCAAAAATATGTACATATCAAAGTCTGAATAATAACAGAGTAGCGGAATAGTGGACAAATAAAAGCGCTATCTATCAGCATAGCAGATAATGTCCAAGCGGAAGCACAGAAGCTAAGTCCAGAGACCTAACCTGAAACAACTCGGTCTGACCCGAGCGAAAACACTCGGGTCAGGCTAGCTAAACAATCAGTAATAACTGAGATATATAATAATGCGGTACATAAGTAAAACAGTACTTATCCAAAGAGAAGTATATTATGAACCACATGAATATAATGACGATCCCTAATCATCAATAAACAATAAAAATCTCCAAAGAGAAATCAACACCAAACTGTAGAATAAATAAAATCGCCTCATATCATCGGCGTAGCCAAAGCTATAAAAAGATGCCCATAGGCAATAATCCCAAGAGTGACCAGAGTCTGTAATCAATGCCCAAGCAAAGATCGATGCTCCAAAGAGCAATGGGGATATACTGAAAAATCAATGAAATCAAACACTGAAAATCAGTGTCCAGAGACACTGTGAATCCACAAGGTAATCGCACTTACATCGTATGGTTCCATAGAACAAACACCGAATGGCGGTACTCGAATGGATATAAAAATCATCAAATAATACCAATATTGCACGTGCACCGACCAGAGTCGTTGTTGCCAAGTACTGTAAAGTTGTGATCGATCACTCGCACAGATGCAGAACGCGCGAGACGGCAAGATCCTTCCCAGAAGGATAAAGGACCAGAGGCGCATGCCGAAAATAAACTGCTCCATAGAGCAGGTGTCCAGAGACGGTTGCCCAGAGGCATGGTGACCCAGAGGTCCAGTACTGGCCGCCCAGAGGCTAATGTGTCACTAACTTCTTGGAGAGGAACCCGTAAAGTGTTAACAATGAGTCCCATACCCCACGTTCGCACTAAACGGTTTACTAACCAATAGCAAGCTCACACTCCAAACAATAAAAAGTCCACCTCGTATCATCGGTAAACTAGACCCAAAGGTCAAAACGATCAATCGAATAGGTCGGGGATTAACCGGAAAGAAAATACACACGGTTCCATAGGCCGGAGATTTCCTAACCGTTTAAGCACCTTTCCACTTCGCTCGACGTGCTAAAAAGTGAGTGTGAGATTTTTATTATAGAAAATAATGGTGCGAAACGGATTTATAATTGATTTTGAAATCACTTTAAAACGGCTTTTGAAAACTCTCCTATTATGGAGTAATTAATTTAATAATTAAAAATAATATTATATAATAATTTCGAAAGCCATTTAGGAGTGCAAAATCTTTTGAAAATGATTCATAAAACCCGTGTACGAAATCTAGAGACAAATCTCAAAGAAATCAATAAAACTAGAAAATCACTGAAAAATATTCTAAGTGTTTGTAAACATTCAAAAACAGCTGCGAACCCAAGTTCGGAAATTTATTTGGACCAGCAAACTGTGTCCAAATGTCATGATAATTTGCAGGCATGTAGTCCAACATTCCTACTTTAAGATGCAAAAAGAATTTCTGGATTCCGAGTAGAGACGAAGCGGCTGCGACGTCTCAAAGTTGGACCCAGAACAAGATTGACACTGTTTACCAACAGCGACCAGAGTTCAACTTCGACACAAAATTCGAAGTACCAAACGAACTCCAATGTTGCCCAAATTTTCCAGAAATGGAGTTCGAAACTCCACCTTTCCAACGAGACCAAAAACGTCGAATTGCGACTTCGGATGCGATCGTGGCGGCATCGCGAAGTGGAGGTAAAAGAATCTGAAAACAGGGTTTAAAAAAATTTATTTATTTTTTTTTTTCTTTCAGGCTGCACCACATGGTGCAGCCCTGGTCCAGCCCCAGCCCGCCTGGGCTGGGGAACAGACCCAGCCCGGGCGGGCTGGGTGCTTCAAGGCCCCAGCCCGCCTGGGCTGGGGATCAGACCCTGCCCGGGCGGGCTGGGTCCTGCAAGGCCCCAGCCCGCCTGGGCTGGGGACCTGACCCAGCCCGAGCAGGCTGGGTCCTTACCCAGCCCGCCTGGGCTGGGGATCAGACCCAACCCGCCTGGGCTGGGGACCTGACCCAGCCCGGGTGGGCTGGGTCCTCCTAGGCCCCAGCCCGCCTGGGCTGGGGACCTGACCCAGCCCCGGGCGGGCTGGGTCCTCCAAGGCCCCAGCCCGCCTGGGCTGGGGTCCTGACCCAGCCCGGGCGGGCTGGGTGGGGTAAGTGTGTGCCAGCCCACTAGGGGCTGGCCTGTTCTTGGCTAGCCCAGCTGGGCTAGCCTGCATCAGCCTGGGTGCAACCCAAGCCTGTCCTGGTGCACCCAGATTTCAGTTTCAGCCTGTTTTCAGGCTGAACAAAACAGCCAGCATAAATATTGATTTTTTGGTGCTTTAGGGGTGTTTTTTTTTCAGTTTTTGGCATCAAAATTTTCACCAAAATTAACTAGCAATAATCACTACTAGCAATAATCACTAATCAATAGTAATTACCTCAAAGAAGCAAATGATCAAGTGGTTTGTGTGCACAATATCAAGCAAATAAGCAAACACTTAAAGTGCAACTTTCCAAAGCAAAGAGTATGAAGATTAGAGAGCTTCAAAATTAAAAAGAGAACAAAACCAAGGATTACAAAGAGATTTCACAAATTAAACTAAAGATTAGAAGGTGATTAGGCTTAGGATTGCATTACCTTTCTTCTTCTTTTTTTTTTCTAGGATTTAAACTAATTATGAAGAGAAGGAGATGGAGCTTCTAAATGGAGGCCATTAATTTTTTTTAGATCTAGGTTTAGGAATTTATGAAGAGGATGAGGGTTAGGGTTATGAAATGAGTTTGAGATATTATAAAGGAGTGGGTTAGGCTAATGGGCCATGATAAGGGGTTTTAAAACCCATTAGGACTTAGTTTATTTTCTAATGTTATCATGTAAACAAAAATCCTAATAAGCATCCTAATTTTTAATTAAAACCATGTAATTGTCTCTTTTGGCCAATTGAACCCATTATCACAATAAAAATTCCCTTTTTAAATATTAAATTCCAAAAATATTAATTTTCCCATTTTAAACCCAAAATACTTTAATTTGCAAACCAATTGCAAATTTAAATTCCCAAAATTTTTGTTGAGCTTCCTTTTCAACTTAAAATCATAATTTTAATTTATTATTCGGTAATTGCAATTTCAGGGTTGTTACAGATGTTGGTTACCGAGGCCTCGGATAAAGGTCCCAAAGGACCGGGAGGTGGCATATTCGTGAGTTACCTGTTACAGGGGTAACCCGGCCTTGTTTGGCAGAGAGCAGTTTGTCTCTCGGGACGTCCCGCCAGAGGCGATCCCATGCGGCGGAAGGAAGTTCCTTAGCCTGACCATTTGTTGGCAAATCCATTTTCCAATACGAACTTTGTACGGTATTAGTTGTAGAACCTGCCATTTACGTACGGTGGTCACCACTGTTTAGATGGTAGCTATAGTAGGCATACGATATTGGTCGTATGCTGGCTAAGATTAATATTATACTTTCGAAATGTTTTCTTCACTATGCACTAGTAATAATATTCAATGATTTGTTTTGCGTAGTAAGCATCTTTGACTATCATAAGGAGAAATCTCCTTCGATTCTGCGTTTGCATTGTGTGTGTGTGCGGGAGGCCTTATGGTAGTTTCATTTTCTAAAAGCATTGCGGATTTCAATGTTTAAAATTTTGTTGTTGTTTGTTTTAAAGATAAGCTGTTTTTGTTGCTCACACTAGTCCCATGACTGATCCGGAGTTTATTGTTCCCTTCCTAAACTCTGGGTGCCCACCATTTTCCACACGGGCAGTCTAGAGTTGGGTTTCTTAGATATTCAGGTTGAGTAGATTATCTGGAGCTAGTCAGTCCTTGGACGACTGACCTTGTTTTCCGCTAGCTATGGATTGGAGCATTCTATTGGAGTCGTTGGATTCATTCTCTTTTGAAGATGATTTGGAGTTATCACTTCTGTTATTTTCCGTTGTATCATTATTTATCTTTGATATTGTTGTATCATATTATTGTTGTATATCATTCTGGATATTGTATTCATTGGAGTTGTATATGATATCATCTATTTCTTTATTCCGCTGTGTTGTTATACTTAGTGGTGTTATAAGCTCCGGTGAACCAGATTCGGCGTTTGAATCTACGGCATTTTGAGTACAAGTGAAGTACGGATGCCGATTTTCGAAGGCCGAGTTTTTGGGTCATTACAACGTGGTATCAGAGCTAAGGTTGAACTTTAGCTCAGGAGTGTAACACATTAAGTAGCTCATTAGAGATAGGGTGAAGTATACCCTAGAATGAGTAATCTCTAAGGTATCTGTCCGTACGCCTCAGTAAATTCTCTTACTATTCACCGATAGTGAGTATGAGTGCAAGAAGAGGATGAGATAGGGGACAGGGGGATACCACTATGAAATGGTCAATACTCTGTAACAACAAGGAAACAATCTTTTCTCTATCAATCTCTTTTGTTCAGCATCTTTTTCTCAATTCTTCGATAGTTTCTGGTAGATCCAGGAAAAAAAATTCCATATATCAATATGGGACATAAACTCCAGATAGGACCAAAATTGTTTGTTTGGATGAATTGGTTGCATGGATTGCTATGGTTGATAGGTATAGTTTAGTTCTAAACTAAAAGTTAAAAATTTAGGAATCGTATCCATATATCTATCTATTCTTTGGGTCCTAATATATTCTACGAATGGTTAGTTATCCTTCGGACCAACCAATGCCACTGCATATTTCATAGATCTGGATAACCCGAGTATCTTTTGAAGTGTTAAAACAGATTCGTTCTTGTATCTGTTATTGATATTCTGATTTGGTAAGCCAAATGCAGAATAGATGTTCAGTTTGAATTGATGAAATATTCTTCATCTATCTTTTTGTCTCCTTGGTAATTTCAAGGACGAAATTCTTTTAAGGGGGGAAGTCTGTAACGACCCCGGATTTTATATATATTTAAATTTATAATTAATTAATTTTTGAATTAAAATTTGTTAAATTAAATGATGAAGAGATGCGAGTTTCCCCGGATTCTAATATATTCTATATAAATCATTTATAATTAAAAAATTATGTATATGTATATATATGTATTTGGGCATATACGAGTGAATTTGAAAATAATAAATATATAGATATATATTTTACTTGTATTTAAATTGTAGATAAATGGTTTTAAAAACAAATAAACAAACAATATAAAGTAAACAAATTTGTAAATTTATAACAAACAAAATAATAATAGAACTTTATTTGGTTTCAAAGTATTAAGGCCAAAACAAATAAGGTAAACATGTTAAATAAAATCTAACAATATAATAATAAAAGAAACTCCATTAGATTTCAAAGTATATGACCAAACAAAATATATCAACATATATATACTTGCAAAACAAGAAATATACATGTACAGCCGAAGTCAGGAAGGAAATGTAAAGCAAAATAATAAGCAAAATATCTATGACACATGAAACATACAATAATCTAAATTGGAGACATAAGTACTCAAAGCATTTAATGCTTCCATCTCTTAGCAGCAAATAGGTCATTCGAAATGTTTGAAGTATCATTTCAGCCTCCATTCGAAAATTCTCTGATCAATAAGTAAAAAAAAAGAAATATACCCTTGTACCTGTATTTGCTTAAACCAGACATCACCCCTCTGTACAAACTCTTCTATATCTACCTTCTTATTTTCTTTTATTCAAAACTTAGCAAACCAGAGATAATAACAATACTTCTATTTATACAAACTGAAGCATTTTAACAACAAAGCAAGGAGATTCTAAGGAAAATCAAAGAAAACCAATTCTCAGTCTTTTAAAAAGTTCAAAGCTGTTGTTTTTCCAAACCTGGTTGCTCTGTCCATCTCCTCTAAAACGGTGAGTAACATCACACTTTTGAAAACTTCAATTTGATTTTGGTTGCATGTCAAGTTTTGGAATGTTGTTTTCTTTGTGAATATATTTGTGTGGTGATCTCTGCATATATATGGATGTATTGATATGTGAATATGCTTATTACCCTGTATCACCTCTGTCACTAGTTTGTTTCAAGCTAAAGACTTATTCAAAAACTAGTATCTCTTGATCCACCCTATATTTGGATTTAAGTATTAAACAAAATTTGTTTGTTTGGTCCTAGAGTAGGTTTAATTTTTTTAATAAAGTTATATAAAACTGAAAAGGGTCTGGAAATCCAAGAAGACAGTCATACTTCAGTTTTGTCAAATTTTCAAACATGTTAATTTAACAACTCGGTAATATAACTGAATCTTTATGCCAAACACTGATTTTTAAAACAAAAATCACATTTTTAGTAAGGGTTTGCAAGAGCATTTCTGGGTTGACCAGAATTGGAGTTTTTGGGAATCACTAGTGATTCCAGTAATTGGAGAGATCGAGTTCCTCTCTGATGATAGTGGGATGTATGGAGAGTTGGGGAAAAATAGCTGGAAGGTGGTCAGGCCTCGGTGGTGGCAGCGGCGAGCAAAGTATGTTTTTAAACCTAGTTTGGGGTGGTCGGGAAATTAGTCTCGTTCGTCGTCGTCAGGCGATCGAGTGCAATGAGGTTTCGTGAGGAGGAAGCTCGATCGTAGTTGAGTTCATGGTCGGAGCAGTTGACCATCAGGTGGTCGGGGTTGCATGAATGCGATGATATCAGGGTTCAACTTTGTTCCAGTTTTTGGGTTGAAGCTCGATTCTTGGTTTTTGAGATTTGGTCGAAGTTGGATGAATGGAAATGGATGTGGGTAGGAACGTCGACTTGTTCGACGACGTGGGGTAGGCTGGAGATGAACGTCGGCGAAGTACACGTGCATGTGCACGTTTGAGATCTGGAGAACTGGGTTTGACAGGAGAATGCTCTCGGGGTTGATTCGAGTAATTCGAGTATTTTACTCGAAGGGATTCAGGATTGACTCGAAGTAAATAAAGTTTGGCTCGAGGGCAAAGTGTTAATGTCTTGGTCATTTATTTTGGTGACAGGTTTACCTCCCTGTCAGTTTAAAATTTTTACAGTGATTTTAAATTATTAAGCAAGTATTTAAAATATGTTTAAATCAAAATCTGAATATAGATTACAGTTAAATATAAATCTTAGCTGGAATGAATAAAGTTTTTCCCTTAGTCAAATTGTTTTAATAATTTAAAAGTATTTAAGAAGTAAAGTATATTCATAAGAATCTGAATTTAAAATGGAATTTAAAAATATAAGGAAGAATTTAAAAATCCAGTTTAATCAGAATTTTAAATCTGAATTCAAATTGAATTTGAATCTTAGGTTTTGAAAATAAATAAAGTATATAACTTTAAATAATGTAAATAAGTTTAAAAGTAAAGTATACTTTAATGATTTGAAAATTTAAAAGGAATTTAGTTTAAAATCTGTAAATTGGAATTTAGTGATTGGATTCATTAAATTAATAAGTTAATTAAAATGGATTGATAAATTTAATTGATAACTGGATTTATTAAGTAATTATGAGTTTTAAACTCATAAATTAAGTTTTAAGTAAATTAATTAGGAATAATTAATTTGGAGTTAAAGATCATTAATTTGATAAGGTTAGACTTTAAATTAGTGATTAAATGTTAATTAATCAAGTAATTAAAGGTTAATTAAGTTACGGTTAAAAACTTAAATTAATTAAATAATTAGTGGTTAATTAATAGGTGGTTAAAGATAAATTAAATTGTAATTAATATTGATTAATTAAGGTTAATTTCTTAAGAAAGGAAATTAAGAATTGTAAATAGTTAATGAAGGTCCTTAACTTAAGACTATTAAATAATTGATATATTAATGTGATTTATTTTAGTAATTAATTAGATAAATTAATTAAAGATAAACATTTATGAAAATGTTTAAGTGTAATTACTAAATGAAAGTAATTAAGAAATTAATTACTTAATATGATTAATTGAGTTAAATATGATTTGTTTAAGTTGATTAATTTAGTTTAATTAATTTAAATTAATCATAGGATGATTTGATAAGTATAATTACTTAAATGTAATTAATGAAGTATAATTACTTAATGAAGTAATTAATGATAATTACTGTATGTAATTGGTTGGAGATGATTTGAGGATGATAGTAATTTGGATTAAATTACTTTGTGAAATTAATTAACCAAGATTTATAGTTTTATTCATAAGTAATTAACCTGGTATAACTTAATTATAATCAGATATAAATTGACCTTACTTATGAATGTTTGAATGGTATTGAATGTTGAATTGTTTGATATCCCTGATATATGATGCTTTGTGATACACCCTGATTTATGTTGTGATAAATTATCTGTGATGTAATTTATTATCTGTGATATTTATATATCTGTGATCTGTGCATGAACGATAAGCGTTATGGTTATATCGCTTATCAACTATATCCTGTATTTTGATATGTGATGATTCATTGTGTTGCACTATTGTGTGAAACCCCTGGACTACACCTTTACACACACAAATATGGATTTCACGTGGAAATCGGTTAAGTCACAGATGATTTAAATTTAATATTTTTGAAATTGAAATTTTAATTTCAATTGATTTTGAAAATGGATTTGGGTTAATTGTTAAAGCTTTTGAAATGGAATTTCAAAGATTAAAGTTATTTTGAATAACTTAATCGAGTTTAGATAATGTAAATAATTTGATTTAAATTTGAATTCAAGTTTGAAATTGAATCCTATGATTTGAATAACTTGGCAAAATTTCCAATTTAAATAATTTAATTTGAATTCAATATTTAGAATTGAATTCAATGATTGGAAATTTTGATTAAAGATTATATAAATGTGTTTATATGAACTTAAACCATTTAAAAGTATAATTTTGAGAATTTGAATTTAACCCAAGAACCTTAACTCGTATAGATGAATCAGATTTCCAAAATGAAAACTATTTGTTTTCAAATGATAAAAGCTTTTAGATAAGAAATGAAATTCCAGTTTAAGTAAAGGAATTTCAAGATTGAATTGAAAAATGGTTTTCTAAGTTATGAATGAATTTTTTTTGAAAGCCATGAATTGAATCTGTTTAGTTTTAACAGATTTAAAATGGTGGTTTATTTAAACCATTCGAAATGAAATTGTTTTGAAAGCTATAAGTTAAATCTTTGATTTAAAGATTTAACGAGTTAATCAAATTAAAATGGAAATTGATTTGGAAAATCTGTGAATGAATCTTTTGTTTAAAAGATTAAAGTGTGGAAATTGTTTAAACAGTGAAGGTTGTTAAAATAAATTTTTTGTTTAAAAGATGAAAATGGTAATCGATTGAAACCATTTAAAAAGAAGTTGAATTATTAAGTTTTGACTTAATTGAAATCCCAGTATCCATATGTTTTTAAATAATGCGCTCATTATTCGGTTTAGCCGGGAGAGGACCTTTGTGTCACATAACCCATTCCGAATAAGTGATTCGTCGTATATGGGTAGCATTTGAAGACCGGTGTTGAAGGCCGGGTATTTGCGAAAACGATAGGATAACCTATCGATTGTCTCTGCACCGAGTAGCTACGGTACAGAGATTTCCTAAGTGATGGGAAGTCCGATCGGGATTGTGAATACCCGGATTTCCAAGGGCTTCTTCGGAAGTGCCTTCGGTTCTGTTCGAACCCGGAACAGACTTGTATGGTTACATGTCTGACATTACACTTTGAGATATAAAGCAGATTTCTTTCAAATACATTTCTGTTGGTGGCGGAGGATTTATTCTCTTAGCTTAACACCCTTCTCTGAGACGTACGAGCTCAGAGGTTACGTAGTTGAAATTTATCAGCGATATATCCCAATTTGGTAATGTGGCATGCTGAGTGTTGCTGTTTGATGATCATCGTTTGATCATTTGTGATATGATCATTTGTTTGATCATTTATCTTTGTGATCATAGGTTGATCATCTGTTGACCCAAAGCATGGCTTTGTGACAAAGCGTAGCTTTGTGGACGAGACTTCGTCATGGCCTCACAACCCGGAAATGGTCGAAACATGAATGTTGCGGCAAGGTTATGAGGGTCGCGCCCTTTAGGGTATGTCATTTCCTTTTGGAAAAGGGTGGTATCATGGTATGGAGCCCAGATACTTACTCATGTGGACACACTTTATTTATTATGTGTGATGTTGGTTACCGAGGCCTCGGATAAAGGTCCTAAAGGACCGGGAGGTGGCATATTCGTGAGTTACCTGTTACAGGGGTAACCCGACCTTGTTTGGCAGAGAGCAGTCTGTCTCTCGGGACGTTCCGCCAGAGGCGATCCCATGCGGCGGAAGGAAGTTCCTTAGCCTGATCATTTGTTGGCAAATCCATTTTCCAATACGAACTTTGTACGGTATTAGTTGTAGAACCTGCCATTTACGTACGGTGGTCACCACTGTTTAGATGGTAGCTATAGTAGGCATACGATACTGGTCGTATGCTGGCTAAGATTAATATTATACTTTCGAAATGTTTTCTTCACTATGCACTAGTAATAATATTCAATGATTTGTTTTGCGTAGTAAGCATCTTTGACTATCATAAGGAGAAATCTCCTCCGATTCTGCGTTTGCATTGTGTGTGTGTGCGGGAGGCCTTATGGTAGTTTCATTTTCTAAAAGCATTGCGGATTTCAATGTTTAAAATTCTGTTGTTGTTTGTTTTAAAGATAAGCTATTTTTGTTGCTCACACAAGTCCCATGACTGATCCGGAGTTTATTGTTCCCTTCCTAAACTCTGGGTGCCCACCATTTTCCACACGGGCAGTCTAGAGTTGGGTTTCTTAGATATTTAGGTCGAGTAGATTATCTGGAGCTAGTCAGTCCTTGGACGACTGACCTTGTTTTCCGCTAGCTATGGATTGGAGCATTCTATTGGAGTCGTTGGATTCATTCTCTTTTGAAGATGATTTGGAGTTATCACTTCTGTTATTTTCCGATGTATCATTATTTATCTCTGATATTGTTGTATCATATTATTGTTGTATATCATTCTGGATATTGTATTCATTGGAGTTGTATATGATATCATCTATTTCTTTATTCCGCTGTGTTGTTATACTTAGTGGTGTTATAAGCTCCGGTGAACCAGATTCGGCGTTTGAATCTACGGCATTTTGAGTACAAGTGAAGTACGGATGCCAATTTTCGAAGGCCGAGTTTTTGGGTCATTACACCCTGCCCTAGAAATCGCGAGCACCACTTCACCGGCATATCGCCTGAACCCCAAATCAACTTCCTTCGTTCGCGCGAGTGCGCGCACAATTCCAGTCGCCTCGCGACCATCCCCTCGCGAAACCCTCCACCTTGGCTCGATTCAATCCATCTTCGAACTGCCCCAAATCGCCTGCTCGGCCATTGACGAACGAGAGTGTTTTCGTTCGGTCTGAAGGGAAAAGGAATTTGTGAATTTAAATTGGAAAGGCGACCATTTTACTTTTCGTTTGTTTTTTTTCTTTCTCGTGAAGTCTTCCTGAAGGAAGGGGAAAGTTGCGTGATTTAAACGAGAAAAGGGGACAATAGATCAGCGCGTTCAGATGTAGGGTGGCTTGAGTACGATTATAGGGTGGTTGTGATTTGATTTGTACAAATTTTAAATCAAATTTCAATTTAATTCTCAACGCGTTCGCTTATCGTATGCTCACATAACAACTCTGAATAATACGAAATTTGAAATCCGGTAATAATTCAATATTACGGATCCAATTGAACTGGTTTCGTCGAATTCCGAGACTGTGCCTCGGAACGCTATTTTTAAATTCAATTTAAACGATAGAATTTCAAAACTGAAAAAACAGTTTCAAATTCAATTTTGAAGCTTCTAGTACCTTCAGAATTATCAATATGAATTTTCTAAGACTTCGTATTATTTTTAATCAGCTCAAAACTGAAGATTCAAATTTTTACCTAATTGCAACAATTAACTTAACAAATTAAATTGCCAATTTCATATTTACATTTGAAATTCAAGTTAAACCATCATTCAAATATTTAAAATCAATTAAATATTCTATTTCAAATGTTCAAAATTTCTGGGTCGTTACAATCTTCCCTCCTTAAAAGAATTTCGTCCCGAAATTACAAGTTAGGAAAAATGGTCCTTAACTCGTCTACTATTTTTCAAAATTCAATAGTTTTATCAACTTACTAACCTAAATCTTTTTATTAGAGATTCGTTTTCACTTTAACTAAGTTTCCAAAATCAACCATAAGTTCCAAATAATATGGTTGTCTTAACAATTTAAATTTAAATTCAAATTCAAAATTTGAATTCAAAATTTTCTCAAAAATTTTCTAACTCTCGAAATTTTTGAAAAATTTCGCCAGCGTCTCCTTTGCGCGGCTAACATGGTACGACTACAAAACATCCCTACGGACTCTCAAATTCCAAAAGAAAACAAAATGCCAAGTGGAAAAATCAGAATCTCATCAAATTTCATACTGAAATTTAAATACATACCTTTTGGTCGAGCAATTCAAATTATCTTCAAAATCAAAAATCCCATTCCATTTTCCTTAGCCTTTACAATCCCTGTATATTTTACTGAACAATAATGTCCAATTACAACATTCAAGTTAAAATTTCATTCACTTATTAGATTTCCAAATACTCATTTTACTTGAGAATTTCACCTTTCATTCCTTAAGTTCAATATAAGTATTTACGTACTTCTTATATTTATTTTCACTTCACAAACAAAGTTATATATTCATTTCCATTTAACTTTGCATTTTTGATTCCATTTGAATTGACAATTTCGATTCTATTTGGAATTCATTTCAAATCTCAATACTTTTATTTCCAATTTTTTTTTTCATTCAGATTTTCATTTCGAATTTTACTTGAATTCGATTCATCTTCTAATTTCGAAGATTGAATCTTGCTTTCCTTATTTCAAATTAAATTTTGAAATCATTTGTCGTTAGTGAAAAATTTCCAAAAATTTCAAAATTTTTCTAACCCCCAGTGAAAACACTTAAAAATCCTTTTAAAAATGGATATGGAAAGCACGTTCCCCCATGGATCACAGTTACTCGGTGGTTTCGCTACTATCCCAGTAGAATCACTTGTAACTTTAGATTTCACATCTCTTGAATTTCGCCATGGTTGTTGCCATAGATCGTAGTTCACACGGCGGTTACACCACTATCCCAGTGGAATCGCTTATAACCGTAGGCATCTTGCCCCTCAAATTTCGCTATGGCATCTAGATCGCAGTTTACACGGCGGCTGCGCCACTATCCCAGTGGAATCGCTTGTAACTGTGGGCATCCCACTCCTCGAATTACGCTAGCATACCTCCCGATCAAATGGACAGTCATACCGAGTTCCAACACCTTCACAATTTTTCAACGGAAGGTACTTTTTCATATCCTTAGCTTGGAAAACATAATATGTCATATATGTATAGTACTACATTTCCAATTGATTCCATTCAATTTTAATTGGCATTTCATTAATCAACCAAATCTCACTGAAAACCATTCAAATCTATTCCATCTACTAATTTAATTAGTATATTCACTCATCCATTTAAAATTTCAAATTTCCATATTCAATTCGTCTCGAATTTATTTTATCAATAACAAGGAAATTTCAATTTATTTTTCTTTCTTACTTACTTGAATTTATATACAGATTCAAACCATTTCATTCAACTCTTAATTCAATTTTGATTTACTAACTTAACTTCCAATTCACTATTTCATGAATTAATAATTTATCAAGTTAGTTTACTTGAATTCAATCCATTTTATTTTATTCCTCCAAGTTTGGATTTTTATTCAACTTGATTCAAATCAATCTCATTTCACTTTTCAATTCCAATTCATTTATTTACAAATGTAGCTTCGTCTGTTCATTCATAAATTCATTCATTTTCAATTTGAATTTTGTTCCAATCAGATTTCAATTATTTTATTAGTTATCAACTTATTTACATTCCATTGATGAATTTTATTTTCAAATATTCTTTCTGGAATTCTATTTCAATTTGTAAATTACATTTACAATTCACATTTCCAAACTCATTCGTATATGGATTTTATTTCATTATCTTTCAATTCATATTTATAAATTTCATCTGCCAAATGAATTTATCTTCAAATTTTTGGTTATTATTTTAATTTCTTATTCAATTTCCATATAACAACGATAATAATTCAATATTATCTCTTCCTAACAACCAAGCATCCATATACTATGATAATTCATAGAAAATCATTTCTTTTCTATACAAAAATAGTTTTGGGCAAAATTATTTCATTTACCCTATTTAAAACAATACTGTGTCAGTTTATCTTGTTTAAGAGTTTAGAAACCCCTATCGATTACAGTTGGCCAGACTGCACCGACCAAAATCTATAAACAATCAACGGATAAGTCAACACAATACAGAACAAATTTTGTATTCACTAACAAATACGCGCTCATATCTATTATTACACTCACACTCATTCTAGAGTACTACTGACTCTATCTCTAATGAGTAACACCCAACAGAGCCAAGGGTTGTCGGTTAACTGGATGCTCTGATACCACTTGTAACGACTCGAAGGCAGTGGCATACACTGGTAGGCTTTGCAACCATCCCAGCCCTACCGTGGCTTACACTGGCACCTCACATTTACTTTTACGGCCAGCCTCTCGACTGCATAACCAACCCATCCCACTCAAGGACATGTAGGGGTAAGAGTCTCCCGTTCGCCACCAAACCGCGAAGCGAGAACCCCCTATCATGCTGTAATATAGCAAATGCGATCCAATTCTCTGAGTCCCCGAACCCTAAACCCACGCACGCCATTACCAGATCGTCACGATGCTCGCAAACGAAATTCTGAGGCCATCGCCGTAGCTTGCACCTCCTCACGCACGCGACGAACACCTCGCGCATAACAACCGTGACTCGCCAAGACCCCACCTCTGGCCACTGCCAGCGTCGACTACCCACGCTCCTCGCGACCACGAACACCCTGCCCTAGAAATCGCGAGCACCACTTCACCGGCCTATCGCCTGAACCCCAAATCAACTTCCTTCGTTCGCGCGAGCGCGCACACAATTCCAGTCGCCTCGCGACAATCCCATCACGAAACCCTCCACCATGGCTCGATTCAATCCATCTTCGAACTGCCCCAAATCGCCTGCTCGGCCATTGACGAACGAGAGTGTTTTTGTTCGGTCTGAAGGGAAAAGGAATTTGTGAATTTAAATTGGAAAGGCGACCATTTTTCTTTTTGTTTGTTTTTTTTTCTTTCTCGTGAAGTCTTCCTGAAGGAAGGGGAAAGTTACGTGATTTAAACGAGAAAAGGGGACAATAGATCAGCGCGTTCAGATGTAGGGTGGCTTGAGTACGATTATAGGGTGGTTGTGATTTGATTTGTACAAAATTTTAAATCAAATTTCAATTTAATTCTCAACGCGTTCGCTTATCGTATGCTCACATAACAACTCCGAATAATATGAAATTTGAAATCCGATAATAATTCAATATTACGGATCCAATGGAACTGGTTTCGTCGAATTCCGAGACTGTGCCTCGGAATGCTATTTTTAAATTCAATTTAAACGATAGAATTTCAAAACTGAACAAAAACAGTTTCAAATTCAATTCTGAAGCTTCTAGTACCTTCAGAATTATCAATATGAATTTTCTAAGACTTCGTATTATTTTTAATCAGCTCAAAACTGAAGATTCAAATTTTTACCTAATTGCAACAATTAACTTAACAAATTAAATTGCCAATTTCATATTTACATTTGAAATTCAAGTTAAACCATCATTCAAATATTTAAAATCAATTAAATATTCTATTTCAAATGTTCAAAATTTCTGGGTCATTACAATTCTCCATGGTCAGCATAGCCTCAAGATTGGCACGATTTACCCTTTGGAGCTCGTCAACTAGTTTATGCCATCCAGACATTCTTTCAATATCGAGCTTGACGGCATCAAGATTTCTTAGCATGGCCTGCTTGTCAATTGGAACCAAGTCCAGATCGAAGCGGACTCCTTTCAAACACCAATGAGGAAATCGGCTTTGAAGGACAGATGGAGGCTTTTCCACTTGATAAGGAGGCCTATTGATGATTGATTGAATATCAGCTCTTTTGAGGGCAGGAGAGCTGGAAGGGATGTCTAAAGAGATAGAAGCAGCAGGCACTTTAGAAATTTCAGATGAAGACTTATCGTCGAGTTTGGCCCGCTTGCTTGGATCTTCAGTTATATGACTCTTCCCCTATCATCATGAGATTTTCTTTTGTGGGAGTCGTCATCCCTTTGGTAAGAGTCATGGCGGTCATCTCTTCTTCCATACTGCTCCTCATAAGCCTGCCTCTCACGAGCTTTCCTAGGTGCTCGTTCCTTATCAGTTTCCCTGGGGGCAGAGAGATAGCGCCGGGGATCATAAGAGTCACGCCTTGCGTAGCGTTGAAAGTCATCATAATAAGAGCCGCTTCGTCCCATGGGAGAACCTGAAAGTGAAGAAGAAACAAAATTTAGAAATCTCCGAAATAAAGAAGCTAAGTGCGCATAATTGCCAAAAATCCTAAGTGTGTGTGGCGTGCGAACTACGCGCGTCAAGCTACAAACCACTCTTTGGCTTAGGAGTGATGTCAGCTTTTGCAGCAGGGGTCAATTCTTGGGCCGCTGGAATTGATCGCAAGGCGAATGTCGCTTCAATCGCTGGAGAGGCAAGTTTAGGAGTGGTGATGTCATCTTTAAAGAGCTCCTGAGAAGTCACCATGAGATCACTCAGTCCTCCAAAAGTATCAGACTTCCCAGAATGTTGAGGAAATTCCTCTTCTTCAATAACTGGGGTAAGTTTGGATTTGCTAGATAACCCCACACCGTCAGCAGAACTAGAGCATTTTACTAATGAGGTCTCTACAATAAGTTCCTTCGGTGCAGGTTCTTCTGCAGGGACTGGGGTATTTGACGCTTCTGCTTGAGAGCTGGGGGCATCACGAGACTGAATAGATCGAGAGGAATGCAAGAGTCCGAATTGATGCAGAAATTCGTTCCTTTGTAGAAATTTAATACTTCTCTCGTTGGCAGCTATGGCACTCAATCTTTCAAAAGTTGATTTGTTGGCAGAATCTTTAGAAAGAGGAGGAAGTGCTGCAAAAGTAAAGAAAGAAGTTAGCACTTGACAACTCGAATTCTGAAAAAGTTAGGAAATGAAGTAAACGGAGATAGGTAGTCTTACTTCCTACTCTCCAAATGCCGTAGAATCCCGGGGGGCAACGGACATAGAAGAACTGGTTTAGAAACCCGTGAGCGCTCTCAGGAAGATCCGTAATTAGTTTGTGATTCCTTGCGCTCCTAACCAGAGTAATAGAGGGGTGATCTTTGTTCCTCCCAAATATACACAGAAAACGGATCTCCTCAAAGCTTGGGAGGCGGTCAAGCGTCCTCCTGAATAATACACACAACCCCATCAAAATGGCATAGCCATTGGGGTGCAACTAGAATGGGGAAATGGTTAATCGAAGGAGAAGTGTTCTGAGGTAATCATTGAAGGGGGGAATAGCTCCGTTCAGACACATGTGACGATTGATTGCAATAAAGCCATGTGGCGGCCTGTCAGCAGTGTCATTTACTCCGGGAAGCAGAGCATCCGCTTCAGCAATACCAAATTGCATACATAGCTGGTTGAAGGTTCGCTGGTTCAGTGTAGTTGGAACTCTTTCCGGAGGGTTATCCAAAGGAGCAGCAATCGGAAAGGCTTCATCGGTCCGATCTGCTATCTCTTCTTGTACTTGTTGAGAAGTCATTCTACACAAGGAACTGGATATTCAAATATGAAGGTGCACGTTTCCTAAAAAGTGTGTGAAGTGTTGTGCAAAGCTACTGAAATAACAAGTAAATAAAGTAAACTTGAAATAATACTGGTTGGCGCACGTCAATTCAGGAAGATTCAAGGCTTGTTATTAGATCAAAATTAAGTATAGTATCAATGCAGATAATATTTAGCGATAAGCAGTTATAATTGTATGAATTTTGCGTTGATGCTCCACTTAAGTTAGTTGATTCACAACATTTCACTTTTAATTAGATTCATATTATTTTCTCTTTGACTTAATCCATCACTCGATGTGGGCAGTCGATGATGAGTATATTCGTCCTAGTTTTATGCAAATATTGTATTTAACAAGTTGTTAGCTTAAAAGTCAATATAATCTGTGAAAGAGTGCAACAAGTTCTGGTAGTTCAAATTGGAAGTTCAATCAAGTACTGGTTAAATCTGCAAGTGTTCAAATGCTGTCCATCTCTTAAGTCGCAGGAACGACTTAAGTTAGCTCGAGACTCTTTTAGGTCGTCCAGTTCAGGTCCAAACGACCTAACAAAGGTCGGGCTTCCCTAAGTCGCTCTGCTCGAGTCATGAAGTTCATCAGTTATGTTCCTACAAGTTAAAGCTATGCTACGAGTTAAGTTAGATCGTTGATTCTTTAAGTCGTTCAACTTTAAGTCGTATGCTATTCTGGCAAGTTAAGTCGCAGTCCCTTATGTCATTCGAAGTTTGATGATTAAGTCGCTAAGTCGTTCACAGAGTTAAGTCGCGCGATTCATGTCCAGACTGCTAAAGCCCTAGGTCGTTCAAGGCTCCTAAGTCGAGCACGAGCTAACTCTCTTTAACTCGCTAACTCCCCTTCTTTCAATAAATCGCCTAACCCACTAACTCGTTAACCCAATAACTCGTTAGCCTCTCTACAATAAAATCCACCATCTCTCCACACCACCAGATCATCCAAAACCAATTCAAATCGCCTCGGATCCATCATAAACCCGATGCACTGCTATGATCTCGTGAATTACAGCGACAGCATGTCCAATAACGATTAAAAATCGATCGTAACATGATTCATGGCGAAATGCGGCATGTGGAATCGGGGAAGGGTCGAGAAATGGGGGATTCACAATTCGGTGATAGTCGTGGTTGGACAATGGTCGGAATTCACTTACGTAGTATGATTGTAGAGATGATTGGCGACTGGTTGATTTGAATTCTTCTTCGAGAGCTTGGAAATCCTTCGAAGGCGGGTTAGAGAGTTAGAGCAGGTAAAGAGAAGAAGGAGAGATCTTAGTGACTTATATACAGGGGCAGAGGAACACAAATCGGCACGAACGACCTAACTCTCTCATAAGTCGCTCACGACTTAACGATTCAGGATGGCGCGAGTCAAGAGATATCGAAGCACACGACCTAACTCCTAGGCGTATACTTCGAGGGGCAAGTGTTAACCCTCTTTTATTCAGCGACCTAGCGACCTACTCCACACAACGACTTAAGGGAATAAGAGACTTAAACTAAACAAGGCATAAGCGACTTAAGCAATCTACAACAAGGCAGCGACCTAGCGACCTATAACACAAAGCGACCCAATGCGGCGCGACCTAACGAGATAAGAAAGCAGCGACTTAGTAACCTAAAGACTCCTACGACCTAACATGTTAGCGACCTAACGACGTAGCTATTCAATGAAGACAACGACCTAGCAAGCTAAAGAAAGAGCGACTTAACGGCCTAAGGAACTCCAGAGTTAAGCCGCATGCCCTGCCTCTTCTGTTAGGTCGCATACGACCTAATCTTGCCGAGACAACTTCAGCACTACTCATACTAGGTCGCTCTCAGCCTTTATCTCGCCCAGAATGGTTTGGACCATTTTGAAGTGAAATTGTATTTTCACTATAAAGCTGAGTATATTTTCCAAAGTAGCTTTTTAAAATAAAAGTTAAAGGTTCTAAAGCTGGTTTTTGAGAAGATATATTTTGAAATGTATTCCGCGTAAGGAAATTGATTTGAAATTGGTTTTCAAATGTTAAGTGTGGAAAAAAAATATCTCGTGAAGATATTTTGGAATTAAATAATTTGGGAAAATTATTTGAATCTGATGATTGTTGTGAATATCGTTGATAGTTAAATCACCGACTATCAATATTTACCTTTGAAATGGCACTTGATTTGTTTTTAAAAACAAACGCTTATTATTCGCTTTAGCCGGGAAAAGACCTTTGTGTTAGAAAACCCATTCCGAATAATAATACGACGATATGGATCGTATTGAAGACCGCTGATGAAGACCGGGTATTTGTCAAAACGATAGGATGACCTATCGATTGTCTCTGCACCGTTAGCTACGGTATAGAGATTTCCTTTGTGATGGGAAGTTTTATCGGGATTGTAAATATCCGGATTTGCAAGGGCTTCTTTTGAAGTGCCTTCGGTTCTGTTCGAACCCGAAACAGACTTGTATGGTTACGTGTCTGACATTACATTTTGAGATATAGAGCTTATTTCTTTCAAATACATTTCTGTTGGTGGCGGAGAATTAATTCTCTTAGCTTAACACCCTTCCCTAAGACGTACGAGCTCAGAGGTTATGTAGTTGAAATTTATCAACAATATATTCCCAATATGGTAATGTGGCATGGTGAGTGTTGCTGTGATGATGATGATTTATTGATCATTTGTGATCAAAGCATGGCTTTGTGAAAAAGCGTAGCTTTGTGGACGAGACTTTGTCAGGGCCTCAACAACCCGGAAATGGTCGAAACAGGAATGTTGCGGCAAGGTTATGAGGGTCACGCCCTTTAGGGTATGTCATTTCCTTCTGGAAAGGGGTGATATCATGGTATGGAGCCCAGATACTTACTCATGTGGACACACCTTATTTATTATGTGTGATGTTAGTTACCGAGCGCTCGGATAAAGGTCCCAAAGGACCGGGGGATGACATATTCGTGACTTACCTAGTTACAGGGGTAACCCGGCCTTATTTGGTAGAGAGTAGTTTGTCTCTCGGGACGTCCAACTAGAGGCGATCCCATTCGGCAGTAGGAAAGGAAGTTCCTTAGCCTGACCATTTGTTGGAAAATCCAAAGAAACAATACGAACCTTGTACGGTTTTAGTTGTATTACCTGCTACGGAATGTGGCGGTAACCTGCTATTGAACATAGTAGCTATAGTAGGCATAACGTGAAATGCCTATGCTGGCTAAGATTAATATTATACTTTCGAAATGTTTTCACACTAGACATTAATAATAATAATCCAATGATTGGCGTAGTAAGCATCTTTGACTATCATAAGAAGAAATCTCCTCCAATTCTGCGTTTGCATTGTGTGTGTGGCGGGAGGTCTTATGGTAGTTTCATTTTCCGAAAGCATTGCGAATTGTTTTATTTTCTTTGTGAAAATAACTGTTTTACGATCTCACACCAGTCACCATGACTGACTTGGAGTTTATTGTTCCCATCTAAACTCTAGGTGCCCATAATTTTCCACACGGGCAACCTAGAGTTATGTTATCAGGATATTCTGGATATTCTGAAGCTTTGGAAGCAAGCTGGATGGCGAGACGCACTTCCGTACTTTTTATTTATTCCGCTGTGTATTCTGTATGAAGACAGGTTTATATAACTGTCCATTGTTGTATTGAGTTGTATATTGACTCTGATGTGATGTAATGTATAAACTGATATAGTTCTTTGTTTAAAAGACTAGTGATTATCTATTATATATTGTTCCACTGCGAATGTGAGATTCTGATATTATCTCTGATTCTATGTTTCTGTTTCTTTCTTTTTCTTTTGTCTTCTTCTACCCCTTCTTTTTAACCCTAATGGTTCGGTTTTCCGGCATTTGATTGCGCGGCATTTGATATAGTGGACGTATTAATGTCGACTTTCGAGCGTCGAAAAATCGCATCGTTACAGTTACATGCCACGCCTCCCCTGACAATGCGACTGCGGCCACAAATCACAACGCACTACCTCATCTCGAGTTCGAACTGGCAGGGAAAAATAAATGTCGTCACCCCATTAATTGTTTCAACCTTGACGTCGCAGCTTAAAGAGGAAGGCCGCAAATTTAATCAGAGGGAAGCTCACGATTTTCCCTCGACTGCTTCGATTTGAAATGAAAAAGAATGACAAAGGGAGACGCGATTCGATTTTAGCTTTGTTCGGCATTTTTTTTGAAACTGAAGTGGGATTCGGGTTAAATTGAAGAAAAGAAGGGGAAAAGGCTCGGTCTTCATTTTTTTCTTTTGTTGAACTGATTTCATTCGAATGGAGGGAGGACATTCGTGATTTATAATGAAGGTAGCGAAATTTCTCTGATGGGAGGGAAAAGAACAACGCGATTTAAAATAAAGGCGACGTGATTTTTGCATGTGGGTGAAAAAGGCTATAGTGTTTTGATGGAAAGGAAAAGTAGCTGATGGGAAATTTTTTTGACTAGTTAACATATAAATATAAGTTTTTTACTTAATTTTTTAAATCGTCTTGATTTCGCAATTAAAAATTTTGACCTCCTATCGAGGCATGCCGCTTGGCGTTCATAATGTTATACCCCTATTCCGAACGCAATGGAAAAGGTTTCGAGTCCTAATTCGATCGTATGGAGAAGATAGCTTTTTGGACTTAATAATTATATTGAATTTTAGATATAAATTCAGTGCGTTTCTAACCCGTACGGCCAAACGATAACTTCAAACATTCCAAAATTTGAAATCTGATAATAATACACTATTATGGATCCAATGGAACTGGTTTCGTCGAAATCCGAGGCTGTGCCTCGGAAGGCTATTTTTAAATATCAATTTAAACGATATATTTTCAAAACTGAAAAAATCACCTTTAAATTAAATTTTAAAGCTTTTTTTACCTTCGGTATTATCAATATAAATTTTATAAGCCTCCAAATTATTTTTAAAAGGCTTAAAACTCTAGATTCAACAATTTACCCAAATTTCCAACTATGAAATTAAATAATTTAATTATCAAATAAATGGTTATATTTGAAATTCAAGTCAAAAATTAACTTTTAAATATTTAAAATCAATTAAATATTCCAATTTCAAATACCCAAAATTCCAGGTCGTTACATTACTCTTCTTTTAAGAGGATATATGATACTATTAGTAGTACCTAGTTCCTTGGTATTGTTTTAGAGTTACTCGATCTATATAATTTTCTTAAGTTATAGAGATAATTTGAACCATTAATTGATAAATTGATTAATAATAATTATAAAAGTGTTTAAACCAAAGATAAATTTGGAATCGCTAATTGATAAGATAAAGTAGGATTCTCGACAAATTTGGACAGTCGAAAATTTCCGAATCACACCTAACTCAGAGCTAAGGAATTTATGAAAACTTTTGGTAAAAGATAAACGATTGTGAAATATTTTAAGTAAATGAAGTTGGATAAGTATAATTTAGAAATGTGCTTATAAATAAAAAGGATTTAAAAGTGGAAGAATTTATAATAGCATTAAATCAGAAATAAATTTTATAACTATGAATTTGAAATGATAGTAACCTACAAAAATTTTAAATCTGCAATTCACCCAATATAAAAGGTAATCGGGAATTGGGGATGTGTATATATACTGTTAAGATGTAAAAGGGTATTATACAAAAATAGATTTAAGTCATGAACTATTTATAAACTTAAGTAAAATCATGACTGTTTAAAATGTAATTATAACCTGGTAAATGTTTAATTAATGAATTCTAGCATTAATTAAGGATTTGGACTTACGTTTTTTTTAAATGATGGATTTACATAGTTGTGTTCATAAGATATAATAAACTTAAGTAATAGTTTTACGAAACGATTCATAAACAATATCAATATTAAATAAAATATACTAAAAAATTGAAAGTGAAAAATAAAGGATGTGAATAAAGAGATTTTGGTATAACTGAGAAAAACCAATAGGAATAAATACGTAATTTATACATAAATCATTTCGTCACACAAATTTTGATCTAAAATCTGAGTATAGAACTTTAAGGTGTTTACACCGATCAGGAAAAGGATTTATCACTCGATTTCTTGATGGCGAGCATTGATGATGGTTTGTGGTTAGTTACTCGAGTTTTCTATCATAGTTGAGAGCTATGCAACAAAAGCAAGTGTATCTGGTCTAGAAGCTTGATCAGAGTCCGCACTAGAGGAACAGGGGAACGATACTAGTTTGGAAATACAGTTGTGGATTCAAATAGAAGATCAAATCAGATATTTTATATGGATGATTTGGGTACATCTTATGGGTTTAAGTTTGTGAAATAATGATTTAGGTAAAATATTTTTGGTTTAGGTTCAGAGTAATTTCGAGGACGAAATTCTTTTAAGTAGGGGAGAATGTGACGACCCATAATTTTACCACTTTGAAAATGAAATATTTAATTTATTTAAATATTCAAATGTAGAATTTTCAAACTTAAACAATCATGTTTTATATGATAATAAGAATGGTAAACTTATTTTTGATATTGAATAAAGGTTTTGGATTTCCATTTTAAAATTGACTGAAGTCGGATTCCGATAAAGTAGGATAAATATTCTAGAAATTTGTTTTAAAGGATAAATAATTCTTTTTAAATATATATAATCCATATTAGACTCATTTGACAATAATAATAATTTAATTTATAATGGTTCGATAAATATATAAAACTTGTTTTATAAAAGTTGACAAATTTCATCGCATATCGATAAATCGATGTCGTATTTTTACAAATAGATTTGGATATAGTTTTATATTATTTATAAGTCAAATGTACTTATTTTAATTATTTAAAGATAATAAGAAATTTATTTGGAACTTTGGTTTACATGAATAAATAGTTTTATAAAAATGTTAAAATGTGACTGGAAAACTTTTGTCGAAAATCAACGTTTTGCCGATTAAAAGTTGTCGCAACATTATCGCACCTTTATTTTCTTATATAGGAACATATAATCAAATAGTATAAGTATGAATTAATTCACTAATCATGTTTACTTTTACTAAACATACTTAGAAAATTCTAGAAGTCATTAGTAAAATTAAGTAAGAATTAACAAAAGTAAGAAAAAGTAAACATCAAATCAATATCAAATCAAAAACCAACATAATTATTATTTTACTTAGCTTAGTTCTTAAGGGACTAAGACATGAAGTAAGAACTTCATTCACACTTCTACTTCTTTTCTCAAGCTTCTTCACCTTCTTCCTCTCCTCTTTAATGGCTTCCAAACCATAGAAAAAAATAATGTCAAAATATGTACAAAATATTTAAAATAAATCAATGTTCATTCTCTTCAAATCAAACTCATGTTTTCTCCATATTTTACCTCTTCTTCTCTCAGCCATAACTTCTTCAAAATTGAATCAAAATGCAAATTTTTTTCTTTTCGGATCATGTATTTTTCCAGTAGTTATAACTTTCATGTTGACAACTTTGTCTCATTCTAAACCTATGTCAAAAATCCACTTTTCTCCAGTGCATTCTTTGGCCCAGTTTTTGAGACAGAGAATAGCCCATTTTGTTTTGATCACAACTTGATCATCACTGATCCAAGTTAATAAATTCCATTTTAAAAATCATATAAAATTTCAGTGGTTACAACTTTTTTGTTGATCACTTGTTCCAATTTTGAGTTTTTCTATACCTGAAACTAAATTCTTTGAAGTGCATTTTAAGGCTTCATTTTTTGTCAATCCGATAATACCTCTTCTTCGTTCTATCATACCTCCCTCTAAACAACACGGTTTCAAAAGAATAATTTTCTCAAATTCAAGACTAAAGAATTTTCAACAACTTTTTAGTTAACAACTTTTCTAAATTTTGAGATTTAGAGGGCCTAAAACCAGATACAAGATAACCTATTTTTTGGATCTAAATCTTGAGAATTCAATTTCAAAGCTCTACCGCTTCTTCTCTACACTTTCGGCCAACCTCCATCTCAAGCCTTGATCAAGCTATTGGAAGGAAGAGGATGTTGTTTGCTAGTGTTTAAATGGAGTATGGATTAATTAGTGAAATGTTGGTTGATTAGAATGTTGGTAGGAAGTTAATCGCTTTGGTTTATGGCGAGAAACTCTATTTAATATCTATATTTACATATACATGTTTGATGATGTGTTATTATTGTTGTGGATGCTTATATATGCTTTGATCATCAAGTATTGATTGTTTGATATGATTGTTAAATTATTTTACCAAGTCACATTAATACACGTCGATGAGCACAAAGGAAATCACTTTCCTTTTGAAAATGAAATGGTGTATATGGAATGGTTAAACATTTTGGAAATAGTTTTAAAATGAGTTAGAAATTTTTTACAAACATTTAAATATGTTTAAAGTAATAAAGAAAGAAAAACAAGATTTTATCTTGTATATTTTAAAATATGTCCAAAATAATTTTTCAAAAAAATCGCACTTTTATAGTAAAGTGATAAAAGTTTAAAATTGATATTTTAAATATTTTAAAAATATGAAATAAAATCTAAAAATCTTTAAAAATGTTTTAAAAGAGATTTAAGTTGATAAGATGAATTTCTGAATGATATAAAAGTCGTTTTGAAGAATATTGCTTTTAAAACATTATTCGCAACACTTTTCGCAACCCTTTTTGCGGCAGTTTTTAATAACTTTTGAAATGTAGTTTTAAACTTAACAATTCTTTTCAAATATTTTGTGAATGATTTTAAAAGAATAGTTAAGTAATTTAAAAATGGTTTGGAAGTTTTAATAAGAGTTTTAATAAATGGTTAAGAGGAATTGTTTATAACACTTAAACAATAATTGAAGAATATTGAATATAATAACAAAATGAGTATGTGAAAACGACTAGTACATTTGTCCCACCTATGAGAGCTAAATGGTAAAAAAAGGTTTGTAACTAAGGTTAGAAATGGAGCAACCAATGCCCTGAACTTACCTGGCCTTCGCTTTATCTTTTAGACGAGGGGTGGAACATATCGAAAAGAAAGCCCAGATGCTTCAAAAGATCATATTTAAGTTTTTCCAAGATAAAAAAAAGAAACAAATTCATTGAATTTTAATTAACCACTTAAAATCTTTTATTTGATGATTGGTACAAAGGAACCGGGAGCAGATTTGGGTGATTTCTATCCGAAATACTAGGATTGGATTTAGGTGATTCCTATCCGAAAACCCCATCAAACTAATTTTCGAAATAAAACATATTGCAGACAAAGATCATTGAAAACAAAGATCTTCATGAAGTAGGATTACTTGCCACTGGTCCCTCGAGGTGAAATTTACCATATCTAGGGTGGCAGTAGTGCTTTGTTATGAAAATATTTGATTTGTAAGAATATGGTTTGAAGTTAAGAAAGAAATCTTTGATTATGATTTAATGAATGATTTGTGAATATTTTCCTTAAGTTAAAAGTATAATATGAACATAAAAAATCTTTGACTTAGATTTAATGAATGATTTGGGAATATTTTCACTAAGTTAAAAGTTATAACTTGAATATAAAAAATCCTTGATTAAGTTGTAATGAATGATTTCAAAATGTTTTCCTAAGTAAAGGATGAACAGATTTGGAATTATTCCAAGATAAAATGAAAGGTAAATAAACCAAATGATTTGATAAGTGAGGCTTTATGATTCCATATACTCATGAAAAGAAAATGAAATATATTGAAAAGAATATATCTAGGAAAGATATTTGTTTAAATGGAAAGATAAAGTAATTGATTCATGATCACATATGAACTTAACATCTTTTAATCGGTAATTGGATTTCGAAGTAACCGGGGTCAGATTTGGGTGATTCCTATCCGAAAACCAATTTGAACCAATTTACATATTCGAAGAATGAAGCTGTTTGAAGACGGAGATATTAAGACGGATAATAACGAAGGACTACTTGTTGATTAATCGGGGATAAACTCCCAATTTACTTATTGTAGGAGTGGTCTCTTTGTTATGGAAAACCTCAGAACCACAAGGACTTCTCGCCTAGTAATGGCCGAGGAAAGTGCCTTCGGTTTCGTTCAGTCCCAGGACAAACTTGTATGGACGAATGTCTGACCTTGCATTTTAAATTGCATTGAGTGATCTCTATAAATGTATATCTACAAGGTGGTGGAGAAGGCAACTTTTCTTAGCTTAACACCTTTCTCTGAGACATACAAGCTCAAAGGTTATACATTTGTAGAAATCAGTCATGTGATTATGGAACGACAATGTGGTATTCAAAGTGGAAGAATTTGTGTTATTTTAAAAGGTAATTGTTGCCTCAAGCCTCATCAACCGGAAATGACCGAAACTGGGTAGATGAAGCAAGGCTAAGTGGGTCATTCCCATCAGGGTATGATCATCCCCTTCTAAATATATTTCTTCCCGCTATGATGATTGGGATGTAAATTAATGTGGTTTGTATGCTAGAGCGTGCTTGGTTAATGGTCGATAACGACCAGGGGATGACATATTCGATACTATCAAGTTATAGAAGTAGGTCGGTCTTGTGTTGGTAGAGGAGATTTTTGATGGTTCCTCGGGACATCCATCTAGAGGTGTACCCATCGGAAGGCGGTCCCTTCACCTGGTCGTTTGTATGGAAATCCATTCTCCAATAAGAACTGGTGGATTTGTTTGTAGAGCCTTGTAGATATATATCTTGATAGTATCGAATAAGGTTAGACTGAGTTAAATAACTAAATGAAAGTAATTAAGAAATTAATTACTTAATATGATTAATTGAGTTAAATATGATTTGTTTAAGTTGATTAATTTAGTTTAATTGATTTAAATTAATCATAGGATGATTTGATAAGTATAATTACTTAAATGTAATTAATGAAGTATAATTACTTAATGAAGTAATTAATGATAATTACTGTATGTAATTGGTTGGAGATGATTTGAGTATGATAGTAATTTGGATTAAATTACTTTGTGAAATTAATCAACCAAGATTTATAGTTTTATTCATAAGTAATTAACCTGGTATAACTTAATTATAATCAGATATAAATTGACCTTACTTATGAATGTTTGAATGGTATTGAATGTTGAATTGTTTGATATCCCTGATATATGATGCTTTGTGATGAATGGTTCAACTTAAACAAATCATATTTAACTCAATTAATCATATTAAGTAATTAATTTCTTAATTACTTTCATTTAGTAATTACACTTAAACATTTTCATAAATGTTTATCTTTAATTAATTTATCTAATTAATTACTAAAATAAATCACATTAATATATCAATTGTTTAATAGTCTTACGTTAAGGACCTTCATTAACTATTTACAATTCTTAATTTCCTTTCTTAAGAAATTAACCTTAATTAATCAATATTAATTACAATTTAATTTATCCTTAACCACCTATTAATTAACCACTAATTATTTAATTAATTTAAGTTTTTAACCGTAACTTAATTAACCTTTAATTACTTGATTAATTAACATTTAATCACTAATTTAAAGTCTAACCTTATCAAATTAATGATCTTTAACTCCAAATTAATTATTCCTAATTAATTTACTTAAAACTTAATTTATGAGTTTAAAACTCATAATTACTTAATAAATCCAGTTATCAATTAAATTTATCAATCCATTTTAATTAACTTATTAATTTAATGAATCCAATCACTAAATTCCAATTTACAGATTTTAAACTAAATTCCTTTTAAATTTTCAAATCATTAAAGTATACTTTACTTTTAAACTTATTTACATTATTTAAAGTTATATACTTTATTTATTTTCAAAACCTAAGATTCAAATTCAATTTGAATTCAGATTTAAAATTCTGATTAAACTAGATTTTTAAATTCTTCCTTATATTTTTAAATTCCATTTTAAATTCAGATTCTTATGAATATACTTTACTTCTTAAATACTTTTAAATTATTAAAACAATTTGACTAAGGGAAAAACTTTATTCATTCCAGCTAAGATTTATATTTAACTGTAATCTATATTCAGATTTTGATTTAAACATATTTTAAATCCTTGCTTAATAATTTAAAATCACTATAAAAATTTTAAACTGACAGGGAGGTAAACCTGTCACCAAAATAAATGACCAAGACATTAACACTTTGCCCTCGAGCCAAACTTTATTTACTTCGAGTCAATCCTGAATCCCTTCGAGTAAAATACTCGAATTACTCGAATCAACCCCGAGAGCATTCTCCTGTCAAACCCAGTTCTCCAGATCTCAAACGTGCACATGCACGTGTACTTCGCCGACGTTCATCTCCAGCCTACCCCACGTCGTCGAACAAGTCGACGTTCCTACCCTCATCCATTTCCGTTCATCCAACTTCGACCAAATCTCAAAAACCAAGAATCGAGCTTCAACCCAAAAAATGGAACAAAGTCGAACCCTGATATTATCGCATTCATGCAACCCCGACCACCTGATGGTCAACTGCTCCGACCATGAACTCAACTACGATCGAGCTTCCTCCTCACGAAACCTCATTGCACTCGATCGCCTGACGACGATGAACGAGGCTAATTTCCCGACCACCCCAAACTAGGTTTAAAAACATACTTTGCTCGTCGCTGTCACCACCGAGGCCTGACCACCTTCCAGCTATTTTTCCCCAACTCCCCATACATCCCACTATCATCAGAGAGGAACTCGATCTCTCCAATTACTGGAATCACCAGTGATTCCCAAAAACTCCAATTCTGGTCAACCCAGAAATGCTCTTGCAAACCCTTACTAAAAAATGTGATTTTTGTTTTAAAAATCAGTGTTTGGCATAAAGATTCAGTTTATATTACTGAGTTGTTAAATTAACATGTTTGAAAATTTGACAAAACTGAAGTATGACTGTCTTCTTGGATTTCCAGACCCTTTTCAGTTTTATATAACTTTATTAAAAAATTTAAACCTACTCTAGGACCAAACAAACAAATTTTGTTTAATACTTAAATCCAAATATAGGGTGGATCAAGAGATACTAGTTTTTGAATAAGTCTTTAGCTTGAAACAAACTAGTGACAGAGGTGATACAGGGTAATAAGCATATTCACATATCAATACATCCATATATATGCAGAGATCACCACACAAATATATTCACAAAGAAAACAACATTCCAAAACTTGACATGCAACCAAAATCAAATTGAAGTTTTCAAAAGTGTGATGTTACTCACCGTTTTAGAGGAGATGGATAGAGCAACCAGGTTTGGAAAAACAACAGCTTTGAACTTTTTAAAAGACTGAGAATTGGTTTTCTTTGATTTTCCTTAGAATCTCCTTGCTTTGTTGTTAAAATGCTTCAGTTTGTATAAGTAGAAGTATTGTTATTATCTCTGGTTTGCTAAGTTTTGAATAAAAGAAAATAAGAAGGTAGATATAGAAGAGTTTGTACAGAGGGGTGATGTCTGGTTTAAGCAAATACAGGTACAAGGGTATATTTCTTTTTTTTTACTTATTGATCAGAGAATTTTCGAATGGAGGCTGAAATGATACTTCAAACATTTCGAATGACCTATTTGCTGCTAAGAGATGGAAGCATTAAATGCTTTGAGTACTTATGTCTCCAATTTAGATTATTGTATGTTTCATGTGTCATAGATATTTTGCTTATTATTTTGCTTTACATTTCCTTCCTGACTTCGGCTGTACATGTATATTTCTTGTTTTGCAAGTATATATATGTTGATATATTTTGTTTGGTCATATACTTTGAAATCTAATGGAGTTTCTTTTATTATTATATTGTTAGATTTTATTTAACATGTTTACCTTATTTGTTTTGGCCTTAATACTTTGAAACCAAATAAAGTTCTATTTTTATTTTGTTTGTTATAAATTTACAAATTTGTTTACTTTATATTGTTTTTTTATTTGTTTTTAAAACCATTTATCTACAATTTAAATTCAAGTAAAATATATATCTATATATTTATTATTTTCAAATTCACTCGTATATGCCCAAATACATATATATACATATACATAATTTTTTAATTATAAATGATTTATATAGAATATATTAGAATCTGGGGAAACTCGCATCTCTTCATCATTTAATTTAACAAATTTTAATTCAAAAATTAATTAATTATAAATTTAAATATATATAAAATCCGGGGTCGTTACATAGGGTGTTCGTGGTTGCGAGGAGCATGGGTAGTCGACACTGGCAGTGGCCAGTGGTGGAGTCTTGGCGAGTCGCGGTTGTTATGCGCGAGGTGTTCGTCGCGTTCGTGAGGAGGTGCAAGCTACGGCGATGGCCTCGTAATTTGGTTCGCGAGCATGGTGACGATCTGGTAATGGCGCGCGTGGGTTTAGGGTTCGGGGATTCAGAGAATTGGATCACGATTTCTTGTCAGTGAGGTATATACGAATTTATTTTCTGTTTTGAATTTGATGTGTATATATGGATAAAACAGAAATATATATAGATTAGAAAAAAATATATAAAGTGATAAATACAGTTTTTCAAATTCTATGTATATGTGTATATATGTAGTTTTAAAAGGAAAAATATATCCAGATTTTAAATTTATATATGTGTAAGTTAAATTTGAAAAAAATAACAAAAATCACTTGGTATATAGATTTGAAAACAGCAAGTTAAATTTGTGATTTCAAAACAATTTTGTTTTTATATAAGGTTTAACAGAAACTTTAATATGAGGAGTTTATATAAAAAGTCAGATTTTTAAATCTATATAGACTATGTTAAGTGTATGAAGTTTCAAAAATAAATATATACATATACACATTTTGATTTACTTGATTATTTTAAATTAATGTATTATTGGGAATTAATTTATTTAGTAAACTTATATAATTATTATTTTTTGTTACTAAATATAATCTATTAAAGGAAAATTTAGTTTAAAATCAAATTATTAGTTTAAAACAAAGATTGGTTAAATTAAAGAGTAATTGATGTGTTCGATTTATTTCAAATTGTAATAAATCGTGAATTGTTTATACAAGGTCTACGATGGAGGAAAATAAACCGGAATGGAAATGAGTTGGAAATGGATGCTAATAAAATAAGGTGAGATCTTCTCACTCAAATGAAAAGTGGGATTTTCAATTATTGATTGATTGCTGTTTGGATGTGATATTAGATATAGTAGGATATATCTATATATAGCAATATATATATTGGCATATGTATATATTGCAGTTGTTGATTTCCCGCATTATATAGCAGATGAGACCCTATTGCGCTGCATAATAGCGGATGATATTTTTATAAATCCCATATACCGCGATATTCCACCTCGAAGTGGAATTGGTATTGTGCTAACATCTGTGGATGCAGGGAAACAGGTTGGAGGGATCCAACAGGATTCCTCAAAACATTTGAATTGATTTCATATGTTGTGTGATTGATTATTTATAATCTGTGTATGATTATATCTGTGATTGAATTTGTTGAAGGCTATAATTTAGCCGAATGTATTTTTGGTATCGTTGGATACCAGAAATAAATGAAATTGGATTTCTAAAAATTAAGAATTGAATTTTAGATAGTTTGGAAGAATAAAAGAATTTATTTAAAAGTAGATAAATTTGTATGAAATAAAATTGATAATTGATTGAGTATTTGAAATAAATCTTTGAGAAATCGATATGAAAACTTATTTGATGTTGAATGAAAATTGATTTTTGTGTTGAGAATAAATTTGGGAATCGATTTGTAAAAATGATTTGGTATTTGGGATTAAAAGTTAGAATCAATTTGAAATGTGATTCGGTGTTGGAAGTAAATTCAGAAATCAATTTGGAATTCGATTTGGGATTTGAAATAAATTGAGAAATCAATTTTTAAAGTTCATTTGGTGTTGAAAGTGAATATTTGAGAAATCGATTTGAAAATCGTATAGAAAGTGAATATTTGAGAATGTAAATCCCGAATAGAATTTATAAAGGAAACAGAAATTTGTTTTAAAAATAAATATTGATTTATTTTTAAAGTGTGGAAAATATGATTTGAAATCGGTTTTCAAAGTGATAAAGTGTGGAAATAAATTTACAAATTTGAAATGTAAATTTGAAATAAATCGATAAGGATTTATCTAATTGGTTTAAATGGACCATTTGGTGATTTGAAATTGGTTTTCAAATGTGAAGTGTGAAAATGTGATTTGAAATTGGTTTTCAAATGTGAAGTGTGAAAATGTGATTTGAAATTGGTTTTCAAATGTGAAGTGTGGAAAAATATATATCTTGTGAAGAGATTTGAAATTTAATAATTTGGGAAAAATTATTTAAATTGGTTGATTGTTGTGAATGTTATTGATAGTTAAATAACCGACTATCAATATTTGCCTTTGAAATGGCACTTGATTTGTATTTTTGTTTAAAAACAAACGCCCACTATTCGGGTTAGCCGGGAAAAGACTTTTGTGTCATATAACCCATTCCGAATTTGTGATACGACGATATAGATCGTATTGAAGACCGGTGGTGAAGACCGGATATTTTCGAAAATGAAAGGACAACCTGTCGAATGTCTCTGCACCGAGTTGCTCCGGTATAGAGATTTATATCACTCTTTTTGTGATGGGAAGTCCGGACGTGATTAGTGAATATCAGGATTGCAAGGGCTTCTTTGGAAGTGCCTTCGGTTCCGTTCGATCCCGGAACGGACTTGTATGGATGTGTGTCTGACGTTACACTTTGAGATGTAAAGTTGGTTTCAATCAAATACATTTCTGATGGTGGCGGAGAGTTTATTCTCTTAGCTTAACACCCTTCTCTGAGACGTACGAGCTCAGAGGTTATGTAGTTGATGGTTACTAGTGATACATTCCCAATTTGGTAATGTGGCACACGAAGTGTTGTTGATCAGTTGTTGGTCAAAGCGTGGCTTTGTGAAAAAGCGTAGCTTTGTGGACGAGACTTCGTCGAGCCTCACAACTCGGTAATGGTCGAAACAGGAATGTTGCGGCAAAGGTTTGTAGGGGTAGCGCCCCTAGGGAATGCCATTTCCTTCTGGTTAAAAGGTGATATCATGGTATGGAGCCCAGATATTTTACCTATGTTGATGCCACACATTTATTATATTTTGTGGTTGTTGCTTTTTGATTGAGGATCCTCGAATAAAGGTCGGTAACGACTGGGGGATGGCATAGCTCGTGTGTTAGTTACCTAGTTACAGCTCGGTTAGAGAGTGAGGTAGCGTCGGCCTTTTGTTTGCAGAGATCCGGTTAGGATCCGGGGCGTCTTTCCAGAGGCATTCTATTTCGGTATAGGGAAGTTCCTTTGCCTGACCATTTGTTGGAAATCCAAAGAAACAATACGAACCCTGTACGGTTTTTAATTGTATTACCTACTATGGAATGTGGAGGTAACCTGCTATTGAACGTAGTAGCTATAGTAGGCATACAACAATGATTGTATGCTGGCTAAGATTGATATTATACTTTCGAAATGTTTTCCACACTAGACATTAATAATAATATCAACTGATTTTGCGTAGTAAGCATTTTTGACTATCATAAGGGGAAATCTCCTCTAATTCTGCGTTTGCATTGTGTGTGTGGCGGGAGGCCTTATGGTAGTTTCATTTTCCAAAAGCATTGCGAATTGTTTTATTTTCTTTGCAAAAATAATTGTTTTACGATCTCACACCAGTCACCATGACTGACTCGGAGTTTATTGTTCCCTTCTAAACTCTGGGTGCCCATAATTTTCCACACGGGCAGCCTAGAGTTATTTTTATCAGGATATTCTAGAGCTTTGGAGATAAGCTGGATGGCGAAGCGTACTACCGTACTTGTTATTTATTCCGCTGTGTATTATGTATGAGGACAAGTTATATAACTGTCCATTGTTGTATTGAGTTGTATAGTGACTCTGATTGATGTATGTATAAACTGATATAGTCTTTTGTTTTAAAGATTATTGATTCATCTATTATATATTGTTCCGCTGCGAATGTGAGATTCTGATATTGTTTTCTGTTTCTGTTTTTCTATTCTTTCTTTTCTTCTGTCTTCTTCTACCTCTTTTTTTAACCCTAATGGTTCGGTTTTCCGACATTCGTTTGCACGGCATTTGATACAGTGGACGTATTAATGTCGACTTTCGAGCGTCGAAAAGTCGAGTCGTTACAAGAATGATAAGTCTGAGTGGCAAAAAGTTCTTGATCAGCATGATGCAGAGATGAAAAGCATCACCACCTTCAACGAGGAGCTTGAGGCTGAAGTTAAGAAACTTAAAGATGATCTTGCCACCTCTTCCACTTCTTATACACAAAAGGAAGAGGTTCTCCAAAAACAAGTCAGAGATGCCCACGCCACTCAACGAGACGTTGAGGCTAAACTTGAGGCAGAGCGGAAAATTGTAGAAATCTACCACAAAGATGCTGCTCAGTTGCGTGAAAAGACTAGCTCTCAAGACTTGGAGATTGCAATGCTAAAAGCCCAGCTTGCTAAGGCTGAAAGAGAGCGTGACGAGGCCATTGCTGGAAAAACAGTAGCTGAACAATCACACGAGGCGACTAAGGCCAACATTAGCTCTACTCTTTTTGAATTTTACGTTCTCAGCGCCTTGGGGCGTGGCAGTCTTTCTTTCCTAGGCCCAAAATATGAAATTACACTGGCTGAAGTTTGTGAGGCTGTAGTTGAAGTGCTTAAAGATGCCGGCTACACTGAGGAGGATTTTGAGGCTAATTATCTGGATGATGAGGGTCGCGCCGCCCTTGCGAGAGGGAAAGAGCAACTTGCCAATCAGCAAGCGGAAGGAGAGTGTCCAGGGAAGGCACCTTTGACCGACCCAACCCGTCCTTCGTCTTCGGCCGACATTGATATTATTGCCTCTAGTTCCTTCTCTCCGCCTCCTGCTAAAGCCGAAACCGAAGCTAAAACTGCTCATGCCGAAGATGAGGCCCAGGAAAGCACCGAAGCCCAAGATTAGGAAATCGATGTGATAAAGCCAAGCTCTCCAGGTAACTTCAACACTGATCTAGCTCAAGTGGACTACTCGTTTACTTCACATGAGCTCGATGACTTTCTTTCTTATTACTTAAGCCTCAAGGTGCCACTATCTCCTCTCTTTTGCGAGGAATACTGGGGTTTATCTTTTCTTCTTCTGTAGTGAAATCAATAAGTGTCGTACAGGCTTCGCCTCCTCCCGCTGTTGCCCCTCCACCTCTTCAAGTTACTCCTCCATCTGCTTCTCAACCGGGATCACAAGAAGAACAAATAGAAGCTCTTCAAGGCTTAGATGACCCGGCGGCTTCACAAGAGCAGAAAGCTGAGGAACTTGAGGAGGGTGAGAAACCCCGGAGAAATTTACTGCCGATGATACAAAGCTTTCTGATCTTATCTCTCTGGGAAGCGAATCTTTCTCAAAGAAGAGGGGAAAGCGCGGAGTTTCAAAGAAAAAGAAGGACGCTTCTCGTAGCGATGAGAAAGTAGAAGAGGACCCAATTGCACCTCTTTCTCCTTCTTCCCCGAAGAGTTCAAGCCGACTTAAGAAGTTAGCCATTAGGCCAGGTGAGGGCTCGAAAGACGACGGGAGGAAGAAGAAATGAGTCTGGCCTTGTCCTTCATGTTCTGCTTTTTGTTTGTATATAAAGACTTGTATCGACCGGAGATTGTGCGGGTATCGACCCCCGCTTTTTGAAACCTGCACATGTGTACAAATTTTTTATGTGGAATAGAATGATTCTTTTTACTTGTACAGTCTTTTGTCTGTAATTTTGAGTTCATTTATTCCCTATTTTAGCACAAGCTTCTTTATTCTCTTTGTATGATATTGCAGTGAGCTCGTGGTATGCTGTTTGAGCGTTGTTTTTATTAATGTAGCTATATTGCCCCCATACCACGGCTCATTGCAATCTTCTCCATTTTGAAAAGACTTGTACTCTTTACTTTGGAGAATAATTCTTCCGTTTTGAGGAAATATTATTCTGCTTTAGTAGAGTGTGCTTAGTATCGGAGAAGTTTTCTCTCTTTTTTTTAACACTTCAACTTTCGGAGATGGTCACTTTTATTTTTGAAAAGTGGATTCCCTTACGCGGTGAAGCGGGCCTCCATAGAGGGCTTTGATTTGTTGCTCAGAAAGTTATATTTTATTGCTAAATGGGCCCACGGGACAGGCGTCAGCTGCTTTATCGGACATTTGATTTGTAGAAATGATCGCGAGCAGTTAACTGCGGCCTAGAACCTTCTTTTTGAGAAGGTGCCCCTTCGGTGGTTCCATCAGCGATTTTTTTTTCAAGAGATAACATTTCCTTTTCTGGGCGTGCCTCGTTAGAGGGCTTGATTTGGCATTTCAACTTGTGGAAGTGTGCCTCCGGAGAGGGCTTTATTTGGCACTTCAACTTTTTTGGGGAAGAATGTTCCCATGAGAGTAGAAGTGTACCTCCGAAGAGGGCTTCATTTGTTTGCCTGAAAGTCTTTTCTCATAGTTAAATGGATCCACGGGGCGGATGCAAGCAACCTAATTGGATGTTCGTTAGCACAAACGATCGCAATTGACTAGCAAGGGCCCGGTGCCTTCACTTTGGGAGTCTCGAAAGGCGGCGGGAGGAAGAAGAAATGAGTTTGGCCTTGTCCTTCATAATCTGCTTTTTGTTTGTATATAAAGGCTTGTATCGACCGGAGATTGTGCGGGTACCGGCCCCCGCTTTTTGAAATCTGCACATGTATAAAAACTTTTTATAGTATGGAATAAAATGATTCTTTTCACTTGTACAATCTTTTGTCTGTATTTGTGAATGCATTTATTCCCTATTTTAGCACAAGTTTCTTTATTTTCTTTGCATGATATTGCAGTGAGCTCGTGGTATGCTGTTTGAGCGTTGTTTTTGTTAATGTAACTATATTGCCCCCATACCACGGCTTATTGCAATATTCTCCATTTTGAAAAGACTTGTACTCTTATTCTAGAGAATAATTCTTCCGTTTTGAGGAAATATCATTCTGCTTTAGTAGAGAGTGCTTTGTATCGGAGAAGTTTTCTCTCTTTTTTTTTTAAAAAAACACTTTAACTTCCGGAGATAGTCACTTTTATTTTTGAAAAGTGGATTCCCCTACGCGGTGAAGCGGGCCTCCATAGTAGGCTTTGATTTGTTGCTCAGAAAGTTATATTTTATTGCTAAATGGACCCACGGGACAGGCGTCGGCTGCTTTATCGGACATTTGGTTTGCACAAACGATCGCGAGCAGTTAACTGCGGCCTAGAACCTTCTTTTTGAGAAAGTGCCCCTTCGGTGGTTCCATCAGCGATTTTTTTTTTGGGCGTGCCTCGTTAGAGGGCTTGATTTGGCATTTCAACTTGTGGAAGTGTGCCTCTGGAGAGGGCTTCATTGGGCACTTCAACTTTTTTGGGGAAGAATGTTCCCATGAGAGTAGAAGTGTGCCTCCGAAGAGGGCTTCATTTGTTTGCCTGAAAGTCATTTCTCGCAGTTAAATGGATCCACGGGGCGGACGCAAGCAACCTAATTGGATGTTCATTTGCACAAACAATCGCAATTAACTAGCAAGGGCCCGGTGCCTTCACTTTGGGAAGGTGCCCCTTCGGTGGTACCACCAACCTTGTTATTTGAGAAAAACATTTCATTTTACAGCGTGCCTCGTTAGAGGGCTTTATATGGCACTTCAACTTTTTTGGGGAAGATTGTTCCCAAGAGAGTAGAAGTGTGCCTCCGAAGAGGGCTTTGAATTTTGCCTCCGGAGAGGGCTTTGAATTGTGCCTTCGGAGAGGGCTTTGAATTGTGCCTCCGGAGAGGGCTTTGAATTGTGCCTCCGGAGAGGGCTTTACTTGTTCCGTTTGCCAGGAAGGTTGTATCTCACAGTTAAGTGGATCCACGGAGCAGACGCAAACTACCCAACTGGATGTTTGTTTGCACAAACGATCGCAATTAACTAGTAAGGGCCTGGAACCTTCACTTTCGAAAGGTGCCCCTTCGGTGGTTCCACCAACCTTTTTGTTGAGAGACAAGATCCCATTTTGGCTGTTTTTGACTGCTTGCCCATGTCTTTTCACCATCTGTTTTTTAGCGATTCCTCGTTATCACTCCTAAGTTCACATTCCTTTCTTTTGCAAGTTGTTTGATTCTTCCAGAGAAGTGTACTTCATTGTTAAGTGAATCCATGGGGCAGACGCAAGCTACTTAACCGGATGTCTATTTGCACAAACGATCACAATCAGTTAGCAAGGGCCTGGAACCTTCACTTTGGGAAGGTGCCCCTTCGGTGGAATCACCAACTGTTTATGAGAAGCACTTCTTATGTAGGAATTGAACCTGGAATTTTTGTGGCTTGACATTTGTTTGTCGAGTGATTTGTAGGAATCGCTTGGCCTTGCGATGTATTGGATAGGTAAGCTTTGCTTCGATAGCCTGCAATATTAAATCGACATTTTAGCAACATATTTAAGATATTTCACATCGATATGAGACAGGCATTTTATAGTAGCGGAAGACACAAGATTTATAGTGGTTCGGCCAAGAATTGGGCCTACATCCACTTTATAGTTCTTATTGCTGAGTCACACTGATTTTACGATGGCTTACAATACAAAAATGATTCATCCTTTTTTACAAATTTAAGCATAGCTTTTAAGTAAAATATGGACTCAAATGATTGCTGTTCTAGGCTCTCGGAATTGGATCTCCTTCGACAGTTGTGAGTTTGAAAGTGCCATCAAGAAGTTTTTTGCCTATGACATATGGCCCTTCCTAGTTTGGCCCAAACACTCCTGTTGCTTTCATGATCCTTTTCAAGACTAGATCCCCAATTTCAAAGCTGCATTGGCGAACTTTAGAATTGAAGTGCCTGGCTATCCTTTGTTGTTGAGCTGCAACTCTGAGTTCAGCGTCTTTCCTTCTTTCATCAAGCAAGTCAAGTGCAGCTTTTCATTTTCAGCTTGGTTGAAATGAATTCTCCTATGTGAGGGGACCTCTATTTCCACTGGAATCATTGCTTCTGATCCATATGCCAATGAGAATGGAGTGTGCCCAGTCGCAGTTTTGTGGGTAGTTCTATATGCCCATAGTGCTAGTGGCAGCTTATCGACCCAACCACCTTTTGCTTTTTCCAGCTGTTTTTTGATGGTTGATTTGATAATTTTGTTCATTGCTTCCACTTGCCCGTTTGCCTGCGGATGAGCCACTGCTGAGAAGCTTTTTCTGATTTTGAATCGCCTGCAAAAGTCTTGGAATTCTTCGCTTTCGAATTGGGTACCATTGTCTGTGATTATCTTCTGAGGCACACCATACCTGCAAATGATATTTTTAGTCACAAAGTTTATCATCTTTTTAGAGGTAATAGTAGCCAATGGTTCAGCTTCAGCCCATTTAGTGAAATAATCAACAGCAACAATAACATATTTGATTCCGAACTTGGCAATCGGCAAAGGTCCGATGAGATCTATCCCCCAAATGGCGAATGGCCATGGACTGACCATCTGTGTTAGCACAGTGGAAGGTGCTCTTGGGATTTTTGCAAATCTCTGGCATCTGTCACACTTTCAGGAGTAGCTAGCAGCATCTCGATTAATATCCGGCCAAAAATACCCATAGCGGAGAATTTTCTTTGCAAGAGTTTGGCCACCTGAATGATCCCCACACTCTCCTCCGTGCACCTCAGCCAAAATTGTCTTAGCCTCTTCTTTGGTTACACATCGGAGTAATGGCATCGAGAATCCTTGTCTGTATAAATGGCCGTCTTGAATTACATATCTCGAGGCTTTTCTTAACAGCTTCTAGCGCTCTTTTGATTTTTCTGGCAAGGAGCCGTTGAGTAGATATTCCTTGATTGGGGTCATCCACGACTCCTGTTCTTGAGACACAGCCATAATCCAGTCAATATCCATCTCATCAGTACTTGGAGCTGATAAGACTTCAACAGGGACTAATCCTAATAATTGAGCTTCGCCAGAACTTGAATATTTTGCGAGAGAATCTGCCTTCATGTTCTCTCCCTGGGGTATATGGCTTATTGTATAATGATCGAAATCATCGAAAAGTTCCTAGGCCTTTGATAAGTATGCAGGCAGATTTCCTCCTTTGGTTTGAAACTCTTTCTTGACTTGGCATACAATAAGCTAGGAATCGCTGAAGATCTGCAATACTTTGATGTTCAGTTCTTTAGCAATCTTCAAGCCGGCAATAAGAGCCTCATATTCGGCTTCATTATTTGTCGAAGGAAATTCTAATCTCAATGCATAGCATAATGATCGCCCTTCGGGGGTTTCAAGTACAACCCCAGCTCCGGAGCAATAGTCATTTCTTGCACCATCAACATATAATTTCCATCGGATCGGGATGTCGTCGTTCACCTCTTCCTCAGTGCCACCTTTATCTGTGTATTCTGCGATAAAATCTGCTAAAGCTTGTCCGTTGATTGCTCTTCGGGGATGATAGGTGATATCGTATTGACTGAGTTCAATATTCCACTTCAGAAGACGACCCAAAGTTTCAGGGCGAAATAGGACTTGCTTTAGAGGTTGATCAGTGAGGACTTTGATAGGATGAGCCTGGAAATATGGCCTCAACTTTCTGGATGCAATTAACAAACAATAAGCGAGCTTTTCCAGCTTTGAATAGTTCATCTCTGCCCTAGTGAATCTTTTGCTGATGTAATAAATCGGGTGCTGAACTTTTGCGTATTCCCGTATCAATGTTGCACTGAGAGCATGAGATGAAACCGCTAAGTATATGAAAAGATCTTCACCATTGCTGGGCTGAGAAAGTACTGGAGGCATTTCCATGTGACGAATCAGTTCATCAAAAGCTTTTTGACATTCAGGAGTCCATTCAAAGTTTTTCTTTCCTTTCTTTAGAGCGTCAAAGAAGGGAATGCATTTATCAGTAACCCTGGATATGAACCGACTTAAAGCAGCGACTTTCCCGTTGAGGCTTTGGAATTCCTTCTTTGTTCTACGGGCTTTGACTTCTCTTAAAGCAGTAATCTGAGCAGGATTAGTTTCGATGCCCCTAGCACTCACAATGAAACCCAAGAATTTTCCGGACTCTACCCCGAACGAACATTTCAGAGGATTTAGCTTCATCCCATACTTTCGGAGAACCACGAACATTTCTACCAAATGATCCATGTGATCCACTGCTTTCTTCGATTTCACTAACATATCATCAACATACACTTCCATAGTCTTGCCAATCTGGGGTTTGAACATGGCATTAACAAGTCTTCGATAAGTTGCCCCTACGTTCTTTAGTCCAAAGGGCATGACTTTATAGCAGTAAAGACCAACATCAGTGATGAAGCTCGTGTCCTCCTGATCTGGCTCATGCATCATGATCTGATTATATCCTGAGTAAGCATCCATAAAAGACATTAATTCATGCCTGGTTGTTCCATCCACCAACTGATCGATTCTGGGCAATGGGGAACAGTCTTTGGGACATGCTTTGTTCAAGTCTGAAAAGTCGATACATACTCTCCACTTCCCGTTATCTTTTTTAACCAACACCGGATTAGAGACCCGATTTGGATAAGTGGATTCTCTGATGAAGCCATTTTCCATGAGCCGATCTACTTCTCCTTTTAATGTTGTCGACCTTTCAGGACCTTGGGTTCTTCTTTTCTATTTTACGGGTGCGAATTTTAGATCAATATTCAAAGCATGCACTGCGATTTCCGGAGATATTCCACACATGTCGGCATGACTCCAAGCGAATACATCCAGATTTGCCTTCAAGAATGATATCAGCATGTTCTGAACCGTCATACCAAGTTGTGAACCCACATTCAGCACCTTGTTTGGGTCATTCAGATCAACAGATATTGGTACCATCACTTCCACCGGCACCACCCTACTTTCCCCTACATTGGTTTTTCCGGGATCAATCTCTTTTCGTGCACCATTGTGCTCACCAGTGCAGGGTCCACCCCGTAATTGCTACAAGGTGGGTTCTTTGATGCGGAGCAGAGCTGCTGCACCTTTACCCATTTCTCTTTTCCTTCTTTCCCGCAATTCTATGAAATAGCATTCTCGCCCGGCATTTTGGTCCCCCTTCACAACACCGACGCCATTATCGGTGGGGAACTTCATAGTCAGGCACCATGGGGCGAGAATGGCCTTGAATGCAGCAAGGGTTGGTCAACCCAAGAAGGCATTGTAAGCGGAGAATTCATCAACAATCACAAAGGTTTTCTTTCGGACCACCTTCTTTTCTCTTTCTCCAAGTTCTACAAATAAATCAATAGGCTGTTTTGGTTCTCCAGTGAACCCAACAATTTTCTGCGAGGAAGTTTGGACATCAGCCATGGGAATTTTCATCTGATCAAATGTCTTCTTGGAAAGGATATTGCAAGAGGCACCGCAGTCAACAAGCACCCTTCTCACAATGGCTGATCCGATGCCAGCAGATATTACCAAGGGATCCATGGTGGGAGCCCCAATGCCCACAGAGTCTCTAGCCCGGAATATGATGTCATCGTTAAAAGTTCTTTGCTGTTTCAAAGGTGTAGCATCTTCCAAGACAAAAACATTTTCTTCCATCGGGGCATATTTCAAAGCGTGAGCATATCTCTCCATCTCACCCCAACTTCTGCCCGCTGGGTGAGGACCCCCTGTGATAACATTGATGATGGGCCTCTCAGATTCCTGCGCTGTAGTCCTCTCACCTGAGTTGGATTGATGAGCAGGAACTAGTTGCCCCTGAGTAGATGAAGTTGGGTCACTTCTGTTTCTCTTCACATATTGTTGTAGTTTATTCTGTCTCAGAAGCTCTTCAATCAAATTCTTTAAATGGTGACATTCATTGGTGTCGTGGCCAGGTTGGTTGTGAAACCGACAGAATCTCCCATTATGCAAAGCATTTTTCCCAAGCTTCATCTCAGGTGGTTTGGGGTATTCGACAGCATCCTTGGTTGCGAAAATGATATTTTCTGGAGTATCAGTTAAGGGAGTAAAATCTGAAGGTTTAAAGAAGCGAAGTTTCTTCATATCTTTCTGCCCTTTCCTACCGTCATTCTCCCTCTTCTGACCACCAGATTCCTTTTTGTTAGTGGCAGCATTGTTATTCTTGACTTCAGCCACGTCTACTTTTTCTTGTACATGAAGGCTTTCTAAGCGCATGAATTCATCAGCCTTCTTATAGAACTTCTCAAGTGAGTTTGGCTCTTTCATCTTTAGCCATTTTCCGAATTCACTTGATTTATCAATGGCTTGCATCAAGTAGGTCAGAATCATTCGAGGCTCTGCATTATCAATTTCGGCCAAAGCTATATTGAAGCGGTTTAAGAAATATTTGATAGACTCTCCCGGGTTTTGTTCGAGGCTAGATAATGACATTATGTCCTTGGCCTTCGAGGCATATAGCCTGAACTGATCTTTGAATTTCCGAGTTAGGTTGGAGAACTGATCCACAGATCTAACTGGCAGCTTTGTGAACCAAAGCAAAGCAACTCCCTCTAAGTACACAGGAAAATATCTACACTTGATCTCGTCCGTTGCTCTGGCACCTATCATATGCCAGTCATACTTGTATAAGAATTGGTTAGGATCGCTTGTCCCCCTATAAGCTGGAATGGTGGGAGGGACAAACTTCCTTGGAAATTCAACATTCAAAATTCTTTCAGTAAAAGGAGTTTTGCTTGGAGCAAATCCCCAATCATTTTCATCTTCCTTGCTTCTCATGCTTTCTTTCATAATCCGTAGAATCATTCCCGAGAGGTATTCCTCATCGTTTAGAGGCTCCATGGGATAGACATCAGCTACTTTTTTGGAAGTTTCCCTGGGCAATCGTTCACGAAGAGTTGGCTGCGGCCTTGAACCTCCAGCTTAGGGAGGTGCCCCTTCGGCGGCGCCAGCTGCCCTTTGAGGAATACTTTTCCCTTGGGGATCATGAACATCTTCAGCAAAGGTTTCTTCGTTGTTTTCTGGTGGCTGATTAACTCCAAGTAAAGCATTCAATTTGTCCAACATCAAAGCGTTCTGGGCTTCCATTTGTTGATACAACCCAGACACTACGGTATCTAATTCCGCCCTTGTGACTCCAACACTAGGAGCCGCTTGATTTGATGCGGGAGAAGTGGTGTGTTGTCATGAGCAACTCCAGATCTGGTAGATTTACTTTTCCTTCCAGGAGCCATAATTTCAGATAGACTTTTGGTTCTTAGGGAGAGTCTTTCCACAAATCTTTATGAAGCAATGATGAAAGCACTCCTGAGTTGGGTTCTCAGTGAAAGCACCAAAAATGTTAACGCTAAAAAATGTACGCTAACACCCCGGTGTAATTTGTGATATAGCGAAAGCACCACCCGTTGGTATGGGAACTAAAAGTAAGCAGAGAATAGCAGAAAACAGTAAAAAGACAACGGTTTTATAGTGGTTCGGCTCAAAGTCAAGCCTACGTCCACTTAATCTCTTCTATGATTGATTTGGTTATAGATTTTACAATAACTCTTTGATTACAACACAATCAAGACAAGTAATCAGAACTTCGATGCAGAAAAGCTCTTTCGATTCATGTTGAATGAACTTGATTCTTTTCGAAGATTCTCTGAAGAATCCTTTGCCTTTGAAGTGTTGAAATCATTAGAGAAATCAGCAGAGTTTTAGCGTTCCCAAAAATTCGTCCCCCCTCGAGTGCGGAGTAGGCGGGGTATTTATAGGAGAAAACTGGGCTTAGATCGTTAGGTTTTAGGTCGTGAGTGACCTAAGAGGTTGCGAGGTATCTTAAGTCGTTGGCGACTTAATGAAACCATTCTGGGCGAGATAAAGGCTGAGAGCGACCTAGTATGAGTAGTGCTGAAGTTGTCTCGGCAAGATTAGGTCGTATGCGACCTAACAGAAGAGGCAGGGCATGCGGTTTAACTCTAGAGTTCCTTAGGTCGTTAAGTTGCTCTTTCTTTAGCTTGCTAGGTCGTTGTCTTCATTGAATAGCTAGGTCGTTAGGTTGCTAACCTGTTAGGTCGTAGGAGTCTTTAGGTTATTAAGTCGCTGCTTTCTTATCTCGTTAGGTCGCGCCGCATTGAGTCGCTTTATGTTATAGGTCGCTAGGTCGCTGCATTGTTGTAGATCGCTTAAGTCGCATATGCCTTGTTTAGTTTAAGTCGCTTATTCCCTTAAGTCGTTGGGTCGAATAGGTCGCTAGGTCGCTGAATAAAAGAGGGTTAACAATCTACGAAATCGAAATTGAGTATGTTGAACAAACTTGGAACCCAAATTGATCATTTGAAAATGCCTCGTGTAGCTACCTCCGACCACCAGCAGGTCTGAAATTCGAACCATAGCCTCACCGCGACACTACACATCGAATCCCCCCGGTCCGAACACTTCCGGTGCTTCGACGTTGACGAAATCGTCACAGGAACCCCCTCAACCAAAACTAAGTATAAAACCCTACATCACTGGCGTACGGCCACCACGATCATCTAGAAACACTCCTAGCATTTTTCCTAGGTTCAACAACCTCCAAACTTCCTCCAACCTCGACCGTGACGACAACACCTCATCGTTCATCAGAAATCATCACAAACCCAAATTCTGGACAACTCGAAATCTCTCCTCGAATATAGACTTAAAAATTATGAAATGATTTTCAAAAATCATCTTTTAGCAATACAAATTCATTCATATAATCAGAACTTGAAATCCAAATGTATGATTTTGAACTAATTTTAGATTATCACTGTAAATTTTAAATTTTGAAATGATTACTCGACAAATCCACTTGAATCTATTTTTTAAAATAAGTACATTGTTATAAACAATTTTTTAGGAATCATAACTTGAATTAGTTTAAATAGGAAGATATGAATTTTTTTTCTTGAATTTGTAAACCTGTTAGACTAACAGAGCCATATATATACATATACAGGCATGCACACCATATACAGAGCAACTCAAACCATATTCCAAATAAAACATTCATGCAAACAATATTCACTGCTTCACTTCAAGTATCAATCACAATATCAAGTTATAGGTCAGTAGTTTACTCACTTTGATTTTCCAGAAGAACAGAGATTTCTTTATCTTGAACCAGGCTTGAAAAACTGGCAAGCTGAAATCTTTCTTCTTTAATCTTTGGTTTGAGTTGATTGTATCGTTGTTATAGTTGAATTATTGTTTGAGTTGGAAATGATATTTACTTCAGTTTTACATGGCTTTGATGGACGAAAATGAATTGAAGAGTTTGATATGTAGGAGATGAGTGTACTGGTGATAAATTTGTACAGGGTAATATATTTTTTTAGTTTGTACAAGAGAGGTCAGAGATTTTTTTCGTATGTTGGCTATGCAGATTTCTTTGGTGGCTGAGATGATAAATTGTGATGGCTGCATTTATTATCAGTTGTACAAATATATATTTTATTTTGTTTGTTTATACTTATCCAATTTCATATGTACATACTTGTTTGTATTTACACTGTCTTGTTTTGCAAGCTTCATATATATTTGTTGTTTCTACTTTGTATGTTATTTCTTGTCTTGTTTTTGTTTCTTGTTTTGCTTCCAGGTTACGTTTTTAAATATATTTTGCTATCTGCTATATGTTTACTTGTTTTCTATCCTATCTTTATATATCTTTGTTTTGTTCATATTGTTTATAACTTTGTTTCTTCATTTGTAAGCTTATACACATCTATGTTTATTTGTTTTCTTTAGTCTTGTTACTTGATAATAAAAATGAATTTCTATTTTTATTTGTTATTAGAATTTATTAATGTATTCTATTTTTCTTTAGTCTTATTATTTTTTTATTCTTGTGTCCAAAATCTATATTTTACATTTATTTCTAACCCATTTATTTAAGATTTAAATTCAAATTCAATAAAATTTTATAATTTCAAATCTACTCATATAGGCTTAACTATATACATTCACATATATATACAATTCTTAAATTTAAATGATTTAACATATATTTATTTGAACTCGGGGAAACTCGCATCAATTTATCAATGAATTTCACAATTTTTATTCAAAAACTAATTTAATTATCAATTTAAATATATATAAAATCCAGGGTCGTTACAAACTCGATACACCCACGACGGCGGTGTCACCATACTTCCGACCTCGACCAAAAACCCACTTAAAACCCTAGTTTCGCCTTGTCCGGTCGCCTCAGGCAACTGACATCCCTTCGACCATTTTTGCCGACACCACCAATCACCGATCTTGCTTCGACAAAAACCCCGACCATAAAAAATTCGTCGATCACCAGAAAAAGATCGAAACCCATTATCTGATCATCTTCAAAATGCTCATCCAAAACTCAACTAAAAATTATGATTTTCATTTTTAAAAATCCTAGTTTCCGAAGTATATTCTGGTTATAAACGTGAAACGTTTAATTTTTGAAATCAAATTTTGTCAAACTTTGAGTTTTTACTGTATATCTATCATCCTAGTAAAAACTGACGTCAATTCCTATTCAAAATATCTTTAAAATTCAAATCAAGTTATTTCTAACAGTTTATGTTTAAACAACATAACCTAAAACTAATCAGAGCAAGAACAAATGATTTTAGAATTATATTAGCATCCAGAAATTCAAGAATAGATTAAACAAATATACACACAGAGATATCCATATACATATACCCATATAATCATTAACATGCAAACTATTATCACCAATTTATTACTTAAGTTTATAGCATGCATTAAGGATTAAACAGATTTAAACTTTTAAAATCAAAATTGTTTACTCACAGTTACAGGAAGATGCACACTGTTGATCTTCCTCAGGCTTCAGCTTCTTCTTCTTCTTTTTTTTGAACTTGAGTGATTTGGTTTTACTTAAGTTTTTAAATGGCTGCTTGCAATATATCTCTTCTCTTGTCCGAATGAAGAAGTATAAAGCAAGGCACAGATATTTTTATAGAGGGAATGGGCTGTAGCTTCCTGTGTACAACAACTCATTTTTATTTTTATTTCCTTTTGTTTATTTTGATATGTACAAATGTTGACCTAACTTTATATGTTGATTTGCTATTTTGTGGCTTGAGTTGAAGTTTCCTCATCAAGATGCTTCCCTATATGTTTACATATATTTATGTGAAATGATGCATGTATATATATCCATTTCTTTGTATGTATATATTTGCACTTATACATATTCCCATATCCATTGCTTGTGAATAAGTGATATCACACACATATATATCTATTTATACTTTTTACAATCTTCCTTTACCTTGCCATGTTTACCCTTTTAATTTTATATATAGATATACACATGTTTTAAACATATATGTATGAATATTTATTATCCCCATAAGCATTTTCTTTATAACATGTATACATACTTTTATGTTCACACATATCCTTCGTATACATCACTTGTGTACATTTTGTCATTATATATATATATATATATATATATTCACCTTTATACAAATTCATGTATATTATTTCATATACTCGTATATGTATATACTTATATCTATGTGTTTCCAACTACCGTATACATATTTATGTACTCATATGTATATATATGTATTTATATTGATATCATCAACATGTATATGCTACACATGTATTTATGGATGTTTTATCTTTAATTTATTTGGTTTTTAGATCAATATATATATATATATATATATATCCATATATCTTTAATCATTAGAATTTTATTTGTTCGACAAATCAAAACTAATATCCAATGATCTAATTCAGTTAATTAACAATTAACTACCGTTAAAAATCTGGATCGTCATATAAAATTTATAATTTCAAAACTAACTTATGAATTAAAAATTCCAAAACATATAATTTTTAAAATCTACAATTTAGGCATATAAAAAAATAACATTTATATATATTATATTGTTAAAAACCAATATTTATTTAAACCCATATCTCTTCTTTCAAAACCTTGGAAATCATTTCAAAATATATATATACCAACGGTGTCTGTATATAATTTTCTATCCTATGGTCAAGTGATACAGATATTTATCATTTCAATCCGCAATTTAAAATATATACGGGTATATATCATTTCAACCCGCAATCCCAAATTCAATTCAATGAAAATTGCTTGGGTTTATCATTTCAACCCATAATGATTTTTTCCTATTCTACAGATCGTTCGGGTATGTATCATTTCAACCCATAGGGAATTCTATACTAATAGGGAACTTGTAGAGTGACAGCATATATGACAATAATATAATAATCAGTAACAGGCATATATCATCGGTGATAAAATAAATAACAGATCATGCTGTCAGATGTCACAAGTGAACAGATACAGATAATGGCATATAGATGTAGTAATTTAAATAACTAACAGCAGCATATTTCAATTGTCGTTTCAATTGAAATCAGATTTAATAAATATAAGAACGTTAATCGTGAGTGATTGCTCACCTTTCAAGGCTAGAAAGATTTGACAAATGGAACTAGTTACGAAACCAAGCACGAATTCCAAAGCAAAGCAAGATTGAACGCGAATTGGATGAATAAAGCTGATAATAAGGAAATTGACGATATCAAATCAGGACTGAATCGATGAAGATAATTGGTATAAGCGAACTTATATATATAACCGTATATAACTATATATATATATATATAAATCATGTTCTAAATTCTCAAACACATATAAAAGATATATGTATATTTCAAAATCCTCTTTTTCAAATTAAAACACATATATTAGACTCAACAAATATACATCATATTATTTGAGATAATTACTTATATATATATATATATTCTATAAACAACTAAACTGACAAGCTTGCACTTTCTACTAACAGCACAAACACATTTATATCAAAATCAACATAACTAATATAATTTAATATACAAACAACATGCAATAAATGACTGTCATATATAAACTTATATATATATCCAACAGGATATATATAAACTTATATAACTTAATATATGTAACAGGCCTTAATGTATAAATATACATTTATATATATAGCAATAGAATTTCCACACTATAGGCCGATATCATAACTTTATAGACAAATACATCTACCACTTATAAAAGATTTCTTCTTCTTTTTTTTCAAACAAATAATATATATATATATAATTACTTTGAAATCAATATTACTGTATATATATGACACGACAGCCTTACGTAGAATTATGAAAACATATGTATATTAAAGTAAATACAAATATATATACAGTAATATAATATATACTATAACCTTTAAACTCGTATACACATACGATGGCTTATAAGCATATATATATATATATATAAACATATAATGTATATAAAACTGTAATATAAATTGCAGACAAATATAAGCCTATATATTATATTAAAATCAGAAGATGATAAATTATACAAACCTCAAAATCTAAAAAAATATGTATATATATAAATCTATAAACTAAGCCTAAGTATATAATATGATATATATTTGCAGATTTGACTAAGCTAAACTAATATGTTATAATTTTTCTTCTAAAGCAAATTTTTAAAACATACACATATAATATTATAACTAATAGATATCAAAACAGTCTTTGGCAAAGTCCATTCCTTTAATATTAAAACAGGCTCCAAGCAACATTACATACATATTTTATCTAAAATCAACACTATAAGCTACTACAAACTTACAACATAAAATATATATTATAAAAATATGTATTTTATTATACACAAACAAAACCCGTATATAACTAATACATAGTCAACATATTATATAAACTTATATAGGCATTTACAACTAACATCTACAAAACTTGAAACATATTATACTTATATATATATATATACTTATACGTTATATATAAACAAACATAAATATATATATACCTTTATGAACAAGAGGAATCGGAAGGAGGAGCTAAGCAAGAGGATAGGGAGGAGATCAGGTGGATCAGCTAGAGGGTGGGTCGGCAGTCGAGCTTCTCAAGCAGAGGAGGAGATGTAGGCCAAGCACGGTGGTGGAGCACGGTTTGTTGGTCGAGGCTAAAGGCCATGGGGAAGAGGAAGAGAGTGGTGGAAGGCCGGATCAAGGTGGCGAGAAGGGTTCGGTTTGGGTGGAGGGACATGCTAGGCCGTGGGGTGGGATCTCGGGATTGGTTCGGTAGCAAAGTGGTGGAAGGCAACGAAAACAAAGCGGTGGAAGAAGAAGTTGTTGAGGGAAGGGGTTCAGGCAAAATGAGGAAAGAACAAAATAAACATTGGTTTTTTTCTTTTCTTCTTTGAAATAAACAAGACGAAAAATCAATTGTACAGTTTTGTTTCAGTTAGAATGAGAGGAGAAGAGAAGGAGTCAGGCAAAAGAAATATAAACTTAAGTTATTCTATTATATATTTTTATATACTAAGGCATGATCTGACTAGGAAAGGGAAACGTGTGCATGCTTCCAAGCTTTCAATCAATACAAATTGACACCTGCTATTTTATTTTTATTTTTGGTAATATATATCTTGTTTCTTCAAGAAGAAGACAGCACGCAAATGAAAACTAGACGTCAATGTTAGAATTCAGAGAATGTAGAAAGCCAGCTAGCTATTTGTTGTCTTTGGAAATAAACGAGAGGGCAAAAAGAACACAAAGGTCCAAAAACGGGTACCGATATGACTGACCGTTTCGCATATTTCGTTGTGCACCGAACTCCGACTCAAATAGATAAATATACTATGGAGATCAGCACGATGGGACGAACAAAATGGTACACAGATATCAGTGATAGGATCATCCTATCAAAAGTCGATATTCGGTATCGAAAATGCTGCTAATTTGCCAGAAATAAGATAAACGGAGCAATAGCAGTCCAAATTTGAAGAAACGAAATATGACGTCTCACTCAGAAGATGATTTACAAATTTATTATATAAAAATATTCAGGTTTGGAAAACATTTTATTATCATCAATTTTTAACTGATTTAAATTAAAATAAAATTTCACGATAAAATAAACTTCCATATTATCAGCTGAAAATTTACCCTCTGCTATGTTTAAATAGACGTATTCCAAATATCAAATTTTTTATTTCCAATTTCAATTATTTAAAATTTCATAAAAATTCGGTTTAATTACGTTATTAAAAAAAATTAAAATTTACAGGCCGTTGCACTTGGCTTGGGACTATGTCTGATTGTCACAAATTTACTTATCATAATAACTGCTTTACTTTTATTCTATTATCTGCACAGTAAATGCAGATCTGGTTACATTCCTATCTATAGCTTCTCGTCTTGTCTTATAATTAACTTAATTCCTTCTTTAATTCCTTTAATTTTTCACTTTAACTTCTTATATTCTAGGAAGTAGTTCTATTCTATTTGGTTGGTTACAAAAACTGTGCTAAAAAATCCATTTCCATATTTTAATACCAAATAATGCTAAAGACAATAATCCGTAACTGCAAGATATCTCTTTTATTGTTTCTTTACTTTCTGGATGGTGTAAAATATAGTAGTTTCTCTATTTTACACTAATTCCCATTTTCTTTCTTTTATTCTTGCAATTACGTTTATCGTTATCTTTTAAATATTAAACTATAGAAATGTATTCTCTTTTCTACACCAACCAATTAATCTATCACTTGCTTCCAAATCAAGTTATTAGATTTTCCCTTTTTATTTATTTTTCCCCGTTTTAGCATAATTTACTACAAATTTCTATTTTTCTCTTTTTATTTCAGCTTTTCTTATTTTACATCTAATTTCTGTAAATCTAGTGTTCTTTCTATTATAGTCCGTATTTGCGAATTCTTTTGTTTACTATTTTATTCGCGTAAAAAGGAATAAAAAGAAGTTAACATTTACAAGCTAAATTTCAACTTTAAAATAGATGTAAATAACTATAAATTTCTTATTTTTTAGGCTTATGCCTTTTTCTAACTGTCAAGCCTAATATTATTCATATTTAATTTGATTACCATTTTCCATACATATAATAATTACATATAAGCTCTCTTATACAATTTACAGTCTCAGCATAACTAATTAACAGAATTAATTACTGAAATAAATATTGAATAAAATTATTTAACGGGAATCTAACGATAATATACATAAACGTAAAACATATATAATTAAATTCACTCACTTGTCGTCCTTAGCTTTGCTTGCGCTCAGCCTGGCTCCATGGTCCTTCTGGATCCCCTTCTAAGGTTATAATATTTTTATTGAGAAGATCTCCTACATAGAAATATTTTCTTTTTAGGGTCTAGCCTCAGGCAATGAACCTATTGGGAGAATCTGATTGTGGGAAAATAGCTAGGCCTAGGGTTCTATTTATAGTGGAGTTTGGGGATCTCAGACCATTGGATCCTTGGATTGAATCTGGAGCCACCACGTCACAGGGTCATTTGGAGCCATCAGATTAATCAATGTATGGCTCAAGTCGCGCAAAAATCAAATTTTAGTCGGTTCGACACGTACCTGGACGAAACTACGTCCAGGTAACAACGCGGGTCGACCCTAGGGTCGACCTGTGTTCTCCTTAGGACGACCTGGCGGTTGACCTTGGAGTGCTTTGGGTCGACCTATGGGTTGACCCATATATATACATATACATATACATATACATATACATATATATATATATATATATTTCGTTTCTCTGCTTTTTGTTTCTTTTCGTAATTTCTCTGTATTAACTTGGATTTTGACAAGTTGTATATGGAAATTGATCAGAAAATCGCCACAGACACAATGGTATATGTTTCGTGGCCATATTCTGATAATTTCAAAAATGTTTATTTTCACTATTAATCGTTATTTGAATATTTAATTATATAAAAATGCGGGGTGTTACACTTCTTGTGAACATCACGGAAAAAGAGCATCATACTAACCAATACCGACTTGCAATAATAAAGACAAAATGCTTACATAGGAGTACAATCTCATAACTAAAAGAGAAAACAAGTCCTACTACAAAGCGATACTAGATAGGTAAATATAGCAGCTAAACACAGCTATCATTTAGGGCTAGGAGGCCTAGGACCATGTCCACCCTGACACAGAAAGGTCCTACTCTAGGAATCCAAGTACCTCATATGCTCCTCCTGTCGCCTATTACTCGTTACTTGCTTACGCTGTATTACTCATGGTGAATAAGATATATTCATCTCTTCTGTTAACGCTAAGAATTGAACGGTAACACCCCGGTGTGTGTATTAGTAATGTGAAAGCACCACCCGTTGGTACGGGAACTAGAAATAAGCAGAAAATAGCAGAAAAGTAAAGAGACAGCAGTTTTATAGTGGTTCGGCTTAAGATTTAGCCTACGTCCACTTTAATCTTCTTTATTGATGATTCAATTACAACTCTTTACAATACACTTCGATTACAACACACTTTAGACGATTAGCTAGAACTTTGATGTAAGAGAGCTCTTTGAATCCATGTCGGATGTGTTAGATCTTCTCTAGAAGTTCGTTGAAGTGTCTTGAATGTTTGGAGTGCTTTTAGTGTTGAATGAGTTGAGAAATCAGCAGCGTAATGGCATTCCAGAACTGATCCCAAAAGTCCTCTTGCCGTTGGAGTAGCTCTAGTATTTATAGGGAAAAATCTAGGCAAGATTCAATCTCTAAGTCTTAGGTCGTGAACGACCTAAGAGTAGGTCGTAGGTCGCGGGCGACCTAAGAAGCATAGGCTACGACTTAATAGTTTGCTCTGGATCATTTGAACATATTGACAAGGCATAGGTCGTGAGCGAGTTAAGGTTGTAGGTCGTTGGCGACCTAGTGGGAATGGTGAGCGACTTAGGGAAAAGCGGCATAGGGAGTTATCTCGGCTTATACAAACTGGGTGGTAAGTTTTAGGTCGTGGATGACCTAAGATAGGTCATAGGTCGTATTGCCTCTCTGCTGCGGGTTACTGTTGTTCCATGTTGTCAGTTAGGTCGCTCCATCCTCTAGGTTGTTAGGTCGCTCTGTCTTTAAGTCGTTAGGTCGCTCTGTTTTAGGTCGTTGGATCGCTAAGACCGTTAGGTCGTTAGGTCGCTAAGACCGTTAGGTCGTTAGGTCGCTAAGACCGTTAGGTCGTTAAGTCGCTAAGACCGTTAGGTCGTTAGGTCGCTAAGACCATTAGGTCATTAGGTCGCTAAGACCATTAGGTCGTTAGGTCGCGTAAGCTTTAGGTCGCTGGCACTCTTAAGTCGCTGGGCTACTGGAGAAGTTAGATCGCTAGGTTGCAGAGTTTTAGGTCGCTTCAAAAATAGGAGTTAACACTTGCCCCTCGAAGTACAGGCCTATGTCATAGGTCGTGTGCTTCGATCTGACTTTGTTAGGTCGTGAGCGACCTAAAACTTATACTAAATTGCATGCCTATTCGTCTTCCCCTTTTTGCCCCATATAAACCGTTAGGTCGCTTCTTCATCCTTACCTTACTGCTCCTATCTCCCACTCTGCCATTGACGAATCTTCGAACTTCCAAGGGTGAATTCCTCCCATGTAGTCTCTGATTCATCTTTACCATTACATCTCGTAAGTGAATTCGATCTCCATCCCATCATAATCACCGTTGAATTATGAATCCCCATTTTCCGACCTTGGTCCAACTTCATGTGTCGTGCCACTTTTTGAGTGATTGTTCCGATCGACTTTTGATCGCCGTTTGATTGATTCATGAAGGCACGGTAATGCGTTGAATCTATGATGGATCGGGGATGTTTTGAATCGTTTTTCGGGTGATTTGGTGGTACGAAGAGATGGTGAATTTCACGAAGAGGATGATGGATTTCGTTGTATTGGCGATAACGGGTTATCGGGTCTGATGAGTTGTTGCTTGGAGAGGAAGTTAGCGACTTAGTGAATTCGAGTGACTTAAGATAACTCGCGACCTAAGGACCCTTGCGACTTAAGAAAAGCACCGACCTATACTAGGTCGCTGAACGACCTTAAGACTTGCACGACCTAGGACTTGCTTGCGAGCTAACCTGCCTGAATGATAGCTGAGCGACCAAATTTTTGTGGCAAGGCTTTAGGTCGCGGCCGAGTTAGGACTTAAACAAATCTGCATTGCCTTGAACCTTTTAACTTGCATAGTGCGACCTAAGGAGGCTCCGATCTATGCTAGGTCGCTGGACGACCTAAGACTTGTGAAATTCTGAGAAGACTTGATTGAATTGTTTGGACTTTGAACTGTTTGGACTTGAATTTTGTTGTACTTTTTTGCAGATTATTTTAACTTTTAAAGCTGTCAACCTATTAAATACAACATTTGCAGAAAAATGGGACGAATATACTGTCATTGACTGCCCACATCGAATGACAGATTAGTCGACAAAGAATAATCAACTTAAATGAACTTATGTGAATGAAATGCTGTGAATTAACAAGCTCAAGTGAAGTATTAAAGCAAAGCTAAAATAATCAACTAAAGCTGATTTGTTTGCATCAACACTGTATTTGTACTTACAATAACAAGCCCTGAAACTCTATAATTGACAAATATCAACTAATCTGATTCCAATAATATTTACTTGTTATTTTGCTAGTTTTACACAACACTTCACACTTTTAGGAAACGTGCACCTTCATATTTGAATATCCAGTTCCTTGTGTAGAATGACTTCTCAACAAGAAGAAGCAGGACAAGCTGGGGAGATTTTTCCAATTGCTAACCTACTGATTGATCCTCCGGAAAGAATGTCGACCACTTTGAGCCACAAAGTTTTCCGTCAGTTGTGTATTCAGTTTGGTATTGCTGAAGCTGACGCTTTGTTTCCTGGAGTAAACGACACTGCTGACAGGCCACCTCTTGGTTTTGTCGCAGTTAATCGCCAGATGTGCTTAAGTGGAGCTATTCCTCCCTTTAATGATTTTCTTCGACAGCTTCTTCTTCGATTAACTATCTCTCCCTTCCAGCTACACCCCAATGGTTATGCCATCTTGATGGGGTTATGCGTGCTGCTCAGGAGGATGCTTGACCGTCTTCCAAGTTTTGAAGAGATCTGTTACTTGTGCACATTCGCAAATAATAAAGACCATCCTTCTATTATACTTGTGAGGGGTGCTAGAAACCGTAGATTGATTCTGGACTTGCCCAAGAGTGCACACGGGTTCTTAAGTCAATTCTTCTTTGTCCGCTGTCCCCCAGGATTCTACGCCGTTTGGAGAATCGGAAGTAAGATTGTTTATTTCCGCTTGCTCCATTTTTCCTAAATTTCTTGAGACTAGAATTGTCAAGTACTGAACTTCATTCTCTACTTTTGTAGCACTTCCTCCTCCGCTTCGAGATCCCAGCCATAAACCAACCTTAGAAACTTTAAGTGCGGTGGCTGCTGAAGAGAGAAGCGCCAAATTTTTGTTGAAAGATGAGTTCCTCCACCAATTCGGACTTCTACATCCCTCTCGATCTACTCAGATTTACGAAGTTTCTAGTTCTGAAACTGAAATATCAACTGCCCCGGTTTCTACCGAAGGAGCCGCATCAAAGAAAACTGCTGTAGAAGTTGCGCTGGTGAAGTGTTCTACTCTTGTTGATGTTGCGGGATCATCTAGCAGACTAACACTCCCCCCAGTAATTGAAGAAGGAGTTGAAAAAGAAGACTCCGCTGAGCATAACGATGGAGATACTTTTGGTGATCTAAGCGACTTAATGATAACTTCGCAAGAGCTTTTTAAGGATGACCTTATTACTACTAAAGTTATTTCTTCAGCAATTGAGGCGACATCCGCCTTGCAGCAAACTCCATCAACTCAAGAGTTAACGCCAGCTGCGAAAGTTGACATTACTCCCAAGCCAAAGAGTGGTTTGTAGCTTGACGCGCATAGTTTACACGCCACACACACTTAGAATTTTTCGGCACTTATACGCACTTAGCTTCTTTACTCCGAAAATTTTTAAGACTTGTCTTTTTTCACTTTCAGATTCTCCGATGGGACGAAGCGGTTCATACTATGACAATTTCTAGCGCCATGGAAGCCGCGACACTTATGATTATAGGCGTTATCTCCGTAGCCCGAGGGAAACTGAAGAAGAAAGAGCTGCCAGAAAAGCTCATGAAAGACAAACTTATGAGGAGTGGCAAAGAAGAAAGGATGATGACTCCCATAAAAGGAAGTCTTATGATGTTAAAGGGAAAGGTCACGTTGCTGAAGATCCGAGCAAACGGACCAAACTTAGCGAAAAGGACGCGTCTGCAATTTCTGAAAAGACCACTGCTCCTTCTTCTCTTGACATTCCCTCCGGTTCTCCTGCTCTAGAGAGAACCGACATTCAGACAATTATAAACAGGCCTCAGTATCAAGTCAGGGATGCTCCGCCTAAACTTCAAAGCCGATTCCCAAATTGGTGTCTAAAAGGAGTTCACTTTGACTTAGACTTGGTTCCCATCGATAAGCAGGCCATGCTGAAGAATCTCGATGCTGTTAAGCTTGACATTGAGAGAATGTCTGGATGGCAGAAACTGGTTGACGAGCTTCAAAGAGTTAATCATATGAATCTCAAGGCCATGTTGACTATGGAGAACGATCATTCGGAGTGGAAGAAGATTCTCAAGCAACACGATGCGGAAATGACGAGCATCGCTGACGACAATGCAAGACTTGTGTCTGAAGTTAAGAAACTCAAGGAAGATCTTGACACTTCTTCCGCTTCGCATTCCCAAAAAGAAGAGGTCTTTCAAAAGCAAGTGCGAGATGCACATGCTGCTCAAAGAGATGCTGAGACAAAACTTGAGGCAGAGCGGCATGTAGTTGAAAAATATCGCAAGGATACCGCTGCGGGAAAGAGTTAATTCCCAAGACTTGGAGATTGCAGCGCTAAAAGCTCGACTTTCTAAAGTTGAAAAAGAGCGGGATGAGGCAGTTGCCGGCCAAGTTGCAGCCATCACTGAAAAAGAAGCGGCTGAGCAATCGCACGAGGCGACAAAGGCCAAAATTAGCTCTACTTTATTTGACTTTTACATCCATAGCGTCCTGGGGCGCGGGAGCCTCTCATTTCTAGGTCCGTCATATGATATTACTTTGGCCGAAGTGTGGGAAGCGATAATTGATATGTTTGGAGGCGCTGGCTATGCAGAAGCGGATCTTGAGACGACCTATCTAGATGATGAAGCACGTACCACCCTTGCCAAGCCGACTTCTTCAGGTAACCTTGATTCAGATCTGGCTCAAGTGGACTGTTCATTTGATTCAATTGAACTCGATGAATTTCTCTCTTATTACTTAAGTCATGATGATCCGACATCTTCTCTTTTTTCGGAGAATACTGATTTTAACTTCTTTTCTTCTGTAGCGGAAACACTAAATGCTGCGCAAATTTCTTCCCTTCCAGTTGTTCCTCCTCCATCCCTTCAAGTCACTCCTGCTTCTCAGCCAGGGTCGTAGGAAGAACAAATAGAAGCCCTTCAAGGCTTGGAGGATCCATCCGTTTCGCAAGAGCAGAAGGCGGAAGATCTTGAGGACAGTGAGAAGACCCCGGAGCAGTCTCTCGACGATGACACAAAGCTTTCTGCGTTGTTTACTCCGGGAAGTGAGTCTTCTTCAAAGAGGAAAGGGATGCGTGCAATGAAGAAGAAGAAGAAAAGCACTTCAGCTGATGAAGAAAAAGTTGAAGAAGATCCAGTTGCGCCTCCTTCTCCTTCTTCCCCGACCCGTCCACGCCGGACTCAGAAGTTAATCATCAGGCCGGGCAAGGGTTCTAAAGGTGGCGGGAAGAAGGAGTAATGAGCTGGTCTTTACGCTTCTTGTTTTGCTTTTTGCTTTTTGCATGTATTGACCGAAGATTGTGCGGATACCGGCCTCCGCTTGTCGAAACCTGCACATGTACAAAAATTTCATAGTATGGAATAAAATGGTTCTTTTTACTTGTACAATTTCTTGCCAGTATATGTGTGAATGCATTAATTCCTTGTTTTTGCACAAGTTTCTTTATTTGATATTGCAGTGAGCTTGTGGTATGCTGTTTGAGCGTTTGTTTTTATTAATATAGCTATATGCCCCCGTACCACAGCTCATTGCAATATTCTGAAAAGACTTGTACTCTTATTTTAGAGAATAATTCTTCCGTTTTGAGGAAATACTATTCTACTTTTAATAGAGTACGCTTTGTATCGGAGAAGTTTTTCTTTCTCTCTCTTTCTAAAGAACACTTCAACTTTCGGGGATGATCACTTTTACTTGTTGAAAAGTGGATTCCCCTACACAGTGAAGCGAGCCTTTGAAGAATGTTTTGATCTATTGGACGTGCCTCGTTAGAGGGCTTTGTTTAGCACTTCACTGTTGAGAGTAAAAGTGTGCCTCTAAAGAGGGCTTATTTGATATGCCTTTGGGAAGGGCTTTTTTGTTATGCCTCGGGAGAGGGCTCCTCCGAAGAGTTGTGCCTCCGAAGAGGGCTTGTGCCTCGTTAGAGGGCTTTGGTTTGGTACTTCAACTTGGTGAAGTGTGCCTCCGAAGAGGGCTTGCGCCTCCGAAACAATTTTTTGCCTACGAGGAGGTCATTGTTTGGACTCCGAAGAGTAGCACGAGGACTTTGAGGAGTAGCAGTTGGACTCCGAAGAGTAGCACGAGGACTCTGAGGAGTAGCATGGACTCCGAAGAGTAGCAGTTGGACTCCGAAGAGTAGCACGAGGACTCTGAGGAGTATCATGGACTCCAAAGAGTAGCACGTGAACTCGGAGGAGTAGCATTTGGACTCCGAAGAGTAGCAGTTGGACTCCGAAGAGTAGCACGAGGACTCTGAGGAGTAGCATGGACTCCGAAGAGTAGCACGTGAACTCGGAGGAGTAGCATTTGGACTCCGAAGAGTAGCAGTTGGACTCCGAAGAGTAGCACGAGGACTCTGAGGAGTAGCATGGACTCCGAAGAGTAGCACGTGAACTCGGAGGAGTAGCATTTGGACTCTGAAGAGTAGCAGTTGGACTCCGAAGAGTAGCACGAGGACTCTGAGGAGTAGCATGGACTCCGAAGAGTAGCACGTGAACTCGGAGGAGTAGCATTTGGACTCTGAAGAGTAGCAGTTGGACTCCGAAGAGTAGCACGAGGACTCTGAGGAGTAGCATGGACTCCGAAGAGTAGCACGTGAACTCGGAGGAGTAGCATTTGGACTCCTAAGAGTAGCAGTTGGACTCCGAAGAGTAGCACGAGGACTCTGAGGAGTAGCATGGACTCCGAAGAGTAGCACGTGAACTCGGAGTAGTAGCATTTGGACTCCGAAGAGTAGCAGTTGGACTCCGAAGAGTAGCACGAGGACTCTGAGGAGTAGCATGGACTCCGAAGAGTAGCACGTGAACTCGGAGGAGTAGCATTTGGACTCCGAAGAGTAGTAGTTGGACTCCGAAGAGTAGCACGAGGACTCTAAGGAGTAGCATGGACTCCGAAGAGTAGCATGTGAACTCGGAGGAGTAGCATTTGGACTCCGAAGAGTAGCAGTTGGACTCCGAAGAGTAGCACGAGGACTCTGAGGAGTAGCATGGACTCCGAAGAGTAGCACGTGAACTCGGAGGAGTAGCATTTGGACTTCGAAGAGTAGCAGTTGGACTCCGAAGAGTAGCACGAGGACTCTGAGGAGTAGCATGGACTCCGAAGAGTAGCACGTGAACTCGGAGGAGTAGCATTTGGACTCCGAAGAGTAGCAGTTGGACTTCGAAGAGTAGCACGAGGACTCTGAGGAGTAGCATGGACTTCGAAGAGTAGCACGTGAACTTGGAGTAGTAGCATTTGGACTCCGAAGAGTAGCAGTTGGACTCCGAAGAGTAGCACGAGGACTCTGAGGAGTAGCATGGACTCCGAAGAGTAGCATGTGAACTCGGAGGAGTAGCATTTGGACTCCGAAGAGTAGCAGTTGGACTCCGAAGAGTAGCACGAGGACTCTGAGGAGTAGCATGGACTCCGAAGAGTAGCACGTGAACTCGGAGGAGTAGCATTTGGACTCCGAAGAGTAGCAGTTGGACTCCGAAGAGTAGCACGAGGACTCTGAGGAGTAGCATGGACTCCGAAGAGTAGCACGTGAACTCGGAGGAGTAGCATTTGGACTCCGAAGAGTAGCAGTTGGACTCCGAAGAGTAGCACGAGGACTCTGAGGAGTACCATGGACTTCGATGAGGAGCACGTGAACTCGGAGGAGTAGCATTTGGACTTCGAAGAGTAGCACGTGAACTCGGAGGAGTAGCATTTGGACTCCGAAGAGTAGCAGTTGGACTCCGAAGAGTAGCACGAGGACTCTGAGGAGTAGCATGGACTTCGAAGAGTAGCACGTGAACTCGGAGGAGTAGCATTTGGACTCCGAAGAGTAGCAGTTGGACTCCGAAGAGTAGCACGAGGACTCTGAGGAGTAGCATGGACTCCGAAGAGTAGCACGTGAACTCGGAGGAATAGCATTTTGACTCCGAAGAGTAGCACTTTGAACTCCGAAGAGTACTTTTATTGCTTGTGTCCTTCCACCATCTATTCCTTGGCGATTCCTCGTTATCACTTCAAGCACATGTCCCATTCTTTTGCAAGTTGTTTGCTTTTTGCCAGAGAAGTGTACTTTATCGTTGAGTGAATCCATGGGGCAGACGCAAGCTATTTTACCGGACGTTCGTTTGCACAAACGATCGCGATTGGTTAGCAAGGGTCTGAAACCTTCTCGTCAAGGAGGTGCCCGCTTTGGTGGAATCACTAATGGTTTGAATAGCACTTCTTTTATAGGAGTTGAATTTTGGAACTTTTGTGGCTTGACATTGGTTTGTTGAGTGATTTATGGGAATTGCCCGGGTTTGTGATTGCCTGCAATATTAAATCGATATTTTAGCAACATTTTTAAGATATTGGCACATTGAAATGAGATAGGCAATTTAAAATAACAAAAGACACAAGATTTATAGTTCTTTATTATTGATTCACACTGATTTCTCAGTGGTTTACAATACAAGAGTTATACATCCATCATCATTTTACAAATTTAAGCAATGATGTTAAGTAAAAATTGGATGCGAGTGATTGTTGTTCCAGAATCTCGGGATTGAATTTCCATTTCCGTTGGAATCATTGTTTGCGATCCATATGCCACTCAGAATGGAGTGTGGTCAGATGCTGGGTGAGGACCCCCTGTGACAACATTAATGACAAGCCTCTCAGATTCCTGCGCTGCAGCCTTGTCTTCTAAGCTGGATTGATGAGTAGGAAGTTGTTGCCCCTGAGTGGATGAAGTTGGGTCGACTCTGTTTTTCTTCACATATTGTTGCAGTTTATTCTGTTTCAGCAACTCTTCAATCACATTCTTTAACTGGCGACATTGGTTAGTGTCATGGCCAGGTTGATTGTGGAATCGACAGAATCTCCCATTATGCATTGCCCCTCTCCCCATCTCAGGTGGTTTGGGATACTTGACAACATCCTTCGTTGCGAAAAAGATATTTTCCGGTGTATCAGTTAAGGGAGTAAAATCTGAAGGATTAAAGCGGCGAGGTTTCTTCTCATTTCTCTGCTTCTCTCCTCCGTCATTTTCCCTTTTCTAGTTTCCAGATTCTCTCTTGTTAGATGCAACATCGTTATTCTGGATTTCGGCATCTACTACTTTCGCTGGCTCGGAAAGGCTTTCTAAGCGCATGAATTCGTCGGCCTTTTTATAGAATTTCTCAAGTGAGTTTGGCTCCTTCATTTTTAGCCATTTTCCGAATTCACTTGATTTGTTAATGGCTCGCATCAGGTAAGTCAGGATCATACGTGGTTCTGCATTATCCACTTCGGCTAGGGCTATATTGAAACGATTCAAAAAAGATCTGATAGATTCTCCAGGAGCTTGTTCAAGGCTGGACAGTGACATCATATCCTTAGCCTTTGAAGCATACAATCTGAACTGATCTTTTAACTTTCGCGTTAAGTCGGAGAATTGATCTACGGACCGAACTGGTAGCTTTGTGAACCAAAGTAGACCCACTCCCTCCAAGTACACTGGGAAGTATCGGCACTTAATCTCATCTGATGCTCTTGCACCGGTCATATGCCAGTCGTACTTATATAGGAAATGATTAGGGTCACTTGTTCCCCTATAGGCCGGGATAGTAGGAGGTACAAATTTCCTTGGAAATTCTGCTTTCAAGATCCTTTCAGTAAACGGAGTTTTACTCGGAGCAAATCCCCAGTCCCTCTCACTTTCTTCCCTCTGCATGCTCTCTTTCATGATTCGGCGAACCATCCCTGATAAATATTCCTCATTGTTCAGAGGCATTGCTGGGCAGACGTTAGCCGTTCTTTCGGAAGTTTGCCTGGGCAACTGTTCGCTAAGAGTTGGCTGCGGCCTTGGACCTTCAGCTTGGAAAGGTGGCGCTTCGGCGGTGCCGGCTGTTCGTTGAGGAATACTTTTTTCTTAGGAATTATGAGCATCTTCGGCAAAGGTTGTTTCATTGTTTTCTGGCTGTCGATTTGCCCCAAGCAGAGCGTTTAATCTGTCCATCATTAAAGCGTTTTGAGCTTCAATTTACTGGTATAATCCAGAAACTACGTCGTCTAGTTCAGCCCTTGTGACTCCAACGGTAGGAGTTGCCTGGTCTGCTGTTGGGGAAGCGGAGGTCCCCTCATGAGCATTTCCGGATCTGGTAGGTCTACCTCTTCTTCCAGGAACCATGATTTCAGATAAACTTCTGGTTTTTAGAGAGATTCTTTCAACAAACTTTCGTGAAGCAATGGTGAAAACAGCCTGAGTTCAATTCTCAGTGAAAGCACCAAAATGTTAACGCTAAGAATTGAACGCTAACACCCCGGTGTGTGTATTAGTAATGTGAAAGCACCACCCGTTGGTACGGGAACTAGAAATAAGCAGAAAATAGCAGAAAAGTAAAGAGACAGCAGTTTTATAGTGGTTCGGCTTAAGATTTAGCCTACGTCCACTTTAATCTTCTTTATTGATGATTCAATTACAACTCTTTACAATACACTTCGATTACAACACACTTTAGACGATTAGCTAGAACTTTGATCTAAGAGAGCTCTTCGAAATCCATGTCGAATGTGTTAGATCTTCTCTTGAAGTTCGTTGAAGTGTCTTGAATGTTTGGAGTGCTTTTAGTGTTGAATGAGTTTAGAAATCAGCAGCGTAATGGCGTTCCAGAACTGATCCCAAAAGTCCTCTTGCCGTTGGAGTAGCTCTAGTATTTATAGGGAAAAATCTGGGCAAGATTCAATCTCTAAGTCTTAGGTCGTGAACGACCTAAGAGTAGGTCGTAGGTCGCGGGCGACCTAAGAAGCATAGGCTACGACTTAATAGTTTGCTCTGGATCATTTGAACATATTGACAAGGCATAGGTCGTGAGCGAGTTAAGGTTGTAGGTCGTTGGCGACCTAGTGGGAATGGTGAGCGACTTAGGGAAAAGCGGCATAGGGAGTTATCTCGGCTTATACAAACTGGGTGGTAAGTTTTAGGTCGTGGACGACCTAAGATAGGTCGTAGGTCGTATTGCCTCTCTGCTGCAGGTTACTGTTGTTCCATGTTGTTAGTTAGGTCGCTCCATCCTCTAGGTCGTTAGGTCGCTCTGTCTTTAAGTCGTTAGGTCGCTTTGTTTTAGGTCGTTGGATCGCTAAGGCCGTTAGGTCGTTAGGTCGCTAAGACCATTAGGTCGTTAGGTCGCTAGGACCATTAGGTCGTTAGGTCGCGTAAGCTTTAGGTCGCTGGCACTCTTAAGTCGCTGGGCTGCTGGAGAAGTTAGATCGCTAGGTCGCAGAGTTTTAGGTCGCTTCAAAAATAGGAGTTAACATCTTCCATACCATACTCAAAATGGAATAACCAAGTCTCATTTACTGCAACGAATAAGGATTTCAATCTATGCTTTATCTAAAAAGGCAACTAAGCTTGGGGAAATTATTTCTTTACCTTTACCTTTCATTTTTCCCAACTAAGGTCTACCTATCCCAACCACGTGTGTCTTACTATCTTACTAATATCAGTTCACTATTCTTCTATAGTCTACACACATGAAGCAACATTCCTAGGTTCTCACTAGTATCCTATACACTTTACGGGAACTATTATTATTACTACTAAAAGTAATCATTGATTTCTCCAACATAGCCTTACATTTTTCCCGTCACACCTAGGAAATGATTCCTATCTACTCCATATTTAAAAGTTTGGTTTGTTGTTTATCATTTCATTTCAAAAATTAAAGTTTCTAAATTTTTGAAACATCAATTCCTAAGATCCTTGCCTTTAAAAGCGTTACTTTGAAGTTTCTATTAAATTCAAAGGTAGTTGTTTATCTTTCTAAACTTGCATCTTTACAGCTCTTTGAATTTAAATTATTCCCTAATTTAGAGGGGGGAAACTTACAAATTCTAAGTTCAAAACTTATTCCTCTTTTTCTTTTAAAGGCCTTTACAGCTTTCCATTAAAAAAATTGGATTTTTAAGTTTAACTGTTTACTAAGTTTTTCTTTTCCAAAAACTTATTTACTTTTTCACCAAACCAATTTTCTTTAAAACATGCCTTACTTGTCCATAAAACATTTTTTTTCTTAACTTCCAAAAATGTCCTCACATGTTTTCAAAACATCTTCTTTTCATAGATTTTAAAATTTACGAAAACTGGAGTAGATAAGAAAAATTATTTTATCAAAAATCCCTTAACTTTACTTTTCTACAAAGGCAAGCAACCAATGCGCATAATCAATGGAAAATATGAAATTTCCATTGCTTAGCTTTCCTACTAAGGCTCTCTATAATATCCCTCCTAACTAACACTGTCTCTAATTATTACACTTCTTATTCCACCTAATGGTTTTATACCTTAATGTATTGGAACTACTTTCTCTTATGAGAAACCATTAACGCTAAAACCTTCTGTGAATCCTTTAAAAGAGGATTTCATGTTTATGTGAAATTACAAGGAACTTATTTTATAATTTATCGAAATAGGTTATACAAAATATGGTGCTTTCCATACCTTGTACATCTCTTTCACGTATTCCTTATAACTTGCACAAAACGTCTTTATTTGTGATTTGGTTTCATAGAAAATTATGTCATTATTAATTTTATTCTAATAGATTAAAGTATGTTTAATCTATATTCACTTACTATAGACATTTCCTACGAAAATTATTAATTTTCTAATATTTAACTTACATCTTTTTCAGAAGAACTCATGTTCAAAACGGTTTTAATATTTTCATAACTAGAAAACATTTCCATATGCTTATTTAAATAATAAGTGTACTTACAAACCACTTTATTTCTGTACTTAGAAATTATCTTCAAAACACATTTTTATTTGGGTCAAAACAGATGTTGTGTAAAACACCGTTACTACAACCCAAAAGTATACAGATTCAATTAAAATAAATATTAATAAAACACATATGCTATGTAAAAACATTTCCTTGGGAGTCACCTACTATAATAATAGTGTCATAGTCTATGCTTCCTTTATTTTTCACAAAAACATCTATTACAACAATAAAGGTTGTAACCTACGTTTTCGATACTTAACACACTCTAGGTTTTATATTTAAAACCTTTGTTTACCTACAAAGAAATTAGCGAGCTATACATGCCTTATAATTCTTCAAAAAGAATTTCACTTGTAACAAAATTTACATCATATATAAACCAATTTAAATTTCATGCCACTTTTTTTACAAAAACCCAATATTTACTTCCTCAAACATATTAACAATTATATTTTTCAACTTTTCAATTCCAAAAGTTTCATTTTATTGGGCTAGACATAAAGTGGATTTTCTTCTTACTACCCTAGGAATACCCTTCCTAAACCTTGGAATTCTCATTTCCTTACTAAAATCTCTTATTCCTTCCAAAATAAAAATACTCTCCCTACTATCCCTAGGGAACTTTCCCACTTCCTATAACATATGGATACCAATCTTCTCTCAAAACATAGCTTATTGTACACTATAAATCGGCAATAACATAGGGCTCAACATCCTTGGGTCATCCCAAACCCAACTAGCAAATTATGCACAAATATGCTTCAAAAAACTTTCCATATGTTAAAATCTATAATTGGGGACTATTTGGATTTTAGTACATAATATATTTATATTTTATTCAAACATACAAATACGTTCATTCATATTTCCTAATTTACTTACGATCTACTAACCTAAGCTCTGATACCAAATGTAACAACCCGAGTTCCAATGGGTCCGGATTTTTCGCAAAAATGCTAAAATCCAAATCTACTGAAGCCCAAGTTGGGTGACTGGTATCCCACAAATAGGCAAAGATAAGTATATCAGAGCTCAAATAAATATCTCATAGCGGAACTGAGTAAATACTCACCAAGGTAATAACACTTTCTAAACAAGTCTCTCAAAGGTGGAAAATCTCTGCCATCTATCTAACCTGTGAGATGATATGACAAGGGGGTCAGAACTAAAGTTCCGGTGAACGGAAAAATTATACACTTCTAAGCATAACTCTACATATACCGTTCTATTTCCATTTTCTGTTATATTAGGTTTATTGGGTTTATAATACTCTTGCCTTTGTGCGTGAATCGTACCCATCTATTCCTGGTGGATTAAGAGCTAATAACCAATATATATAAATATATGCAGCTACATGCCCAATGGCCGCATCGGTCCTAGGTACTACCCATAGTACCTTCTGTATCCTCCTCGAAAAGGACTTCATCGTCTCGCTACTAAAGCGTACTGTAACTACATCTGCAAAGGACAGCTTTGTGAGGCCTACAATACAGATGTTTCGTCGTTTACTATGAAAATGTGAAACTGCATCCGCACTAGCTTATACTAGTGCTCGGACATCCACAATGTACCACCTAGTGTGTACCTTGAGGACTACATGTAATCGTTCTGTCTACTCCCTAAATTCCGCCAACAAGGTCTACCTTGTACGAAACTCAGTCGGGGATTTTCTATATCCGTAAAGGTCCGCTTTGTTAGACCTACAATACAGATATTCTACTTGATCTTTCTCTTTTCTCATCGTGGCTATCGCCCCACGCAGCCCCCCCTCAACTAATCGAAAGACTTTTCAAGAGCTAAGTGGTTGTGCCCTACTGCAAACAATCTAAACATCCAATTGGCTGTACCCCTCATCCAATGTCTCGATAGTGAAAGAATCATTGGCTTGTTGGTTTAGCTCTAGTCTTTCCCGAACTCGCTCTGACTGATGATGGCTAATATCCGCATGCTACTATCCTTATGGGTCCTGCGCACTATAACCTACTCGCAAACTATAGTTAGGTGTCATACGAATATCCTACTCCATCATCAACCTTTTAACTGCCTACAAAGGTCCACTTCGTTAGGCCTGCAATGCAAAAGCAGTCAAGGCATACTCTCTTAATGGAACACCTACAGACCTGCCTCCGGGGGTGCAGCTTTGTTAGTCCTACCGCAAAGGGTCATCCTAGAGTATCCTCACGTCCCGTTGAAGTCTCGTACTTCCTTCTAGCCCAAAATATCTAAGTTGGACGTGCTCTTTCTGTACTAAAAATCTACGATGAACTGCTTCGTTAGGCTCTTTATCCAGATTCCCTTTAGGCTACTCCAAACGCACCTTACAATTTTATTTGAACCTACATCTAATCTTTTATTATGCATTTAGTTTACTTTTCTTATTCTGTTGGCTACTTATTTACCCTAATTAGCATGCCCAGTCCCACCCATGTGTGAGACCATCAGTCCTAGACCTGAAAGGGAATGCTGCCGGTACGGGCCACTGCTATTATTTTTGCTTATTAACTTAATCCAAGATCTAAGTTTGATAAAATAAGCCTCTTCTATTTCTTTCTTTTTAATTATAACCTACGTGTTACAATTATACTTGCAATTTTTACGTTTATATTCTTTTCTTTCTTTTATAACCTACATGTTATAAATGTAATTGCAAGTGTCTCTTTTCTATTCCAGTCTGTCTTCTTTTATTATGATACTAAATTTTCTTTAGTTCTCTTATATTATATAACAGTCTTAACTTGGGACTACGTCCAACTGTCATAAGTTACTTATCATAATAACTGCTTTACTTTGTACTCTACTATTTGCGCAATAAATGCAGATCTAGTCACATTTTTTGTTTATTGTTTCTAGTCTTGTCAAATAATTAACTTGATTATTTTTTCTTCTTTAATTTCTTTAATGCTTCGCGTTATTCTCTTTTATTCTGGAAAGTAGTTCTATTCTATTTGGTTGGTTACAAAAACTATGCTAAAAATCCATTTCCATATTTTAATACTAAATAATGCTATAAACAATAACCCATAACTGTAAGATATTTCTTTTATTGTTTCTTTAATTGTTGGGTAATGCAAAATACAGTAATGTCTCTATTTTGCACTAATTCCATTTTTCTTGCTTTTATTCTTGCAATTACATTTACCATTTTTCTTACAATATTAAACTATGGAAATGTATTCCCTTTTCTAAACCAGCCAACTAATCTATCACTAACTTCCAAATCAAGTAATTAGATTTCCACTTTTTATTTCATTCCCCGAGTTTTAACATAATTTACTGTAAATTTCTCACTTTTAGGCTTATGCCTTTCTCTATAATTTTTAAGCCTAATATTACTTATATTTAATTGGATTCCTTTCTTTTTCTAAATAAATAACATTTAAATATAAGTACACTTCTCTTATAAAATTTATAGTTTCAACATAACTAACCGGTAGAACTAATTACTGAAATTAGTTCAAATGCTGAATTAAAATATTTAACGGGAATCTAACGATATTATATATTATCAACATAAAAGATATATAATTTAAATCCACTCAACTGTCGTCCTTAGCTTTCATCCATGGCCTTCCTGGATCCACTTCTAAGGCGTCTAATATTTTTATTAAAAAGATATTCTCCCTAAAAATATTTTCTATTTAGGGTTCAGCCTCGGGCAATTACCCAATTGGGAGAAAATCTTATTGTGAGAAAATAGCTAGGCCTAGGGTTCTATTTATAGAGAATCTAAGGGATCTCAGGCCGTCGGATTTTAGCATTGAATCTGGTGCAAATACGTCACAGGCTTGCTGTGAATCGTTGGATCCAGAAAACAACGCTCGAGATTGCGCGAAAATCAAATTATAATACTTCGGCACGTCCCTGGACGATTTCTCGTCCAGGGCAAAATGCGAGTCGACCCATGTGCTTTGCGGGTCGACCTATGGGTCGACCCGTGTGGTTCTATTCTTTTTTTTTCATTTTCGTTTAATTGTTTATATATTTATATAATTCTGATTTTTTATTCTTCTCGTAACTTCTTCATATTAACTCAGATTTCGACAAGTTATATATGAAAATTAATCGAAAAATCACCACAAACACAATGGTATAAGTTTCGAGGCCATATCCTAACAATTCCAAAAATTCTTATTTTCACTATTCATCATTATTTGATTATTTAATTATCTAAAAATGTGGGAGTTACACATGGCTCCCTCCTTTATCGAGCCGCTATCTTCGGTAACTACTCCCTTCATGAGTCACTAACTGAAGATACAAAGCTTTTACCATGTTATTATATTGCCATCCAATCCTCAAGCGAGCGAGCCAACATTTCCAGCATGATCTACACAGTCTCCCGGTTCCTCTTTGTACAAGCATGACCCCACTGCAATCACCAAAATAACTCGGTACCAACTTGAATAGCTCGATGCCGACTGTTTTTCTTAGCTAATTATATGCTAACTCTCCTTTCTTACTTCTAGTACTCCATTTCCAAGTGCTTCAGACCTCGACCCATCCATCAAAATAACTCGGTCCTATGCCAAAGCCTTCATCTTCAAGTTCTAAAAACAAGCCTATAACATCCAATACTTAGCCAATCTCTTGCATCTTGCCATGTTCCACCTCTACTAGCCATTCCCTAGAGATCCCTCATAATTGCCAACCTATATGACCAACAGGGATAACTTAGTACAAACATGAACAACTCGATACTGACTTGTTTACTTGGCGAATTTGGACATGCGACTTGAACTCTTGGCTTCCTCCATACTCCCAAGCCTGCTTTCAAGATTCGTCCAATTCTAGCCTCTTTGCTTCTGATTTGTCGAATTCACCAACCTATCTTCTTAAGCATCCAAAACACTAGCAAACAACATCAAAGCGCAACATACAACCATAGAATAACATGCATATACATCCACTTCAACAAGCAATACATAAGAATGTGATAAACAAGCCAATTCTAATTTAGATCTACATATTACATGCACATATGAATATGAATAAGGAGAACTACTAAATCATTATTGAAAACCATTTCAAAGATTCACAAATTTATGTCATAAGCATATGATAGCATGTAATTAAAACTAATAAAGGTTTTAAGGCCAAAAATCATGTTAAACATGTAACTCTACTATATGAACATGCATAGGATCGCGAGAAAGTATAAATCACTCATTAATTAACAAAACAACCAATTCAAGTCTAGATCTGATGTGGATAGCAATAGAAAGCAATGCAAATTAACCAAAATGATGATCTCTAACTTCTGCTTGATGGTATTCCCTCTAATTAGTGTTTTGGCAAAGATTAGAGAGTAATTTATGTGGTTTTGGATGAAATTAGAGTTAATGGATGTAATTAGTGATTTGGTAAAGAAGGAAAAGCTCTAATTCAGCTCCAATAGCCCTCTATTTATGCTAGTCCCAAATTAGATTAATGGACCTAAGTATGGGCTTAACTAATTACCCACTAATACAGGCTAAAAGCTGTCTAAACTTAAAACAGGTATAACTTTCTAGCCGTAAGTCTGCTTTCCTTCTATGACTATTCTACGGAATGGGAAACCATCATCCTGAAGCAATGAAACTGGTTTGAGACCCTAATTTAACTCCTATCAAAAGTTATAGCCCAAACAAGTTTTTAGGGTCAAAATGGCCACACGGAAATTTAGCAAAAATCATAAATGTCCTAAGGGTCGTATCGTAAATTTATAAATCATATGACCTCACATTGGATAAAATAAAAATATTTTACGATCCTCCAATACGTAAAATACGAATCATTATAGTGCTTAACAGCCATAAGTATATACGGTACTCTATTTATTTTTCAAATGATAAAGGGCGATATTATTTCAGATTCGTATTCTAGGAATAATAAAAATGAGTACTATCATCTATAAGGAATAATAGTATTCACAGATGACATCACTAAATATATATGCATATATAAAAATACACACACGCGTTATATATATATATATATATATATATACACGCACACATTATATGCATATGTGTTTATTTCTTAATACTATTATGAGTTTATTAAGATCTTAATTTTTATAATCGAATTTTCATTTTTTATTATATATATTATATATTATTCTCTTATTTGATTATATCATTTATAATATAATATTAAATAATATTATATTCATGAATATATTATTATAAATTAAAAATTAACTAATATTAGAACATATTGTAACATTTTATGAAACATTTACAATTTAAATTATTTTGAATTTATTTATTTAAAATTTTATAATTTTAAATTCAATACAATCTCAAATTTATTTATTTATAACTTTTATGAATTCAAATTTAAACAATTTTACATTTATCTATTTATAACAATTTTTAAATTCAATTTTAACAATTTAAATAATTTAATTTATAACCTTTGTGAATATAAATTTAAAACAGTTTCATATTTATTCATAACCTAAAATTTTACTTTTAATTTAAAAAACTTTAAAAACAATATTTTAATTTTATGATTACGAATTAAAAAATAACTTTTAAATTTATTCATAACCTTATATACTCAAAGTTAAATTTAACCAATTTTAAATTGAATTTTTATAAACTATTCATGATAACACAATATAGGCATCGGTACTTTGTTGGATTAAGTACATTGGGCAACTCGATAAAAAAGGCAAATTTCAAAAAAAATCCTTTTTTACATTATGCATGTAACCACCCACATTTTCAACCCCCAATATTGACACTAATACGTCCACGGTATTCCGTGTACTTAAATGTCAAATAGACATATTATTAGGGTAAATAAAAAGGGATAGAAAAAGAGCAGGAAAGAAAGAACACAACGTCGAAATCTTACAGTGGAACGATAACATATAATATCAACATGACAGTACAAACTTTCACTTTAAGATACATAGCATTTTAGAGTTACAATTCTTAGTACTATCATCAGCCTAGATGGTTATAATAGCTTGTCCTCACAATTGCTAATATATACATACTAGTAGTGTAGCGGTATAAGAATACTATGGTATGTTAAACATCCAACTCGTCTCTCCTTGAGCTCTTAACAATAACCGACAAAAACCCGCCTTTCTCAAAATTCTCAAAGGACCACTCGGGGATTTATTGGAAAAATAAAACCATGACTCCGAAAAAAGTCGGGACTGAGAAACTCAAGAAACATGTGCCCACATAACAACACCATTTGAGACTAACCGAATAACCGGAGTGCTTTTTCCCTCAAAAGAGCAAACCATCTAATAAGTAAATATTGTGATATAACAGGTAATTTCGAGGGTGTAGAATATAAATTGGAAAATAGCTGTATTGCATGTACAACACAAGAATATTAAGTATGTATTTTCACATATAAGGATTTCCATTGCAGATGTCCTCATTATATCGAGAACGGGTCTCCTGAAAGGGTCAGATATATCCTTTCGAGTAGCGTATATCTCTAGATAAAAAATATACCATAGAATAAACATAGTTGTTCCACGCCCATACACATAGCATCGACTATCATCGGTCTCACATGCATATCCGAAAGCATCACTAGATAAAGAGCTGATATACACTTGGGTTAGCTAAACCCCTTGGTTATGCATCCAACTCTAGCTTTTGTTGTTACCAATGGTGAAATCATGTTCAGCACCTCATCACATGAGTCATCACTCGAATAGATCTCGAATTTCTCTCACATTCTAGCATCTCGAATCTCTCTCTGGATTCCAATATCTCGAACATTTCATAAATACCTCAATGGATTTCAATATAAGTCCTCTAACAAATGCTAATGCTATCTTCTCTCTTGGGCTCACCTTCATGATAGACAGCCCTATACGATAACATCGTTTGAAATGTTAATGTTGACTTCTCCATTGGACTTAACCTTAAGATAGATAGTACACTCTATAATATTTCGCTTCACAACCACTTCTAGAACATAGATTATGTATATGGTTTTGAAGCGGTTACCATTTTGAGTCATCTCATATAAGTACACCCCCCCCCCCCCCCCGCTTACCAGACGCTCCAAAACCAATCGATAAATTTTCGGTTCACTTAACACTATTTCTTTCAAAAAAAAAATACAATGCATAAGGGTAGAGAACATCCTATCTGGATGGATTTCCTTATCGTTTGTCCTAGAAGAGCAAGACATGTTTATACATACAGTTTGGCATCATCGAAAATAACTATACCGTATAACCCTTATGTTTCCTCTAGTTAATTTCTAAGTCAATTTTGGTCAAATTCAATAATAATGAGAACAATTGCATATGGAAACAAAGTCTCGTATACTTATCACGTTTCTGACCTTCCTTATCCTATCCTTCGGTCAAGATTGAAGCAAAGTAGGTTAGAGCACTGGTTGCTTTAAATCCCTACCTAAACACTTCGTTCTTATCTATTAAGATAGAGAAAGTCTACTTTGTCAGCTTTTAGTGCAAAGTACACAATTAAATACTTTCCCTAAATGAGTAAACACACAAAGCACAATTAAGTCACACAAAGCACGATTAGTAACATAAGCGACTTTGTAACGATCGCCTTTTAGACCTTTAAATGTCGACACTAATACGTCTACGGTATTTACGTGCCGAGCACTAATGTATTGGAAAGACAGAATGTTGGGTTAAAAGAAAAATAAAGAAAAGAAAAGGAACAAGAAAAAGAGAACAAAAACATCTGAACCTCACAACGAAACGCTAACATATAATATCAAAATGATTTTTTACAAAAGAAAACTGTATATATACAATAATCAGAGCAAACTAACCTATCATCAACCTGGACAGTTATAACTGTCTTTCCTTACAATTATTGATATATAAACAAAGTAATGCAGTAGAAATAAAAACTACGGTAGGTAATTATCTAGCTCCTCTCCAAGAGCCCCAAAGAACATCAATGAAATCTGGAAATATACATAGGGCTGACCTAAGAATTGTAAGAAAATAACGCCCGGATCAGCCTGGTAAACCAGCACGAGAAACTCAAGTCATTTGAATTATTCAATGTTATAAAACCTTTCAAAATAAAGGTATCTTGTAAGACTATACCGCACATAAACACGAACGGGTTTTTACCTTACGGTAACCAAACCATTTCATAAGAAAATCTAGTGATATTATAATAATATCTAGGTTTAAAACAAATATATAACAAAGCTAGAATGGTTACATTTGTTACATTCAACATGTTAGAGTACATTTAAAACCACTAAGGCACGTTCGTATATGGATTTTCCGTGATATGCCTTCAGCTTGAGAACTGAAGTGGATCTTCATGACAAGGATCAAAAACTACCTTCTAAGCGTCGTATACCTCTAGATAAAATATACCATAAGGTAAACACAACTGGCCCACACCCGAACAAGCAAAGGCGAACCACGTGGAACCTAAGTATCATCAACACCCCATGCGCAGCATCTATAAGCATACTCTATAGATAATGAAGTTGATGAACCCCCTCTGGATTAGCAAAACCCCAGGATTATGCATCCTACTTTGTCTTTAATCATTTTTTCCAATGTCGAGGCTACATTCGGCATCTTTCACATGAACCTTCGTCACTCGAATAGATCATGAATCCCTAGATGAATTCCAGCATATTCGAACAGATCTTGGAACCACACATGGGTTCCAACATCTTGAACAAATCCACTTCCTAAAGATAGAACACGTATCTCAGTCTTGAAGTGGTTTCCGATAAGTAGAACACTTACCGATCTTGGTAACTCCAAGACTGAATCGATAAATTTGGTCTTATTAAACAGTAATGTTAATGATCGCATTAGGGAATTAATTCCCGTATACTCTCCATAAGCAAGTAAATATACAAGCACTGCCAATTCATACAAAGCACGATTAAGTTACACAAATGACATGTAATCCCATTTTTATTAATTTATCCTTTATTTATTAAAATCCCTTTTCATTAGTAAAACACCTTTTTATCTAATAAAACTTCCCTTTTCATTAGTAAAACACCTTTTTATATAATAAAACTTCTTTCATTAACCAAAACTTCCTTTATTAATTAATACTCCTATATTAATTAAAACTTCCTTTATATACTTGTTTATATATATTTGATTTCTTTTTACAAAAAAAATGTATACTATTATTCTATTATTTCACTATTCACTCATACTCTTTTCAATACTTAAAAAGTATTCGTATACTTATCTCAACGGCACAAGTACATTCACATATCACTTAACAAAGTTTTCCTTACTTAAAATATAATCAAGGAGGTTAAAAACAATTGTTACTAAAACATTTGTAACAACCCGCCAATCTGCACGATTCAAGTTGGCAATAAACCACACATGTCCAACCTAAATTGAATGGAAAGATAGATAGTTATGGGAAAGAAAGAAGAAGAGAAGAAGAAGAGAAAAAGAAGCTAAAACAACACAAAATCTCACAAGCGGAACAACATATAATATAATATCAATGACCTTTACAAAAGAGAAACTGTAATATACATGCATCCATCAGAGTACAAAAATAAATCACAATCATCAGCCTAGATAGTTACAATAACATATCCTCACAATTGCTGATAATTTCAACAACAATGCAGCGAAAAAACAATCATATACGTGAATATGTCTCTGGGCCTCCAGCTCGTCTCCTGAAACTCCAAAGCATCCAAATTAAATCTGTAATATGCTCGGTCTGACATAAGCATTATAATAAAATAACACCCGAGTCGGTCTGGAAAACCAGCGTGAGAAAACACACCCAACTGGATTTTAAAGTCATAAGAAGCCTTTGAAATCAAAAGTATCTCGTAAGACCACGCCGCACATAAACACAAACGAGTTTTTACCTTACGATAACCAAACCATGTCATATGAAATTCTCTGATATTATAATAGGGTCTAAGATACAAATACTTATTAACCGTACTCGAAATTGTTACATAATTAAATTCCAGCATAATAGTTATACAACTAAAACCGTAAAGGCACGTATTGGAAAATGGATTCTATACAAATACTTATGTCGATTTTCGAGGGTCGTAAAGGCGGGTCTTCACAAAATATTTGGAAATTGTTTTAATTAATAAAAGATTAATTAAATAGGCCTAGTGATTGCTTATGTGCTAGATTTTATTGTTGCTTAGATTGTTAAATAATCGACTATCAAATTTGGCCTCTTTATCATTGTTGATCTGAAGAGATCGGGATCGAATTTATCCGTAAACCACTTCGAACCAATGTATATACAATCGAATGTATAGGTGTTGGAAGACATTGATATTTAGGATTTTCATAATGAAGGACTGCTTGTTGATCATTTGGGCATAAACTCTCAATATACATATAGTAGAAGTGGTCTCTTCATTATGAAATATCCAATGCAAGGACTAATTGTTGCTGATCCAAGGGGTGATTCCCGACAGGATGTGGTAGGAGAAATGCCTTCGGTTTGTCCTCTTCCTAGGCAACTTGTATGGACGAATGTCCGACATTACATTTTAAAATCACGTTGATTGGTCTCTATAAATGTATCATCTGCTTGGTGGCGGAGAAGGCAACTTCTCTTAGCTTAACACCTTTCCTGAGACGTACGATCTCAGGAGTTATACGTTTGTATAAATCTGTTGTGTGATTGTGGAATGGAAATGTGGCATTCAAAGGGGGAAGATGATGTGCTATGTGAAAGGTAATCGTGACCTCAGGCCTCACAATCGGAAATGACCGAAATAGGGTAGATGCAGCAAGGCTATGTGGTTCGCAACCATTAGGATATGATAATCCCCTTCTAGATATATTTATTCCCACTATGACGTTCAGGTTTTAAATTATTATGGTGTATGCGAAGAGAGCCCTCGGATAGGTCGGTAACGACTGAGGTAATGACATATTTGGTACTATCTAGGAAGAGGTAGGCCGGTCTTGTGTTGGTAGATGTGTAGATGTTCTGTAGCCTCGGTACATTCCTCTAGAGACGTACTACTGGAAGGTAGTCCCTTCACCTGGTCATTTGTATGGAAATCCATTCTCCACTACGTGCCTGCCATTTTGTTTGTAGAGCCTAGTATGCTGGAATTTAATAATGATAACAATTTCGACTATGGTTATATTATTTGTATACTAGACACTAGTATAATATAATAGAATTTGATATGAAATGTTTTGGTTATCGTAAGGGAAAAACCCATCCGTTTTTATGTATGGGCATGGTCTTATGAGATACCGTTGTTTTGATAAAAGATAGTTTTGATAATATTAAAATTCAGTTGAGATGTGTTTTCTTGTGCTGGTTTATCAGACTGATCCGGACGTTCTTGCGTTTCAATGCTTGGGTCTGACCAAGTATATTTACAGGTCCAGATTTGATGCTTTGGAGCTTCAGCAGACGAGCTAGAGGTCTTTAGGATGTATTCCCATATTTGTTTATTTTCTACTGCATTGTTGTTTAATTATCAGCATTTGTAAGGACAGGTTATTATAACTGTCCAGGCTAATGATTGTGATTTGATTGTTGTACTCTGATGGATTAATGTAAATTATACTATAGATTCTCTTTGTAAAGACTATTGATCTATATTATATGTTATTCCGCTGCAATGTGAGATTCTGTATTGTTTTGGTTTCTTTTCTTCTCTTCTCTTCTCTTCTTCTCTCTTCTTTCTTTCCCATAAAGATCCAGTTTTCCATTCAGTTTGGGCTAAAAATGTGCAGTTTATTGTTAGCTTAAACTGTGCGGATTTTCGGGCCTTTACAAATCATTTATACATAATGGCAAGGCTATGCCATATGTTATAAAAGGTCATTAAGGTGATGACATATAATATAAAATTTTCATTTGCTTTTAAAAGAAAGGAGGTCCAAAGTTATAACTTTAATTTGTTCATACTTTACTTTAACTTTATATTCAAGCACATACATATATATACACAATATATCCTTATTAAATGGTGAGTAAACTCGCTTAAACCCATGTTAAACATAAGGCACAAGCACTAGAACACGAGAAAAACTTCCAACCATAGCCAACTTGCCAAAGATCCAAGCTTTAGCCTTCACAAGCACATGGCAACGCTCTCCTTCCTCCAATTCTCATAGCCTCCCCTAAGGTGCCACTTTTTCAACTTTTTCTATATTTAACTTGATATTCTTACTTCCTATTTTGCCTTAGACCCCTAGCCAAAGATTGGTGAAGTTTGGGCCTGATTTGCTTTGATTTGACAAAGTTAGAGAAGAGAAAAAGCTTAAGAGTAGGTAATGCTTTCCTTAGGAAAAATTAGCAAATGATTAATGCAACCAAGGGGGTGTTTATATAGGCTTGTTCAAGAGATTCCCTTCCACCTTCTACCCCCTAGAATGGCCGACCAAAGGAGCCTTCCCCTCATTCTTTTCACTTTATCCCATCACTTCACCATTACTTTCCCTTAGTAAATTCCTAAACTACCATTCTTCATAAAATATCTACCAAATACATCATGCATGACATCATCCATAATCAATTAGCCATAAATGGAATAATATTTTTAGTTGCAAATTAATTATACTTACACATTGAAAAGTTTTTTACCGACAAAGCGATTTTTGGTCGCATCATCGATATTTCTTCGAACTACACAATTTTGTATATATTTAAATTAAAGATTCAAATATTTAAATAATTCAGATATTAAAATACGACGTGTTCAAAAATCCAAGTCGTTATAATGCACTGGATCTTTTATAGTATTATCATGAATAACGTCGATAACATTAAATCATATCTAATGTTTTATTGGATGGTTTGGACTTAAATAGTGTAACAACCTGGAATTTTTAACATTTCAAATTGGAATATTTAATTTATTTAAATATTCAAATTTGATTCAAATATAATAAATAATAAGAAAATAAATTTTTAATAAAATGACTCGATTTTTATTGATGTATTTTTAATATATTTTATTTTATTTTTTCTTAATTTTTAGTTCGAAAAATCTTTATATTATCGTTTAACGATTTCTTGGCAAAGGACGGTATTTTTTTGATTTTACAGAGTATGGTAACCGATGTATATTATTATTGTTTTGGGATCGTGTTGCATTTTTGTGCATGACTGTATTTTTGTTTTATCGATCATGGTTCATAAGTGAATGAAACCCTTAGTGGCAAGATGCCAGAATTTGAATTATTAAACCCAAATTCAACCCTTTAATCAATTCACCATTCTGACTTCACTTTTTCCCTATCTCTCTTTTTCAATATCAAATTTACAGTAAACAAAAACAAAAAGAAAACTCCAAAACATTAAAAATCAAGATCAATTAATATACTTAACTAAAAACCCTAAAAGAAGAATCTTTAGATCCTTGTGATGAAATCTACAATTTAGTTTGCTAATACACAACTGATGAAGGTTGGGAAAGAGAGAAAAAAAACCATCTTTATTTCCACAATCAACGAAATATATTTTCCAAAAACAAAAGAAAAAACCTTCGAAAGTAACCTGAACAAGCAGGTATCACTAATACGGTACAGAACTATAAAAAACTGAAAATTTCAGAAATTATTAGTGAGTTAGTGAGTATGAACATTAGAGACCAAAGTGAAGCATGCACCATATAAATTATTTATAGAGAGAGACACACACACAACTGTGTCAATTAATAGTGCAACTACTGTACTATTGAAATTTCTAGTTCCACAGGTCCATTGATCTATGCTAAAACACATGCATTTCAATCTTCTTCTAACTCATCATTATTTGTTCCACTTTCACTACCTTTAGCTTCTCCGCCATTTCCTCCATGCTGCTCTTTTTGATGAGCAGGGCTAACATTGGTATTTTGTGGCTGCTCATCTTCTTCATCGGATTCTGACCATGCTCGTCTCTTGCGGATTGTTGAAGGCTCCTCCTTCATGAAAATAAAATTAAATGATGATAATTTGTTATTCTGTACATAGCTCACTCAATGAAGAAACGTCCCCCTATGTAGTTTGATGCTAATATATCTCATATAGTTTGAAGAATTATTTTAAAGGAAAAAACAAATCTTTGATGCTACAATGTCGCTACTACTAATAATCACAACAATTTCAACCGTGACAACACTGAAATCACTTCAATATCCCTACCCATCTCAACTTTAAATAAAAAAAATTGATTGTATCAGAATTTATCAGTGTTCCATGCTACAGTAGTTGTCTAAACTATGTAATCATACAATATTTCATATTTTATTACATCTCTAAATCATGTGTGTGTACGCACATCATCATGCATGTCATACACTAGCATTTCATGAGCGTAGCTGATGCCATTTCTCACAGTATTCCACTGCCTTGTTTCAGTGACGAAACAAGAAATTTTTGTTGCAATGGGCGAAATAATATATTACTTCAAATACTTGTTTTAAGTTGACAAATTATTTGAATTGCATTAAGATAGAGATATAAAACAAACTTATATTAAAAAACATAAAGATATGAACATTGATACTCTAATTTTGTTGACATAAATTCAATTGATTGCACTGAAATAGTTCTGCAGACAAATTTAAATAAAAAGTAGATAATATGATATACTTCGATTGTATTGGTTTACAAACATTGCAAATGAGTTATAACACAAAATTTCTACCGATTGTAATTTGTGCTTTATGTTGGGGTGGGCAGTTGCCCAACACAAACTACACAATCTCATCACTATTATATCACACACACACACACACATACAAAAAAACATATATATAATTTAAGACATGGTTCATTATTTACTTCAAAGTTGGAAAGCAATCAAGAAGTAGTTCATCTGACCAAAATATTAATATAACAAATAAGATGTGCAAGGATCAAATTATTAGAAATGTCACAAGTCATTTTGAATAATGTGAAACAAGTGTTTGTGAGCTCGTACGCATATTTCCTCAAGAGTTTAATAGTGTGTACTCAAAAAAATTGACAAGAAAGATAATAGTTACCGTTTCATTTTCAGCGTCAGAATCTTCAAGACCAGCTGCTACAAAATTATCACGTGCTTTGTTTTCTTCAATGTCATCATCATGGCCACTCCTGTTAGCATCTTCTTCGTATACCGGTCCAGGTTCATCCTCCATTCCAGGTTCTTCTTCATACTCATTGTTTGATCTACCCCTCTTTTCTTTTCTTCTTCTTTTCCCTCCTTTTCTTCTTCTCCTTCCACCATCTCCACTTTCATCATCTTCTCCCTGAGGTCTCTCCTTCCGTTTACTATTATTTGATACATTCACTGAATACTTCCATTGCTCCTGCATAGCAAACAATGAATTAATAATTGCTAGCATGTTTCTAGACAAACATGCTAACATCGCTGCTAGGAAATTGTAAATTTATATATAATCAAGAAGCATGCCAATTAGATAACAAAATAATGTTTTGTAATTTTATACCATACAAATATACATTGTATGTAAAATGACATATTAAGTTGATAATACAGGCTGGAAGTAAAATGTTTGATACAAAATATAAGTATCTATTTTCTATTATAGTTTTTGGATTGATTTATGTTAATAAACTGGTACCTGGTATTTATTATTTTATTATGCTAACACTCAAGATACCAGAAAAAAGATATGCTAAAGGAAATTATTGGATTAAAAAAGCGGACAGACATAATTATCATTTATTAAGATTGTAAGTTACATTCAAACTTTGTTCAAGACAGGGCTACTCATTCAAAAATCGGCAACCTATATGCGTTATTGGTAGAGATAAATCAGAAAGCAGACTATTCACATTTATGCATTTCATTGTGTGATCTGTGCACATATCTTGGCAACAAAGATAAATACGTGTACTTGAGATAACAGGTCTGACCTTTATGCGCTGAAAATGTTCTTCCTGCTGCCTTATTTGTTTTAACTCCTCCTCCTGTTTTCTCTTTTCAGCCTGCTTCAGCACAGGACAATATGTAAGCAGAATTCAGAATCATGGATCTGAAAGGTATTCCTAGTTATAACTAATAAAAAATAAAATTGCATGAAGGTTTCTGCTATCCATGTTGCTACATCAAAATTCTGAAGAGTATATTTTACACAATACTGCTGATTTGCGATTAGAACCTTATAGTTATATGTAGATAAAGCCTGGACATCACATAGTGTGTGTGTGCGCGCATGCGTGCATTGTTGTTTTTTTATTCACAAAAATTGCGCTTATCAAGATGAACCTTATAGTTATATGTAGATAAAGCCTGGATATCACAACCCACTTTTTTGTTTACAAAGCTCGCTATAATGTAAGTATTATACGTTAACACAAGAATTTGATGGGGACAGAAATTTGTTCAGTCCTGTAACGTAATTTCATCCCTCCAAACTTTAACAGATTTATTCCTTCAGGAAAAAAAAAGTAAAACACAAGTAGAAATTAAATAAATAAAAAAATTCACAAATTGATGAAATTTAGACATAATATTTCAGTTGCTTATCTCCAAAAATGGGGTAATATATCAATTACATTAAATTTATGTCAGTCATCTATTTCTAGCTTTTTTGAACAGATAATACCATATTATTGATTACGATATAACCGAGCAATCATGTTCAAAATAAACGAGAATTTGAGTGACTAAAAAATTGATTGAATAATGACTGTTGTAAATTCAATTAAAATGTTCATTTCAACTATAAACAAGAACAAATTTTCTACTTACCTAATTTTTAAAGTTCACCAGTTTAACATCAATTCTAGTTTATTAAGTCATAGTTTTTTGATGAATAATATCACAAAATATGAAAGGTTTTACACTTTATTGAAGTTGATGAACTATACAGCTCTTTCGAGTCTAGTAGCATGCATGCATGCATGCATACATACATATCTATGTATGTAATATCGATATGATCAATCTATGACGAGGAGGCTAGATTTTTGCATTTATAATTTGTACTTTGTATTAGAATTGTCATAACCGTCATATGATTTCTCTATTATAAAAAAATATTTACACCCCCTTCGGTGATAAAAAATGTTCATTTTTTGTGTAAGAAAATATGCATACATGAAAAGTAGGAGCAATAGAAAATTTACATGGGTATGATATGTAATTGCCCATTTATTTACCTACAATTTATTTATAAAGTCGCAATCTTGCATATTATATTTTTTTTACATGCTCATCACATGTGCCAAAGTACTAAAGTTTTAGGTTTTAGAGGTATATTTTTATTTTATGTGACGGCTTGCCTGAAGTTTTTTCTGTTCGTCAGCCTTGCGTTTAGCTTCTTCAGCCAGCTTGACCTGGCGAGCAACTTCCATTTTCTGTCGAGTTTGTTGTTCTTCACGTTCAGCCGCCTCACAATGAACTTTAGCAGCATTTAGAAGATGTTTGCAGTATTCCACATGTGTCTCTATTTTTTTCTCATCAAATCCATGGGAGTGGTAGCTTGAAGCCGCAGATAACTGATTAAATAAACAAACTGCATTTTTCAACTCTGCAACAGTTGACCGCACCTGTTTGCGTTCAAAATTATATATCAAAAAAGTTACTGAAAGGTGAGTATTATATCTGAGAGAATGTACTGTAGGTAATTGCTATCTATAAACTATAGTCAATGTCTAATTGAATCAAGCATAAACCTCTTCTGCTGTACGCTTTGTCTTCTGAAGTGTTGAAGCAGAATATTTCTGCAACGTAACCCCGGCATCAAAACGAAGTGTATAATTTGAAGGAGATAGATGAATAGCTCTTAACAAAGTCTTTTTGCAATCTTGCCATTGTTCAGCCTCATAATGTGTACGTGCTAAATACAGAAGAATGTGTGTGTCTGTATTATAATAGAACTTCCGCAGGCAATTTTGGTACTGCAGAGTAAACGCCAATTCAGTACAAGAACAACGAAAAGAAAATTTATTAGAAATGAAGTCCGTGTACTTGCCATCTTTACAGCCGAAGCAAAATGTCCTTGAGCAAAATGAACGTGAGCTAAATTCACGTAGACATCTGGCATCTGAACAAAGATGTTACCTGATGCTGCCTCTTGAACCTAAGCATGTATAAATCAACATTGATAATTCAGAAAGGAAAATAAACAGATTAGTAGTCGTTGATAAACCAACCTGCGTAAATATATCTTTTGAGACATCAAAGTGCCCTTTTTCAGCCAAAACAACTCCAGCACCGTTGGCAGCATAAAGGTTTCCAGGATGTAACATCAACGTCTGCAAACATGTCTGTGTTATTGCAAATAATAACAAGGCTAATTCTATTAACCCCCCATATTCTTCTCTTCCCACCCCACTAAATACTAAAACAAATACAATGACTGTATTATATTACCCTAAACAGTACAAATTAAACTATAAACCAACGTTTCATTTCTTTCTTTTTTGCCCTTTTTTTTTCTTTTGGAAAACAATGGAGAGATAACAATGCTTCTTTTTTGCCTACTGATCATTTGATTGCGCATTCAATGGGTTAATTTTTTTGTCACGGTTACTGAAAGCAGATAAACAAATGGAACTCATTAAAATCTAGTCCATATGTAGTTTTGAACCATATTGAACCTAGTCGAAGCACAGTAGGAAAATGTTTAAACCTAGTATGAAACACACTGAAGAATTGTTTAAACTTAGCATGAAAACCCTAGTTCTGGATATGAAGAATTGATTTTAACACAGTAAAAGAAAAAAATGCAAACCCTAAATTATAAATCAAATCAAAATCATAAACCATAAATACATATGCAATAGCTTTATATCTTATCGTTTTTTATAATTATGTTTAAGATTGAAAATTTTATTAGGATTTTGAAGTTGTTAAAATTTTAATTCCTGTTAATGCAGTCAAAAAAGTAAAGATGAGAGAAAGTAAAGAACACGGGACAAATAATGTCGGGTATTATTGGAATAATATGGGGTAAGTAAAGAAATTTCAGGGAAATTTTTTATACAAAAAATAGAGGTGGAAAGGCAAAAGCTGAGGTATTGATAGAACAGGAAAATAGCATGAGAAATTTTTTATCCCATTTTTAGCTCTTAAGACCGACTCTCAATATTTTAGCGTGGATGACAAATTTTACAACTAAATTCTGCAGAAGGACAAAACTTTTAGTAAGAAGGACAAGGTACATCAAATGAGTCTGAATGATGGAGGTTCGCAACCGCTTCAGTAAAGGTGCGACGTTGACGACGATGTAGGTTGGTGCAATGGCAATATTGGCTATGGCTAGGTTTTGAAGGAGTGCGAGCTAAGGTACTTTGACGATGTGGTAGCGGCAAGTAAGGGAAGGGATGGCTCTGGTGGCAACAACGACGTGGTGAAGTAGTTGTCTTAGAGAAGAAGCAGCAGATTGAAGAAGAAAAATGCAGCAAATTGAGGGAGAAGGTAATACGTTTGTGTGTAGTATCATTTTATGTATTGTAGTAGTAGATTATAAACATTTGTAACATCTTTTTTAATGTGTATAGTATCATTTTATGTTCTTTCAAAATAAATATGATTATGTTTATTTACGTTCATTATACTATTTTATCATAATAATTTATAAATTGTAGTAGCAGCTTCTTATTTGCACTAGCTTCTTATTGTAGTGTCTTTTTAGATGTATGTAGTAATGATACTGTATGGTATCATTTTTTATTTTTTAATTAAATATAATTATATGCATTTTCTGTTCATAATGTTAATTTACAGTAGCAGTTTCTGAATTGTAGTGGCCTTTTTTAAAATTATAGTAGCAGTTTATAAACAATTGTAGCTTCTTTTAAGATATGTGTGGTAATGATATTGTGTAGTATTTTTTTGTTTATATTGAATAAATATAACTATGTATATTTCTATTCATATTTCTATTTTATAGTAGTAATTTACGAATTTCAGTAGCGGTTTCTGTAATAGCTTTTTAAATTATAGTAGTAGTTTATAAACAGTTGTAGCATCTTTTTAGATGACATATGCATTGTATCTCGCAACATTATTTTACAATAGCATTTACAAACTGTAAAATAATTGTATTAATAGTTGATGAATTGTAGTAGCAGTTTCTTAATTGCACTAGCTTCTTTGAATTGTAGTAGCGTCTTCTTAATTGCACTAGCTTCTTTTTATAAATAATTGTAGCGTCTTTTTAGATGTATGTAGTAATGATACTGTATGGTATCATTATTTTACAATAGCATCAGTTTATGAAGTATATTAACTTTCTTTTAGTAGGATTTTATGAGTTGTAGTATATTTTTTAATTAATATTTTTAAATTCCACTTTCAGTTATCATTTTATGATATTTTGCAAAGGTGGTGTGATTTTTATTTTATTTTCTGAAAGTTTTTAACACTATTTTCATAAATCACTTTATAATGCTATTACATAACCTGTAAAGATTGTATCATTTTATTTACTTTTTTTAATATTTATCATGCTATTCTTCGTAAATTATTATTTTATAATGCTACTGTGTAGTACCAATTCTGTATTTGCTGAATTAAAAAAATGAATAAAGCACATATTTCAATTTTATCTTGTAGTGGTTGAGCTTACCTTGTGGTAGCGTTTTATGGTTAAATGAGACGACTCGGTATCATTTTGTACTTGTTATATTTTTATATCATTTCCTCGGATAATAATGTTGTATAGTATCATTTTTCTATCTGCTGTTATTTTGCATTAATTGATGATTAGCGAGCAAGATGATGTGAGCAACGATGCTATGATGTGTTGTAAGATGTAGACGGCAAGATGATGTGAGCAACGATGCTATGATGTGGTGTAAGATGTAGACGGCACGATAGGCGGTGAGTAGGACATGTTTTTGTTTATTAGGATTAGGTTTTGAGGAGGAGACGGATATGGAAGTCGGCGGCTACGAGAAGTGGCAACTATGAGCAGTGGCGAAGCACGGTGGAAGGGTGGCATGGAGGATGCGGCGGCGTGGGGTGCGGTGACGTTGGAAGCGGCGGTTTGGCATGCGCATACGTGAGGAACAATATGTGACGTTATGGCTAGATTTTGAAAGTATTGTCTTAAAAGCCAAAAAAATTCGAAAGTTTGAAGAATTAGCCTAATAATAATGTTGTGAACATGTGGTTCAAAGATTGAAAAATATGTAAATAATATGGTAACCTAGAAGGCTCATACATAAGATAAGCACACAAGCATAGTTTGTGAATTTTGGCAACGAAATAAGGTAAATTAAAATAATCCATCTACTCAATCACATATATAGCAACAAACAGATATGGTTTTGCGCAATTAAGCTATATTATATGGTAATTATTAGAAGGTGACTGTATTTGTTTATTTAGGCTCAAAAGCTAGTCTTCGTCATGTCAAAATCAAATCACCGAAATATGATTAAAATCATCAAACAAGTTCTTTTCAAAATTTGAAAACTTGTGTTAACCGAAATTAATCATAGTCAAACCTTAGAAGCCCAAACTAGAAATGAGTATACAACCAAATGCAGAATCAGAATAGGGAAACATGACTCATAGAAAAGTTTAAAGCTCAGAAAGAAATGAATGTGTGTTTTAAAACACATGCACATTCATGTGTGTGTATTTGAATATTGACTCTTAATGTTTCTATAGGGGATCGAACCAAAGACCTCTAGCAATAACTAAGGCTAGAAGCCTAACCCCTTAATATATGAGTCACAGTGGGGGGGGGGACCAATTTGGACATAAACATATGACACAAGTGCAGACACAAAAGATGTCAACCATTGGATCTCCATATGAATTCAACCTCCAATGAGAGCCAATGATCAACATCTATTATGTCCCCATATTGTGTTTTATTTTGTGCCCTAATAGTCCGCCGCTAACACACACACACACACACACAGATGCTCATAAATAATATAACTGTTTCAGTATTTTGTGATGAAATTATGTAAATGTTTGGGGAAATATTTGCTGTATAAAAAACGATAGCTGAAATCTCATCTCTGATTTACCTGATTTGTTTACAAATCTTTCTTCTTTTTTTCTAATAGAACTGTGCGATACAATTTGCAAACAGAAAACTGGAGGGTACTTTTCAGTTCCTAAAAAGATTATTGATCCTTCTTTCTAAATATTGGTTAGCGATACCGTTGTGAATGTTTCGTAGTAAAAAATAATGCAATTTCAGCTACTTTGAGACATGTTCTCATCTACGTACATTTGCATTCTTGTAATATATTCATGTAAGAAATGACAAACATGGTTTTTACTAAAAATATAAGGCTCATTTATTGTACTTGACACATTTTTTATAAGTATTATTTTTAGAGGAGGGTAAAAGTATCCCTTTCTCATGGAAACTACCTTCGGATTAAAAAGAGTTATCAAACACAAGAAAAGGAACTTTCTCCTGAAAATAAAAATAAATAAATAAAAAGAACTTTAGTATAAGATATGTGGTCAACCTCCTCTGTGTTCGTAGTGAAAGAGTAAAACTGTTCTGTTAGGGAAGACATCTTTGAATATATTAGGAGTCCAATGATTAAAAATTGATGAACATACTTTAGTATAGAGTTCCTTTGCCTTCTCAAGATGTGTGGCCTCTAATTTTGCACCTCGTTTCTCAGACCGAAGTGCTGCAAAGTAGTTCCAATTACCCTGCAGGACAAAGGAAAATAAAAACATGAGCTGTGTAGAGAACTTACAAGTGTTTACCTATTGAACAAACAGAAGTATACCAAGGCAAGAGTAGAATATGAATCTTTTCCGTCAGTTGCATCTTTAGCAGCACGGAATGTATCTTTTGCCTTGACCCAGTCATCGTTCTTTAGTTCCAAGGTGCCAAGCATGGAGAGAGCATTAGGGCACTTGTCATCTATTTTCAAAGCATCACCTATCTGCAAAAGGAAAAATAATCTGTCATGGTGTTATTAGAGTGGTAATGCAACACAATATACAGTACATCACATACCAATGCAATGCTTGACTGGATATCATTTCGTGCTTTAGCAATCGCAGCAAGCCGCAAATACGCATCAGTATATTCTGGGTACTGTAGGGCAGCATGATTTAATCATTTGATATTGTGATGATTGGAAGAATATCAAGGATTAAGGATTGCAGTAATAAATAAATGACATGTTATTATATCACTGGCAATCAAATTTCAATATAATAATTGGTTTATCGGAATCTAATGAGATCAGAATTCAGAGTAAGCGTGACTTAGTCATAGCATTACTGTTATAAGTTAAAAGCCAATATCCAAGATAGGATTTTACATTTATGTTTGATTTCCAAATTAAAAAAGAAAGAAGGTAATAATTTACAAATTTCACAATATGACCGTATCCAACGAAAATCAACATTAAACAGAGTACATCTAGACAAGGATATATGTTCAACAAAAACAGAAAATATAGGGTAAAATGGTAGTTCAGCCTCAACAGTTGTGAGCTTCTACAACGACTACTAAGTCATTTTCCCAAACAAGTTGGGGTCGACTAGAGATGGAACCCAAAACTAAATGACAAAGTCAATTCAAAAATCATGATAATAATAATAAAGTAAAATAATTAAACAAATAATAATAATAGTAATAATAATAATAAATAAAATAAAATAAAAATAAGGATAAAAATAAAAATATATAAAGAAATTAAAAAAACCATGATGATGATAATAATAATAATAATAGTAATAATGATACTAATAGTAATAGAGACCGAAGACCAAACACTACGTTTTAGACTCTTATTCAATAGTCCTATAATCTAAAACATATAACCCAACCCCTAAACCAACCCTATGCAAAAAAACAAAACAAAAAAATACAAACAAACTTCTAGTTCATGGTTTTGGTACGTGGATCGCTAACTTCCACGAGCATTCGTTGCGGCCTCTACCTCATGTTGTGAGCTTCTACGGAAAAAAAATAACAGTTCGGATAGATTTCAACTTTCTTACCATATGGTCTGTTACTCCAAGTGCATCTAGCAATTGTCTACATATAAAGCAACCCAATCTAACCAACAACAGAGTGACCAGTGAGATTTCAAAAATGAAAGCTAGAATCTTAAGAGAATAGCTCCATCAATAGTAAAGCTTGAACACATGTTTACGACTTACTGTTTATATTTGAGAGTAGAAAAATGAAATGTCACTAAACTAATGTTTAAGCATTTAACCAATGCCTAAACACATAAAGCTAAATGATGTTTAAATTCATTAAGCTAAGCGATGCTTGAACTCATTAAGCTAAACAGTAAGTTTGTTGTCTAACCTCACATTTCGCTTAAAAGAACATTGTTCAAAAGAATAATACAAAGCCTCATAAAGCATAGAAGTAAATCAGCAATGCAGCTCAGATACAGTTGTAATCATTTATCAAAGTAGTTTTAAACTACAATCATATGAAAGTATGTCAAAATGAAAGATAAACAAAAGGTAGAGAGAAAAAAGGTACCTTGAACAAGATGAATTTATACATAATGCTTGCTTTCTCAGTTTCATGTCGTTGTTCAAGCAATCTGGCATAGTTGAATAAAACGGTTACTTTATCCTCAGGAAGACTCAATGATGTACCACCTTCTTCCAGCTGAACCAATAAACTGCAATCTTTGTATTGAAGAGAGAAAGCACTGCAATCAATTGATGAACCATTTGATTTCCCAATCAAGAAAGAAGACCAAATTCCTTCCCCTAAGGCCTCTTTAAATGTTTGTTCAGCAAGCTGAAATTAGAAGCAACAAAGAAACTTTCAAAAGGAAAAAAATTATGATGCACATATACAACTTAACATGACAGAAAAGAAGCAAATTGCTAGCCTTGAATTTTACGATAGACTTGTGTGTGTGTGTGTGTGTGTGTGTGTGTTATGTTTGTGTGTTGCAAACCTCGAATTCTTCCTTTTCAAAATGGAGAACTCCTATATTATTTAATAATTCGACGGGTACATCTTCACCCTCTTTCTTGAGGATGCTATGAGCCTGATAAGGAAAGAAGGAACACACATCATCAAAGGAAACATAGAGGCAATAATGAATAATAATAATAAAGCTAGCTAAACTGACAGACATTCATAACAGAATAAAACTAATGTAATGAATATTCCACTTTGAGTCATAGGAGATTAAACCGGCCAAATAAATATATATATCATAAGAGAAACTACATAAGCAAATAACTGAAGCTTCATTTTCACAAAGCATAGGGGAAACTGAACAAACTATTCACTTTATAAAACACGCTACAGAAAAACAACAATTCTAAATCCTAGTGCAGCAAGTGTATTCTGATAAAACTAAAACCAGATATTGTGATTTTCAAAAGAAATCAAAATATGTAAACTGGTTACTGGAAGTAGAAACAATCCCCATAGTCTCTATATTTACTGGTTGATCCAGAAGTTAATGCCTTATAAGCTAACTTTAAAAGAATATGATGAAGTAACAGAAAGTGTAAGATTCATACAGTTTTGAGTGCATCTAAAGCAGCTACGGCATCTGATGATATCAGCAGCCCACCGAGTTCCATGAATGCCTGCAAAAAAATTGTTTTAGCAAAACATTGAATTTCTATGGTGTCAAAAAAGTGTACAATAGAAAAGATAAAAGGAAGATCCCCAACTACTATAATTAGGTGAAATATCAGTGCTTGTGCAGAATGCGTGTTGCAATTTTCAGGCAATTTAGGAGACAAAAGTAGGCAGCTAACCACTAAAGAAAAGGTAAATGCTAGGGTATTATATGGCCTGTATTGAATTTTGTATTATAAGCAGGAATCAATTGCCAACGATGTATTCCTTCTCCTTGTAGTATATATCTTCACTCGCCTTCTTTTTCAAATTCCTTTTCTGTGTGATACAGATTATATTGATACGCTGATTGTGTTAATGGAAAGTAATGAGTTGTTAGCTTGTAAGCTTCACAGCTATCAACGATTCTTTTTGCTACCGATGCAGATGTTATATCTTTAGGACTCTGAATTGTCCGAGATATGTCCATGATTTTAGAAACTTTATTTCGGACATCATATTATACAGTTCCTAAAAGCATGGGCATATCTCGGACAGTTCAGAGTCCTAAAGATATAACATCTGAGGCTTACAAGGTAACAACTCACTAAATTTTAACTTCTCATTAATACTACCAGTGTATCAATATAATCTATATCATGCAGAAAAGGAATATGAAAAGGAAGGCGAGTGAAGATAGTTACTACGAGGAGAAGAAATATTTTCTTGCTTGTGTTTAAACTAATAAATAAATGAATATGCTAGTGGACTATAATGGTCTAGAGATCTCACGATCAAATTAAATATAATTATTTAGAATATAATAATGATATTACCAGAGGATCTCTTGGGTCGACTCGTGCAGCTTTGCGGAAAATTTCTACAGCCTTGTCAATTTGAGTCTTGTCATTCCGACCAAGCTGAACATAAATGTGCCCAACAGCCTTCAACAAAAGAGGAAATATTGTAACTGCTAATCCAAATTATGCAAACAAGGGGAAAAGGAAGGGGGGACTGGGGATCGCATATTAAATACATCAAACTTCAAGCTACACAACATCCCAGTTACCTTCATACTCTCGCAATTTTCAGGATGAACTTCCAAGACCTTCTCAAAGTTGGATAATGAACTTTTCAAATCTCCCAACATTAGCTGGACCTGTCCCAAACCTGAATCAGAGTAAGTTGTAACTAATTAAAAAGGAATGGTATGGAATTGCTAAGATAAGCAAATGTTTAGGTGCAAAATACAAAATAGCTATTTAATATGGCAATATACAATCGAGAGAATTCATAAAGGTAAATCCCTGCATGCTTAAGGAAACATCATATGGCTATTATGTTTAATCTAACAAATATAATATTGTTCTGCACTTTCCATGATCATTTATGCCGCTTGAGAAGAAATATTTTAGTACTTATTATTGGCCAACAAAATGGATATGTAGAATTGAATATATTTTTTAGTTCTCCTTGGGTTAGGCCAAGTATTGATTTTCAGATAATTGATACTGCATTTCGATGAGACCAGCAAAATTTTACATTTTTTGACACGGAGAATTGAAATTTTGGTACTGCCCTTTGCCGATTGTAACATCCCGCCGTTTTGGACCATTCAAATCGACAATAAAATCACACATGTCAGACTTGAATAATTCAAAACAACAGATTGTAAATAAAATTTAGGACAAATAAAATTAATCACAGACACAGAATATCAGAATAACTCGCATCAGAATAAAATAAACATAGTAGTTCATGAAGCTCCTAGATACATAGTCTCAAACTAATACATAATACCCAAGTCTGAAAACAAATACAACGGAAAGTTTAGATACATAAATTCAGGCTGACCCGAGCTAAAGCAAAAACACAAAACACTCGAGTCAGGACATACATACTTATAAAATGTAAATCAACTCAAGTGAACTGTAAAAGAAATGCATCAGTAACTTAAAGGATGCTTGGAATCGCTCATCCTTTAATGATCCGTTAAACTATCTACTATGTAGTAATATACGCTATTATAATAATGTCTAAAGTAAAGTAACTATTAAAATAGCGTTAAGTCATTATATTTTCCTCCTTAATACATTTTTATATATTCCCATAGTTTATACAGTACCGTAATCTCTTCCGTACTGGACGCCGTCAGAGGGCACTCCATAGGTATGGTACAAAACAAACCCGTAGAAGGCGCGCTAGGTTAGGTGACACGGCACAACTAGGCAATGACATGGTAGATATACCAATTACACTTCCGGACTGTTGGTAACGCACAGCCGCAACTACCGTCCAACTCGATCCACACTCCCGAATCAAAGGTGCGCATCAAATCAATCACAATGTAATAGAATGACTAACGATGAAGTGTGTCCGATCGGAGGAGCTACCTCACTTGGCCCTTCGATTGCTCCTGTTTTAGCCACCTTATGCTAACTCACGGGAGTTAGGTCCACGTAAATATACCTTTAGGATCGTCGCCACCATCCTACTTCATTCTGGAATCTCCACCGCGTACACAGTTGTCAAAGTTGTTTTCGGTATCGACAGAGAGTATGCCCATATCTGATCCCGGTCTTTTTAACAACCAATCGTTATTATAACCCGTGGTTATTTAAATTTCAAAGGGTTTATATTTCATATCAAACATTTTCCTTTCAAACCATATAAATTCCATATCACTATTCTTTTTAAAATAATGTTCATTTCCAAAGTCATAACACTTACAAAAATTTATACGTTAAATATAACACTTTGGAATCATAATATTTTAGAACCCATAACACTTTACAAATGTTACAATCATAATCATAGCACTTCGAAAACATTACAATTTAGAAATGGCAGCATTTATAAATCATAATCATAAGTCATCATAACATTTTAGAAAAGTAATACTTAAGAAATGGTAGCATCTTGGAAATGTAACTTAAGATATTATAGCATTTTAACAATGTAATACTTTTCCTATAACAATTCTATATAATCAAATTAATATATACTTACAACCTTTTCGAAAAATATTTTTTTTTATTATGCTCAATTATTCGTTTGGATATTAAATAAACTATAATTTTTGTTAAACACAATTTGTCACAATAATATCCATTTTTAAAGCTGAAATTTCTTATTTTAAGTAAAATACATTATTAACTTACATTTTTATTTCCTTTCAGTAAACATCATTTATTATTTCAATCATTTCAAATATATCATTTCAACATTTATACTTACATTACTAGATCAAAATAAAATACTATTATTAAGTCAAATTGGATTATCATATTTCTGTTAACTTTTACATTAAATTAAACTCCCAAAAATTTACATTTCCAACCATTTATTTTCTTATAACATTTTAACACATGTAAGCAATTTACAGAGATCATTACATTAAATTTTAGTTGAGATTTATATAAAAAAGTCCAAAATATTTGATAATTTTTAGAAAATCGTCTTTATATCAACCACGGAGTCTGTATAAAATTCTCTATCCTAGGGTTAAGTAAATACGGACATATATCATTTCAATCCGCAATTTATTAATTTTTCTGGTTTTATCATTTCAAACCTGCAATCCCAAGTCAAATAAAATTGCTCAGGCCTATCATTTCAGCGCATAACAATTTTTCTTAATATAAAGGTCATTCGGATATGTGTCATTTCAACCCATAGTGAAGGAACTTGCAGTGTGAGAACAGAATATGAAATAAACAGAACAATAAATAACATATCATGGTATATGATCATAACAGGTATAATATGATATGAAATAACATAATATAAACATAGGTGAAATTCTCAACTTGCATATACAAATCCATACAATTCCATTGTCATCAATTCACCAAAATATAAATATGTTGTCAAGAGTGATTACTCACCTTCTTTGGTTAGAGAAGTGATTCAAAACGCAACACGACTACAACAAGCACGACAAATTACGGACAAGCTTGAGTGAGAGGAGAATCCAAATCCAACGTTTTAAAAATAAAATAAATTCCATACGTAAACAAATAATTCACATAGAAAATAAAGTAGAAAATTGTATATTTGCAAAATACATGAGAGGGCTTGTCTAAGGGGTGCATAGGCTCGGTTTAGGGGTTGTTTGGGTTCGGCCATAAGGTTAGGGTTTGGGTTTGGGTTCGGCCATAGGCTAGGGTTAGGGTTTGGGTTCGGTCTAGGCTAGGTGGTGGTGATGGTGGTCACGGCCAAGGGAAAAGGGGGTGAGATGGTTCGGCTATAGGGTTTTGGTTGGAGGAAGAGGAGGTGGAGGTCGAAATTTGTGAAGAGGAAAGGGGAAAAGAAAGGAGAAGATGTGGTTTTGGCTAGGGTTTTTGGTTGGAGGAAGAGGAGATGGGTGTAGAGACAAGCATGGCCGAAATTTGTTGAGGAGAGGAGGAAAATTGTAGAGAAAAACAAAATCTTAGAGAAGAAGAAGGTGAGGAAGAAGAAGAAAACTTACATCAATTTGCGGAGGCACAAATGAAAAAAATGAGGAGTCTAGAAAACCCTAGGATATTTTATAGTCATCTCAACAGGTGGCTTCTCATCTAACTAAAGAAATTCCTAGCCCAATAGTTCAAGCCCAAACAAATAAAAATATAAATAAGATAAAAGTCATAGAGAAAATAACTGCGTGTAATACGCCAAAAGTTGTAAATTTTGAAAAGTAGAAGACAAAATTTTACAAAACGAAAAACAAAGAAAATGTTAGAATTAAATCCATCTTCATAAAAAAGTAAAAGTTCAAAATTCAAATTTTAACATTTTCACAAAAAGTCAAACTTTGACCAAAGTTGACCAAAATTTGCATTTTAAGAAAAATCTTTATTTTATTAAATTTGGAAGAACATTTCACATCAAATCCCAAAATATTACATTAAAATTTCAAATTTATCAAATTTAAATAATTATATTCGAAGTTTCAAATAAATTTCATGTAAAATATTTCAAAATTTGCGGGTTGTTACACTCTCCCCCACTCAAAACTTTTCGTCTTCGAAAAGAAACGAGACACAGAAAATAAAAAAGTAAAAGTTCAAAATTCAAATTTTAAAATTTTCACAGAAAGTCAAACATTGACCAAAGTTGACCAAAATTTGCATTTTAAGAAAAATCTTTATTTTATTAAATTTGGAATAACATTTCACATCAAATCCCAAAATATTACAGTAAAATTTCAAATTTATCAAATTTAAAAATAATTATATTCGAAGTTTCAAATAAATTTCATGTAAAATATTTCAAAATTTGCGGGTTGTTACACTCTTCCCCACTAAAAACTTTTCGTCTTTGAAAAGGAACGAGACACGGAAAACGAAGAAGGATAAGGTAGGATAACGAATGATACATGGAACAAACAATTCCGGATTCGAAGCACGAATGCTCTCTTCCGTTTCTCAAGTACAATCCCGATCATCAGTGCTCCATTGCACTTTGACTAGGTTGACAGATTTTCTTCGAAGCTGCTTCGTACCTCTATCGATAATACGAAGTGGCTTCCTCTCGACAGTAAGGTTTGGCTCGACATCCAAACTCTCGAGAGCAGAAGGCTAAACAATCAAAGATGGATCATGAAGATACCGACGAAGATGCGAAACATGGAACATATTATGCACTCCAAAAAGTTTCTCAGGCAATTCCAACCGATAAGCTAAGGAACCCACTCTTTCTAAGATGCGGAAAAGAACCAATAAACCTAGGAGCGAGCTTCCCTCTCCGTCCAAACCGAATCACATTTCTTAATGGAGAGACCTTAAGGAAAACCTAATCACCAACAGAAAACTCCAAACTCCTCCTTCGCCTGTCAACATACTTTTTCTGTCTATCCTGAGCAATCCTCATCTTTCTCCTAATCTCCTCAACCTTCTCAAATGCTTCTAGAATCATATCAGGACCAAGAACCAAACGATTACCGGATATGAACATTATTTTAAAAAGAATAGTGATATGGAATTTAAAATGTTATGATGACTTATGGTTATGATTTAGAAATGCTGACATTTCTAAATTGTAATGTTTTCGAAGTGCTATGATTATGATTGTAACATTTGTAAAGTGTTATGGGTTCTAAAATATTATGATTCCAAAGTGTTATATTTAACGTATAAATTTTTGTAAGTGTTATGACTTTGGAAATGAACATTATTTTAAAAAGAATAGTGGTATGGAATTTATATGGTTTGAAAGAAAAATGTTTGATATGAAATATAAACCCTTTAAAATTTAAATAACCACGGGTTATAATAACGATTGGTTGTTAAAGAGACCGGGATCGGATATGGACATACTCTATGTCGATACCGAAAACAACTTTGACAACTGTGTACGCGGTGGAGATTCCAGAATGAAGTAGGATGGTGGCGACGATCCTAAAGGTATATTTACGTGGACCTAACTCCCGTGGGTTAGCATAAGGTGGCTAAAACAGGAGCAATCGATGGGCCAAGTAAGGTAGCTCCTCCAATCGGACACACTTCATCGTTAGTCATTCTATTACATTGTGATTGATTTGGTGCGCACTTTTGATTCGGGAGTGTGGATCGAGTTGGGCGGTAGTTGCGGCTATGCGTTACCAACAGTCCGAAAGTGTAATTGGTATATCTACCATGTCATTGCCTAGTTGTGTCGTGTCACATACCCTAGCGCGTCTTCTACGAGTTTGTTTTGTACCATACCTATGGAGTACCCTCTGACGGCGTCCAGTACGGTACTGTATAGACTATGGAAATATATAAAAATGTGTTAAGGGGGAAAATGTAACGCCTTAACGCTATTTTAATAGTTTATTTTACTTTAGACATTATTATAATATGTATATTACTACATAGTAGATAGTTTAACGGATCCTTAAAGGATGAGCGATCCCAAGCATCCTTTAAGTTACTGATGCATTTCTTTTACAGTTCACTTGAGTTGATTTACATTTTATAAGTATGTATGTCCTGACTCGAGTGTTTTGTGTTTTTGTTTTACGCTCGGGTCAGCCTGAGTTTCACAGCTTTGGTTTCATCCTTTTTGGAGTTAGAGATCCGTCAGAGATTTAGCTGTCTACCTGATATTTCCATTCCAGTTATTTCCACTCAGCTTTTGCTTTTGTAGTAGAGAATTTATGTATCTAAACTTTCCGTTGTATTTGTTTTTAGACTTGGGTATTATGTATTAGTTTGAGACTATGTATCTAGGAGCTTCATGAACTCCTATGTTTATTTTATTCCGCTGCGAGTTATTATGATATTCTGTGTCTGTGATTGATTTTATTTGCCCCAAATTTTATTTACAATCTGTTGTTTTGAATTATTCAAGTCTGACATGTGTGGTTTTATTGTCGATTTGAATGGTCCAAAACGGTGGGATGTTACACCGATTGTGCCCTTTAATACAAATACCTATGAAGTTCTACCACTGTGACCAAAAGTTTACAGTTTCAACCTTGTCCAATTGTTCCATTATCCAAATCATTAGTGTCAATATGAACCCCTTATTTGTTCTACTGCTATTTGAGCCTGTGTATGTTACTTGAATTATTATAGGGTTTCTTTTTGAAAAAGAAAAGGAATTTATAAAAATAACTAAATGAAATAACCCACAGTTGAAACAGACATAAATTCTACCTCGGTTATCATGATAGGATTATGAGATAATGGTATAACATGATTTTCAATGTAGGAAAATGTTAATGTGTGCATCTAGGGTGTGCATGTTAAGGTTACTCGTTTAATTCTTTGCCCCTACTGAATGCAATTAATAAATGTCAATTGCAAGGGTAATTTTGTAGGGGCCCATTTGTATTTCACTATTACATAATTTTCCTTTTTGTTTTGATGCACTTTGTCACCTTGTTTATAAATGAAACATTAACGAAAAGCACACATTAACATATCCCAATTTTGTAATTCTACATAAAGAAAAATATTTCTTAAGTGGCATCTAAACCCTCACAAGTCACAACACAAAGTAACTTTCTTTTCGTTTACTCATTTTGCTTTAGAACCTGAATTTCTAAGATTCATTGCCCAGTTTAAGCAGATGACACTCACACATCGCTACATTTCCAAATCAAATTAATCAACCATACCCCAATGGATGTTGAAACTTTTTTAACGGTTAATTATTAAAAAGAAAGAAAATGCAGGAGTTGGTTACTCATGTAATACCTCAATCATTAGTCTATAATAACATTTGTCCTTGAGCTAAAACAGAAGTAATCGATAAAGAGTTATTATAAAGCAACGCTAGAAGTATTCTTGTCACGTACCATAATATGGCAACACAAAATCTTTTGGCTTACTGATTTCACTGACAGATGCCTTATAATAACGGACAGCCTTCTCAAAATCACCCTATACACAACATAGAATTTCATGTAAATCGATGAACACAAACTAAAAATGCAATATAAAATACTGCAGAAGAAAATGAATTATTAATCCAATATCATAAGCTATGAATTACCAACATGAACAACAAATCAACATCTAAGATCATAAAATGATAAAAGAAATAGTAGGGTATCATGTTTAACACTGGTTCTTTTACCTTACTGTGATAGGATCTTGCCAGGTTGTAGTATGAATGAGCTTTTGTCAATCCATGGTTGCTTGCCACGAGAGCAGTTTCAGTTAACTGTTCAACCAGAAAATGTTGCCCAGTGAAGAAAAAGTGATTCGCTAAATGATTAAGTGCCACTGAACAATAGGGGTATATTTCGAAAGCCCTATGCATTTTCTCCATTCCTTTTCGAATTCCATCAGCTACAAAATCAGAAATAAAAAACAAAAAACATGACTATCTCGTATGAACGAAGTTTCCTAGATGAAAAACCAGAATGATGATTACTGTGTTCCAGCCTTATAAAATGCTGTGCATACAGCTATTAATAATATTTTTACCCATATCTAATGTTACCTTCATTTGCGTGCAAATCCATGATTCCAAGAACGACGAGAGCCTCAACGTTTTCAGGGTCCAACTAATTATTAAGTAAACGAGTATATCGGACAAAAGAGTTAAAAAATACTATAAACAGGTGAAGGGCAGGTGACAAGCTGCATGCATGTCCAAATGAGAGTACAAATGTGGACTTGCCTGCAAAACTCGCTCAAAGGCCTGTCGTGCTTTTGCATGTTGCCCTAGTCTGTAGTAACAGAGAGCTATACCAAGTCGAACACCTCCCGGAGAAGTAGGATGCACTTGTAATGCTCTCTATTAAGAGATATACAAGTTAATGAGGTTGACAAACAAGCTAATTGGAATTCTGAATAATGATTAAGGATCCGTAAAGAGAAGAAAAAAAGACTGAGAGGGTGAAAAGGACCTTATATAGTTTCAATGAATTCTTATAGAAGTCCAAAGCTTTATTATGCTGCTCTTGCGATTCTCCCTGATTAAACTCAATACAAGCCTGAGAAATTTGTAAATGATTTGGTGAATATCAGTAGCTTTAAAATTTTAAAATAGAAATAGTGAGTGTAATGGCATCTCCAACAGTTGCCACGATATTATGGATCAGTTAGTTTTGAACCAAATAATCTCCAACGGTTGGTCACGAGTCGTATTATTACAGAAATATTACGAATACGATTACAGATCCGTAATTGTTTCTGTGATTAATGCAGACGCCTGTTCAACAAGTGATTAAAAACAGTCGTTAGTTGAACAAGCACATGTGTTTAAATGCTTGTCAACAAGTGTGCGAGTGAGATCCCACACTGTTAAATAAGTGCCAATATACAAATATATTTCCCAAGTCACGGACTCGCGCATAAATTCAGAAAAGCAAAAGTCGCTGCACATATATTAGATAACCTCATGTGTTCACATTTTGCAGTCTCCAAATCAGAAAAGCTAAAGTAACGTGCTTGTGGAAATTCTTGATTGCAAACCATATAATTACATTATGTTTCATAATATGTTGGAGATACCCTAATAATAGAAGTATACAAAACTAGGCTCGTTTGGAAGCATAAGTTGAATAAGAATGAAAGAAGAGATCCATTCAAAACTAGATAAGGCATATCGAGATTTAAATCGTAAATTGTAAAGTTCAAACTTCAAATCAACATGAGATTCAAATCGTAGATACGTATTTTAAGGTCTTCACACAATTTGAAATTGATTTTGATGTTTGAACTTCTACTATTAAACATAAAACTCAATTTTCTCTCATTCCATTTTTGTTTTTGTTTTGAAAACATCGTAATTAGAATTGTGAATCCAAATAAGTATATTAAATGCGTTAGTATGAGTTGAAGGTTTTTTTAATTGCGATTTTGACTAAATTTGAATTGGAATGTAAATTGAATCGCTAAGAGAGACATCCGATTTGAATCGGGATTTAGATCAAAAGGTTAAGATTTTTGACAACAATGTTGGAAAACATCAATCCCACGTATTATTGTTTTTTACCTGATATGTTCTTGTTTGACTCTTTACATGAACTTCGATCAAGTATTCGAATTCAATGGAAGAGAAAAATTACTCGTGAAGTTTTTTTATCTCATCTATCTACATATCAGTTACGCACAAATTTTATTACTCAAAGTGGGTCTTTTTGAATCTTAATTCAGTAGGCAATGTATAACACATAAAGCTTGGAACTCTGATTTTCATTTATCCTACCGATTAAATCACTGTTGCAGGCTTACAGTGTTTATAGTGTTTGTTATAAAATCTAACACACTTTATCCTAGGTAAACAAGTCATATAAGTTACTCACAACATTCCATCAAGAGAGAGAGAGAAACATAGAGACAAGAAAGGATCACGTGCATGAGTTGAAGATGAATAAAAAAGCAAACAAGGACACCAGGAAGTTTTGATACATATATAACTTTATTGTTTGCTTTAGTGACTCCCATTGTAATTTCAAACCAAAAAAAAAAATTGATGATGATGATATAGATAATAATAACAACACCCCCTCCCCTTTTTTAGCTATGTAATAAATAGGATAACAAATAGGCATTCAAGGAATGAAAGGGGACAGGTGATGTATTTAATAGAAGGTAATAACACAATCACAGTACCTGCCCGAGGAGAGCAGGAACATTATTAGGATCTGCATCCAATACTATTTTAAAGTAGCTAGAAGCTTGTTGGAGATCGCCTTTAGCAACAAAAAGTTGACCTATATACCCACAAAACAAATCGTTCAATTTTGAAACCAAATTTCATTGAGATACAACATGCACAACAAGGAGAAAAGGAAGAGATAAATGTTCCATAAACATGAATAAGATGAACAGCCAGAACTAAATCATTGTTACCCTTTCCAATCCATGTCGACGGTTCAAGTACATCTATCTTAGATGATCTGTTGTAATATCCAGTTGCTGATTTAAAATGATCTTCTTTTGACCGTTGCCTCGTTTCAATCTTCCCCAAATATGTATGATATGCCCCCAATGCATTTAGGATAGCAATTCGCTCGTATTTAACATCAGCGTAATATTCATCAATTTCTGCAAACAATATAACAACATTTAAATTGAGGTGGCATGAAACAATTGGTGAAACTAAATACAGTAAACTGAACTGGATTTGCATTATACCTGGGCTAGATCCCTCCTCCAGAATCTGCTGAAACTGCTCAAGTTTTCCTTGTTTAAAGTACTCTCGCTGTAAAATTACATGAACGGCACTTTTCAGGTATACCAGTAGCAAAATTGTAATTTGAACAAAAAAACGCACGGCTATAAAACAAATCAGCGAAACAAATTGAATATACAGCGATGATAAGCCAGAGATCTAGAGGCGCTTGTTCCGCTTTGAGAATGTCCAGAATATCTGAAGCGTCTCTTGGCAATGAATCCAGAGCAACTTTTACTTCCTCTTCTGACGCCTGAACGGGGATATAGAGGGCTGCCATTAGAATTCGACCAATCCAACCCTCAAATTTGGCTTCGTCTTCTTGTTTTTTAAAGCAAAGGTTCGAAAAGCTTGAAGTAATTAAATACGAAGCTGGTATATCGGAGCCATTGGAGTTGCGGCACAAAAAAGAAGAAGAGCTCTATTTGAACCTAGATAATTGCTTACAGCCTGCCCTGAGCTAAATAAAATTTTAAAGACTAAAATACCCTTAAAAGACGCAATTTCTTTCTTTTCAATTTCATTGCCTTCTTAAGTTTTTTTATCGTCTAAACCACTATTTCTTCAAAACCGTAACTTTAAATCAGTGAAGAAAAAATTCAAATTTTCACAGTAGCCGATGGATTTTAAAGAGGAGAATGAATTGTTAACGCAATCACGGTAGGTAATTCAAAAAAAAAATTGAGAAGTTTTTAATTTTTTGCAAATACAATCGTAGACTGTCGATTACGGGGATTAGTGATAATCCACGTAGGGGGTATACTAGGTTTCTGATTTAATCACGCAAATAATTGCATGAATTTTTACACATCCACGCAGAAAGCCTACGTGATATTGACACGAACCACGGAGTCACCTTGCGTGGTTGTTCATTTTGTTTTTTTTCATGATGGGAATGGTAGTTCTGAAAATGGTAGGGGACTACTAAGTTATTTTTTGGGTTTACAGACTTTTTTAATTTTTGAAGGGCTGCTAAGTAAATACTCGGGTTGAAATAGAATTTGTCTTCTTTTTTAAAGCAAGGATTTGAGATGCATATTTGAACTTCCTGGGCCTGTGCTAAAAAGGAGGCTCCCAATTTGTAACAGTGGTTCATAACTAGAAGTATTTGGATGCGGTTTGACTTTTAAGTTAAAATAAGAAATAATTTGTTGAAACTAGTTATAAAATATGTCCATAAGTCATAAGCAACAATTGTTGCTTATCATTTTTGACTTATTGGTCACTTTTGTGAGCTCCTTATAAGAAGTTGTCGAACGCTTGAATTACAGTAAGTGATTTATAAGTAGTTTTGGCTATTTATAAGTAGTTGTCAAACGTGCTTTAAAATAGAATTTGAAATTATCAATATTCATCATTGATGATCGTAGCAATTTTGATTGATTTTATACGAAGTATTGTTATATTCGATAAATATATAGAGAGAATTAGGGAAAATGACAAAGTTTGAAAAAAATTAGGCTGAAGGACATGAAGTTTTATTTTAGGCTGAAGAACAAATGCTAGTTATGTTTAGCATTATATTCAACTTTTACACTATACAAAATGCGTTATATTCAGTTTTACACTATACAAAATGCTAGTTATAACTAGCATTGTCTTTCAATCAAAATAATAAACTTATCGTCCTTCGGTCTAAAAAAAATTATGTTTGTCCTTGCGCCTTTTTTCCTGAAATGTATATTTGGAAGTTTAATATACTTCGGTTTTAAGATTTTATACCCAATTTATTAAATAAGGAAAGGGTGGTAGGGACAAAAAAGTTACAAGGCTCGATGATGAAAAAAGAAAGATGTAGGAAAAGTTTTATCGAAGGCGTAGAGAAGAGCTATCAAAGGTGTAAACAAAAAGCTATCGAAGTTGTAGACAAAGAGTTATAGAATGTGCAGACAAAGAGTAATCAAGTTTGTAAGTGAGCTAGATGTAGGCAAAAAACTATCGAAATAGTAGAAAATAAGCTATCAAAGCGGTAGAAAAGATTTATCGAGGGTATAGAAAAGATCTATCGAGGATGTAAACAAAGAGCTATCGAAATTGTAGAGAAGAGTTATCGGATGTGTAGATAAAGAGCTATCGAATGTGTAGATAAAGTGATATCGAAGGCGTAGACAAAGAGCTATTAAGTTTATAGACAAAGAGCTATCGAAAGTGGAGACAATGAGTGTAACACCCCGTAATATTTACGATAATTAATTAAAAAGAAATTAATTAGTAAGTAATAACACCAAAAATAGAATTTTTACAAATGACGGAATTTGGCTATGAAACTCGCACCACTGGGTTCATGGTGATTTTTGATCAATTTTCACATGTAATGTTTTCCGATCGAAGTTCAAATGAAAAAGTTATTAATGTTTGAAGTTTTTGAATCAGAAATAATTATATATGCGATTAAGATAATAAAAATAATTGACCAACGTAAATTACCGTCAGTTAAAGTTACTAACAGTTAACGTTACTCAAACGTTAAGTAAGTTAACAATAGAAAGAAATTATATCGATAGTTTAATAAGGAAGTAAATAAACAAATTTAACGTGCAAAATTATTTAACCAAATACAAAGCAACTGGTCGACCCCTAATGTAACAACCCACTCCGGAACAGACCTGAATTCCAACCCAAAAAAGACCCATCAAAAATTTGACTCATTCTAAAGCTGGCTGTTGGTTGGTAAAAATAAAATAACAGAGCTATCTATCTATTCTTTCATAACGGAAGGAATACAATATAATAACAATAATAGTACTCATTTATCTCAAAGCATTTCAAATATCATACAACATTACATAATGTCGACTGTTACTACATTTTGTTTAAAAATACATTTCATGGGTACAATAGAAAATAATAGGAAAAGATAGATAGTAACTGCTACAAGCTTCACTCTCGTCATCTTCAAGCATCATCAACTCCTTCTCTAACATGTGTTGTAATAAGGAGGGAGTCAGAACAACAAGTGTCCAGTGAATAGAAATCCCAAGCCTTACTATTTCAGTACCTGGACGGTATAATTTAAATAAGAACACGTCTTACGTAACCAAACCATTTAATACTTCACATAAGGAAAGAAGACGAGTCCTTAAACAACCACTTAATACCTTCAATTCCTGAAGCAGGTTTCCTAATCCCATAACCCATAACCAATGTCATAAATATCTAACAATGCGAGAGATAGAACTCAAGCCATTTAATGCCTTTTAAGGGAAAATAGGTAAACTCTGACCATTTAAGACCTCAATTGAGGTAGGTCCCCATCATTTAATACATATTCCTAAGATAGACTCCTCATATGTATAAATCTAACTGATATTGCATGGAAATCTCTTTGCGCACTTAATACTTCCTATTGAAGCGGACCTTTCCGAGATATCCTTAACCGTGCTTAAACCCAATCTCGACCATTTAATATTTCATTTGGGGAAAAGAGGCAGGCCCTCAAACAACAACTTAATACCTCAAGACCCCAAAGCATGCCCTTCATATTATGATCTATACTCATAATGGCGTCTCACATTAGTCCGACTATTCGTAGGAACTGGTAGGCATATTAGCTGGACAGATTTACCCTACAGAATTTGGGACTAACCTTGCATCATCACAAATACTTATCATATGAGATGTCTCACATCAGCCCTAAATTCACATTACTGGTAGCAGAATTAGCTAGGCAGACATCTGTATGCCTATTGACTGACCACGCATCCATATGACTTAGCCATAATTTAAATATTCTCCATGTATAATACTCATCTTGTTGTTTCATAATTAAAGCCTTATAAGGAATCTTCCTTATTATGCCTTAAAACATCAATTATTTTTTCTAAGGGGGATTTAATGACAATCATTACCTAATTAACTATGCCATATACGTTATAATTATATGTTAATTACGTTAATTAATATATAAATAAATACGCATTTATTATTTTATGCATGTGGAGATTATGTCCTAACTAACGTTAAATATCAATTTCTTTTAATCGTAACAATACAAGTCTTTTCTTTTTCTTCCATTTTATCAATAATGTCCAAATTCCAATATACATAACAAGGGATCAATACTCATATCCAAAATTGTAATAAATAAACTTGTATATAGAATCTAAACCCAACTTATCTCATATTAAAACAATAGAATAAACCAAAAATGGAAACTTACAATTTAATCAATTCTACATTCTACTCAACTTCTTTTACATGAATTTAGACAATGAAATTTTTATTAAATTTTATAGAAACAAATGGTGTAAACTATGAATAAAGATTCATTCTTTACACACCATTTCTTAATCTAAATTCCTTAATCAGATCTGTAGAAGAAGAATAAGAAGTGGAATAGAAGGTTGAATACATAAACTGCAAAATCTACAAAACTGCATTATTTTAACACAAAACAGTTAAGATTCCAATCATTGACATTTTGCTTTGGGGAATTTTGGGGATTTTAACATGATGTTTTCATAATCCAAAACTCCCCAAGGCATATGTCAAATCCAACCTATACTATTCAACTACTAAAATAGAAAAACTAAGATTTCCACTCATAGTTAGTCCTTAGCTTTGCTTCCCTTTGGATTTGCAATGCCCATTATAATCTCATTCAGATCTCTTCTTTTTGATGTATATAACAACTGATTTGTGTTTATGTATATATGTATGTGTGTGTATTAGATTCAGAAAGGTTAGAGGAGAGGAGGTTTAGAAATTAAATAATAAACAAATATAGATTAGGATTTCTTACTTTAAACCCAAATGGAGTCTTGTGAATCTAAGAAGAGATAAACTGACAGAGCTTCGCTAATGTTTCCAAAATATTTGTGAATAAAAGTAAGGGATCTAGGGTTTTATTTATAGTGGTTGAAATGCACCAGAACCGTTTGATGAAACTAGGTTAAAAATGATAAAATCCGGTACGCTCAAATCAATAGAACCCTAACCGCCAATGTTCATGACCGATCGACCGCCACCTTCAACCAGTGGTCTCAATGAAGGGGTCGACCGGTACATATATATTTAGGAAGATTTATTATTTTTCATTGCTTGATTATTTTAGTGAATATTAGACTCAGGTCCATAGTAAGTTTCAAAATACACAAAAACCCCAGTAAAAAAAAGTGTGTAAATTAGGTCCATAGAATTAAGTTACTAAGTAATTGCATATAGTTATGCAATTTTTTTGGTGAATAATTGCGGAATTTTCCGCAACTTTTTGAAAAAATTACGTAAATTTTCGCAATTTTTTGGGTGAATAATTGCAGAATTTTCCGCAATTTTTTGGATGAATAATTGCGGAATTTTCCGCAATTTTTTGATATAATTGCATAAATGTCTGCAATTATTCACTGAATAATTGCATAAGTGTATGTCATTATTCAGTAACTTAATTCTGCGGACCTAATTTACAAACTTTATTTTACTGGGGTTTTTGTGTATTTTGAAACTTATTAGGGACCTGTGCCAAACTGTCCCTTTATTTTATTCTCTAATTAAATTTTAATCGTAATTATTAATTTAATGTTTACTTAACCCCAATCTAATCATAGTTAATTTTTGAAATTTAAACTTTAAATTTAAATACTCATTTGAATTTGAATTCGAACTAAATTAATATAAATCTGAAAACTTTAAACGATCATAACTTCTTCGTTTGAGCTTCACTTTAAGCATATTATATATGGAAAGAGATCAGAATTTCACTAGAACGTAACGGAATAATTTTCGTGGTCAAATTTCAACTTTTGTAAAAAAATTATTTTTATCCCTACCCTAATTAATTGATTTTCTTTAATTCACTTGTTTAATTAGGGTTAATTTTATAGGGTGTTACATTATCCCCCTCTTAAAAAGGATTTCGTCCCGAAATCTTTCAAGGGATGAACAACGTAACGTGCAATAACATTCATGTTATACAACCAAGTTATCTACACAACCATCTACTTAACCAAAGCACAATGTGATTATGTACTACAGACATATTATAGATGAGCTCAATTCTAGCATGAGTGTGTGATCATACTATGCAAATAGGGGAATTTCACCAGAAGGACAAACTTTGCAGTCCAATTAGTTTCTAGGACACACATTCAAAGAAATTACTTTCAAGGCCAAAGTCAGCAGAATAATTACTTTCAAGGACAAAGTCAGCAGTCCAATTATTTTCAAGGACATAATTTCATAGTTTTTAGGTCCTAGAAACTAATTATTTTACGTTTTGTCCTTGAAAGTAATTATTTCAGTTGTGTGTCCTAGAAACTAATTACACTTGTTCAAGAGGCCCTTGTGGCTAATTTCCACATGCAAATATGTATGCAAATACCTTAAACATGCATAAAACCGCTATATGAGTGTAAAGTGACTGTGAAAAATTGTAGCAACCATCTCCTACCATCCATTCTAGCAACCACGATGCAACCAAAATCCTAATTTTGGAGAAAACATTTACTAGAGAAAGTCTTAGGACGAGAAGTCCTCATGCCTTCCATCGGTTTTTCTCCCCATTGTACTCGAACCAACCTAATTCTTTAGTGCGTGGCTTCCTAGTTCTGTGCTCTACAATGCATGTAGTGGCACAGGCGCTATTGGCTCTGTCTCTAAATCCCCAAATTGATTAGGCTCTACCATAATTACTGTTATAAAGGTATTTCCTCAAATGCAAAACGTGAAAAAAGGTCATAGACTCCAGCATTGCATAAGCATTTGTCGGTTCAGAGAGTCCGCGGTCGGATATATTATCCGAAAACTACTTCGAACCGGCATAAGCGTTCGAATTGGAGATATCTTGAAGATGATTGAAGACGGAGTTCTCTGAAGTGTAAGGGCTAGTTGCTACTAATCCTTAGGGCGATTCCAAAATCGATGCAGTAGAAGTTGTGCCTTCAGTTTGTTCAGTTCTAGAACAACTTATATGGATGAATGTTGGCATTACATTATTGCCTTGAGAGCGGTGTTAGCATTCCAAGTGGGATTGCTATAAAAAAAAAGTAAAATGTAGCCTTAAACCTCACAATCGGTATGATTAAAGCAGGGACGTGCAACGGGGCTATATGGGTCACTCTCATTAGTGTATGATCATCACTTGTATCTAGATCGACATTTTATGATTATGTATGCTTGTATTTGTGGAAAGTATTTGTCAAGTCAGGGTGATCATATTCGGTGCCACCCTGGAAGGGGTAGGCTGGTCCTGAGTAGCAGAGGTGCAAATTAAAGGCAGCCTCGGTACATTTCTCTAGAGGTGTACTTACGGAAGGTAGACCTTTACCTTGTCATGTATGGAATCAATTCTCCAATAAGTGCCTTCGGACTTAGTTGTATACCTATTATGCTAGAATTTAATTAATGTAACAATTTCGGCTAAGATTCAACATTTATTTTATACCCTAGACATTGTTATAATATCAGAAGATTTCCTATAAATGATTTGGTTATCATAAGATTAAAACCCGTCCTTGTTTATGTGTAGCGTGATCTTACGAGATACCTTCATTTTGAAAGTTTTATAACATTAAAAACGTATATTTGCTCATTTTGAAAATAGAATCTTTAACACAAATATTCAAAAACTCAATTATCATTCTAAAATAATAAATTAGGCCTTTGTTGTTCCAAAGAGTTTCCTATTTACACGAATTATCATTAGCAAAATAATAGATTTTCCTCAATTATCATTTCAAAATAACATTTATATCATTCTTAAATATAGATTAATATCTATTGCCTTATTACTCAAAGTATATCGTTATTTGACAAAAAAAATTTTTGTAACTTTGTTCAAAACTCTTAAACTCTTTTGCAATCCTTTTCTTAGCAATTCTAATAATATTCTTATTCAAACAAGTTCTGAATTTGAATTAAGAAAAGTGTATACATTAAATTCTCATCTTTACATAATTGCTTTTCCAAAAATATCCAACTCATTTATTAATTATCATTCAAATCCGTTCAATTATCAAATATACGTTTTATAACTTTAAATGATGGAAAAAATGGAGTAGACAAAGATAACTTCTATCTTATTTCTATTACTTCTCTTCTATATTATTTATCACTGGAAATTTCATAATTCTATTACTTCCTAAATTCCAACTATCATTCTCTGCATTTCCTTATACGGGAACGTTCCTCCTGCCTACCTTATCAAACACTCTTATCCTTTCATTTTCTACTTCCCTATCCCAATCAGGTATCATTTTCATTTATACACCCTTTTAAAAAGAATCTTATGGAAAAGAATATCCAAATTTATAAAGTAGAAGAAGTCATAAAAATAGAAGAATCCAAAAGTTGAAAACTTTTAATTTAACAAATTTCAATTAGAGAAGTTAACAAATGAATACTTCTCTTTTTTTCAACTTTTCAAGTCATTGAATTTACAACTAAAAATCATCCACCATTTTGTTTTTAAAATGTTCCACCACTTTTAAAATTACACCCTCTTTCCAAACTTTTTACAATGGTAGTATATTAAAATCACTCTCTTTCAAAAACTTTCAACTTATGATACATAAGTTCTTCATTTAATAAACTTTTGAAAATACTCATTCAAAACATTTAAGGAGTTTTCAAAAAAATATTTTACCACTTTCTTTCTCAAGAGGTAGGATTTTAAAATTGGCTTTAATTGTTCTTCCCTTTGACTTTCTACTCAATCGTTTTTAAATTCTAGTTATCTTCTTATGTTGATTAATGTATACCTTCTTACGAAAGCTGGTTTCACTACTATATTTCTTACTTCCGTATGTTTATGAATGCTCTGCCTCATAACATCTAACTATTACCTTACATTTTTATTTACTACTCTCATAAATGTCACTTTTTCCATATTAAATGGTTATTACCCTAACGAACTTTTTCTAAAGACATTTATTTGCTTTATTCAACTTTGCATATTTAACTTCTTCCTTATCTTCCCATAATTACCCTAATGGTCTCATTAATCTATACCATCTATGTTTTCTACCCTGTTATTTATTACGTTGTAGGGCCTACATTTATGAGGAAACATAGGTCTAATAAAGGAGTCAAGTACTATTCAGCTTCCGGGGTGCTTTCCTATGTTGTGGTTATGCTCTTCCAAGTTCGCTCCTTATGATACGATCTCCGCTCCGTAAGTAAGCGCGGTAGGAGTATAAATTTAACTCTATTTATTTTTCCAACCCATAGTCACTTCACCTATCCTTTCGAAATATGGTCACAAATACTTCTATAGTCGGAATTTATAGAGTTGGACATATATTCAAAATAAGTACACATATTTATAATAAAGCCTTTTGAAAAACCTTTTCCAAAATAACAAGTACGCCACTCATACGTATATTTTCCTCGTTGATCGGGTAACCTAGTGTAACACCCCTAATTTTAGTTTAACATTATTCAGGAGACTTAATTGGATAGATTAAATAGAATAATATAGTGGGACATAGGGATGAGAATTGATAATTAACAAGGTCAGGCCTTAATTAATTAGCTAATAAGATTGTTTCAAACTTAACATAGGAAAGAATAAATAAGAAGGGCAATCAAAAGAAAACATTAGAGAGGAGAGCCATTAATCAAGGCAGAGAAGGGAAAACTAAGGGATTCAAATGGCAAAGCTTAGTAAAACTAAACTCCATCAAATCTCTACCTCATCATCCAATTTTAGGTGAATAATAGTTAATCATCTCTATTACTTGTGCTTAATTTCGATTATGGATAATTTTCAAATTGATTATGATGATTTTATCATGTTATGATTGTTTATGGCGTTATTTGGATAAACTGATGATTTATGGAGTTTTATGAAATTATTTAGATGGGTTTTAAGGGTAAAACCTAAGTTTTTATTTTTATCTCTAATTGATTTTATCTCTAATTGATTTTATCTTCTTGTATGTTGTATAAAACATTATTTTACAGATGGGTTTTTAATTTCATGATTTTTCAAGTTAAAATGAACATTTTATGAATTTCCTAAGGAGGAAATATAGGAAATATTATTTATTTCGGGTTTTAATTATTAGAAATAATTAAATACGTATTTCAGTTTTACATTTTTTAAAATGAAAGAATATGTTAATTCTGGTTTTTGGTGAATTTTGAGGATTTTTCCCAAGTGGTTATGAATTTCTATGAATTTATTATGCTAGAAAAGTATTTAAATTAATATTAATTAAGGGTATTAATTAATTAGGCTGGTTAATGTTTTTGGAAGTGTAAAACTGACTTGCATTGGTTTTCTAAAAAGAAATCGATAAAGTTTGTTCTCAACAAATAGAAATTTGACAAGGAATAAGATTTGGTAAAAAGAAATTGCTTTTAATAAAGATAAAATGGTTTTTATTATAATTACGATAATACCACCGATATGTGGTGTAACGACCCGGAATTTTTATCGTCTTGAGTTTTGAATATTAATTTTGAATATTCAATAATACGGTATTTTTAATCAAATAAAAATCCCCATTAAATAACAATTGGTAATAATATATAGCTTTTAAGCTAAGATAATATTTTGAATTTCTAGATTTTTATTTATAAAATAGGAAATTGGTTTAATTGGAATTTCTTATATATATACATATTCGGAACAACAAAATTTACATATATAATTTGGAAACAAATTCATAGCAAATAAATGTAGATGAATAAGAAGAATATATTATAAATAGAAATGATTCTTGACTTATGAACAATATAGTGTATTATAAATAGAGAGAGTTTAAAATTAGATTTTCTTATATATATATATACATATATATATTTATACATATATATAAATATATATATATGTATGTATGTATGTATGTGTGCACTTATAAACAATATCTCCTTGTTCGATTTGAATTAGTAAATGATGTGAACTGATGAAACTTTTGTTTCCGAGTATAAAGTATGCTAAAAATAGTTTGAAGCTCGTTTATTTCATATATTGTGTGTAATGGCCAAGTAACAGTAAACAACCCCGGTTTTGACGAATTTCAATATGCTCAAAACATCAAGTCAAGTATGTTATCACGATCGTTGTCTAAAAATAGGATTTTTATCCAAGATCTCATAATTTTTAATAGCCTAGATTGTGAGAAAATACTAGATGATCAAAATCTGGTTAAAAATTAATTTCCAGCAATTGGGGCGATGAGGGGAGGTGCGGTTTGGCCGAGGAGGGGCGTGGAAGCATGGGGAAGGGATTCATCATGGCGAATTTTCGAATTGGGGTCTGGATTGTGGTGGCATATAGATTTTAGGGTATAAGGCCATGTATTTGATGGGTTCAGGAAAATTTGTCACGGGGGCACGGTGGGGCATCGAGTGATGCCGCGTGTGGCGTGGAGGTGCTCTGGACGTGGACAATCCAAGTGGCGCATGTGGCGTTGGTTCCAGATGGTTCGTGGTGGCCATGGGGCCTCCGTTTTCGTTCGTATTTCCCTTTTTGTTGTCGTATGTGGGCTCGGCTTTGTGACCATTTTGCCAACCATGGTTGGAAACGAAGGCGTGGTGGAGGATGTGCTGCCCTCGTGAGGACACCACTGTTGATGATGGTACGATGGGGATTTAGGTGGTCGGAGTTGGGGTGCACAGCGATATCACTTGGCAGCAATCAAGTTAGGGAAGAAGAGGTTTGGGTTCGGGTCCAGGCAAGAAGGATTGGGTGCATGCAGGTGAATCGAGTGTGTGGTGGGTTGGGTTCAAGTCGAATGGAATTGGTGTTGGATTTTTGTATTCTTGTTTTAACTGGTAATTGGAGAAGAGAAAGGGAAAGGAAGAAGAAGGGGGGAGAGAAGCGTGCCATCCTTTTTTTTGAAATAGGAATGGGCTTCAGCCCAGTTTTTTTTTGAAAAGAAAAATATATATAAAAGGGAGTGGAAAGTTTAAACAAATGGTTTAAAAATGTTGGTTATGGGCTTTGGCCTAGGGAGATGGAGGAAAGTTTAAATATAAAATTTTAATATATATATATATATATATATTTGTTAATCTTAAAACGTTATAACTTGTTCGTACGAATCCCGATTTATGCAAGATTCATTGCAATGGGTTCGTATCGACGAATACTACGTCGTCGTATGAACTGTTTTCAAGTTTGAATAAGTGAAAATTTATAGCAATTTAAAACGAAAAAGAGTTTAATTACCGATTTAAGAATATACCGTCGTTTTAAATTTATATGACTCGTCTGTTGAAGTGTGTTGCCCAGATAAAAATAACGACAAGTTAAATTATGTTAATTATGATGTTTTGACATCTGCTTAGCGGAATAAAACATCGTTCTGCTAATTGTTTTTAATTGGACCTCTATTGGTAGAATAAATCACTGTTCTGCCATTATTACCGAATATATCTGTTTTTGGACGTTCACTAGCAGAAATAAAACCCTGTTCTGCTATTATATTTGTACGGACATCTATTTATTTTCCTGATAATTATATTGGGCAATATGATGTTGAATTGGTTGTTAAAAACAGATTGATGTGAATATCTGTATTTGTTATTCTGGACTGTTATGGAACGAATGGTAATTTGATTAAGTATCATTGAAAATAATAAGTCTTTTCCGATTTGGAGGTTGACTTTTGAACCAAAATTGTTTAAGGATGATTATTATTTATAAATGATACTTTAAAGTTAATTGGTAAATATTTTGATAATGATTTAAAGTAATTATTTTTTCTTAAAAAAGTATTAATTACTGTTTCAAAGCTATTTAATTATTCTAATTATTTAAAAGTATATTAATTAATAGTAAAAGTTATTTATAAGGGTTTGATTTATTACCTAAGGATTAATTAATATTAAGATATTATTAGTAGTCCAAAAATAATTTGTTTAAATATTAGTTATGTTTTAAAAATAATATATTATATAGTAAATGTTTATAAAGGAGTGTTTTTCTTAATTACAACTTGGAAAAAAAATTATATAGAAACTTTATAAGTATTATTTTGAGATAATTATTAAATAAAGTTTTCGGGAAGTAATGGTATACTTTCATGGCGTAATTGGGAGGCAAAGACTATCGACAGTTAAGTTTGGATCTCTCTGGGATAGAGACGTAATCTTTGAGCTACGAATCCATGATTGGTACCATAGAGTACTTTCCATATTTATTTACAAAGGTTTTCAAATATATTTGAAAGAAATAGTTTGTGAATATACTTATTCCTGTAAGATAAGTATATACTTTTTTATTAAGAGATTTAATTTAATTAAATTTTAAATTAAATAAGGCTTAGTGATTTCAGTGGAAATGGAATCTTTGATTTAGCGATTATTTATTTAATAGTTAAATAACCGACTATCAAATCTGGACCCAAAACGTAACTTTGGAAATATCTAGTAGAAACACGGGAATTATAAGGTACAATTACCGTTCGAGGTGCTATACTATACATATAAACTCATTTCATTCTTCTAGGACGATTATAAGGAAATCCGTCCACTAACGGTTAGGAGATGATCTCTGATCTTATTTTTTTCTATTTATTTCCTAAAGAACCGAGGTTGAGTTTACCGAAAAATATCGAACGTTGTTTCGAAGAGACCGGGATCGAGTAAGTTATTCGAAAACCACTTCGATCCAATGAGTACGTTTTCGAAGTGAATGCAAGAGCATGGAATCGAAGATGGAGCATTGAAGTGCAAGGGCTAATCGCTACTGATCCTAAGGATGATTCCAAAACGGATGTAGTAGGAATAGTGCCTTCGGTTTCGTTCAGACCCAGAACGGACTTGTATGGATGAATGCTATGTCAATGGAGGACAATGAGCATTCTAAGTGTAAATTCCTTAAAAAGGTAATCGTAGCCTCAAGCCTCATCAACTGGGAATGACTGAAAATCAGGGGAGATGCAACAAGCCTAAGTGGGTCGCGCCCAATTAGGGTATGTTTATCACCTTTCTAGATACCCTCGGATATTACTACGATGCATGGAAGGAACTCGGAAAGGGGGGAACACCCGGGGTGATAGCATATTCGATCTATCCAGGTTAGGGGTAGTCCGGTCTTGTGTTGTAGGGGATCCCGGCGAGGTCCTCGGTACATTTTTCTAGACATGTATTGTGATAGGTGGTACCCTAGTTGTAACGACCCCGAATTTTATATATATTTAAATTGATAATTAAATTAGTTTTTGAATTAAAATTGTAAAATTTATTGTAAATGGATGCGAGTTTCCCCGAACTCAAATAAATGTTGTATAAATCATTTAAATTTAAAAATATTGTAATTATTATATATATCTGAATATATATGTGTTTGAGCATATATGAGTGAATTTGAAATGATATATATGTATATATATATATATTTGATTTGAATTTAAATTGAAAATAAATGGTTTAATAATAATAATTTGAGTTTATAAAAATATATTTATAGAATTAAAATAAGTGTTTATGTTAAACAAATATTTCAAATAAATTTATAGTTATATAAAATGTGAAATGAACATATTAAATAATTCTAGAATTATATAAACTATAAAAATGAATATTATAAAGTAAAGCAAAATTAAAATAGAAATTTATATTATAAAGTAATATTATTAAAGACGAAGTAAAAAAAGAAAGAAAACATATTCAAGAATGAAACAAGACAAGAGATAACATACAAAGTAGAAACATACAAAATAATAAATATTAAGTTAGAGATAGAAATAAATATAAAAGTTAAATTATGATAAAATATAAAGTAAACACATTTTAAACAAATTCTAACATTAAGATTAAATATAGAACCTCATCCATATTCCAAAATAACAAGACTTAAAGCAAAGAAAAGAAACAAAATACACATAGATATGTAGACCTGGAAGAAACAAAAATAAAAATATATGTAACTGAGATTGCAAAAGAAGACAACAACTATATATATTCATGAACAAGCAAAATATAAGTATGCAAGTTAAATAGTAAATTATTAACTTTTAAAAGTAATAAACATTTTAGAACTCCTGAACACATGTACACTTAGACAAGTAGTAATACAATAAGTATAGGCAAGTCATATATATGAATATGCTCACTAGAACGAAACAAAACAGTCTGCACCCATAAAAAGAAAGTAACCAGGCAAGAACGAAGACTTTAGAAAATAAAATAAGCAAAGTTATACAATGCTAATTAATGCAAGCCACAACCATATCATTTCAGCCAACAAAGAAGAGAAAAATCCCTGCGTATATAGTACTAAAGGGAAACAATACATATCAGGTTGTACAAACAAAGAATATCAACCTGTACAAATACTATCACCCTATACAAAATATATTTACCTGTGTACTTCCTTTATGTATCACCTCCTCACATCATTTCTTCAATTCATTTTCGTTCATCTTCAAAGCTGAGAAAAAAACTAAAGTAAACATTATCTTAAAAACATCAACAAACCATAATACAATCAAGTCAAGCCAGAGAATCAAAGATGAGAACTTTAGCAAGCAGTTTCTCAGGCTGGTTTCAAATAGAAGGAAGCTCTGTTTTTCTTTCTTCTTAATCACTGTGAGTAATATCCTTTTAAAAAGCTTAAATATTTGAATAAATTGGTTGCATGCTAGTTTCTGAAATGAATATGTATTATGTGTATATACAAGAGCAATCTGCTGAGTATATGTAAATGTATATGAGTGTATGCCTGTAACACCTCTGTTCCCAGTTTCAAACTCAGTATTTGATTTAAAATACTCTATCCCTTGATCTAGTCATTATTAGGATTTAGTATTTAAACAAAATTTGTTGGTTTATCATCAATTAAAGTTTTAAAAAAAATTCATTTAAGTTAAACAACTTATGTTTTTCTCTGGAAACACAAAATAACTGAGCAAACTCAAGATAAGTCAAAATTTAAATTTAATAATTCTTGAATTCAGGCTTATAACATGAATTCCCATCCCAAAATATGATTTTTAAAGCAAAAATCAAAAAGTTTAGAACTAGGAATTCAGAGCAGTTTGGGATTGTCTGTATTTCATTGTTTTGATGATCTCGGGTGATCTAACGACCTGCCGAAGTTGGGATCTTCGCTGGAGATGGAGGGATGAGTGGTGGTGGTAGGAAAAATGATCGGAGATGCTCACGTTCACCGTGGAGGCAGCGGCAAGCATTGTTGGTTCGTAAACCTAGTTTTGTCGTGGTGCTGTATTTCGCTTCGTTCGTCGTCTGTAAGCGATCGAGTTCAACATGCTTTTGGGAATCGCTTGGGAAATGGTAGATGAAGTCGTCGCCGGAGTAGTGGATGTTCTGATGATCGGAGTCGCGAAGACGAGGCGATGTTAGGTCGGAGTATTTGTCCAGTTTTTCGAGCAAAATGCTAAATCTCGATCCCAAAGTTTTGGTGTTGAATCAAGTTTCGATTTCGTATGTTCGGTTGATTCGCGACTTGCTAGTGGTGGCGAAGTTCGCCAGAGCGGCGACGTTCATCTGTACACGTGCACGATGTCGTTTTGATGTCAGAAGCTTGTGGGGGTGAGTGACTCGAGTGGATGCTCTAGAAAATGAATGGGTTGCTTCGGGTAACGCCTGAGCGCGCGAGAGTGTTTTCTGATATTCAATTTTAAACTTAAACTTAAATAAAAAGAAGAAAAATGTATGAGAAGAAGAAGGGGAGAAGTTCTCGAGCAAAATGGTGTTAGGCTCGAAGAAAACAGGGGTGAAGGCTCGGGTTAAAATGACATAACAGGCTCGAAGAAAACAGTGTCTCGAGTATTTACTTTTTTTTAAATGATTAAAAGTAAATTTTGTTACAGGTTAGAATATGAATAATAGACCAGTTTTAAGATAAAATAATAATAATAATAATAAGTTTCAAATAATTTTATTTAGCCAAATTTTAAAGTGTTTTAAATCTTATATAACCTTTGTTTTAAAAATTTAAATGAACTTAACATTTTAATTAAATGGAAAATTAAGAAGTAAAATGTGTTTTAGAGGATAGTTAACTTAATGGATTTAAGTTAATACTAAGATGATTTATTAAGGAAATTAATTAAAGGTTAATTAAATAAATGAAAGTAATTAAGGATAATCCGTGTGTTAAATAATAATTGATTGTAAGGGTTTAAATAAACTTGAATATAATTAAGTAGTTAATGAGTTATTTTAATTTGAAACTCGATTACTTAATTAAAGATTAATTAAGTATAATTACTTAATGGAGGATAATTACTTAATGTAATTAATTTGTGATTTATTAATATAAGTAATTAAGGATAATCATTTATTGTAATTAATTAAGTATAATTTATTAAATGGTAATTAATTAATTAAGGGTTAATTTATTAATTAAAGATAATTAATTAAATGATGAATTAAATAATTAAAGGTTAATTATTAAATGATTAAATAGTAGTAAATTAAAATGATTTGTAATTAAATTATGATAATTAACCCGGATTAATAATTGATACATCTGATTTAAATTAATCAGTTGATTAATAAATTCACTTGTGAATGTTTGGACTTGACTGAATAATTGAATTGTTTAATATCTCTGAATTGTGATGCTTTGTGACCTATTACGATTTGTGTGTGATCTGTAATGTAGTTAATTATCTGTGATATAATTTATTATCTGTGATATATATCTGTGATCTGTGAATGAAAGATAAGCGTTATATTTATACCGCTTATCAACTATATTCCGTATTTTAATCTGTGATAATTGAATGATGTTGCACTATTGTGTGTGAAACCCCTGGAGTACACCATACACAAAAAAAGGATTTCACGTGGAAATCAGTTAAGTCACAGATTTTTGATAACTTTAAAGATTAAATTCTTGAATCTAAATGGTTTTGTAAATTGAAATTAAGAGCTTTGTAAATGAGTTTCAAATGTAAAAGTTATTTTAAATAACTTAATAAAACTTGATATCTTAATAATTTGATTTAAATTTGAATTCAATGATTTGGAAAACTAATTGATTTCAACCGATAAACGCTCTTATATAAGAAATGGATTTCCAATTTGAATTAAAAGAATTTCAAGTTTGAATTGAAAGTGGTTTTCCAAATTACGAATAAATCTTTGAAACGTGTTTTTGAAAACTATCAGTTAAATCTTTGTTTTCAAGATTTAATGAGTTAAATCAATTTGAAATGGGAATTAATTTGGAAAATATGTGAATAAATCTTTTGTTAAAAGATTAAAGTGTGGAAATTGTTTAAACCATTGAAGGTTGTTTAAAGGAATCTTTTTGTTTTAAAAGATTGTAAATGGTAATTTGTTTAAACCATTTGAAAGCAAAGTTTTGGGTAATAAGTTGTGACTTAATTGAAATCCCAATATCCATATGTTTTTAAATATCGCGCTCATTATTCGGATTAGCCGGGAGAGGACCTCTATGTCACATAACCCATTCCGAATAATGATACGTCGTATATGGATTACATTTGAAGACCGGTGTTGAAGACCGGGTATTTGCGAGAACGATAGAATGACCTATCGATTGTCTCTGCACTGAGTCGCGCCGGTATAGAGATTTCTTAAGTGATGGGAAATCCGATCGGGATTGTGAATACTCGGATTGCAAGGGCTTCTTCGGAAGTGCCTTCGGTTATGTTCGAACCCAGAACAGACTTGTATGGTTACATGTCTGTTAACTCCTCTTTTCCGCGACCCAGCAATATAGTGTGATAAGCGACCTAACTACTTAAAAGAATCCACGACCTAACGACCTAAAAGCATAAGCGACCTAACGACCTAAAGCTCCAGTGACTTAACGACCTAAAGCTTTAGCGACTTAATGACCTAAAGCTCCAGCGACTCAGCGACCTAATAATGTAACAACTTAGCGAGCTATAGCAGAGCGAAGCTACGTACCATACCTCTTCCATTAGGTCGCTCATGACCTACTAACTCGTTCAGACAAGACCAAGTGCAGTGGAAACAAGTCATAGCTCATATCCCCTAGGTCGCTGGCGACCTAGTGACCTAACCTTAGATTGTTTGCGACCTACAACTTACTTGTTAATCCATAGCCCGTGCTCCCTAGGTCGCTCACGACCTACGACCTAATTCCAGAATTCTCCTATAAATACCCCACTTACTCCAACCGAGAGAGGACTTTTGGCTCACTTCTGGAATGCCTATACTCTGCTGTTTTCTCAACTCATCCGACACTTCAAACACAAAAGACGCTTCAACGAACTTCAAGAGGAGATCTAACACATTCAACATGAATTCAAAAGATTCTTCTACATCGGAGTTCTAGCTACTTGTTTGTAACGACCCAGAATTTTTGATAATTAAAATTCGAATATTTAATTGATTTTAAATATTAATAAATGAAATTTAGAAGTCGAATGATTTATTTTTCGAATATTGGATTTAATTTGATAATTAAATCGATAAATTTATAATTGAAATTCCAGGGATAATAAAAAAATCGAGTTTAAAATGATTGAAATTGATTTGGAAAATTTTATTTTATCATACGGAAGTTATAGAAATATTTTAGAACTTTCAGAATTGAGTTTGGAGTTAATCTGTGAAAATTGAATATTTTAATATTTAATTATCGACTGAAAAATAGCCAATTTTTGAACAGTCTCAGAATTGGACGAGACCAGTTCCATTGGATCCGTAATAGTTAGTTATTATCGGATTTCAATTTTCGTATCCATCGGAGTTGTCGTTTGACCGTGGCAACTCGAAACACATCGATATCGTTTTAATTTTAAATCGTCGAGTTAAAATAGTCATTTTTCAAAAAGTCTCGGATTTCGACGAAACTAGTTTCATCGGATCCGTAATGTGATATTATTGTATGGTTTCAAATTTCGTAATTTTTGGATTTACCGTTTGTCCGGGGCAAGCCAAAACGCCTCGAAATCGATTTAAATCGGTTTAATTTAAATCGATCGTTTATTGCCATATCTCACACATACGATCGAATTAGGTTCCGAAACCTATTCCATTGTGTTCGGAACGCGGGGGAAACCTTAGGAACGTTGGTCGGCACGCTCGATTTGGAGTTCGAAAAATCCGAGGTGAATAGTGTTTTGAGACGTTTTCTATAAAAGCCCTTCCTATCTTTACTTTTGCAACCCAATGAAAACCTAACCCTAGCTCTATCTTCTTCAGCCGCCATCATTGTTATCAATGGCCGAAATCATCCCTCTTTTCTCCTCGAAATTCTTCAGATCCAAGCATCGATTCGCGAAACTTCCTAAATGAAAGTTGTAGAGCACTTTGAGTTCTAGATATTCAACGGCTGTGATCGAGAATAACGTGATAGATCAACGGCAATTTGTATTTGAACGTTCGTCGTTCGTATGTGCTTTTCGATGTGATGGTTGAGCCGAGTTCATCGTTGTCGAGGCTGGAGGCTTGTCACGTGTAGGCGGAGAAAATGGCGCTAGTGGATCGACGTCTCGTCGTTGAATGTTGGTGGCGGTCTCTAGGGTTTTATGGCGGCAGTTGGGTTCAAACGCGAGCCTGAGGTTGGAGGGGGGTTTCGCGTGAGAGAAGAGAGGGGGAGAGAGGCCACGATTTCATCAATGCAGATCTGACGGCCCAGAAAAATAGGTTGTAAAATATTAAAAGAAAATAGTAAATAAATTTATATTACAAATCGTATAAACTTTAAACGTGTGTAACTATTTCATACGAGGTCCGTTTCGGACGAGATTTTTTGCGATGGGATCGTATTGACGAGCTCTTCGCGATGCAACTAGATTGGAGTCATTTGGAGTCAATGAAAATTTCGGGTAAAATTAAACGCGCGTTTAATTTTATTCGAAATAAACACTGGAATCAGAATTAAAATCAAGGTGAGATCTTCTCACTCAAGAATTGAAAAGTGGAATTTTCAGTTATTGATTTGATTGCTATTGGATGTGATATTAGATATGATAGGATATATATATATATATAGCAATATATACATATTGGCATATGTATATATTGGATTGATTGATTTCCCGCCTCGTATAGCGGATGAGACCCTATTGCGCCGTTAGTAAGCGGATATTTTTATAAAACCTATATACCGCGATAATTCCGTACTGGAGCGGAATTGGTATTGTGCTAACATCTGTGGATGCAGGGAAACAGGTTGGAGGGATCCAACTGGATTCCTCACCAGTAGTTATTTATTTACAGATATTGATGTATATTCTGTTATCATATGATGATATATGATATTTGATTGTTGTGATTGATTGTTTGATGCTGTAGCATCATCGGATCCATTTTTGAAGTTAAAAATAACGATATTATTTTTAAAAAGGATTTCAAAGTGATTATTCGAAAGTATACGTTTTATTGAATTTTGGAATTAATTAATTTTAAATAAATAAATGTTATAATTTTCGTGTTATAAAAATTATGAGATTTGTGAAATATAAGCGAAAAGTGGTTTTTGAAATATAAGTTGATTAAATTGTAATTGGTTTAGATTGAAATTTTCGACTTATTATAAATGGATTATATTTATAGAAGATGTATAAAATTGTTATTTTATAAATAAAAATAAGGAGATTATTTAGGAGTTCTATAAATGTTAAAATGAACTTATAAACGGATTTTATAAGTAAGTAATATTGATAGATATACGATTCGTGAAGTTATAAGATGAAGGACTTTGAAACTAAATGAATTATAAGTTATCAACTTATGATTTGAATTTTTGTTATATAAATGAGTCAAATGGAATTGTTTGAATAAAGGGATTTCATAACTTGAAGTTGTTATAAAATATAAAATTGTGATTTATAAACGTTGTTTATAAATCCGAAATCACTTATTTTGATAAGTGAATTGTAAAAGTTAATTAAAGGAATTATATCCATGATTTTGGACAGTGGATAAGCTTTTAAATAAAATGTGTAGAAATGTGGAATTTGGATAACGAAGTATATTCACGATTTTGGACAGTGAATATATTATTAAATAAAATGGATATGTTTTGGAAAAGTGATATTACGAAATGAAGTAATTGTTTTAAAAGATGTTTTAAAACGTGTTAAGTATCGAATACATAGATTTCAACATTTATTGTTGAAATAGACGTTTTCGAGAAATAAGGAAATGGTAGACTATAACACTGTTGTTATAGTAAATGATTTCCGAAAGGAAATATTTTGTATAGTATTGGGATTTATATATCTATCTAAATTTCGAATCCCTATACTAGTGATTTTGAGTCGTCGTAACGATGTTTTACGTAACATTCGTTTTGACTTAAATAAAATTTGTGAAAAAGAATGATTTCCTTAAAGAATGAAATGTATACTAAATTTTGATTTAAGTATAACGAATATTTTCAAATGTTGAAAATAAAAGATTTGTGAAACACTTATTATTAAATAAGTATGGAATGTTTTCCAAAATGAAATGAGACGTTTTGAGATTTTATCTTCTTAAAGATAAATCGAAAATGAATATTTGAAAACGATTGAAAATCGAATATCAGTAGATATTCGAAAATATAAATTCAATATGGAATTTATAAAAGAAAGGGAAGTTGTTTAAAAATAAAAGTTGATTTATTTTTGAAGTGTGGATATTTTATATCTAGTAAAGATATTTTTGAAGATGAAATAATTTTGGAAAATTATTTGGAATCTGATGATGTTGCGCATCTTTATTGATAGTTAAATAACCGACTATCAATAATTACCTTTAGATAGGTATTTGTTGTGAATTGGATGGATTTGAATGCCACACTTATTTTTGAAAAATCGCTCACTATTCGGGTTAACCGGGAAAGGACCATGGGGTCGTATAACCCATTCCGAATATGTGATACGTCGTTATGAATTGCATTTGAAGACCGGTGTTGAAGACCGGATATTTTTGAAAACGGAAGGATTACCGTCGAGTTACTCTACATCGGCCGATCTCCGATTTAGAGGTTTTATCACCCTTAGTGACGGGAAGTCCGGACGTGATTAGAAATTTATCCGGATATGCAAGGGCTTCGTGAGAAGTGCCTTCGGTTCTGTTCGATCCCGGAACAGACTTGTATGGATTGTGTGTCTGACGTTACAATTTGAGATATAAAGCTGATTTCTTTCAAATACATTTCTGTTGGTGGCGGAGAATTTATTCTCTTAGCTTAACACCCTTCTCTGAGACGTACGAGCTCAGAGGTTATGTAGTTGAAATTTATCAGCGATATATCCCAATTTGGTAACGTGGCATACTGAGTGTTGCTGTGAAATGATCAGTGTTTGATCATTTGTGATATGATCATTTGTTTGATCTTATATCTTTGTGATCATAGGTTGATCATTCTGTTTGACCCGAAGTAGGGCTTTGTAGAAAGCGTAGCTTTGTGGACGAGACTTCATCGAGCCTCACACCCCGGAAATGGTCAAAACAGGAAGGATGCGGCAAGGTTCTAGGGAGTAGCGCCCCTTAGTGTATGTCATTCCTTCTGGATAAAGGTGGTATCATGGTATGGAGCCCAGATACTTAACCTATGTGGTTGCTGCATTATTATCTATGTGGTTTGTTGGAAATCGGGGATCCTCGGGAAGATCGGTGACGATCGGGGGATGGCATACGCGTGTCAGTAGTTACCTATTTTTGCAGAGGTAACCCGGCCTTGTGTTGGCAGAGATCCGGTTAGGTTCTCGGGTCGTCTATTCCAGGGACGTACCCATCGTGGATAGGAAGTTCCTTAGCCTGACCATTTGTTGGAAATCCAAAGAAACAATACGCGACTTGTACGGTTTTAGTTGTATTACCTGCTATGGAATGTGGCGGTAACCTGCTATTGAACATAGTAGCTATAGTAGGCATAAGTGCGGAATGCCTATGCTGGCTAAGATTAATATTATACTTTCGAAATATTTTCTACACTATGCACTAATAATAATATAAAAAATGATTTGATTTTGCGTAGTAAGCATCTTTGACTATCATAAGAAGAAATCTCCTCCAATTCTGCGTTTGCATTGTGTGTGTGGCGGGAGGTCTTATGGTAGTTTCATTTTCCAAAAGCATTGCGAATTGACTTTAAAAATATTCCTTTGTTTATTTTAAAGATAAACTGTTTTACGATCTCACACCAGTCACCATGACTGACTCGGAGTTTATTGTTTCCCTTCTAAACTCTGGGTGCCCACCAATTTCCACACGGGCAGTCTAGAGTTATGTTATCAGGATATTCTGGAGCTTTGGAGATAAGCTGGATGGCGAGACGTAGTATTTGTATCTGATATATTTATTCCGCTGTGTATTCTGTATGAGGACAAGTATAAAACTGTCCATTGTTGTACTGAGTTGTATATTGACTCTGATGATTGATGTATGTATAAAATGATATAGTTCTTTGTTTTAAAGATTATTCATTTATCTATTATATATTGTTCCGCTGCGATATGTGAGATTCTGATATTGTTTTCTGTTTCTGTTCTGATGTGTTGTTCTGTTGTTCTTCTTTCCTTTTCTGCTTTCTTCTTCTTCTCTCTATCTTTTCTTCTACTTCTTCTTTCTAAAACCCTCACTATTGGAGTTTCCGGCAGTCGATTTCTCGGCAGTCGATAAAGTGAGTATCGATGTCGAATTTTCGAAAGTCGAAAATTTCGGTACGTGACATGTTAAAGTAGTGTTGTAATCGAAGATTGTTGTAAAAGTTGTAATTGAATCAGCAATAAAGGAGATTAAAGTGGACGTAGGCTAGATATTAAGCCGAACCACTATAAAACTGCTGTCTCTTTACTTTTTCTGCTATTTTTCTGCTTATTTCTGGTTCCCGTACCAATGGGTGGTGCTTTCACTTTATATCTACTCTCACCGGGGTGTTGGCGTTCAATTTTAAGCGTTAACATTTTGGTGCTTTCACTGAGAAAATCGAACTCAGGTGGATCTCACCATTGCTTCGCAAAGATTTGCTGAAAAAATCTCTCTAAAGACCAGAAGTCTATCTGAAATCATGGCTCCTGGAAGAAAGAGTAGATCTACCAGATCCGGAAATGCTTATGAGGGGACCTCTGCTTCCCCAACAGCAAACCAGACAACTCCTACCGTTGGAGTCACAAGGGCTGAATTAGACGATGTAGTGTCTAGATTATACCAGCAAATTGAAGCTCAAAACGCTTTGATGATGGACAGATTAAACGCTCTGCTCGGGGCAAACCGACAACCATAAAACAATGAAACAACCTTTGCCGAAGATGGCCATAATTCCAAAGAGAAAGGTATTCCTCAAAGAGCAACTGGCACCGCCGAAGCGCCACCTTTCCAAGCTGAAGGTTCAAGGCCGCAGCCAACTTTTCGCGAAAATTTGCCCAGGCAAACTTCCGAAAGGACAGCTGACGTCTGCCCGGCGATGCCTCTAAACAATGAGGAGTACCTATCAGGGATGGTTCGCCGAATCATGAAAGAGAGCATGTAGAGGAAAGAAAATGAGAGCGACTGGGGATTTGCTCCAAGCAAAACTCCGTTTACTGAAAGGATCCTGAAAGCAGAATTTCCAAGGAAATTTGTACCTCCTACTATCCTGGCCTATCGAGGGACAAGTGACCCTAATCATTTCCTATATAAGTATGACTGGCATATGACCGGTGCAAGGGCATCAGATGAGATTAAATGCCGATACTTTCCAGTGTACTTGGAAGGAGTGGCTCTACTTTGGTTCACAAAGCTACCAGTTCGGTCCGTAGATCAATTCTCCGACTTAACTCGAAAATTCAAAGATCAGTTCAGGTTGTATGCTTCAAATGCTAAGGATTTGATGTCACTGTCCAGCTTTGAACAAGTTCCTGGAGAATCTATCAAATCTTTCTTGAACCGTTTCAATATAGCCTTGGCCGAAGTGGATAATGCAGAACCCCGTATGATCTTGACTTACTTGATGCGAGCCATCGACAAATCAAGTGAATTCGAAAGATGGTTAAAAATGAAGGAATCAAATTCACTTGAGAAGTTTTATAAAAAGGCCGACGAATTCATGCGCCTAGAAAGCCTTTCTGCGCTAGCGAAAGTAGTTGTTGTCGAAGTCAAAAATAACGATGTTGCTTCTAACAAAAGAGAATTTGGAAACCAGAAAAGGGAAAATGACGGAGGAAAGAAGCAGAGAAATGAGAAGAAACCTCGCCACTTTAATCCTTCAGATTTTACTCCCTTAACTGATACACCGAAAAATATCTTCTTCGCAACGAAGGATGTTGTCGAGTATCCCAAACCACCGAGGTGGGGAGAGGTGTAGTACATAATGGGGATTTCTGTCGATTTCACAATCAACCTGGCCATGACACTAACCAATGCCGCCAGTTAAAGAATGTGATTGAATAGTTGCTGAAACAGAATAAACTGCAACAATATGTGAAGAAAAACAAAGTCGACCCAACCTCATCCACTCAGGGGCAACAACTTCCTGTCCATCAATCCAGCTCAGGCGACAAAACTACACTGCAGGAATCTGAGAGGCTTGTCATTAATGCTGTCACAGAGGGTCCTCACCCAGTAGGCAGAAGTTGGGACGAGTTGGAGAGATAGTCTTACGCTTTGAGACGAAGTTAATCAAAGTGCTGCTAACTACCCACAAAACTACAACTAGGCACCTTTCATTCTGTCTGGCATATGGATCCAAAACTATGAATCCAGTGGAAATAGGAGTCTAATCCCGTGACCTGAGAATAACAATCACTTGCGTCCATATTTTACTTAAACAGCTTTGCTTAAGTTTGTAAAATAACTATGGATGTATAACTCTTGTATTGTAAACCACTGAGAAATCAGTGTAAATCAATAATAAAGAACTATAAATCTTGTGTTCTTTAATACTATAAGATGCCTGTCTCATTTCGATATGCAAATATATTAAAAATATTGCTAAAATGTCGATTTAATATTGCAGGTTATCAAAGCAAAGCCTACCTATTCAACACACCACGAAGCCAAGCGATTCCTACAAATCACTCGATAAATAAATGGCAAGCCATAAAAGTTCCAAAATTCAACTCCTACGAAAGAAGTGCTATTCACAAACAGTTGATGGGTCCACCAAAGCGGGAACCTTCCTGACGAGAAGGTTCCAGACCCTTGCTAACTAATCGCGATCGTTTGTGCAAACGAACATCCGGTAAAGTAGCTTGGGTTTGCCCCGTGGATTCACTCAACGATAAAGTACACTTCCCTGGTAAAAAGCAAACAACCACTACACCAAAAAGCTGATTTAGCCACCCCTCCTACCGTCTCATTAGATACGGCTATTAGCCGTATCAAATTTGATACGGCTATTAGCCGTATCTAAAAATTTAGACACGGTTAATAGCTGTATCAAATTTGATACGGCTAATAGCCGTATCTTTTTTCGTGCCTATTTTTGGCGCAAATTTTCCACCCCAATACGCACTGCTTCCCTCCAGAAAATTGGCTTTCCCACTTATTTAGATACGGTTAATAGGCGTATCAAATTTGATACGGCTAACAGCCGTATCTTATTTCGTGTCTATTTTTGCCGCAAGTTTTCCACCCCAATACCTCACTGTTATCTCATAACTTCAGAAAAAGAAAATTACCTCTTTTGAAACCTAATTCCAATCTCCCAAAAAATCGATCGATCCAACGTTGCTTCTAAACCTTAGCTCGGCATTCCCCCTTCCCAAATCAAGGTATTATTATCTTCTCCTTACAGTTGAGCATTCCATTGCAAATTCATGTCCTCGACTCTCAAATTATATCTATTGTTATTGACATTAAGATAGCTGGACTTTTAGAGAAATGTTTTTATTATATTTTTCTGTCAACTCCTGACCCCCATAAAATAGAAGAGGGCATCAATTATAACCAGATTCTAAATCTGTTAAATTTGGATGCATGAATAAATGTCAGCAAATCATAGCAATGAACTACATGTGTGTTCTGTGTGTTGTATTTTTGCTATCGCTTTCAAGTATTAATCAATATTTGATACCGTGTTAATTGTAGTAATTGATGCAATTCCTGTTTGCTGTTAATTTATAGAATAGAAAGTTCACGTATTGGTACTTGATATACCATATCCATGTTTCAAATACATAAAAATTAGATGATACATCTCTGTAAGTAATTTAAACTTATTGGAGAATGTTTACTGTGCCATACCAGATATAGTTAGCTGATGTATATCATGCTTGGGCATTGCCAATTTGGTCATCCCGAGATTCTATACCATTGAGTCATATTACATAGTTAAGATTTCTCATAATACATACTGTACATGTCCCTGCATTGTTTAAATGGTTTATTGGTATATTTCTTGATGACGCTTGCTTAAAGTTACAGCTGCTACCAGACATTAATCAAGGCAGGGTAAGAAAGTCATGTCTGGACAATGAGCATTTTTGGTTAATTGTGTCAAGTTTTTGTTCCTGATTCATATCAATGTTTTCCCACTTCATTTTGGATTATTCAGCTTGATTCTCAATATAACCTGCTAAAACCCCACAGCTTGTAGTGGAAGATTACATGTTTTAAGAGAATTACAGTTCATTTATTAGTTTGGTGCTAATGTTGTATATTGTTCTGATATTGTTGTATAAGTGGATAAAATTGTTGTTAATGGCGCAAGCCAAGTATCAGGAGAGGGGTAATGCATAGACATTACTCCGGTGCTACAAAATAGCGCCGTTGTAATGGCAAATTTTTTGAAAACAGTTTGGTGCTAATGTTTAAAATAAACCCTATATTTTGAGTTCCATTTATTGAAATTTAAATAGTCCATATATTTTAACTATTTAAAATTAATTAAATAATTGTTTATAACAATGAGGCCTTCAAAAATCATTTTTACAAATCCAAAGCAACCAAAAGATTTTGAAAGAAACAGAAGGAAAAGAATTTGTTCTTTAAAGATATGCACTATGTTTACCTGGTTTAGGATGTGGAGAGTAATATCTAATAAAGCTAAAAGAATGTTAGAAGTAAAGATTAGCTATTCTGGAATTACTTGAGACGATCACATATGTAATATATTTAGCATTATATAATATATAAAATAATAATATACTAAGATAAAAAATAATATCAAACTGTTATTGACTAAAAAAGAATTGATATATCCATATCATTTATAAATAACCAACCGAAAAATGATCATCCAACTACCCAAACAAGTTACACTCCGCTACAACCCAACCAATGGTAATCGGTCAATACAAATAATTTTCATCAATTATTTGCGTTCACGGTTCACTTATTGTTTCATTCACATAAACTCTAATAAGTATAATGAATGAACCTGAATAATATCTTAGGTTTCACCCTAAAATCTCAAATTGTAGAAATGAAATGGTTGTTGATATTGATGTTCACTTTAAAGACATTATGCTTGGGACATCTTGAAAATAGAGGTTATGATATAGGACCCATTGAAGGGAAAGTCTCATGTTCTGTTAAATATGATATAGGAGGGCAATATGTCTTTCAGCATAGACAAACAATGGATAAATGAATCAGATCTAAGATCTACATACTATATAGACGGGGTGCAGAAGTTCATTAGTTTTGTTGAAGAAAACGGTGGTAAGAAAGGATTGTATTTATGCCCTTGCACCCGGTGCAAAAATATGAAGATGATCAAATTAGATGACATTCATTTTCATTTGCTTAGATGGGGTATTATCCAATCGTATACAACGTGGTATTTTCATGGGGAAAAAAGGGCGGAGATGGAAAAACAACAACCAGTTACTCATGGCAGAACTACTGCTGAGTCTGAACATATTAGGATGGAAGATCTGGTCAATGATGTAGATAGATTTCATCATTTTCAACCTACAAATTCGTTGCCTGATCATGCTAATGTTGGAGAGCAGTCTACTGATTATCCATATGGGCAGGCCAATGAAAGTAAGAAGTATAAATCGCTTTTTGGTAGCGTAAAAGAGCCGCTGTATCCTTTATGTTCAAAAGGGATTACGAAGCTGTATGCCATTGTGAAACTGAATAGTTTGAAGACCCAATACAGCTTTTCAGATAATGGTATGACTGCACTTCTCGAACTAATAAAGGAGTTATTCCCCGAAGGTAACATGCTGCCGACAACGTACTCCGACGTGAAGAAGATCATTAAGCAAGTTGGGATGAATTACAAAACTTATGATGCATGCATCAATGATTGCATATTGTACTGGAAAGATGATGCGAACAAAGTTTCTTGTACAAATTGCAATGAACCAAGATATAGGACATCATTAAACGAAGAGAGAAAATGCACCAAAGTACCTCGAAAGACATTAAGACATTTTCCTTTAATTTCTAGATTGAAGAGACTGTATACTGTACCAAGGATGGCAGATGCGATGACCTGGCATGGTCGTGCCAAGTCTGATCCAACTGTAATGCGTCATCCATGTGACACTTCTCAATGGAAAGGCGCAGATTCATTTGATCAAACTTTTGCTGCCGAGCCACGAAATGTCACACTTGGAATAGCAACAGATGGTTTCTGTCCACATGCTTCTCTCTCTAACCCTTACAGTTGTTGGCCAGTAATTGTAGTACCATATAATCTTCCTCCGTCTATGTGCATGAAAAGGGAGTTCTCAATGTTAACATTGTTGATTTCTGGGCCAAAACAACCAGGAAAGGATATTGATGTTTATTTACAGCCGTTGATAGATGAGTTAAAGCAGTTATGGGAAGGAGTAGTTACATTTGACTCGCTAAATAAATCTGAGTTCACAATGAGAGCTAGGGTGCTGTGGGCAATCCATGATCACCCTGCTTTTGGGACTTTATCGGGATGTACAACTCACGGTTACTTTGCATGTCCTGTTTGTGGGGAAAACACTTGTTCTTATTATCTTCCTAAAAGTAAGAAGATGTGTTACATGGGACATCGAATGTTTCTTCCTAACGAACACAAGTTTCGATACGATAAGACAAATTTCAACAACGAACAAGAACTTCGTCGCCCTAAATGGCCATTGACTGGTTTTCAAGTTGAAAAGAAAGTAGCGAATATCAAAATGAAAGTTGGTAAACAAAAAGAAGAAATTGGTCGAAAACGGAAAAAGTCAACCAATGAAGATGTTGACAATATTTCTGGATGGTATAGGAGGTCTATCTTTTTTGATTTACCATATTGGAAAGCAAATTTGGTCCGACATAATATTGATGTTATGCATACGGAGAAGAATGTCACGGAGCATCTCATCAGCACCATTATGGACCATAAAGATAAGTCAAAAGATGGCATCAATGCATGCAAGGATTTGAAAATCATGGGTATAAAACAAAAGTTGTGGGTGATGGAAGATCCTGAAACAAATAAAACAATCATACCGAAGACAACTTTCACTTTGAGCAAAGAAGAAAAGATACGGTTTTGCACCGTTTTGAAACATCTGAAAGTGCCTAACAAATTTTCTTCTAACTTTCACAACAATGTGAGCATCAATCCTCCTGAACTAAGAAATATGAAGTCACATGATTACCATGTCATAATGCAGCATTTGCTTCCGGTATTGCTTCAACATTCTTATCCACAACATAAGGATCTACGAAATGCTGTTCATCGTATTAGTTTATTCTTTAACATTTTGTGTTCAAAGGTGATCAATAGGGAACATCTTTTAAAAGCAAAGGCTAGCTTAGTAGAAGCAATGTGTGTATTCGAAAAACATTTTCCACCTGCATTTTTTGATATCAGTGTCCACCTTATGGTTCATTTAGCCGATGAAGCGTTGATTTGTGGCCCTGTCAGATATAGATGGATGTATCCATTTGAACGGTAAATTTCTAATTTCAGTTATGCACATCATTATTTCATATAAATAGCTACCGTCTACAGTATATAATTGATCACATTTATAGGTTGATGAAAACATATAAAGGATATGTGCGCAACAAAAGATACATTGAAGGGTGTATTGCAGAAGGATATATCGTACAAGAAGCTAGTCTTTACTGCATGGAATATATGCCAAACGGAGGTGATGGCAATCATAAACATACCCACGAAGCATTTTTAGACGAGGACGATGAGTTTGCTGGTGAGATACCTTTGGATAATGGTAAAGACACAACGTTAACCCAAGTGCAGTTTGAACAGGTGCGTAGATGGGTCCTTAATAAGTACGATGGATTGGATGAATGGAAGAAGTAAGTTCACGAACTTGTTTGGAATTTTAATTTTTTTAATTCAATTTATATATACATTTTGATATGTGTTTTTCGTAGGAGGTATAACTCCTATGTGAAAAGTACTAGATTTCAACCTAGAGGCAGAGCTACCACCGTGGAAGTAGTTCAAAGTTTTAATCTGTGGTTACGTAATGAGCTATTAAAGACCATCGATGTTGATCCAACTCTATGGCGGTTAGTGCACGGGCCGAAGTTCATAACGCGTAGTTATATGAAGTACCAAGTGAATGGGTTTTCATTTTCCACGAATAAGTACGAAGACCGTATGGTAACACAAAATAGCGGTGTATGTATGAGAGCAATTACAAAATTTAGAGCGAGTGGCAAGGATAAAAATTATAAGGAAGCAGAAACAACGTATTACGGAGTCATTCAACAGATACTTGAGTTGGATTACACTGACTTCAAACAAACAGTTTTTTATTGTGATTGGGTAAAAGTCGAGGATAAGGTCAATGGTTGCAAAATAGATCCTATTTCAAACCTCATCATGGTAAATTTAGAGAAATTGAAGAACAAAAATAACGTGAATGACGAGCCATTTATTCTTGCATCAGAAGCGAGTCAAGTTTTCTACTCAAAAGATTTAAAAAATAACGGATGGTCTGTGGTCTTGCATACACCAAAACGGTTGACTGCAAATGTGGATGACATTGAGTTTCCTACCGTCTATCAATCAGCTTTTGAAGACAATGAAAAATTAGAAGACCTTACCAAATCCATATGTTAACTTATTAGTATTCGTACATCACATGATTGTGTGTTTGTATATTTTTAATTGCACGATTGTGTGTATGTATGTTTTGAATATTTTATACATTCCAATGCAATTTCAGGTGTTGTCACTTAATAATTTTGTATGTGCAAGTGTGTTATATTATGGAGTGTTGACATTGATACATTGATGCATCTATAATTATTATCGTGACTTATTAAAATAATTAGTAATATTATATTTTGCAGAAAACTATGTCAGAAAATCCACCATCTTCACATTCGTCATGTTCAGAGGCGAAGAAAGTTGATCAGAACTTACTTGGTATTCCGGTCTCAGATAACGCTGGAAAAATCGCTACTATGCTCGGTAAACTAGTAAGAGCTCATGTGCCGATATCATATATAAGTTGGAATAAAGTACCTGCAATATACAAGGACAACGTTTGGAACGAATTGGTGGTAAGTATCCTTATCTATTTGACAACAACTATTTCATTCAATAGCATTATGGTTTCAACTCTTTGCACAACATTTAATTTATTATATTTTTTGCAGAAAATTTACGAGCTCGATCCGCTTTCAAAGGAAATGTTTTTAAAGAGAATGGCCGAGGCTTTTAGGAGATACAAGAAAAACTTGAGAGTAGTTTATTATGACACTTTGAACAATGACGAAGAACGATTGAAAAATTGCCCACCTACAGTTGCTCAAGAAGATTGGACAGAGTTCGTAAAAAATGAAGCAACGCCTGAAGCGAGCGGAAGAAGGGAGATAGGCAAAAAGAACAGAGCATTGCTTAGTTATGCTCATCATGCAGGACGTAAAAGTCACGCTAAAATAGAACAAGAAATGGTAAATTATATTCATTTTCATTCAAATGATTTACACATTGTGATTGGATATTCATGTCGTTGCATCAACTTGTATTGCAGATCGTTGCTAGTCCATCAACAAATATCAGTCGTCGTCAAGTATGGGAGAAGACACACATGAAAAAAGATGGTAGCATATCAGATGCCACTTCTTCATACTTTGTAAGTTAAACAAATATTAACTTGCATATTCTTTAAAATTCCTTATTCATGTAAGTATTATCATATTACAGGATCAAATTGCGAAAGCGAAGGAAAAGATCACTGATAGTGATGAAGAAAAATTGACAGTGGATGAAGACATCTTATCACAAGTGCTTGGTAAGGATGCAAGGGGTAGGAGCCGCAGTGTTGGGACCGTTATACCAAAGACTAAAGTTAAGGCTTGTGCCATTGCACAGAAACGACTCCGACATGTTCATGGCGAGCAGGATGAGTTGAAAATGAGGGTGGGAAGTTTGGAGAGTACGGTGGGAAATTTGTCTGGGCAAATGGAGGTTTTGATCAACATGGTGGGAAATATTGAACAAGGAATTCGTGCACCGGTCAATTCTTCTGATGGAGGATGCGCCACACAATTCAATGCTCCTGAATTCATTGCTTCGCAGTTCCAGGATTCGACCAATGTTACGAACAATCAAAAATGTGAAATCCTCAACTCTGATTTAGAATTAATAGGAACAGGTATTTTTAACATTTAAACATTTATGACATAATAAGTAGAAAACTTAAATAATAATAAATATTACCTTTTATTGCAACAGGTACTATATGCCGAGATTCTACATTGTCCAACATCCATGGGAAATCTGTACCATCCACACACGAAAAAGTGGTATTGGACAGTATACTGCTACCAGATGAGAGAACCAGCAAAATGAATCATCAATTTGCAAAGACCTTTGCTGATGTTGGAGTGGGTGGATATGTGTGCCATCCGAAGTGTCTTATTCGATATCTCTAGATGATGGAGCAGGTATATTTGGCAGGAGCAATTTTGATATTTACTAGATACTATTTATATAATTACATATTGGTATATTTAGCTTGAAAGGAACCAACGAGATTTTAATAATATTATTTTAGGATTGAATAATTTTATATATGCAATTTCTTTAATTAATTTTAATTAGTTTTCAAACACTAGTTATAAATTAAATAACAATTTAGATTTTAAAGAGTATCTTAAAAAAACAAAATCTCATATTGACTTTTTTAAGAACAAAATATAAATTAAGTTTTAAGTAATTTTATAATTAATTCTTTTTAAATTACATTGGGTAATTATTCTAAATTAATTATATTAATTAATTAATCGTTAATAAATTAATCCTAACCTCTTAATTAAATTAAGATCTCAATTAACTTAAGATAAACCATTTATCTTAATTATTATTTTTAATTACGTCATTATATTTCGAACCACTCAGAGATCTAAATAATTAATATAAAAATTATTTTAAATCAAACAAATTTTGAAAACATTATACCTTTTAAAATTGGTTAGTTTGGTTATTGTTAACTGCTATTCTTATGTTATAACAAATGGCAAATACTCACAACCCAAGCAAATTGAAGCCTTCACCAAACCAAAACAAACAATAATCAAATCAAATACTCAACTTAAAATTTTGTTATTTTTATATTATTAATTAATGGTAAGTTAACATTTGTTTATATAAATGTTTTTTTATAGTTTTTATGCTATAATAACGGTGGGTCATCATACAATTAATCATATCATTTAATAAAAACCAAAAAATAAATGCAATTAGCTCCGTTTGAATATCCATGTATTGTATATGTAATACAACCAATTACATGAATATCTGTGCACACCTATTTAAATTGATTATATGAATATTTCCTGGTGTATATGCATTGATATTTGAGAATAGTAGTAGTAATTTATTCCAGTATAACCATTCGAACTCATGATCTTTTAGTATTCAAGTTTTGAACGTAATACAACTTAAAACTTGAGTTAGTGGTAATTGTACTGATATTAACTGCCATTACCATGGTTTTAAAAATATATATTAAATAGTGAATTGCACCAATATAAATTTACTTTAAAAGTGATAGTTGATCGACCAGTAAAGTGAGAATGGGACATTTGTCTTTTACCACAACAGCTTCTTGTAAGCATTTTATTAACAATAACAATTACTGTTCTTATTATTATTTTTAACATGGTCAATTAATGCTAATCAAAAATAATCCTTTAACGAGGATCATGTTCACAGACTCTTCTTTACCATGTAAATATGTACATATGTTTATACTTCACCCAAAATACAAGACAAGTTCGTACGTAAATCCTATTACAAGGTGTCGGGCAATGATGACGTCTTCTTCTGTAAACAGTGGATCCCTGAGTTTGAATGTATATTTAGTGCACTAAGCTCGAACGGAGTCTACCTTAATTATTTCAATGAAAAAATATATGGTTATATTGGTTATAGCCTCGAGTTGAAGATGCATAGAAGATATTCAGTCTGTTGATTATTTGGAGATCAAAGAGGGTTATTGGGTTGTGTAATAATACTTGTTCTGGCATCTCATTTTTTTAATATATAAATTACAGTGCTGTTCTTCAGCACTGATATTTTTGATATTAATACAAACCAACACAGTAATGAAACCATTCAAGAATCATAACTAAAATGTCATCTATTAATCTTCTTGGACATTCTTAGCTCAATAGCATAATGATAATAATCAATCTAAGAGCTCATGCTTTGTAATGACAAGATTGACGAAGAGCACACTTATTAAATTTATCATAACTGTGATTATTTTTTGAATATTATAGCACTCCAAAAAAAACTACAGAAAAAAAAAATACAAAGTACAATTGAAATAATAACTTGATTTGTATCACCACCAGTTCTTGAATAATGAATTATATTTTCATGAATATTGTATCTTGCATAGCTTCTAAATGCAAATGTACCATATTCAACAAGATTAATGAATACGATTATACAAGGTATTTTCACTGATTGCTTTCATAAAGTATCAATCTTCTCCCACTGTCATGAGTGTTGGTATTTTATCAGGGTTATCAAAATCTATCTTGTTTAGTCTCAGACAACAAAGTACATGTTACAGTAATTAACAAAGTATTTTATCAGGGTTATCAAAATCCATCCCTATACACCTGCCCAAAGATATACAAACTTGAGAATCTGAAATATAATAGAGTTGGAGCTTTTAAACACTTCCTTGTAGCATCTAGAATTTCTCTCATGCTACAGTAGTTAAAAAAAGCAAAGTTTAATAAAATAAAATTGTTTAATTCTTCTCGGTTAGTGATATCAAATCTAGTATAAGTGCAGAAATCAAATAGATCTAATGGAAGAACTCCAAATCAGATTGACCCCTAGTTGAACCAAACTCTTAGCCACACAGGCACACACAGAAAGCAGAATCACAGTCACAAAACAAATAAGTATAATTTTCAACTCCTTTACCATAAAACACACAATTTTCAGTAATATTCAACTTCTTAGCTTTCAACATACTATTTGTATTCAATTTTCCATGATTAAGATCCTCGTATGCATCTTAATTTTCATAGGAACACCTTTAAAATTCCACATGAACTGAAATCTAGAAATTTTCTACCTAAAAAATTTATAAGCTTGTACATGCTTTTCGCCTTGAACACCTTGCTGCTACATAAGTTCCACTCAAAAATATCATTCTCCTTGTTTAAATTACAGTTTTCTAGCAAAACAATAATTTTCATTTACTGACTTAATGCTCTCCCTTTATGTTAGACTTCTAACTAAATCATATACTAGTATTTGTTATTATCAGTTTTATGTTAGACTTCTAATTTGCTTAGTTTGCTTGATTTCAGCAAAATAAAGAGGAGGAAGAAGAAAAAACTCAAAATTATTTGCTTGGAGGGCCTTGACTTGTGAATAAGCTTGTAAAAAAAGTGCAAAACAGTTGGTTTTATGCTGCTGCTTACGATGGATAGCGTACTTAAGATTATTTGTTGTTTATGCACCTAAGTTGTATGAGACTTGTGTAGCTCTTGTAAAATTATTTGCTGTTTATGCACCTAAGTTGTATGAGACTTGTGTAGCTCTTGTTTTGAGCTTAACTTCATATTTGTACTAAATGCTAGTATGTACTATTTTTCGTGTTATGTAATGATATTGTTAAGTTATTATGCATTGCGATGCGGATTATTGAATCATTTGATTGTGCACTGCCTATAATATTATTTGTTTTCTAATATCATTTGAGTGCGGAATTTTATATATGTATGTATAATTGAGTACTTAGATACGGCTAATGGCCGTATCAAATTGGACAATTAGATATGGCTTAAGGCCGTATCTAATTGATACATTAGATACGCTATTAGCCTATCTAATTGATACAGTAGATAAGGCTATTAGCCGTATTTAATTGTCCCATTAGATACGGCCAGTAGCCGTATCTAATTGTCCAATTTGATACGGCCATTAGCCGTATCTAATTGTACCATTAGATACGGCCATTAGCCGTATCAAATAATAAGCTCGCTATATTTTGATACGGCTAAAAGCCGTATCTGATTTGATTAGATACGGCTTTTAGCCGTATCAAAACATCGTTTATGGTGTAGTGAACTTGCAAAAGAATGGGACATGTACTTGGAGTGATAACGAGGAGTCGCTAAGAAGCAGGTGGTGGAGGGACACAAGCAACAATGCTACTCTTCGGAGTCCAAATGCTCCTCTTCGGAGGCCAAATGCTACTCTTCGGAGTCCAAATGCTACTCTTCGGAGTCCAAGTGCTACTCTTCGGAGTCCAAGTGCTACTCTTCGGAGGCCAAATGCTCCTCTTCGAAGGCCAAATGCTCCTCTTCGGAGGCCAAATGCTACTCTTTGGAGTCCAAATGCTACTCTTCGGAGTCCAAGTGCTTCTCTTCGGAGGCCAAATGCTCCTCTTCAGAGGCCAACAAAGACCTCTTCGTAAGCAAAAAACCGCTTCGGAGGCACAAGCCCTCTTCAGAGGCACACAAACAAAGGCCTCTTCATAAGCAAAAAACCACTTTGGAGGCACAAGCCCTCTTCAGAGGCACACAAACAAAGACCTCTTCATAAGAAAAAAAATTGCTTCGGAGGCACACAAACAAAGACCTCTTCGTAAGCAAAAAACTGCTTCGGAGGCACAAGCCCTCTTCAGAGGCACACAAACAAAGACCTCTTCGTAAGCAAAAAAACTGCTTCGGAGGCACAAGCCCTCTTTAGAGGCACACAAACAAAGACCTCTTCGTAAGCAAAAAACTGCTTCGGAAGCACAAACTTTCTTCGGAAGCACTAAACAAGTGAAGTCCTTTAACGAGGCACATCCAAAAACTTCGTTGATGGAACCACTAAAGGGGCGCCTTCTCAAAAAGAAGGTTCCAGGCCGCAGCTGAATACTTATGATTATTTGTACAAACAAACATCCGATAAAACAGCTGACGTCTGTCCTGTGGGCCCATTCAATAATGAAATATAATTTTCTAGCAAATAGATCGAAGTTTTCTTCGGAAGCTCACTTCACTATGTAGGGGAGTCCATTTTTCAAAAAAAAATTGACCATCTCCGAAAGTTGAAGTATATATATAAAAAAAGAGAGAAAGAAAACTTCTCCAATACAAGGCATACTCTACTAAAATCAGAATAATATTTCCTCAAAACGGAAGAATTATTTTCTAAAATAAGAGTACAAGTTCTTTCAGAATATTGCAATGAGCCGTGGTATGGGGGCATATAGCTATATTAATAGAAACAACGCTCAAACATCATACCACGAGCTCACTGCAGTATCATACAAAGTAAATAAAGAAACTTGTATGAAAATAAGGAATAAATGCATTCTCAAATACAGACAAAAGATTGTACAAGCAAAAAGAATCATTTCATTCCATACTATAATTTTTTTTACATGTGCAGATTTCAAAAAGCGGGGGCCGGTACCCGCACAATCTCCGGACAATACAAGTCTGAGAATACAAACAAAAAGAAAAACAAGAAGCGTAAATTCAAGCTCATTACTCCTTCTTCCCGCCACCTTTAGAGCTCTTGCCCGGCTTGATGATTAATTTCTGAAGCCGGCGTGGACGGGTCGGGGAAGAAGGAGAAAGAGGTGTAGCTGGATCTGCTTCCACTTTTTCTTCACCAGTAGAAGCGCTTTTCTTCTTCTTCTTCGAAACTGCGCGTTTCCCTTTCTTCTTTGAAGAAGACTGACTTCCCGGAGTAATCAATGCAGAAAGCTTTGTGTCATCATCATAAGGTTGTTCCGGGGTCCTCTCACCTTCCTCAAGTTCTTCCGCCTTCTGTTCTTGCGAAGCAGCCGGATCGTCCAAGTCTTGAAGAGCTTATATTTTTTCTTCTTGCGACCCCGGTTGAGAAGCAGAAGGAGGAGTAACTTGAGAAGATGGAGGAACAACAGCTGGAGGAGGAGAAGTTTGTGCAGCACTTGGTATTTCTGCTACAGAAGAAGAAAAGTCAAAATCAGTATTCCTCGTAAAGAGAGGAGATGGTGGCTCATCGAGACTTAAGTAATAAGCGAGAAATTCATCAAGCTTAGTTGAAGCAAACAAGTAATCCGCTTGACCTGGTTCAACGTTGAAGTTACCTGGAGAAGTTAGCTTTATGATGTCAATCTCATAGGCTTGTGCTTCGGCGTTTTCTTCGCCTTCGTCTCCGCCCTGTGCAGTTAAGTTATCGGTTTTGACTTTAGTAGGAGGCGGAGAATGGGAACTGGAGCCTATGATATCAACGTCGGCCGAAATCGAAGTATGGACATGGGCAGTTAAAGGTGCTTCCTTCCCTGGATGCTCCTCTTCCGTCGATCCGGCTCGACTTTAGCGAGTTGCTCCTTTTCTCTGGCAAGAGCGGCACGAGTTTCATCATCAAAATAATACGCCTCAAGGTCTACTTCAGCATAGCCAGCACCTCCGAGCATATCAATTGCGGCCTCCCACACTTCAGCCAAGGTGATCTCATACTTCAGGCCCAAGAATGAGAGGCTTCCGCGTCCTAAAACACTATGAAGATAAAAATCAAATAAAGTAGAGCTAATGTTGGCCTTCGTCGCCTCGTGCGATTGCTCAGCTGCTTCTTTTCTAGCGATGGCCTCATCGTGCTCTTTTTCAGTCTTTAATAATTGAGCCTACAACCTTATAATTTCCAAGTCTTGGGAGCTAGCCTTCTCCCGTAGCTGGGCGATGTCAATACGATAGGTTTCTACCATCTTCTGTTCAGCATTAAGTTGAGCCTCAACATATCATTGAGCGGCGTGGGCATCCCGCACTTGTTTTTGGAGCACTTCCTCCTTTTGAGTATAGGAAGTGGATGAGGCAGCAAGCTCATTCTTGAGTTTTTCAACTTCAGCCTCAAGTCTCTCATTATCGTCGGCGATGCTCTTCATTTCTGCATCGTGCTGGTCGAGAACTTTCTACCACTCGGATTTATCGTTTTCCATAGTCAGCATGGCTTCAAGATTGGCGCGGTTTACTCTCTGAAGCTCGTCAACAGGTTTTTTCCATCCAGACATTCTCTCAATGTCAACCTTGACGGCATCAAGATTCCTTAACATGGCTTGTTTGTCGATGGGAACCAAGTCAAGATCAAAGCGCACTCCCTTTAAGCACCAGTGCGGAAACTAGCTTTGGAGAGTTGCCGAGCCCTTCTCAACTTGATATCAAGGCCTGCTAATGATCATCTGAATATTAGCTTTCTCGAGGGCGGGAGAACCAGAAGGGATGTCTATAGAAATAGAAGCAGCAGGCTTTTCAGAAATTGCAGACACGTCACTAAGCTTTGCCCGCTTGCTTGGATCTTCAACGATGCGACTCTTCCCTTTATCATCATGAGATTTTCTTTTATCGGAATCATCACCTCTGTGAGAAGAGTCATATCGTTCATCCTTTCTCCCGTATCGCTCCTCATAGGCTTTTCTTTCTTGAGCCTTCCTAGCAGCTCTTTCTTCGGCGGTTTCCCTATGAGCAGGGATATAGCGCATGTGATCATAAGTCTCACGCCTTCCATGGTGCTGGAAATCATCATAGTACGAACCGCTTCGTCCCATTGGAGAATCTGAAAGTGAAAAAGACAAGTCTTAAAAAATTTCAGAGTAAAGAAACCAAGTGCATATAATCGCCGAAAATCCTAAGTGTGTGTGATGTGCAAACTACACGCGTCGAGCTACAAACCACTCTTCGGCTTAGGGGTAATGTCAGCTTTTGCAGCTGGCGTTAACTTTTGGGTTGACGGAGTTTGTTGCAAGGCGGATGTCGCCTCAACTGCTGGAGAAATAACTTTAGTAGTAACAGGGTCATCCATAAAAAGCTCCTGTGAAGTTATCATCAGGTCACTCAGTTCACCATCAATATCGTCACCGTCATGCCCAACGGGGCTTTCTTTTTCAACTCCTTCAATCACTGGGGAAAGTGTAAGCTTGCCAGATGACCCTGCGACATCGGTAGGGGTGGAACATTTCACTAACGAAGCTCCTGCAGCATTTTCCTTCGATGCGACTTCTTCGGTAGAAACCGGGGCAGCTAATGTTTCAATCTCGGAACTAGAAACTTCATGAATCTGAGTAGATCGAGAGGGATGTAAAAGCCCAAACTGGTGTAGAAACTCGTCTTTCAGCAAAAACTTGATGCTTCTCTCCTCAGCCGCCACGGCACTTAATGTTTCGAAGGTTGGCTTATGGCTGGGATCTCTAAGCGGAGGAGGAAGTGCTACAAAAAGTAAAGATTGAAGTTAAGTACTTGGCAATTCGAGTTCCAAGAAATTCAGAAAAATGAAGTGAGCGGAAATAGGCAATCTTACTTCCTATTCTCCAGATGGCATAGAACCCCGGGGGGCAACGAACATATAAGAATTGACTTAAAAACCCGTGTGCACTCTCGGGCAAGTCTAAAATCAGTTTACGGTTTCTCGCGCCTCTCACGAGAATAATTGAAGGATGATCTTTGTTCTTTGCAAAAGTGCACAAATAGCTGACTTCTTCGAAGCTCGGAAGCCGGTCAAGTGTCCTCCTAAATAGCACACACAACCCCATCAAGATGGCGTAGCCATTGGGGTGTAGTTGGAAAGGAGAGATGGTTAATCGGAGAAGAAGCGTTCGAAGAAAGTCATTGAAAGGAGGAATAGCTCCATTCAAGCACATCTGTCGGTTAACTGTAATGAAGCCATGAGGTGGCCTATCAGCAGTATCATTTATCCCGGGAAGCCGAGCGTCTACTTCAGCAATGCCAAACTGAATGCACAACTGACTGAAAAGTCTGTGGTTCAAAGTGGTCGAAGCTCTTTCCGGAGGATCATTCAACATGTTAGCAATTGGAAAAACCTCTCCAGCTTGCCCTATTTCTTCTTGTTGAGAAGTCATTCTACACAAGGAACTAGATATTCAAATATGAAGGTGCACGTTTCCTAAAAAGTGTGAAGTGTTGTGCAAAACTAATAAAATGACAAGCAAATGTAACTGGAATTAAACTAGTTGATATTTGTCAATTATAAAGCTTCAGGGCTTGTTGTTTTAAGTCCAAGTACAGTGTTGATGCAAACAAATGCTTTGCTTTAATACTTCACTTGAACTTGTTAATTCACAGCATTTTATTCACACAGTTCTTTTAAGTTGATTATTCTTTATCGACTAATCTGTCATTCGATGTGGGCAATCAATGGCAGTATATTCGACTTAGTTTTCTGCAAATGTTGTATTTAACAAGTTGTTAGCTTAAAAGTTAATATGATCTATGAAAAAGTGCAACAAGTTCAAGCAGTTCATTCAAGCTGTTCAAGTTGGAAACTCAATCAAGTTCTGTCAAATTTTACAAGTGTTCAAGTTTTGTTCATCTCTTAGGTCGTCCAGATTATGCTCAAACGACCTAGCATAGGTCGGGTTTTCCTTAAGTCGTTGGCTTGGAATTCATGTGCAAATCCAGCTAAGTCCTAGGTCGTTTGAATCCCAGTGCGACCTAAAAATTAAGTCGCAAAAGGTGATACTACAGGAAGTTAAGTCGCGAAATTCGAAGGTCGCGTAGTTTCCCTTAGGTCGCGAGAATTCTTAAGTCGGTCGATTTGTTAGGTCGGCCAAATCTATTAGGTCGAAAAGGTTCTTATGTCACTCAGATTCACTAGGTCGCTTCTAATGTAACTCAGTAATCTCGAGCTATCTCCTGTCAAAACTGTTATGCCCCACTTTCCTTAACCCGCTAACTCCTCTCCACTTAATGGCTCGCTATCTAATTAACCTGTGACCTGATAACCCGTTATCATTTACACAATGAAATCCATCATCCTCTTAGTGAAATCCATTATCTCTTCATACCACCAAATCACTCGAAAACTGATTCAAATCATCTCAGATCCATCATAGATCCAACGCATAGCTGTGCTCTCGTGAATCACAACAACAACATAGCTAATGACGATCGAAAATCGATCGCAACATGACTCAAAAGTGAAATGTGATGTACGGAGTTGGACTGGGGTCAGAGAATGGGAATTCACAATTTGGCGGTGATCATGGTTGGATAAAGATCGAATTCACTTACGCAATATGATGGTAAAGATGAATTGATGACTGGATAGAATAAATTCGCCCTTGGAAGCTCGAAGGTTCGTTAATGGCAGAGAAGGTTGTCAAAGCAGTTAAGTAAAGAGGAAGAAACGAGCTAACAGTTTATATGGGGCAAAAAGAGGAAGGCGAATGGGCACGCGAGGCAACAGATCTCTTGGGTCGCTCACGACCTAGCGGAATTATGTCGAAGCACACGACCTATGACATAGGCATGCACTTCGAGGGGCAAGTGTTAACTCCTCTTTTCCGCAACCCAGCAATCTAGTGTGATAAGCGACCTAATGACTTAAAAGAATCCACGACCTAACGACCTAAAAGTATAAGCGACCTAACGACCTAAAGCTCCAGCGACTTAACGACCTAAAGCTCTAGCGACTTAACGACCTAAAGCTCTAGCAACTCAGCGACCTAAAGTTCCAACGACTCAGCGACCTAAAGCTCCAGCGACTCAGCGACCCAAAGCTTCAACGACTCAGCGACCTAATAATGTAACAACTTAGCGAGCTATAGCAGAGCGAAGCTACGTACCATACCTCTTCCATTAGGTCGCTCATGACCTACTAACTCGTTCAGACAAGACCAAGTGCAGTGGAAACAAGTCATAGCTCATATCCCCTAGGTCGCTGGCGACCTAGCGACCTAACCTTAGATCGTTTGCGACCTACAACTTACCTATCCATAGCCCGTGCTCCCTAGGTCGCTCACGACCTACGACCTAATTTTAGAATTCTCCTATAAATACCCCACTTACTCCAACTGAGAGAGGACTTTTGGCTCACTTCTGGAACGCCTATACTCTGCTGTTTTCTCAACTCATCCGGCACTTCAAACACAAAAGATGCTTCAACGAACTTCAAGAGGAGATCTAACACATTCAACATGAATTCGAAAGATTCTTCTACATCGGAGTTCTAGCTACTTGTTAAAGTGGTGTTGTAATCGAAGATTGTTGTAAAAGTTGTAATTGAATCAGCAATAAAGGAGATTAAAGTGGACGTAGGCAAGATATTAAGCCGAACCACTATAAAACTGCTGTCTTTTTACATTTTCTGCTATTTTTCTGCTTATTTCTAGTTCCCGTACCAACGGGTGGTGCTTTCACTTTATATCTACTCACATCGGGGTGTTAGTGTTCAATTTTAAGCGTTAACAATGCCTGACATTACAAATTTGAGATATAAAGCAGATTTCTTTCAAATACATTTCTGTTTGGTGGTGGAGAATTTATTCTCTTAGCTTAACACCCTTCTCTGAGACGTACGAGCTCAGAGGTTATATAGTTGAAGGTTATCAGCGATATACTCCCAATTTGGTAATGTGGCATGCTGAGTGTTGCTGTGCGATGATCATTCATTGATCATTTGTTGATCAAAGCATGGCTTTGTGAAAAAGCGTAGCTTTGTGGACGAGACCTCGTCGAGCCTCACAGACCGGAAATGGTCGAAACAGGAATATGCGGCAAGGTTATGAGGGTCGCGCCCTTTAGGGTATGTCATTTCCTTCTGGAAAAGGGTGGTATCAGGTATGGAGCCCTGGTATTTAACCTATGTGGATACTCCAATCTCATTTACTATGTGATTGTGTGTTTGATCGAGGCGCCTTGGATAAAGGTCCCAAAGGACCGGGGGATGGCATATTCGTGAGTTACCTAGTTACAGGGGTAACCCGGCCTTGTGTTGGCAGAGAGCAGTTATCTCTCGGGATGTCCAGCCAGAGGCGATCCCATTCAGCAGTAGGAAAGGAAGTTCCTTAGCCTAACCATTTGTTGGAAATCCAATTTCCAATACGAATCTTGTACGGTATTAGTTGTAGAACTTGCTATTTAACATAGCAGCTATAGTAGGCATAATATAATGGTACCTATGCTGGCTAAGATTAATATTGTATTTTCGAAATGATTTTGTACACTATGCACTAGTAATAATATCAAAAGAGTTTTACTTGCGTAGTAAGCATGTTTGACTATCATAAGAAGCAATCTCCTCTAAGTCTGCGATTGCATTGTGTGTGTGGTGGGAGATCTTATGGTAGTTTCATTTTCCAAAAGCATTGCGGTTTTTAATGTTGAAAATTCTTTTATGTCGTTTTAAAGATAAATGTTTTTGTTGCTCACACCAGTCCCATGACTGACTCGGAGTTTATTGTTCCTTTCCTAAACTCTAGGTGCTCACAATTTTTCACACGAGCAGTCTAGAGTTGGGTTTCTTTTTCAGATAATCAGGTTCAGTTGACATTGGAGCTAGTTCAGTTTTGGAGATCACGACTGACATTGCTTACCTTTGTCTCATATGATGATGGTTCGAGCTTGATATTAGAGTGGTTGGACTCAGCCTCTCTGATGGATCATCTGGAGTTATCACTTCTATTATTTCCGTTGTATTATTATTTATCTCTGATATTGTTGTATCATATGGATATCATTGTTGTATATCATATTCTGGATATTGTATTCATTGGAGTTGTATATGATATCATCTATTTCTTTATTCCGCTGTGTTGTTATACTTAATGTTGTTATAAGCTCCGGAGAACCATATTCGGCGTTTGAATCTACGGCATTTTGAGTACAAGTGAAGTACGGGTGCCGATTTTCGAAGGCCGAGTTTTTGGGTCTTTACACTAGTGCCTAGTCATTGTATGGAATCCATTCCCCAATAAACTCCGTACGGTTTTGATTGTGCCCAACTATGTTGAAATGCGAGATGCAAGCATTTCCACTATTTCTATATTTTATTTTGACCCCTAGACACTATTATAATATCACCGGATTTTCTATAAAAAGGGTTTTGGTTACCATAAGTGTAACGATTTGGATTTTCGACGCTCGAAAGTCGACATTAATACATCCACTGTATCAAATGCCGCACAATCGAATGCCGGAAAACCGAACCATTAGGGTTAAAAGAAGAGGTAGAAGAAGACAGAAGAAAAGGAAAGAAGAAGAAAAAGAAACAATATCAGAATCTCACATATCGCAGCGGAAAAACATATAATAGATAAATGAATAATCTTTATATCAAAGAACTATATCATTTTATACATTACATCATCATCAGAGTTTACGACAAAAATACATCAATGGACAGTTATATAAACCTGTCCGCATACAAAATACACAGCGGAATAAATAATATCATATACAAGTGCTACGCCTCGCCATCCAGCTCGCCACTGAGCTCCACAGCATCTCCTGAATCTAGAATGACCTGATAACCAAACTTTAGACTGCCCGGTGTGGAAATTGGTGGGCACCCAGAGTTTAGGAAGGAACAATAAACTCCAGGTTAGTCATGGTGACTGGTGTGAGAACTTAAAACAGTTATTTATCTTTAAAACAACAACAAAGGAAGTGGAAAATATCCGCAATGCTTTTGGAAAATGAAACTACCATAAGACCTCCCGCCACACACACAATGCAAACGCAGAATTGGAGGAGATTTCTTCTTATGATAGTCAAACATGCTCACTACGCAAAATCATTGGATTATTATTATTAGTTCATAGTGGAAAACATTTCGAAAGTATAATATTAATCTTAGCCAACATACAACCATTATTGTATGCCTACTATAGCTACTATGTTCAATAGCAGGTTACCGCCACATTCCATAGCAGGTAATACAACTAAAACCGTACAAGGTTCGTATTGTTTCTTTGGATTTCCAACAAATGGTCAGGCAAAAAGGAACTTCCTTACACCGAAATGGAAAAGCCTCTGGAAAGACGCCCCGAGAACCTAACCGGATCTTTGCAAAAACAAGGCCGACGCTACCTCACGCTTTAACCAAGCTGTAACTAGGTAACTACCACACGAGTATGCCATTCCCGATCGTTACCGACCTTTATCCGAGGGGCCCCTCAACCAACAAAGCAACATCACACAGTAACAAATTTACAGTGTCCACACGAGTTAAGTATCTGGGCTCCATACCATGATACCACCCTTTATCCAGAAGCAAATGGACATACCCTAGGGGCGCGACCCCTAAAATCCTTGCCGCAACATTCCTGTTTTGACCATTACCGGGTTGTGAGGCTTGACGAAGTCTCGTCCACAAAGCTACGTTTTTCACAAAGCCATGCTTTTTCACAAAGCCACGCTTTTTCATAAAGCCACGCTTTGATCAACAAATTATCAACAACACTTCGTATGCCACATTACCAAATTGGGAATGTATCACTAGTAACCATCAACTACATAACTTATGAGCTCGTACGTCTCAGAGAAGGGTGTTAAGCTAAGAGAATAAATTCTCCGCCACCAACAGAAATGTATTTGATAGAAACTAGCTTTACATTTCAAAGTGTAACGTCAGACATACATCCATACAAGTCCGTTCCGGGATCGAATGGAACCGAAGGCACTTACAAAGAAGCCCTTGCAATCCGGATATTCACTAATTACGTCCGGACTTCCCATCAAAAGAAGAGTGATATAAATCTCTATACCGGAGCAACTCGGTGCAGAGACATTCGACAGGTTGTCCTTTCATTTTCGAAAATATCCGGTCTTCAACACCGGTCTTCAATAAGATCCATATCGTCGTATCACTAATTCAGAATGGGTTATATGACACAAAGGTCTTTTCCCGGCTAACCCAAATAGTGAGCACAATATTTAAAACATATGGATATAGAAATTTCAATTAAGTCACAACTTATTACCCAAATCCTTTCATTCGAATGGTTAAAACAAATTACCATTTCCAATCATTTAAACAAAAAGATTCATTTCAAAAACCTTCAATGGTTTAAACAATTTCCACACTTTTAATCTTTTAAACAAAAAGATTCAATTCACAAAGTTCACCCCATTCACAAAGATCCATTCATGGATTCCAAAACAATTTCCATTTTTATTGAATAGGTTAACTCGTTAAATCTTTAAATCAGGATTTAACTTATAGCTTTCAAAACTGGTTTCCAAAGGTTCATTCATAGCCTTTCAAAACAATTCTATTTCAAGTTGGATTAACTCATCCGGTCTTTGAATCAAAGACTCATTTCATAGCTTTCAAAACATTTCAATTCCATTTCAAACTTGAAACCTTTCAACACAATTTGGAAATCCTTTCTTAAAATGAAAGCTATTATTATTTGAAAACAAGTAGTTTTCGTTTCGGAAAAATCTAGTTATATTTACACGAGTTAAAACCCTTGAATTAAATTCAAATTCCCAAATCAATACCTTTAAAATGGTTTAACCCATATATAACTTGTACAACATCTTTAATGCCTAGTTTCAAATCATAGAATTCAATTTCAAACTTGAATTCAAATTTAAATCAAATTATTTAAATTCCAAAACTTAATCAAGTTATTTGAAAATAAGTTTTATCTTTGAAATTCTATTTCAAAAGCTTTTCACTTTAAACCCAAATTTCCAATTTCAAAATCAATTGAAATTAAAATTTCAATTTCAAAAACATCAAATTTAAATCATTTGTGACTTAACCGATTTCCATGTGAAATCCACATTTGTGTGTGTATTATGTAGTCCACGGGTTTAACACAATAGTGCAACAACATTCAACCATCACAGATCAAATATAACAATATAACTGATAAGCGGTATAAACTATAACGCTTATCTTTCATTCACAGATCACACACACACATATATATATATTATAGATAAACAAATTACAGATCATAACACAAATCAGGATATATCACAAAGCATCACATATCCTTATAAATTTCCAATGAATTTACAAAATCATTTCCTTTTAAATGAATTTCTTTATCTCTTCAAATCTATTTAAAAATCCAAATTTTAAATAAATTCTTCAACTTATAAATAATATTATCGAAATCCATTTATTAAGCCCTTTTTCCCAAATTTGAAGTTTAATTCAAAATAGTTCAAAAATAAGACTTTTATCTTTTTAAAACTCCTTTTAAATTTATCCAATTCTCAAAAATAAATTTTCAACTTGATTTTCAAAAATCCAATTTTATTTATTTCTGGTATCCAACGATAACAAAATATATTCGGCTAAATTTTAGCCTTCAACAATTCCAATTCACAAATATAATCATATGGAGATTATAAATAATCAACACACAACATATGAAACAAATTCAAATGTTTGAGGAATCCAGTTGGATCCCTCCAACCTATTTCCCTGTATCCACAGATGTTAGCATAATACCAATTCCACTTCGAAGTGGAATATCGCGGTATATGAGATTTATAAAATACTATTCGCTATTATGTGGCGCAATAGGGTCTCATCCGCTATATAATGCGGGAAATCAACTCCAAATACATATATAATACCAATTCCACTTCACAGTAGAATTATCGCGGTATATGTTTTTAATAAATAACCTCCGCTTAATATACGGCGTATAGGGTCTATTTAACACAATAGATAACAATTTATCATCCAATTCACACAATCAACAATTTTAAATCTAACTATTTAAAATTTAAATCGAAACAATATTCGATTGAGTGAGGAGTTCTCACCTTGAGTTGTCGAATGATTAAATTTTAAATTAAATCGAACCGTTCGATTTAATCAAAAATTCTCGCTTGCCCCAAACACGCCCAGATCTGTGCTGCAGCGTATATCTCGTCGCTGCGATTCCAATGCTTCCTGTTTCGTCGAATTTCGACAACGTATGCAAAAGTTATCGCGTTACAAAGATTAAACGAATTTATATAAAATCAATTTCATTTTATTTATTTAATTTCAAACCCCACATTCAATCATCTGCCGTTCGATCTGCATCTTCAAATCTGGCCACGTGAATCATCTTCCTCCTCGCGAAAATGCCCAGGAAATTAACGAACGCGAGAACCCCATTTGGCCGCCACTTTACTTCGAATTTTCGCTCCACCCATGTCGATCCTTATGACGATCAAAAGCCACCGTGTCGAAGCTCCACCTCAGGCGCACCTCCACCTTGAAAGCCGTGAAACTCGGCTACCTCCTTGCCATGGAAAACGTGAAGAAAACGCATGCGCTTCAATGGAGATTGCCGTTGATCCGATGCGCCATACCCCATCATCTCCGTATGGATCGAAAGATCTCGACGAGATCTTTCACTTTATAGTTGAGTGATTCTCGTAATAACGCGTGGATTTGAAGAGATCGAGGAAGAAAGAATCGAGTATTCTCGGCCATTAAAATCTAGGGCCGGCTGAACGTTTGATTGTAGGGTTTGAGCAAATATTGAGAAATCAAGTCCTTTTATAGAAAATCTCCAAAACACTATTCACCCGAATTTTCCGAACTCCAAACGAAGCATGCCGGCTGGCGTTTATAAGGTTTTACCCACGTTCCGAACACAATGGAACGTGTTTCCGAAGCTAATTCGATCGTATGTGCAAGTTACGGAAATAAACAATCAAATTTAAATTAAATCGATTAAAACGATTTCGATGCGTTTTGGCATGCCCCGGACAAACCGTAAATCCAATTGACACGAAATTTGAAACCTTACAATAATATAACATTACAGATCCGATGAAACTGATTTTGTCAAAATCCGAGATTGTTTGAAAAATGACTATTTTCACTAGTCAATTAAATATTAAAATATTCAGTTTTAACAAATTAACTTTTAATTCAATTTTAAAAGTTCTATAACATCGTTCTAACTCCAATATGATTTAATACAACTTTATAAATCATTTTTTATACACATTTGATTTAGATTTCAATTATTTCTGGAATTTCAAATATTAAATTATCGATTTAATTATACAATTAAATCTCTATATTCGAAATTAAATTTATTTGACCTACAAATTTCACTTGTTAATATTTAAAATCAATTAAATATACGAATTTCAAATGACAGAAATTATGGGTCGTTACAATAAGGGAAAAACCGATCATGTTTATGTGTGGCGTGGTCTTACGAAATAACTTTGATTTGAAAAGGATTTTAAAGTTAAGATAAATAAGATTCCTTGTGATTCAAATTCTCACGTTGGTTTTACCAGACTGACCCGGGCGTGGTTTTTCATATATGCTCAGGTCAAACCGAGCATATTTCTAGGTTTAGCTGGAAGGAGTGGAGTTTCAGAAGATGAGCTAGAGGCCTAGAGACGTATTCACGTAGATGATTATTTTTCCATTGCATTATAGTTGTATTTATCAGCAATTGTGAGGACTTGATGTTATAACTGTCCTTGATGAATAGGTTAGTATACTCTGATTGATGTCTGTATATGTATAGGTTACAGTTTTGTTTATATAAAGATTTGTTCTGTATTATAGAATATTTGTTTCCACTGTGAGATTCTGTGTTATTTTGGTTTCCTTTCTATTTTCTTTCTACTTTCTTGTCTTACTTCCGCCTTTCTGTTCAATTTGGACTGGACAAGTGTGGTAAAGTGTCAGTTCGAACTATACAGAAAAGTGGGTCGTGACATCGTGGTATCAGAACTTAGGGTGAGCGAATACCTAGGCTTTGGTGGGGTTACTCATTAGAGATAGGGTCAGTAGTACCCTAGAATGAGTTTGAGTGTGTGTGTGTGTATGAGAGTGTGTATTTGTTAGTGGTATAAGATGTTTTATTGTGTTAATTGATCTGTCGAGTGGCACATGGATTCTGGCCAATACGAGTAGCTAACGTTATTGATAGGGATCTCTAAACACTTGAACAAGGCCAACAGACACAATATTATTTTAAGGGGGTAAATGAGGTAATTTTACGTGGAATATATTTTATATATAAAAGGCAATGATTTTAGAAATATATAGTATTTTGAGGTGTTGTTTGATAAGTGATGATAATATTTTATCATCTGGGATTTCAGTGGTCATAGCCATCTAGTTTTGAGTACCCTCTATTGCCTGATCTTTTGACTTGAGTATCTCCTTAGAAAATGGGTCTTGTAGATAGAAGCCTTGGAAAATTTGAAATTTTGGGTAAATTTTGTTTAACTAAAGGAATTTAAAATATTTTTAGATAAATATTTTAGGAAGATTTTTCATATTTAAAAGCTAATTTTATAATAATTGATTTATAAAAAGAGATAGTTGAGGATTAAAAACTCCAGTGATTTCGAAAGAATTGTTTTAAATAAGTTTTTGAAGAAAAAAATGATTTTTGTATTACTTAAGTAAAGTTTTAAAATGATACTAATTTAAAAAGAAGAGTTATTTAAAGTGTGTGCCTATATATACTCTTTAGCTTATGTAAATTCCTGAAACCTTAGGATCTCATTCTTGGTTCTTGTTAATTGATTATAGTGAACTCCCATCGTGGTTAGAGGAGCACTGATGAAGTCTAGGAGGGCTGTTGATCAGGACTTGGTTAATCGGATTCTGAAGGATCTTGTCCAGCTATAGATATATGAGGAGGAGTTAGAAGAAGAAAAGGAACCTATCGAGCAGCCATCGCTTCAGGAAGAGGAGAAATTCAAGGATGAAGAAAGGGAATTCAAGGAGGAAGAGGAGTTCGAGGATGAAGAAGAGGAATTCGAGGAGGAAGAAGAATTTGAAGCAGAAGAAGAGCCTGAATCGGAAAATGATGACGTTGTCATCTAGGAAATGGGCGAGGTTGTTAATGAGCCACTTGCAGATGGGGATAATCTTCGGAGGGAACCAAGCCTGGTGTTTGTATGGATTCCGAACAATGATGTTGAATCTATGGAGTTGGAAGGACCGAAAGTGGAGGACTCTGATGGAGAGAGTCCACTGTGAATGTTAGTTTGGGTTTGGGTTAGTTCTCCTAGGATGTGTACCCTAGCAGGCCATATTAGTATAGATTAGTGGACGTCATGGATGTGTAAATTAAGTAGTATCTTAGTAGGTCTTTTGGTATGGGTATATGTGTATAACTGACTAGTGGTTATAAATATCTCCTGGATATGTATATGTATGTGATGGCTGTAGCGTTAAAGTATCTTAGTTGATACTCGTGTATAACTGATATTTTGGGATATATATATATATATATATTGAATTTGGGTGATATGGTTGTTTATTAATTCATTAATAAATTAAAATTCGGTTAGTTTTGTTTAGTAGCCTGGTTACGGCAATTTCGGGGATGAAATTCTTTTAAGGGGGAAGGAACGTAACGACCCGGAATTTTTGTCGTCTTGAGTTTTGAATATTAATTTTTAATATTCAATAATACGGTATTTTAATCAAATAAAAATCCCTGTTAATTAACAATTGGTAATAACATATAGCTTTTAAGCCAAGATAATATTTTGAATTTCCAGATATTTATTTATAAAATAGGAAATTGGTTTAATTGGAATTTCTTATATATATACATATTTGGAACAATAGAATTTATATATATAGTTTGGAAACAAATTCATAGAAAATAAATGTAGATGAATAAGAAGAATATATTATAAATAGAAATGATTCTTGGCTTATGAACAATATAGTGTATTATAAATAGAGAGTTTAAAATTGGATTTTCTTATATATATATATGCACATATTAGTTAAGAAGGATGTGTATATATATAAGTTCAAAAAGGAAATATATATACTTTTAAACAAATAAAAATGGTATGTTAAAAACAATATATGTAATGGTAAGTGAAATATATATATATGAACTAAATAAAATACAGTGATTATATATACATATATTGAAAAATGAAAGAAAAGATATATATGAAAAATATGATGATAGAAATGAGAAAATTTATAATATCATTTTTAAATAAGAAATCTTTTACAAAATAATGTTTGGCAATATAATGAAATAGTAAAAAAATTCATTTGCTTTGAATTGTACAATTTAAATAAAAAAAATGTAGAACATAAATGTTATTTTATTTAAAAATGGAATGACAAGGCTTGTAATGCCTTGAGTTATATATATTAATAGAAATATATATACATATATATAAATATGAAGATTTAAATGGCTTATTTAAAATCACTTTGCAAATTGTTTTCAAAAATATATATATAAAAGCATATTAAAATCAAATGAAAGTAAAAAGTGAATAAAGAGCAAAAACATGAAGTTAACAGTCAAAAGTTAAACTAGTAAAAAGGTAAAAAGCATCGGTAAAATAAAATAAAAATATATGAAAAGATTTACTTGGTAAGAAAAAAAAGAAAATTTTATACAACCAATGTAACGACCCGATATTTTCAACCATTCGCATCCGCACATGTCGGACTTGAATTGCTCAAAATACCGCGTTGTAAATAAAATTTGGCAAATCTCAGAATATACAGTAAATAAATAATCACAGATCACAGACACAGAGTAAAATAATGCAGCGGAAGTAAAAGAAATAGTAGTTCATGAAGCTACTATGTAAATATATCAGAGTTAAATAAGATACAATAGAAGAAAAAAAGTACAACGGAAGTCTCAATACAATAACCAAGTACAAGCTGAGTAGGACAACGAAACTGAAGTAGATAGGACAAGACAAGCAGAAAATCTCCAGTGATTCAAATCTCCAAGAGAGTGGAAATCCAAATCTGTGAATAACTCAGGCTGACCCGAGCATAAAGCAAAACACAAAACACTCGAGTCAGGACAATATATACTTATATAATGTAAACCAACTCAAGTGAACTGAAATAAAGGTACAAGTAACTCAAAGAATGCTTGGGATCGCCCATTCTTTAAGGATTCGTTAAACTATTTACTATGTAGTAATATATGCTATATACAGTAGTGTCTAATTAGTAAAGTATAATCATATAGAAAATAGAGTTAAGGGGATGGTGAACCTTAACGCGGTCGGATCTTTAAACCAAAATCATAGTAAAGCTCGCTATGGTAGGTGACACGGCACAACTAGGCAATGCCAGGGTAGATATACCAATTACACATCCGGACTGGTGGTGACGCATAGCAGCCACTACCGCCCACCTCGAACAACACTCCCAAATCAAGGGCGCGTACCAAATCAATCACAAGTAATAGAATGGTATCGAAGAAGTGTGTCCGATCAGAGGTGCTACCTCCTTGGTCCGTCAATCGCTCCTGTTTTAGCCACCTTATGCCAACTCACGGGAGTTGGGTCCACGTATATACCTTAGGATCGTCGCCACCATCCTACTTCATTCTGGAAACTCCACCGCGTACACAGTTGTCAAAGTGGTTTTCGGTATCGACAGAGAGTATGTCCATATCCGATCCCGGTCTCTTTAATAACCAATCGTTATTATAACCCGTGGTTATAATTTAAAAACAGTTTATACTTCAAAATAGAATATCATTTCAAATCCAAATCTTTATCAAAATAAAGATTAAATCAATTCCAAACCATTTCAATATATTTAAAATATCATATCATTTCAAAACTTCATTTCAAATCATTTTAATATATCAAAATATCATATCTTTCCAAAACTTCATTTCAAATCATTTTTATATATCAAAATATCATATCCTTTCAAACTTCATTTCAAATCATTTTAATATATCAAAATATCAAATCTTTCCAAAACTTCATTTCAAATCATCATTTAAGTTCAAATCCAAATATTCCGCTTTAAATACCTTTTTTAATTCAAGATATCATTCATTTATTATCATTTCAAGTCACCCTTTTAAATAGTTTATATTTCAATCAAAATAATTCATTTACTATTAAAAGTGTAATTATTATACTTTCAAATCAAGTATTAAGATTTCCAAAGTTTCAATTCAATTCAATCATTTATTTCAATTAAATTTCCATAGACCCTTTCAAATCTTATAAATTTTAAATATAGATTTAATTCACAAAATAACTATTCAAATTATAAAATAAATTCCAAAGCTTTAATATCCTATATTTCATAAGTCCAATATCTTTTAAATAGATTCAAATTACAAGTAAACCAAATATTTTCCATACTAATATAAACTTCAATTATTCATTCCAAGATTTAATATCATTTCAGATTCATTTCAAAATATCATTTCAAAACATCATTTATTTAATTTAAATTTAAATACCATTTAATCACATTTCAAAATAGTTGTATTTCCCAAATCAACTATTCCATTTAAATCATTAAAGTCAATTCATTATATTTAATAATTAAATATGTAATTTCCAAAATTTAATCTTTTTCAAAGATCATTTATTCATTTGAATTTATTAAACAAAGAAAAATCAACTTTCGCAGCACTTAGAAAATGCTATGAAATGTTATGTTTTAAACTAGTCCATTAACAAAAGACAAAGTTTTATTTACAATTCCACACATATTTAACTTTTAATATAAATCATTTAACTTATAAAATCATATAATTTCACATTTAAAAACAATCATTTAAATACCATTATTTCTATGATTTTATAAAGTCAAATTTCCATAAAAATCAAATTTAATAACAATTAAATTTTCATTTTTTTAATTAAATTATTAACTTAACAACTAAGTTTAAGTTTCCAAAATATAACTTATATTCATTTATTTTACTAAATTAAAATTTCACTTTCAAACAAATTCCACAAAATTCAATTTAAGTTGTATTTCCAAATTCAGCTTAAATATTCATTTATTTCATATTTTAAGTTATACAAAATCATTATTTCTTAATAAAATCATTAAATTCATCTTTTAAATCAAACTTGTCATATATTCATACTTTACATAAATTCCATTTATAAACAAAATCATAAATTCCAAAATTTACTTATATTCAAATTCTACTTCACCATCTACTTAATTCACTTATTTAATTTGTAGAAAACCACAAATACTTAATAGAAATCATTTTAATAAAATTTAAATCAAAATATCATAATATTTACATTTTTAAATATTTTAAAAATTTCAGAAAAATATATAAACCACGGGTCTGTATATAATTTTCTAGCCTAGGTCAAGTGATATGGATATGTATCATTTCAATCCGCAGTTTACAAAGAAAAAACCGGGTTCTATCATTTCAAACCCGCAATCCCAAGTTAAATAAATAAAATAAAAAGTCGCTCAGGCTTATCATTTCCGCCCATAACGATCTTTCCCTATTCTAAAGTCCGTTCGGGTATGTATCATTTCAACCCATAATGAACCTAATCTACAGGGAACTTGCAGTGTGATAAACTGATAAAAATGAACAGAAAAACATGAAATAACAGTAACATAAAGTATAACAGGTGTAAATACAGGTGTGAACATCATATGATTATAATATGGCAGTTACAACATGATGATATGCATTTACAGATTCAAGTGATGTCAGTTTATCAACTATATAAGTACACATCGTCTGGTGAGAATTACTCACCTTTCGCTGCCGAAGATTCAAATCAAACAACAATATCTACCCCGAAAGAGAAGAACAGAGGGAACGATCAAAAATTGGAAGAGGAGACAAACTGGTCTCGATCTTGAAACAAGATAAATAAATCAAACTTAGTACTCGAATTAAATCACAAATCAAAGCGAAATTTTAAATAAAAATTTGAACGAGATAATTTGACACATCTAAATTATATGCATGTACGTGATTCCTAGTGGGAAATTCAGGCAGTGATTTTTAAAAAGGCAAGAACAGTGCACGCAACCTTTATTTTTCTTTAAGCATGCAAAAGGTGACACAAATTTAGGTTCAAGATTTGACAACTCATTTCCATGCTTGGCCCATATGTGCATGCAGGTAAATCATGGCAGTGACACAAATTTTCCTTTTTTTTTCCGTATAATAGAAGGATGGAACTATAGAAACAAAGAAAAATAAAAAGGAAACAAGAGGAGGAAGAGGCCATACCTACTGGCACACGCAAGGAAGAAGAGAACAAAAAAGTGGAAAATTGCTTGACGCGATGCTTCTTTTTTTCCCCAAAGGGGATGCGTGAGTTTAGTACTGGAGGAGATGGATGCCAAAAGAGATGAAATGGAAATGGTACGAGGCTTTAATTTATAGGAAAAATATTGGTTGCTTTGCACGCAAGGAAATAGGGATATGCGTAATTAAGGCATGAGAGTTTTATGGCCAGAAAGGAAAGAGTTTTATGGGCAACATTTATTGCATTGATTGATAAAAACGGCAAGAATTATTTGCTAACAATTTATATTCGTTTAGAAATTCTTAGGAATAGGATGCGTTGATTGGTGAAAGATAGGCAAGAAATAATTTGCACTGGTCAGCGAAATTGGCATGAATAAAGGGTAGAGAAACGGTAAGTAATCAATTAGCTTTAAACGGAAATGGAAAATCTGGTGCGAACGTGTTTAAATGTTGATTAAGGTGAAGGATAGAAATATATTTATTATTTTGAAACGTCTATGAATTAAAAATTGGCAATTATTCACAAAAAGGAAAGTGGAAACCCCCGATGATTTTAATCTAGTTTTTAAAAAATTAATAGCTCTTTGGAAGAGTCAAAAGATTATATACATTTATAACAAATGGAAGAAATGGCAAGGCACAGTGAATTTCCTCCTTTAAACGTGCACGATAATTGATTTAGGAACAAAGACCATAATTAGAATGTGAATGGTTTTAATTTTTGCAGGTAATGCTTCTATTAAATCAGGAGGAAAGTAAATATATTTAAAAGTGCGTACAATAGACGCAATAGTTTATGCCCAAAATATAACAAAACAACGGTTTTAAATTTTATACGTTTTCCTATTTATACGTTATTTATTCCATCAAATAACGCGCCTTTTAAACTCGTAATTAAAAGTTTAATTATACATAAATTTTTGCAATCTATTACTTAATAAAACATGATTTGTTTACATTGGGTTTTTATTCATTCATTTATCATTTACCCAAAATTTATTACAAAAGTGTATATAAGTAACGGTATAAATTATTTTGTTTTGAAAAGGTATAAAATCTATTTTAAAGAACAAAATTGAAATAAAGGTTGTTGTGAATTTATTCAATTAAACTAACAGATTTGAAAACTAGAAAAAGATTTAGATTCCGATGAACGTAAATTTATAACCAAAATATGCATTTTAGAGTTTTCTTATAAATAAAAATCTTTGGCGAGCTAATTTTAGAAAAGGACAAAAAAAAAGAAAAAAAGGAAAAAGAAGAAAAAGGGAAGCGATGAAAAATTAGAGCTTGTAATACTTTTCTCTCTCTTAGGAAATGAGAAAATAAAGAAGATGAGAAAATGAGAAACTTGTACGTGAATTGCAAGGCAAAGTATACGGCTAAACTAAAGGAATGAATGCCTAGAAAAGGAATAAATGTTAGGAAAACAAAAAGGTAAGAATTAAGGCAACCTTTCTTTTCTTTCCCTAAAAACAGGTAATTAATTTAGAGCTTAATTATGTATATGGAGAGAGAAACCTTTCATTCTTTCTCTAATCAAATTGATTGATTAATTAAATGTCATTAACAAGCTATTTATTCATGGCATGGAATGTAACTATGTCCAAATGTATTCTACAGTAAATTATGTAAGTGCAATATACTAGATTGTGTACAAAGATGATGTTTCCTTCATATATATCTTTATTGGTCATAGCATTATTATTAAAAACATATACGTATATATATATATATATATATATATACTAGACTTATACATATAAATGTGTTAAAATTAAGTTTCACTATTTTATGAGCCTAAAATTAAAGACAACAATTTTGAACCTAATCTCCAGATTAAAAAGGGTTTAAGATTAAAAAGTTATAACTTTGCATACAAGTCCATCTTATAAATCTTAAGTCAAATTAACGCACACAAATCTGTATATAAAAATCACTGTAAATAATGTCTTAAACTTAATACAACATTAATTTTTTGTTAAAATTTATAACTGTTAACGCTGAAAGTTGAACGCTAACACCCGGTGTGTGTAGTAATAACGTGAAAGCACCACCCGTTGGTACGGGAACAGAATATAAGCTGAAAATAGGAGAAAACGATAAAGGGACAACAGATTTATAGTGGTTCGGCCCTTAATTGAACCTACGTCCACTTTATAGTCTTTTATTGCTGATTTGGTTACAATTTGATACAATGCACTTCAAATACAATCCACTTCGATCACACAAACACTTCGGATTAGTAACTCAAACTTTGATGATGAGATTTGTTGAATTCATGTCGGATGTGTAGAATCTCATTCAAAGCTTGTTGTAGTATCTTCAATGTTTGGAGTTCTTCAAGTCTTGGATGAGTTGAGAATTCGGCAAAATAATGGCGTTTCAGAAAATGATTGGCCAAAAAAGTCCTTTTCACGTTCGGGGTAGGTTGGTATTTATAGAGAATTTGACCCCTTAGGTCGTAAGTCGTGGTCGACTTAAGGTAAGTTGTGGTCGACTTAAGGTAAGTCGTGGCCGACCTATTGAGTCCTGCTCGTGGCTTTGTAGAAGCTTACTTACCCATCTGGATCCATGTTACAAGTCCTAAGTCGTTTACGAGTCATCTTCCTCCGGCATAAGTACTGCAGCAGCGAACTACAACTCTGGCTTTAGGTCGTGGACGACCTAAACTAAGTCGTGAGTCGCGGCTTAACTGGTAAATGAGCTAGGAGGTAAGTCATAGATAGCCTTAAGTCGTAGATCCTCCATTTCCTTAAGTCGTCAACTGGTTGAGTCGGCCAACACCTTTAAGTCACCGAGGCCATTAAGCCGTTAACTCCTTAAACCGTTAAGTCGTAGACTTCCTTAAGTCGTCCAGAACTTAAGTCGTTAGGTCGTCCAGACATTAAGTCGTTAAGTCCTTGACTCGTTAAGTCGTCCAGTCCTTTAGGTCGAAGACTTCTTAGACTGTTTCAATTCTTAGGTCGTCTAGACCTTAACTCGTTAGGTCGTGTAGTACTCTGAGTTGTTAGGTCGACCAATCCCTGACTCGTTAAGTCGCGTACCCTGCTTGAGTCGTTTTCCTTGCTTGAGTCGTGCAGTTCTTAAGCCGTAGGAAACTGAGGGTTAACATTTGCCCCTCGAAGTACACGCCTAAGTCGTAGGTCGTGTGCTTCGACTCATCTTAACTCGCATGTGCCGATTCGAGTTCCACTGCCCTGAGATATAAAAGGCTTGAGTCGTTCCTCCTACTTCCTTCTTCTCATTACCTATCTCCTAAGTCGCATCTGCCATTAGCATTTCTCCGGGCTTCCTCAAGGCGATTCTCAAAAAAATAACCAATCACCGATCCTTGATCCTTCATTGCGTGAGTGCTCCTGCTTCCTTCTTGATCCCTGATCATCATTAATTCGTGAATTTCGCTCCTCGTCCTTAATCCATCTCCTTATGCAATGCTTCATTGCAAATCTCGCTATATCGATAGTCTGCGAACTCGATTCAGTTTGATTTAGCTTCAAACGATTGGGGTGATGAAGGCGATGGGTTACAGTGTTTTGGACTTAACCGATTAGAATGGCAGGGCTTTGGATTTACGGTGATCTCAAATTGGTTTTTTTGGATGATTTAATAGTGTGAAAAAAATGAAGGCTTTTGTTAATGAAGGGGTTAACGGGTTAACGGGTTAGGAGGATAAAGGGTTAGGAGTTAAGGAGAAAAGTCAGTTGGTCACACGGAGTGAGATATTAGCTTGGTCACGACTTAGCAATTTTGTGCGACCTATGAACCCTCTCGACTTAAGTCTTTACCGACTTATCCACTTACGACATAAGCCTTGAGCCGTGGCCGAGTTAGGACTTGGGAAATTTACATCACTTTGAACTGAAGCCTTTTCCCTTCTTACTATGCCTTGCGACTTAAAGATTAATGACTCATAGGACAAATGTCTTGACAAGTTGACGACTTAACTTGACTCACTGTACATTCACTAAGTCGCAGAAGACCTAGTACTTTAGTCGCAGCCAAGTCAGTATTTGTATTCTAAATTCGAACTCACACTTCTAAGCTTAATCTTGATTTAAGTGCTTAACTTGAATTACTGAAACAAACTGCCTGAATACTGAATTGTCCGGACTTTAATTTGTTAAACTTTGTTGCATTTTTTACAGATCACTTTGACTCGCAAGCTAACAACCTGTTTAATACAACATTTATAGAAAATTGGGACTAATATACTGCCACTGACCGCCCACATCAAATGACAGATTAGTTAATTACGAATAATCAACTTAAATAGATTGTGTGAACGAAGTGCTTTAAATCAACAAATTCAAGCAAAGTATTAAAGCAACATTGAAATAGTCAACTGAAAATGACCGGTTTGCACCTATACTTTACCTGAACTTTAAATTAACAAGTCCTGAAATTTGGTAATCGATCAATTGTCGACTAGCTTAATTCCAGTTATATTTACTTGTTATCTTTATTAGTTCTGCACAACACTTCACACCTTTTAGGAAACGTGCACCTTCATATTTGAATATCCAGTTTCTTGTGTAGAATGACTTCTCAGCAAGAAGATATAATAGTTCAGACTGGAGAGGCCACTCTTATTCCAGCTCCATTAGTCAATCCTCCCGAAAGAGCCTCTACCACTTTATCGTACAAAGTTTTTCGTCAGTTGTGCACCTAGTTTGGCATTGCTGAAGCAGATGCCATTCTTCCTGAGAAAAGTAACACTGCTGATGCAGCGCCTCCTGGCTTTGTAGCAGTTAATCGACAAATGTGCCTGAGCGGGGCCATTCCACCTTTCAACAACTTTCTCCAGCATCTTCTTCGCCAACTGGCCATCTCCCCATTTCAGCTACATCCCAATAGCTATGCCATTCTAATGGGGTTGTGTGTATTATTTAGTAGAACGCTTGACCGTCTCCCTAGTTTTGACGAGATCTGCTACTTATGTTCTTTTACCAAAACTAAAGATCATTCTTCGATCACCGTTGTGAGAAGCGCCAGAAATCGTAAATTGATTGTTGGCCTCCCTGACAGTGCCCATGGGTTCTTAACTCAGTACTTTTACGTTCGCTGTCCCCCAGGGTTTTATGCTGTGTGGAGGGGAGGAAGTAAGATTATCTATCTTTACTTCTTCTATTCTCTGAGTTTTGTGAAGTCCAAATTGCCAAATGTTAATTTCGCTTTTTCATTTCAGCGCTCCCCCTCCTTCTAGGGATCCCAGCCACAAGCCAACTCTGGAGAGGCTCATGGCCGTACTAGCTGAAGAGCGGGACGTGAAATTTTTGTTGAAAGACGAATTTCTTCACCAGTTTGGACTTCTTCACCCTTCTCGCTCTTCTCAGCCTCACGAAGTTCCTGATTCTTTAGAAAAGACGTCTGATGCCCCAGCTTCTGTCAAAGAACCTATACCGCAAGAGCCCACCACTGAGGCTTCTCTGGTGAAGTGTTCTGCGTCTATTGACGTTGTGGGATCATCCGGCAAATCTACGCTCTCTCCGGTTATCGAAGAGGAGGAGCCTCTTTAATGCCCCGAGAAGGCATCCAATGAAGGGGTTGAGAAAGAGAGTTCCGCTCAGCATGACGGCAAAGACATTTTTGGGGGTCTTAGTGACTTAATGGTGACTTCACAGGAGTTATTCAAAAATGACACTTCAAAAGCTATTTCTCCTGCTGTCGAGGCGACTTCTTCCTTACAACAAGTTTCGACACCTTCTACACCAGTCGCTGCCGTTCCCACATTAAAGCGTGGTTTGTAGTTTGACGCACGTAGTTTGCACGCCGCACACACTTAGGATTTTTCGGCACTTATACGCACTTATCCCCTTTTTCTGGAGATTTCTAAACTTCATTTCTTTTCCATTTTCAGATTCTTCGATGGGGAGCTCTGGCTCATACTATGACAAATTTCAGCGCCATGGAGGCCGCGGAACTTATGACTTTAGGCGATACCTCAATTCCCCGAGGGAAACAAATGAAGAAAGAGCTATTAGGAAAGCTCAAGAGAGGCGGGACTATGAGCGTCAATACGGGAGGAGGGATGAGCGATATGACTCTTCTCACAGAGGCGATGATTCTCACAAAAGAAAATCCCATGATGACAAAGGGAAGAGTCATATTACTGAAGATCCGAGTAAGCGGGCCAAGCCCAGTGACGCGTCTGCAATTTCTAAGAAGATCCCTGCTTCAATTCCTCTTGATATCCCTTCTGATTCTCCTGCTCTTCAGAAATCTGATATCCAAACAATCATCAATAGACCCCAATATCAAGTTGGACAGGGTCTGCCAACTCTTCAAAGTCGGTTCCCGCAATGGTGCTTAAAGGGGGTACGCTTTGACCTTGACTTGGTCCCGATTGATAAACCGGCTATGCTGCGTAACCTTGATGCCATCAAACTTGATATCGAAAGGATGTCTGGATGGCAAAAACTTGTTGACGAGCTGCAAAGGGTCAATCGTGCGAATCTCGAAGCCATGCTGACCATGGAGAACGATAAGTCAGAGTGGGATAAAATTTGCAAGCGGCACAATGCTGAAATGATGAGCATTTCTGATGATTATGGGAGGCTTGAAGCTGAAGTTGAAAGACTAAAGAACGAGCTTGCCACTTCTTCCACTTCTTATTCGCAAAAGGAAGAAATGCTCCAAAAACAAGTTCGAGACGCCCATGCCGCTTAGCGAGATGCTGAAGCAAAACTTGAAGCAGAGCAGCATGTTACTGGGAAATATCATGATGACGCCACTCAGCTTCGGGAGAAAATTAATTCCCAAGACTTGGAAATCACAAGGTTGCAGTCTCAACTGTTAAAGGCTGAAAGAGAGCGCGATGAAGCTATCGCTGGGAAAGTTGCAGCCGAAGAATCTCATGTGGCTACTAAAGCCAATATAAGCTCTACTCTGTTCGACTTTTATATCCACAGCGTCTTGGGGTGCGAAAGTCTCTCGTTTTTGGGGCCGGACTATGAAGTCACTTTAGCTGAAGTATGGGAGGCGATAATCGATATGTTTGGCGGTGCCGGCTATGATGAGGCAGAGCTTGAGGCACGTTATCTTGACGATGAAACTCGTGCCGCTCTTGCTAGAGGAAAGGAGCAACTTGCTAAAGCGCGAGCTGAATCGACGGGAGAAGAACACCCAAAGGAGGAAGCTCCTTTAACTGCCCCCGTCCATACTTCAATTTCGACTGATGTTAACATTATAGACTCCAGTTCCCATTCTTCGCTTCCTGCTAAAGTTGACAAAGAAATTGTGACCACTCCCACTGAGGACGAGGCCCTGGAAGATATTGAGGCTGAGAAATTCGAGATTGATCTTACAAAGCCGACCTCTCCAGGTAACTTTGGCGTCGACCCGGATCCAGTGAATCACTTATTCGATTTAACCGAGTTTGATGAACTTCTTACTTATTACTTAAGCTTTGATGAACCAATATCTTCTCTTTTCTTGGAGAATACCGATTTTAACTTCTTTTCTTCTGCAGCGGAGGCACCGAGCGCTATACACTCTTCTCCTCTTCCAGCTGTTCCTCCTCCAACCCTTCAAATTACTCCTGCTTCTCAACCGGGTTCGCAGGAAGAGCAAATAGAAGCCCTTCGAGGCTTGGAGGATCCACTCACTTCTCAAGAACAGAAGGCAGAAGATCTTGAGGATAGTGAGAAGACTCCGGAGCAGTCTCTTGATGATAACACTAAGCTTTCTGCGCTACTTACTACTCCGGGAAGTGAGTCTTCCTCGAAGAGGCAAGGGAAGCGCGTCATAAAGAAGAAGAAGAAAAACACTTCCGCTGGAGAAGATGAAGAAGATCCGGCTGCACCCTCTTCTCCTTCTTCTCCGACCCGTCCCCGCCGGATTCTGAAACTGATCATCAAACCGGGCAAGGGTACTAAGGGTGGCAGGAAGAAGGAGTGATAATCTGGATTCTACTTTTCTTATTTTGCTTTTTGCTTGTATCGACCGGAGATTATGCGGGTACCGGTCCCTGCTTTTTTGAGATCTGCACATGTAAAGAATTTTCACAGTATTGAATAAAATAATTCTTTTACTTGCACGAATTCTTGTATATGTAAGAATGCATTTATTTCTCATTTTAGTGTAGAATAAGCGATTCTTTTTACTTGTACAAACTTTTTGTCTGTGTTTGAGAATGCATTTATTCCACATCTTTTCCGCGTGATATTGTAATGTGCTTGTGGTATGTCGCTTGAATACTACTTTTATTGTTGTAGCTGTATTATATGATATTGCCCCTATACCACAAGTGCATTGCAATATCTTTTTGCTTTGGCGAGACTTGTACTCTTATTTTTGGAGAATAACTATTCCGTCTTCGAGGAAACAATTATTCTACTTAAATGGAGCGTGTCTCGTTTTTTGGAGAAGTTTTTACGCTTCAACCTTCGGAGATGGTCACTTCATGTTTTTGAGAAGTGAATTCTCCTACACGGTAAAGCAGGCCTCTAAAGAGGGTTTTACTTAGCACTTCAATTTCTGGGGAAGAATTTTTCAAGATGAACAAGTAGGTCTTCCTTGAGAGTTGAAGTGTGCCTCTGAGGAGGGCTTTTTGGACTCCGAAGAGTAGCATTATGCTTTGTGAAGTAGCGTTGTGCCCCCGGAGAGGTCTTGTGTTTATGCTTCCGGAGAAGTCTTGTTTTTGTGCTTCCGGAGAAGTCTTGTGCCTCCGAAGAGGTCTTGTGCCTCCGAAGAGGTCTTGTGCCTCCGGAGAGGTCTTGTGCCTTCGAAGAGGTCTTGTGTGCCTTGGGGAAGGTCTTCTGCCTCCGAAGAGGGCAGTATGTGCCTTTGGGGAAGGCTTGTGCCTCGTAAGAAGGCTTGTGGTGTCTCGGGAGAGGTCTTATGCCTCCGAAGAGGTCTTGTGCCTCCGAAGAGGTCTCGTGCCTCCGGGGAGGTCTTTATTTGATTGCCTGGAAGTTACTTTCTCACAGTTAAATGGATCCACAGGGCGGACGCAAGTTATTTAATTGGATGTTCGTTTGCACAAACGATCGCAATTAGTTAACAAAGGCCTTGCCTCAGTGGTTCCACCAACCTTTTTGTTGAGAAGAGCGTTTCCATTTATTGGCGTGCCTCCGAAGAGGGCTTGTGCCTCCGTAGAGGTCTTTTATCCTCCGAAGAGTTGCGCCTCCGAAGAGGTCTTGTGCCTCCGAAGAGGGCTTTTGTTGATCAGCTCGCCCATGTCTCTTTGTTGTTTGCTCATTAATGGTCCCCTGTTATTGTCTCCGAGCCTATGTTCCTTTCCTTTGCAAGCAGTTTGCTCTATCCAATGGAGTGTACTTTACTGTTGATTGATTCCATGGGACAGACGCAAGTTATTCAATCAGATGTCTGTTTATACAAACGATCGTAATTAGTTAACAAGCGTCTAGTTCCTTTTCTTTGAAAAAGAGTCTCTTCGGTGGAATCATCAAATTTTGGTGTAAAGTTCATCTTATTTTGGATTTGAATTTGGAACTTTCTATGGCTTGAAATTTGTTTACTGAGTGATTTACGGGGTTCACTTGGCATTGCGATGGGTAAGCTTTGTTTTAATGACCTGCAATATTAAATCGATACTTTAGCAATACGTTTAGAGTATTTACACATCGAAATGAAACAGGCATTTTATAATAATAAAGAACACAAAATTTATAGTGGTTCGGCCAAGAACTGGGCCTACATCCACTTTATAGCTCTTTTATTTATCATCACTGATTTTACAATGGTTTACAACACAATTGATGCATCCATAATCATTTTACAATTTCAAGCAAAGCTTTTTAAGTAAAATATGGGCGCAAATGATTGCTATTCCAGGCTCTTGGGATTGGATCTCCTTCGACAGTTGTGAGTTTGAATGTGCCATCAAGAAGTTTATTGCCTATGACATATGGCCCTTCCAAATTTGGTCCAAATACTCCGACTGCTGTCATGTAGGGATGGCAATGGGGCGGGTCTAGGGTCCAAACCCGGTCGACCCGCCCCTGTTTTGGCCCATCCAGACCCGCCCCATTGGGTCATTGGGGCGGGTAGACCCGTGACCCGTTCTTAAGTGCTCCGGGTCTAGGGTCGGGTCGGGGCTCGGCTAACCCGCCCCAACCCGACCCGCACTACTAACATCTCATGAAACTGTTTTATTACTATAATGATTTATTAATCTTCTTAGATATAAGTGATTCTAGCATGGATATTAAAATGTTCCAATCAATAATCTATAGAAAAAATTAGAGTATTAAGTTGTGGCATTGATAATTATACAATAACATATGTATATATTTTCTGAATTGTTATTGTAGACATCATTTTTATTAACTTCCCTTAGACACATTGTTTTTTGAATTTCATGTATTATTTGGTGATAACGAGTATAAACAAATAAATATATGTACGTTGGTACACAATTTTGAATCAATATATAGAGACTCATCGGGTCTTGGGGCGGGTCGGGTCTACCCTGACCCGTACGGGTCCCGGGTACGGGCCAAAATTCCAGACCCGCACCGGGTCTATGGGGCGGGTCTGGGGCGAGGTCTAAAAAATCCGGGATGGGTACGGGGCACTAAAAACCCACCCCAACCCGCCCCATTGCCATTCCTACTGTCATGATCCTTTTCAAGACTAAGTCCCCGACTTCAAAGCTTCGTTGACGGACTTTAGAGTTGAAGTGCCTTGCAATTCTTTGCTGATGGGCCGCAACTCTGAGTCTAGCTTCTTCCCTTCTTTCATCAAGAAAGTCAAGTGCTTCGAATTGCAATTTTTCATTTTCGGCCTGGTTGAAATGAACTCTCCTGTGTGAAGGGACTTCTAGCTCTACTGGAATCATCGCTTATGATCCGTATGCCAATGAGAATGGAGTGTGCCTAGTCGCAGTTTTATGGGTTGTTCTATATGCCCATAGTGCTAGTGGTAGCTTATCAACCCATCCACCTTTTGCTTTTTTCAAGCTGCTTTTTGATGGTTGACTTGATAATTTTGTTTACTGCTTCCACTTGCCCATTTGCCTGCGGATGAGCCACTGCTGAGAAACTTTTCCGGATTTTGAATTGCTTGCAGAAGTCCTGGAACTCTTCGCTCTCAAATTGAGTACCGTTGTCTGTGATTATCTTCTGTGGCACACCATATCTGCAAATGATATTTTTCATTACAAAATTTATCATCTTTTTAGAAGTAATAGTGGCCAAAGGTTCAGCTTCAGCCCATTTAGTGAAATAATCAACAGCAACAATAGCATATTTGATTCCCGACTTGGCAATTGGTAAAGGTCCGATTAGATCTATCCCCTAAATAGCGAACGACCATGGGATGACCATCTGTGTTAGTTCAGTTGAAGGTGCTCTTGGGATTTTTGCAAATCTCTGGCATTTGTCACATTTTTTGGAGTAGATAGCAGCATCTCGATTAATATTGGGCCAGAAATACCCATACCTAAGAACTTTCTTGGCAAGTGTTTGGCCGCCTGAATGATCCCCACATTCTCCTTCGTGTACCTCTGCTAAGATTGTCTTAGCTTCTTCCTTGGTTACACATCGGAGTAATGGCATTGAGAATCCCCGTCTGTATAACCGACCGTCTTGAATTACATATCTCGATGTTTTTCTTAACAGCTTTCGGCGTTCTTTAGAATTTTCTGGCCGGGAACCATTGAGCAGATATTCTTTGATCGGGGTCATCCATGACTCTTGCTCTTGGGATACAGCCATGATCCAGTCGATATCCATTTCATCGGTGCTTGGGGCTGACAAGACCTCCACAGGAACCAATCCCAATAACTGAGCTTCTCCGGAACTTGAATACTTTGCTAGAGAATCCGCTTTCATATTTTCCTCTCGAGGTATGTGGCTTATCGAATAATGATCAAAATCATCGAGAAGCTCAGAAGCCTTTGACAAGTAGGCAGGCAGATTCCCTCCTTTAGCTTGAAATTCCTTCTTGACCTGACACACAATAAGCTGAGAATCACTGAAGATTTGCAATGCTTTGATATTCAATTCCTTTGCAATCTTTAATCCAGCAATTAGAGCTTCATATTCTGCTTCATTATTTGTAGAAGGAAATTTCAGTCTTAGTGCATAACATAACGATCGCCCTTCGGGGGTTTCAAGCACAACCCCAGCTCCGGAACAGTAATCATTTCTTGAACCATCAACATATAACTTCCATTTGATTGGGATGTCTACTGTAATTTCTTCCTCTTCATCACCCTTATCTGTATACTCTGCGATGAAATCTGCTAAGGCTTGTCCATTGATCGCTCTTCGGGGATGATAAGCGATATCATATTGGCTAAGCTCAATATTCCACTTCAGAAGATGGCCCGAAGTTTCAGGGTGAAATAGGACTTGCTTTAGGGGCTGGTCGATGAGAACTTTGATAGGGTAAGCTTGAAAATACGGCCTCAACTTTCTGGAAGCAATCAGTAAACAATAGGCGAGCTTTTCTAGCTTTGAATAATTCATTTTTGCCCCAGTGAGTCTTTTGCTGATATAGTAGACCGGACGCTGAACTTTTGCATCCTCTCGTACCAGTGCTGCACTCAGGGCATGAGATGAAACTGCCAAGTATATGAAAAGGTCTTCGCCATTGTTGGGTTTGGAAAGTATTGGAGGCGCTTCCATGTGACGGATTAGTTCATCTAAAGCTTTCTGGCATTCAGGTGTCCATTCGAAGTTTTTCTTTCCTTTCTTTAAAGCGTCAAAGAAAGGGATGCATTTATCAGTAGCTTTGGAAATGAATCGACTTAAGGCAGCAACTTTCCCATTTAGGCTCTGCAGTTCCTTCTTTGTCCTAGGGGCTTTGACTTCTCTTAGAGCAGTAATTTGAGCAGGATTGGCTTCAATGCCCCTAGCGCTTACGATAAATCCCAAGAATTTCCCGGACTCTACTCCGAATGAACATTTCAGAGGGTTGAGCTTCATTCCATATTTTCGGAGGATTTCGAACATTTCTGCTAAGTGGTCCATATGGTCAACCGCTTTCTTTGATTTCACTAACATATCATCGACATAGACTTCCATTGTTTTCCCAAGTTGTGATTTGAACATTGCGTTAACAAGCCTTTGATATGTTGCCCCTGCATTCTTTAATCCGAAGGGCATGACTTTGTAACAGTAAAGACCAACATCTGTAACGAAGCTCGTATCCTCCTGGTCCGACTCATGCATCATAATCTGGTTATACCCAGAGTAAGCATCCATAAAAGATAACAATTCGTGCCCGGCTGTTCCATCTACCAGCTGATCAATTCTTGGCAACGGGAAGCATTCCTTGGGACAAGCTTTGTTTAAATCTAAGAAATCAATGCACACTCTCCATTTTCCATTTGCTTTTTTAACCAGCACCGGATTTGAAACCCAATTTGGATATATGGACTCTCTGATGAAATGATTTTCCATGAGTCGGTCTACCTCTTCCTTTAGCGCTGCTGAACTTTCTGGACCTTGGGTTCTTTTCTTCTGTTTCACAGGCGTGAATTTCGGATCAATATTCAGAGGATGTACAGCAATCTCCGGGGATATTCCATACATATCGGCGTGACTCCAAGCAAATACGTCCAGATTTGCTTTCAAAAATGATATTAGCATATTTTGGATTGCCATATTGAGTTGCGAACCCACATTTAGCACTTTGTTTGGGTCTTTAAGATCAACATGTACTGGTACCGTTACCTCCATCGGTACCACTCTATTTTCCTCTGCACTGGCTTTTCTGGGGTCCATTTCTCTCCTTGCACCACTATGCTCGCCAGTGCAGGGACCACCATGTATTTGCTACAAGGTTGGGTTTTTGATGCGGAGGGGGGCTGCCGCATCTTTTCCCATCTCTCTCTTCCTGGCCTCTCGAAGCTCTATAAGATAACATTCCCACCCAGCATTTTGATCTCCTTTGATGACACCCACACCATTATATGTAGGAAATTTCATAGTTAAGCACCACGGGGCCAGAATGGCTCTGAATGCAGCTAAAGTTGGGCGGCCTAGGAAGGCATTGTAGGCAGAAAATCCATCGACAATTACAAAAGTTTATTTCCGAACTACCCTTTTCTGCCCCTCTCCAAGTTCCACAAACAAGTCGACAGTTCCGATTGGTTGCCGCGGTTCCCCAGTAAACCCAACAATCTTCTGCGATGAAGCCTGAACATCAGTCATTGGAATCTTCATTTGATCAAATGTCTTCTTGAAGAGTATATTGCAGGAAGCACCGCAATCAACAAGAACTCGTCTTACAATAGTTGGCCCAATTCCTGCAGAAATTACTAAGGGATCTATGGTTGGAGCTTCAATACCCATAGAATCCCTGGCTTTGAACATAATATCATCATTGGAAGTTTTCTGCTGTTTCAGGGGTGCAGCGTCTTCTAAAACAAAAACATCTTCTTCTGCTGGGGTGTATTTCAAAGCACGAGCATATCGTTCCATTTCACCCCAGCTTCTGCCCGCTGGGTGTGGGCCTCCTGTAATCACATTGATAACAGGCCTTTCGGATTCATGTGCGGTAGTGCCTTTACCCAAGCCAGATGGATGAGTAGGGGGTTGCTGCCCTTGAGTTGATGAAGTTGGGTCATTCCTGTTCTTCTTAACATACTGTTGCAACTTGTTTTCTCTCAACAACTCTTCAATTAAGCTCTTCAAATGACGACATTCGTTGGTATCATGACCGGGTTGGTTATGGAATCGGCAGAATTTTCCATTTCGCATAGCACCCTTTCCAGGTTTTATCTCAGCTGGTTTAGGATACTCCACAACATCTTTGGTGGCAAAGAAGATATTCTCCGGAGTGTCGGTTAAAGGAGTGAAATCTGAGGGTTTAAAGAAGCGAGGTTTCTTTATATCCTTTTGTTTCTTCCCATCATGATTTTCCCTCTTCTGACCTCCGGAATCTTTCTTAACCGAAGCAGCAATATTATTCTCCACCCTTGTTGCCACCACTTTCATTGGTGCCGGAAGATTTTCCAAGCGTATGAATTCATCAGCTTTCTTATAGAATTTCTCGAGTGAATTTGGCTCCTTCATTTTCAGCCATTTTCCAAATTCGCTCGACTTGTCGATAGCACACATCAAATAAGTCAAGACCATTCGTGGCTCTGCGTTGTCGACTTCAGCCAGAGCTATATTAAAGCGATTCAGGAATGACTTAATAGGCTCTCCTAGATTCTGCTCAAGACTAGACAATGACATTATGTCTTTCGCCTTTGAAGCGTACAACCTGAATTGCTCTTAAACTTTCGGGTTAGATCGGAAAACTGGTCTACAAATCGAACGGGAAGCTTGGTAAACCAAAGAAGTGCCACTCCTTCCAGGTATACCGGGAAATACCGGCACTTAATCTCATCAGTTGCCCTTGCGCCGGTCATGTGCCAGTCATATTTATACAAGAATTGATTTGGGTCACTTGTCCCCCGATAAGCAGGAATGGTGGGAGGAACAAATTTTCTGGGAAACTCAGCTTTTAGAATCCTCTCAGTAAACGGAGTTTTACTCGGAGCAAATCCCCATTCGCTCTCATCTTCATTTCTCTACATGCTTTCTTTCATTATTTGCCGAATCATGCCGGAGAGGTATTCCTCATTGTTTAATGACTTTGCGGAGTAGACTTCGGCCATTTTCTCGGAAGTTTGTCCAGGCAAATGTTCACGGAAAACTGGCGATGGCCTGGATCCTTCAGCTTGGAGAGGTGCCCCTTCGGCAGCACCTGATCCCCCTTGAGGAATATTTCTTCCTTCGGAGTTGTGAAGAGCATCAGCGATGTTTTCTTCATTATTCACTGGCCTTTGACTAGCCCCGAGTAAAGCACTTAACTTCTCCATCATTAGAGTATTCTGAGTTTCAATTTGCTGATACAACCCGGTCACTACAACATCTAACTCTTCTCGCGTCACTCCAATGCTGGGAGTTGCTTGACTTGGAGAAAGAGAATTGGTAGTATTATCGTGAGCATCTTCTAATCTGACAGACTTGCGTTTTCTTCCCGGAGCCATTATATCCAACAAACTTCTGGTCTTGAAAGAAACTTTTTCCACAAACTTTCATGGAGCAATGATGGCAATATCCTAAGTTGGGTTCTCAGTGAAAGCACCAAAATGTTAACGCTGAAAGTTGAACGCTAACACCCGGTGTGTGTAGTAATAACGTGAAAGCACCACCCGTTGGTACGGGAACAGAATATAAGGTGAAAATAGCAGAAAACGGTAAAGGGACAACAAATTTATAGTTGTTCGGCCCTTAATTGAACCTACGCAGGCTTTTAAATCTCCCCGAGATGGCCGAGATGAAAAATCCGAGATATCAGCCAAAATCCGAGATTTGGCAGCCTATTTAGTTATAAGTGTTTTAAATATCGCCCGAGATAGCCGAGATATTTTCCCGAGATATTGGCCAAAATCCGAGATTTAAAACACTGAACCTACGTCCTCTTTATAGTCTTTTATTGCTGATTTGGTTAGAATTTGATACAATGCACTTCAAATACAATCCACTTCGATCACACAAACACTTCGGATTAGTAACTCAAACTTTGATGATGAGATTTGTTGAATCCATGTCGGATGTGTAGAATCTCGTTCAAAGCTTGTTGTAGTATCTTCAATGTTTGGAGTTCTTCAAGTCTTGTATGAGTTAAGAATTCGGTAGAGTAATGGCGTTTCAGAAAATGATTGGCCAAAAAAGTCCTTTTCACGTTCGGGGTAGGTTGGTATTTATAGAGAATTTGACCCCTTAGGTCGTAAGTCGTGGTCGACTTAAGGTAAGTCGTGGTCGACTTAAGGTAAGTCGTGGCCGACCTATTGAGTCCAGCTCGTGGCTTTGTAGAAGCTTACTTACCCATCTGGATCCATGTTACAAGTCCTAAGTCGTTTACGAGTCATCTTCCTCCGGCATAAGTATTGCAGCAGCGAACTACAACTCTGGCTTTAGGTCGTGGACGACCTAAACTAATTCGAGAGTCGCAGCTTAACTGGTAAATGAGCTAGGAGGTAAGTCGTAGATAGCCTTAAGTCGTAGATCCTCCATTTCCTTAAGTCGTCAACTAGTTGAGTCGGCCAACACCTTTAAGTCGCCGAGGCCATTAAGCCGTTAACTCCTTAAACCGTTAAGTCGTAGACTTCCTTAAGTCGTCCAGAACTTAAGTCGTTAGGTCGTCCAGACATTAAGTCGTTAAGTCCTTGACTCGTTAAGTCGTCCAGTCCTTTAGGTCGAAGACTTCTTAGACTGTTTCAATTCTTAGGTCGTCTAGACCTTAACTCGTTAGGTCGTGTAGTACTCTGAGTTGTTAGGTCGACCAATCCCTGACTCGTTAAGTCGCGTACCCTGCTTGAGTCATTTTCCTTGCTTGAGTCGTGCAGTTCTTAAGCCGTAGGAAACTGAGGGTTAACATTTGCCCCTCGAAGTACACGCCTAAGTCGTAGGTCGTGTGCTTCGACTCATCTTAACTCGCATGTGCCGATTCGAGTTCCACTGCCCCGAGATATAAAAGGCATGAGTCATTCCTCCTACTTCCTTCTTCTCATTACCTATCTCCTAAGTCGCATCTGCCATTAGCATTTCTCCGAGCTTCCTCAAGGCGATTCTAAAAAAAATAACCAATCACCAATCCTTTATCCTTCATTGCGTAAGTGCTCCTGCTTCCTTCTTGATCCCTGATCATCATTAATTCGTGAATTCCGCTCCTCGTCCTTAATCCATCTCCTTATGCAATGCTTCGTTGCAAATCTCGCTATATCGATAGTCTACGAACTCGATTCAGTTTGATTTAGCTTCAAACGATTGGGGTGATGAAGGCGATGGGTTACAGTGTTTTGGACTTAACCGATTAGAATGGCAGGGCTTTGGATTTATGGTGATCTCAAATTGGTTTTTTGGATGATTTAATAGTGTGAAAAAATGAAGGCTTTTGTTAATGGAGGGGTTAACGGGTTAACGGGTTAGGAGGATAAAGGGTTAGGAGTTAAGGAGAAAAGTCAGTTGGTCACACGGAGTGAGATATTAGATTGGTCATGACTTAGCAATTTTGTGCGACCTATGAACCCTCTTGACTTAAGTCTTTACCGACTTATCCACTTACGACATAAGCCTTGAGTCGTGGCCGAGTTAGGACTTGGGAAATTTACATCACTTTGAACTGAAGCCTTTTCCCTTCTTACTATGCCTTGCGACTTAAAGATTAATGACTCATAGGACAAACGTCTTGACAAGTTGACGACTTAACTTGACTCACTGTACATTCACTAAGTCGCAGACGACCTAGTACTTTGGTCACAGCCAAGTCAGTATTTGTATGCTAAATTCGAACTCACACTTCAAAGCATAATCTTGATTTAAGTGCTTAACTTGAATTACTGAAACAAACTGCCTGAATACTGAATTGTCCGGACTTTAATTTGTTAAACTTTGTTGCATTTTTTACAGATCACTTTGACTCGCAAGCTAACAACCTGTTTAATACAACATTTACAGAAAATTGGGACGAATATACTGCCACTGACCGCCCACATCAAATGACAGATTAGTTAATAACGGATAATCAACTTAAATAGATTGTGTGAACGAAGTGCTTTAAATCAACAAATTCAAGCAAAGTATTAAAGCAACATTGAAATAGTCAACTGAAAATGACCGGTTTGCACTAATACTGTACCTGAACTTTAAATTAACAAGTCCTGAAATTTGGTAATCGATCAATTATCGACTAGCTTAATTCCAGTTATATTTACTTGTTATCTTTATTAGTTCTGCACAACACTTCACACCTTTTAGGAAACGTGCACCTTCATATTTGAATATCCAGTTGCTTGTGTAGAATGACTTCTCAGCAAGAAGATATAACAGTTCAGACTGGAGAGGCCACTCTTATTCTAGCTCCATTAGTCAATCCTCCCGAAAGAGCCTCTACCACTTTATCGTACAAAGTTTTTCGTCAGTTGTGCACCCAGTTTGGCATTGCTGAAGCAGATGCCATTCTTCCTGAGAAAAGTAACACTGCTGATGCAGCGCCTCCTGGCTTTGTAGCAGTTAATCGACAAATGTGCCTGAGCGGGGCCATTCCCCCTTTCAACAACTTTCTCCAGCATCTTCTTCGCCAACTGGCCATCTCCCCATTTCAGCTACATCCCAATAGCTATGCCATTCTAATGGGGTTGTGTGTATTATTTAGTAGAACGCTTGACCGTCTCCCTAGTTTTGACGAGATCTGCTACTTATGTTCTTTTACCAGAACTAAAGATCATTCTTCGATCACCGTTGTGAGAAGCGCCATAAATCGTAATTTGATTGTTGGCCTCCCTGATAGTGCCCATGGGTTCTTAACTCAGTACTTTTACGTTCGCTGTCCCCCGGGGTTTTATGCTGTGTGGAGGGGAGGAAGTAAGATTATCTATCTTTACTTCTTCTATTGTCTGAGTTTTGTGAAGTCCGAATTGCCAAATGTTAATTTCGCTTTTTCATTTCAGCGCTCCCCCCTCCTTCTAGGGATCCCAGCCACAAGCCAACTCTGGAGAGGCTCATGGCCGTACCAGCTGAAGAGCGGGACATGAAATTTTTGTTGAAAGACGAATTTCTTCACCAGTTTGGACTTCTTCACCCTTCTCGCTCTTCTCAGCCTCACGAAGTTCCTGATTCTTTAGAAAAGACATCTGATGCCCCAGCTTCTGTCAAAGAACCTATACCGCAAGAGCCCACCATTGAGGCTTCTCTAGTGAAGTGTTCTGCCTCTATTGACGTTGCGGGATCATCCGACAAATCTACGCTCTCTCCGGTTATCGAAGAGGAGAAGCCTCTTCAATGCCCCGAGAAGGCATCCAATGAAGGGGTTGAGAAAGAGAGTTCCGCTCAGCATGACGGTGAAGACATTTTTGGGGGCCTTAGTGACTTAATGGGGACTTCACAGGAGTTATTCAAAAATGACACTTCAAAAGCTATTTCTCCTGCTGTCGAGGCGACTTCTTCCTTACAACAAGTTTCGACACCTTCTACACCAGTCATTGCCGTTCCCACATTAAAGCGTGGTTTGTAGTTTGACGCGCGTAGTTTGCACACCACACACACTTAGGATTTTTCGGCACTTATACGCACTTATCCTCTTTTTCTGGAGATTTCTAAACTTCATTTCTTTCTGTCAAAGTGTTTTAGAAATCCTATCGATAGCGTTGATCAGATGAATCGATCGGAAGCCCAAATCAACATCAACAACTCAAACAACACAATATATAAAAAAAACATAGATTTACAAGTACAATTCAAAATGTTTGGAGATAGTTTGGAAATAAAGACAAGATGATTAATTAACAAAATATGAAGATGGATAAGCTTAGATAAATCGCGGGCAACCTTAACCAGGTCAACCGTGACTTAATGAATAAGATCAAATGTGTATTTTTTTGGGGTAAATCTACATCCGATCTCAAGAGATAGAGTTTGGAATAACAAAAGATATTAGCATCTAAACCAAGGATAGATATAAATCTCTGGTGAATCGATGCAAATTTGTAAAGGAGTTTCCCCCTTTACCAGAAAATTAGAATATTGGCGAGACAGCCAATTCACTATAAAGATCATTCGAAGTGGAGTTATGTGATACTCCAAAATCAAAAGAAGATGAATAGTGAAGGACAAGAATGGATTTTGGAACCGCAGGGAATGTTCCAAAATTCAAAGGAAATTCGAATCAAAAGGAAAAGATTCAAACTCGAACGAAAGTGATTCTGTAAATAAATCTACTCCATATGCTGAGTTTTGCCTCAAAGCCAAAGCTCTGATACCAACTGTAATGACCCGATATTTTCAACCATTCGCATCCGCACATGTCGGACTTGAATTGCTCAAAATACCGCGTTGTAAATAAAATTTGGCAAATCTCAGAATATACAGTAAATAAATAATCACAGATCACAGACACAGAGTAAAATAATGCAGCGGAAGTAAAAGAAATAGTAGTTCATGAAGCTACTATGTAAATATATTAGAGTTAAATAAGATACAATAGAAGAAATAAAGTACAACGGAAGTCTCAATACAATAACCAAGTACAAGCTGAGTAGGACAACGAAACTGAAGTAGATAGGACAAGGCAATCAGAAAATCTCCAACGATTCAAATCTCCAAGAGAGTGGAAATCCAAATCTATGAATAACTCAGGCTGACCCGAGCGTAAAGCAAAACAAAAAAAAACTCGAGTCAGGACAATATATACTTATATAATGTAAACCAACTCAAGTGAACTGAAATAAAGGTACAAGTAACTCAAAGAATGCTTGGGATCGCCCATTATTTAAGGATCCGTTAAACTATTTACTATGTAGTAATATACGCTATATACAGTAGTGTCCAATTAGTAAAGTATAATCATATAGAAAATAGCGTTAAAGGGATGGTGAACCTTAACGCGGTCGGATCTTTAAACCAAAATCGTAGTAAAGCTCGCTATGGTAGGTGACACGGCACAACTAGGCAATGCCAGGGTAGATATACCAATTACGCATCCGGACTGGTGGTGACGCATAGCAGCCACTACCGCCCACCTCGAACAACACTCCCAAATCAAGGGTGCGCACCAAATCAATCACAAGTAATAGAATGGTATCGAAGAAGTGTGTCCGATCAGAGGTGCTACCTCCTTGGTCCGTCAATCGCTCCTGTTTTAGCCACCTTATGCCAACTCACGGGAGTTGGGTCCACGTATATACCTTAGGATCGTCGCCACCATCCTACTTCATTCTGGAAACTCCACCGCGTACACAGTTGTCAAAGTGGTTTTCGGTATCGACAGAGAGTATGTCCATATCCGATCCCGGTCTCTTTAACAACCAATCGTTATTATAACCCGTGGTTATAATTTAAAAACAGTTTATACTTCAAAATAGAATATCATTTCAAATCCAAATCTTTATCAAAATAAAGATTAAATCAATTCCAAACCATTTCAATATATTTAAAATATCATATCATTTCAAAACTTCATTTCAAATCATTTCAATATATCAAAATATCATATTTTTCCAAAACTTCATTTCAAATCATTTTTATATATCAAAATATCATATCCTTTCAAACTTCATTTCAAATCATTTTAATATATCAAATCTTTCCAAAACTTCATTTCAAATCATCATTTAAGTTCAAATCCAAATATTCTGCTTTAAATACCTTTTTAAATTCAAGATATCATTCATTTATTATCATTTCAAGTCACCCTTTTAAATAGTTTATATTTCAATCAAAATAATTCATTTACCATTAAAAGTGTAATTATTATACTTTCAAATCAGGTATTAAGATTTCCAAAGTTTCAATTCAATTCAATCATTTATTTCAATTAAATTTCCATAGACCCTTTCAAATCTTATAAATTTTAAATATAGATTTAATTCACAAAATAACTATTCAAATTATAAAATAAATTCCAAAGCTTTAATATCCTATATTTCATAAGTCCAATATCTTTTAAATAGATTCAAATTACAAGTAAACCAAATATTTTCCATACTAATATAAACTTCAATTATTCATTCCAAGATTTAATATCATTTCAGATTCATTTCAAAATATCATTTCACAACATCATTTATTTAATTTAAATTTAAATACCATTTAATCACATTTCAAAATAGTTGTATTTCCCAAATCAACTATTCCATTTAAATCATTAAAGTCAATTCATTATATTTAATAATTAAATATTTAATTTCCAAAATTTAATCTTTTTCAAAGATCATTTATTCATTTGAATTTATTAAACAAAGAAAAATCAACTTTCGTAGCACTTAGAAAATGCTATGAAATGTTATGTTTTAAACTAGTCCATTAACAAAAGACAAAGTTTTATTTACAATTCCACACATATTTAACTTTTAATATAAATCATTTAACTTATAAAATCATATAATTTCACATTTAAAAACAATCATTTAAATACCATTATTTCTATGATTTTATAAAGTCAAATTTCCATAAAAATCAAATTTAATAACAATTAAATTTTCATTTTTTTAATTAAATTATTAACTTAACAACTAAGTTTAAGTTTCCAAAATATAACTTATATTCATTTATTTTACTAAATTAAAATTTCACTTTCAAACAAATTCCACAAAATTCAATTTAAGTTGTATTTCCAAATTCAGCTTAAATATTCATTTATTTCATATTTTAAGTTATACAAAATCATTATTTCTTAATAAAATCATTAAATTCATCTTTTAAATCAAATTTGTCATATATTCATACTTTACATAAATTCCATTTATAAACAAAATCATAAATTCCAAAATTTACTTATATTTCAAATTCTACTTCACCATCTACTTAATTCACTTATTTAATTTGTAGAAAACCACAAATACTTAATAGAAATCATTTTAATAAAATTTAAATCAAAATATCATAATATTTACATTTTTAAATATTTTAAAAATTTTAGAAAAATATATAAACCACGGGTCTGTATATAATTTTCTAGCCTAGGTCAAGTGATATGGATATGTATCATTTCAATCTGCAGTTTACAAAGAAAAACCCGGGTTCTATCATTTCAAACCCGCAATCCCAAGTTAAATAAATAAAATAAAAAGTCGCTTAGGCTTATCATTTCCGCCCATAACGATCTTTCCCTATTCTAAAGTCCGTTCGGGTATGTATCATTTCAACCCATAATGAACCTAATCTACAGGGAACTTGCAGTGTGATAAACTGATAAAAATGAACAGAAAAACATGAAATAACAGTAACATAAAGTATAACAGGTGTAAATACAGGTGTGAACATCATATGATTATAATATAGCAGTTACAACATGATGATATGCATTTACAGATTCAAGTGATGTCAGTTTATCAACTATATAAGTACACATCGTCTGGTGAGAATTACTCACCTTTCGCTGCCGAAGATTCAAATCAAACAACAATATCTACCCCGAAAGAGAAGAACAGAGGGAACGATCAAAAATTGGAAGAGGAGACAAACTGGTCTCGATCTTGAAACAAGATAAATAAATCAAACTTAGTACTCGAATTAAATCACAAATCAAAGCGAAATTTTAAATAAAAATTTGAACGAGATAATTTGACACATCTAAATTATATGCATGTACGTGATTCCTAGTGGGAAATTCAGGCAGTGATTTTTAAAAAGGCAAGAACAGTGCATGCAACCTTTATTTTTCTTTAAGCATGCAAAAGGTGACACAAATTTAGGTTCAAGAGTTGACAACTCATTTCCATGCTTGGCCCATATGTGGATACAGGTAAATCATGGCAGTGACACAAATTTTCCTTTTTTTTTCTTTTCCGTATAATAGAAGGATGGAACTATAGAAACAAAGCAAAATAAAAAGAAAACAAGAGGAGGAAGAGGCCATACCTACTGGCACACGCAAGGAAGAAGAGAACAAAAGAAGTGGAAAATTGCTTGACGCGATGCTTTTTTTTTTCAAAGGGGATGCGTGAGTTTAGTACTGGAGGAGATGGAGGCCAAAAGAGATGAAATGGAAATGGTACGAGGCTTTAATTTATAGGAAAAATATTGGTTGCTTTGCACGCAAGGAAATAGGGATATGCGTAATCAAGGCATGAGAGTTTTATGGCTAGAAAGGAAAGAGTTTTATGGGCAACATTTATTGCATTGATTGATAAAAACGGCAAGAATTATTTGCCAACAATTTATATTCATTTAGAAATACTTAGGAATAGGATGCGTTGATTGGTGAAAGATAGGCAAGAAATAATTTGCACTGGTCAGCGAAATTGGCATGAATAAAGGGTAGAGAAACGACAAGTAATCAATTAGCTTTAAACGGAAATGGAAAATCGGGTGCGAACGTGTTTAAATGTTGATTAAGGTGAAGGACAAAAATATATTTATTATTTTGAAACGTCTATGAATTAAAAATTGGCAATTATTCACAAAAAGAAAAGTGGAACCCCCCGATGATTTTAATCTAGTTTTTAAAAAAATTAACAGCTCTTTGGAAGAGTCAAAAGATTATATACATTTATAACAGATGGAAGAAATGGCAAGGCACAGTGAATTCCTCCTTTAAACATGCACGACAATTGATTTAGGAACAAAGACCATAATTTGAATGTGAATGATTTTAATTTTTGCGGGTAACGCTTCTATTAAATCAGAAGGAAAGTAAATATATTTAAAAGTGCGTACAATAGACGCAATAGTTTATGCCCAAAATATAACAAAACAACGATTTTAAATTTTATACGTTTTCCTATTTATACGTTATTTATTCCATCAAATAACGCGCCTTTTTAAACACGTAATTAAAAGTTTAATTATACATAAATTTTTGCAATTTATTACTTAATAAAACATGATTTGTTTACATTGGGTTTTTATTCATTCATTTATCATTTACCCAAAATTTATTACAAAAGTGTATATAAGTAACGGTATAAATTATTTTGTTTTGAAAAGGTATAAAATCTATTTTAAAGAACAAAAGTGAAATAAAGGTTGTTGTGAATTTATTCAATTAAACTAACAGATTTGAAAACTAGAAAAAGATTTAGATTCCGATGAACGTAAATTTATAACCAAAATATGCATTTTAGAGTTTTCTTATAAATAAAAATCTTTGGCGAGCTAATTTTAGAAAAGGACAAAAAAAAGAAAAAAGGAAAAAGAAGAAAAAGGGAAGCGATGAAAAATTAGAGCTTGTAATACTTTTCTCTCTCTTAGGAAATGAGAAAATAAAGAAGATGAGAAAATGAGAAACTTGTACGTGAATTGCAAGGCAAAGTATACGGCTAAACTAAAGGAATGAATGCCTAGAAAAGGAATAAATGTTAGGAAAACAAAAAGGTAAGAATTAAGGCAACCTTTCTTTTCTTTCCCTAAAAACAGGTAATTAATTTAGAGCTTAATTATGTATATGGAGAGAGAAACCTTTCATTCTTTCTCTAATCAAATTGATTGATTAATTAAATGTCATTAACAAGCTATTTATTCATGGCATGGAATGTAACTATGTCCAAATGTATTCTACAGTAAATTATGTAAGTGCAATATACTAGATTGTGTACAAAGATGATGTTTCCTTCATATATATCTTTATTGGTCATAACATTATTATTAAAAACATATACGTATACGTATATATATATATATATATGCACACTACTTATACATATAAATGTGTTAAAATTAAGTTTCACTATTTTATGAGCCTAAAATTAAAGACAACAATTTTGAACCTAATCTCCAGATTAAAAAGGGTTTAAGATTAAAAAGTTATAACTTTGCATACAAGTCCATCTTATAAATCTTAAGTCAAATTAACGCACACAAATATGTATATAAAAATCACTGTAAATAATGTCTTAAACTTAATACAACATAAATTTTTTGTTAAAATTTATAACTTAAAAATTTAATTATTGAAAATTTTACGGGTCGTTACAACCAAAAACAAAGTACAGGCATATACATTACCTGACAACAAAAATAACAAGTAAAAATGAAAGAAATATAAACATATAAATATATAAGCATAAAACATTGTTTGGTCAAAAGAAGTAAAGACCAAAACATTCATGTTGATTTCATTTCAACTCAAAAAGCAAAAGAAGGAAGGCTGAATGATTTATTTCATCTCAATATCAACTCAAAGTCACCAAATGCCTTTCCATCCATCACTGTACAAAACATTGTACAACAGCCACAATCTTCCTTAAGCTAAAAAAAAGTTATATTATACGTATACATTATTTCTAGATGAAAACGTGTATATATATAGAGAGGGGTGTGATAATTCAGTTGTTTTCAAACAACAAAGCCTGTAAAAAAACAAAAGCTTTGTAAAAGGAAAAAAAAGCACAATAAAACGAAGAAGCATCTGTTCCTTCTTAAATCCAAAGCAAGGCAAGCCTATCGAGTATTAGATCGAAGACTAAGTTCAAACTGGAAGTTTTCAAGGAATCTTAACATGGTTAAGGTGAGCATTTAAATCTGGATGCTTGGAATGTCCAAAAATTTTCCCTGTCATGTTCAAAACAAAGAAAATTTCTATATATGACTGATTTCAAAAATCAATATCTCCTTGTTCGATTTGAATTAGTAAATGATGTGAACTGATGAAACTTTTGTTTTCGAGTATAGAGTATGCAAAAATTAGTTTGAAGCTCATTTATTTCATATATTGTGTGTAATGGCCAAGTAACAGTAAACAACCCCGGTTTTGATGAATTTCAATATGCTCGAAACATCGAATCAAGTATGTTATCACGATCGCTGTCTAAAAATAGGATTTTTAGCCAAGATTTCATGATTTTTAATAGCCTAGATTGTGAGAAAATACTAGATGATCAAAATCTGGTTAAAAATTATTTTTCGGCAATTGGGGCGACGAGGGGAGGTGCGGTTTGACCGAAGAGGGGCGTGGAACCGTGGGGAAGGGATTCACCATAGTGAATTTTTGAATTAGGGTCTAGATTGTGGTGGCCTATAGATTTTATGGTTTAAGGCCATGTATTTGATGGGTTCAGGAAAATTTGTCACGGACGCATGGTGGGGCATCGAGTGATGCCGCGTGTGGCGTGGAGGTGCTATGGACGTGGACAATCCAAGTGGCGCAGGTGGCGTTGGTTCCAAATGGTTCGTGGTGGCCATGGGGCCTCCATTTTCGTTCGTATGTCCCTTTTTGTTGTCATATGTGGGCTCGGCTTCGTGGCCATTTCACCCACCATGGTTAAAAACGAAGGCGTGGTGGAGGATGTGCTGCCCTCACGAGGAGACGGCTGTTGATGATGGTAGGATGGAGATTTAGGTGGTCGGAGTTGTGGTGCACGTGCACGAAGGCGTGCATAGCGGTATCACCTATCAGCGATCAAGTTAGGGAAGAAGAGGTTTGGGTTCGGGTCTAGGCAAGAAGGATTGGGTGCACGCAGGTGAGTCGAGTGTGTGGTGGGTTGGGTTCAAGTCAAATGGAATTGGTGTGGATTTTCGTATTCTTGTTTTGACTGGTAATTGGAGAAGAGGAAGGGAAAGGAAGAAGAAGGGGGGAGAGAATCGTGCCTTCCTTTTTTTGGAATAGGAATGGGCTTCGGCCCAGTTTTTGTTTTGTTTTGGGAGGGGAAAGTTTAAAACAAATGGTTTAAAAATGTTGGTTATGGGCTTCGGCCTAGGGAGATGGAGGAAAGTTTAAATATAGAATGTTAATTTATATATATATGTTTGTAAATCTTAAAACGTTATAACTTGTTCATACGAATCCCGATTTACGCGAGATTCATTGCAATGGGTTCGTATTGACGAATACTACGTTGTCGTATAAATTGTTGTCAAGTTTGAATAAGTGAAAATTTATAGCAACTTAAAACGGAAAAGAGTTTAATTACTGATTTAAGCATATATCGTCGTTTTAAATTTATATGACTCGTCTGTTGAAGTGTTTTGCCCAGATAAAAATAACGACAAGTTAATTTATGTTAATTACGATGTTTTGACATCTGTTTAGTGGAATAAAACACCGTTGTGCTAATTGTTTTTAATTGGACCCCTGTTGGTAGAATAAATCACCGTTTTGCCATTATTACGGAATATATCTGTTTTTGGACGTTTACTAGCAGAAATAAAACCCTGTTCTGCTATTATATTTGTATGGACATCTATTTATTTACCTTATAATTATATTGGGTAATACGATGTTCAATTGATTGTTAAAAACAAATTGATGCGAATATCTGTATCGTTATTCTGGACTGTTATGGAACGAATGGTAATTTGATTAAGTATCATTGAAAATAATAAGTCTTTTCCGATTTGGAGGTTGACTTTATAAATGATATTTTAAAGTTAATTGGTAAATATTTTGATAATGATTTAAAGTAATTATTTTTCTTAAAAATTATTTAAAAAGTATTAATTATTGATTCAAAGCTATTTAATTATTCTAATTATTTAAAAGTATATAAATTATTAGTAAAAGTTATTTATAACGGTTTGATTAAGGTTAATTATTACTTAAGGATTAATTATTATTAAGATATTATTAGTATTTCAAAGATAATTTGTTTAAAGATAAATTATGTTTTAAAAATAATATATTGTATAGTAAACGTTTATCAAGGAATGTTTTACTTAATTAAAACTTGGAAAAAAATTATATAAAAACTTTATAAGTATTGTTTTGAGATAATTAATAAATAAAGTTTTTGGGAAGTAATGGTATACTTTCATGGTGTAATCGGGAGGCAGAGACTGTCTATAGTTAAGTTTAGATCTCTCTGGGATAGAGACGTAATCTTTAAGCTACGAATCCATGATTGGTACCACAAAGTACTTTCCATATTTGTTTACATAGGTTTTCAAATATATTTGAAAGAAATGGTTTGTGAATATACTTATTCCTGTGAGATAAGTATATACTTTTTGATTAAGAGATTTAATTTAATTAAATTTTAAATTAAATAAGGCTTAGTGATTTCAGTGTGTTAACCCTCAATTTTCTACGACTTAAGAACTATGCGACTCAAGAAGGTTACGCGACTTAACGAGTCAAGAACTGCACGACTCAGGGAAGTTGCAACTTAAGGTCAGGACCACTTAACGAGTTAAGGTCTAGATGACCTAAGAGTCAATACAGTCTAAGAAGTCTTCGACCTAAAGAACCGAACGACCTAACAACCAAACGAGTTAACTACAGGAACAACCTTATGACCTAAGGTCCGGACGACTTAAGGAAGTCTACGACTTAAGGTCTGGACGACTTAAGGAAGTCTACGACTTAACGGTTTAATGAGTTAACAGCTTAATAGCCTCGACGACTTAACATATGCAACGACTTAAGGAAGTAAAGCTATCTACGACTTAAGGCTATCTACGACTTAAGACAATCCACGACTTAAAGCTGTCTACGACTTAAAGCTACTTACGACTTACCTCCTAGCTCGTTTACCAGTTAAGCCGCGACTCACGACTAAGTATAAGTCGTCCACGACCTAGAGCCAGAGTTGTAGCTCGCTGCCGCAATACTTATGCCGGAGGAGGATGACTCATAAACGACTTAGGACTTGTAACATATATCCAGATGGGCAAGTAAGCTCCTACCAAGCCACAAGCTAGATCGGATAGGTCGGCCACGACCTAGCTTAAGTCGTCCACGACTTACGACCTAGGGGGTCAAATTCGCTATAAATACCACCCTACCCCGAACATGAAAAGGACTTTTGGCCAATCATTTTCTGAAGCGCCATTACTTTGCCGAATTCTCAACTCATTCAAGACTCGAAGAACTCCAAACATCGAAGAAACTACAACAAGCTTTGATCGAGATTCTACACATCCGACATGGATTCGACAAATCTCATCGTCAAAGTTTGAGTTACTAATCTGAAGTGTTTGAGTAATCAAAGTGTATCGTATTCAAAGTGCATTGTATCAAATTATAATCAGATCAGCAATAAAAGACTATAAAGTGGACGTAGGCTCAATTACGGGCCGAACCACTATAAATCTGTTGTTATTTTACCGTTTTCTGCTATTTCCAGCTTATATTCTGTTCCCGTACCAACGGGTGGTGCTTTCACATTGTTATCACACACACTGGGTGTTAGCGTTCGATTTTCAGCGTTAACATTTTGGTGCTTTCACTGAGAACCCTACTCAGGAATACATTCACGATTGCTTCACAGAAGTTCGTTGAAAAAGTTTCTTTCAAGACCAGAAGTCTGTTGGATATAATGGCTCCTGGAAGGAAACGCAAGTCTGTCAGATCTGAAGATGTTCACGATAATACTGCCACTTCTCTTTCTCCAAGTCAAGCAGCTCCCAGCATTGGAGTAACGCGAGAAGAGTTAGATGCTGCAGTGACCGGGTTGTATCAGCAAATTGAAACTCAAAATACTCTAATGATGGAGAAGTTAAGTGCTTTGCTCGGAGCTAGTCAAAGGCCGGTAAATAATGAAGAGAACATTGCTGATGCTCTTCACAACTCTGAAGGAAGAAATATTCCTCAAAGGGGACCAGGTGCCGCTGAAGGGGCACCCCTCCAAGCTGAAGGATCCAGGCCATCACCAGCTTTCCGCGAACATTTGCCCGGACAAGCTTTTGAGAAAATGGCCGAAGTCTACTCCGCCAAGTCATTAAACAATGTGGAATATCTCTCCGGCATGATTCGGCAAATAATGAAAGAAAGCATGCAGAGAGATGAAGATGAGAGCGAATGGGGATTTGCTCCGAGTAAAACTCCGTTTACTGAGAGGATTTTAAAAGCTGAGTTTCCCAGAAAATTTGTTCCCCCAACCATTCCTGCTTATCGGGGGACGAGTTACCCGAATCAATTCTTATACAAATATGACTGGCACATGACCAGCGCCAGAGCGACTGATGAGATTAAGTGCCGGTATTTCCTGGTATACTTAGAGGGAGTGGCACTTCTTTGGTTCACCAAGCTTCCGGTTCGATCGGTAGACCAATTTTCCGACTTAACCCGAAAGTTTAAAGAACAATTCAGGTTGTACGCTTCAAAGGCAAAAGATATAATGTCATTGTCTAGTCTTGAACAGAATCCAGGAGAGTCGATTAAATCCTTTTTGAATCGTTTCAACTTAGCTCTAGCGGAAGTTGACAATGCAGAGCCACGAATGATTTTGACTTATCTAATGCGGGCTATCGATAAGTCGAGCGAATTTGGAAAATGGCTGAAAATGAAGGAGCCAAATTCACTCGAGAAATTCTATAAGAAAGCTGACGAATTCATACGCTTGGAGAATCTTCCGGCACCAACGAAAGTGGTGGCAACAAGAGTGGAAAATAACATTGCTGCTTCAGTTAAGAAATATTCCGGAGGTCAGAAGAGGGAAAGTAAGGAGGGAAAGAGACAAAAGGACATAAAGAGACCTTGCTTCTTCAAACCCTCAGATTTCACTCCATTGACCGACACTCCGGAAAGTATCTTCTTTGCCACCAAAGATGCTGTGGATTATCCCAAACCAGCTGAGATAAAATCGGGAAAGGGTGCTATGCGAAATGAAAAATTCTGCCGCTTTCACAACCAACCCGGTCATGATTCCAATAAATGTCGTCACTTGAAGAGCTTAATTGAAGAGTTGTTGAGGGAAAATAAGCTGCAACAGTATGTCAAGAAAAACAGGAATGACCTAACTTCGTCTACTCAGGGGCAGCAACCCCCTACTCAACCATCTGGCTCGGGTAAAGGCACTACTGCACATGAATCCGAAAGGCCCATTATCAATGTGATTACAGGAGGCCCACACCCAGCGGGCAGAAGCTGGGGCGAAATGGAACGATATGCTCGTGCTTTGAAATACATCCCTGCAGAAGAAGATGTTTTTGCTATAGAAGACGCTGCACCCCTGAAACAGCAGAAAACTTCTAATGATGATATTATGTTTAAGGCTAGGGATTCTATGGGTATTGAAGCTCCAACCATAGATCCTTTGGTCATTTCTGCAGGAATTGGGCCAGCTATTGTAAGACGAGTGCTCATTGATTGCAGTGCTTCCTGCAATATACTCTTCAAGAAAACTTTTGACCAAATGAAGATTCCAATGACCGACGTTCAGGCTTCATCACAAAAGATTGTTAGGTTTACTGGGGAACCGCAGCAACCAATCAGAACTGTCGACTTGTTCGTGGAACTTGGAGAGGGGCAGAAAAGGGTAGTTCGGAAACAAACTTTTGTAATTGTTGATGGATTTTCTACCTATAATGCCTTCCTAGGCCGCCCAACTTTAGCTGCATTCAGAGCCATTCTAGCTCCGTGGTGCCTAACCATGAAATTTCCTACAGACAATGGTGTGAGTGTCATTAAAGGAGATCAAAATGCTGGGCGGGAATGTTATCTTATAGAGCTTCGAGAGGCCAAGAAGAGAAATGGGAAAAGATGCGGTAGCTCCCCTCCGCATCAAAAGCCTAACCTTGTAGCAAATACAGGGTGGCCCCTGCACTGGCGAGCATAGTGGTGTGAGGAGAGAAATGGACCCCAGAAAAGCCAGTGCAGAGGAAAATAGGGTGGTGCCGATGGAAGTAACGGTGCCAGTACCTGTTGATCTTAATGACCCGAACAAAGTGCTGAATCTGGGTTCGCAACTCAGTATGGCAGTCCAAAATATGCTGATATCATTTTTGAAAGCAAATCTGGACGTATTCGCTTGGAGTCATGCCGATATGTGTGGAATATCTCCAGAGATTGCTGTACATACTCTGAATATTGATCCGAAATTCACGCCTGTGAAATAGAAGAGAAGAACCCAAGGTCCAGAAAGGTCAGCAGCGCTAAAGGAAGAAGTAGACCGACTCATGGAAAATCATTTCACCAGAGAGTCCACATATCCAAATTGGGTTTCAAATCCTGTGCTGGTTAAAAAGGCCAATGGAAAATGGAGAGTGTGCTTTGATTTCTCAGATTTAAACAAAGCCTATCCCAAAGACTGCTTCCCGTTACCAAGGATTGATCAACTGGTAGATGGAACAGCCAGACACGAATTGTTATCTTTCATGGATGCTTACTCCGGGTATAACCAGATTATGATGCATGAGTCGGACCAGGAGGATACGAGCTTCGTCACAGATGTTGGTCTTTACTGCTACCCTTTGGATTGAAAAATGCAGGAGCAACATATCAAAGGCTCGTTAATGCAATGTTCAAATCACAGCTTGGGAAAACTATGGAAGTCTATGTCGATGATATGTTAGTGAAATCAAAGAAAGCAGTTGACCATATGGACCACTTAGCAGAGATGTTCACAATTCTCCGAAAATATGGAATGAAGCTCAACCCTTTGAAATGTTCATTTGGAGTAGAGTTCGGGAAATTCTTGGGATTTATTGTAAGCGCTAGGGGCATTGAAGCTAATCCTGCTCAAATTATTGCTCTGAGAGAAGTCAAAGCCCCTAGAACAAAGAAGGAATTACAAAGCCTTAATGGGAAAGTTGCTGCTTTAAGTCGGTTCATTTCCAAAGCCACTGATAAATGCATCCCCTTCTTTGACGCTTTAAAGAAAGGAAAGAAAATCTTCGAATGGACACCGGAATGCCAGACAGCTTTCGATGAACTAATCCATCACATGCAAGCGCCTCTAATGCTTTCCAAGCCCAACAATGGCGAAGACCTTTTCTTATACTTGGCAGTTTCGTCCCATGCCTTGAGTGCAGCATTAGTACGGGAGGATGCGAAAGTGCAGTGCCCAGTCTACTATATCAGCAAAAGACTCACTGGGGCAGAAATGAATTATTCGAAGCTAGAAAAGCTCGCCTACTGTTTACTGATTGCTTCCAGAAAGTTGAGACCGTATTTTCAAGCTCACCTATCAAAGTTCTCACCGATCAGCCCCTAAAGCAAGTCCTGTTTCGTCCTGAAACTTCGGGCCATCTTTTGAAATGGAATATTGAGCTTAGCCAATATGATATCACTTATCATCCCCCAAGAGCGATCAATGGACAAGCCTTAGCGGATTTCATCGCAGAGTATACAGATAAGGGTGATAAAGAAGAAGAGATTACAGTTGACATCCCGACCAAATGGAAGTTATATATTGATGGCTCAAGAAATGATTACTGTTCCGGAGCTGGGGTTGTGCTTGAAACCCCCGAAGGGCGATCGTTATGTTACGCATTAAGATTGGAATTCCCTTCTACAAACAATGAAGCAGAATATGAAGCTCTAATTGCTGGATTAAAGATTTCAAAGGAATTAAACATCAAAGCATTGCAAATCTTCAGTGATTCTCAGCTTATTGTGTGTCAGGTCAAGAAGGAATTTCAAGCTAAAGGAGGAAATCTGCCCGCTTATTTGTCAAAGGCTTCTGGACTTCTCAATGATTTCGATCATTATTCGATAAGCCACATACCTCGAGAGGAAAATATGAAAGCGGATTCTCTAGCAAAGTATTCAAGCTCCGGAGAAGCTTAGTTATTGGGACTGGTTCCTATGGAGGTTTTGTCAGCTCCAAGCACCGATGAAATGGATATCGACTGGATCATGGCTGTATCTCAAGAACAAGAATCATGGATGACCCCAATCAAAGAATATCTGCTCAACGGCTCTCTACCAGAAAATTCTAAAGAACGCCAAAAACTGTTAAGAAAAGCATCAAGATATGTAATTCAAGACGGCCGGTTATACAGGCGGGGATTCTCAATGCCATTACTCCGATGTGTAACCAAGGAAGAAGCTAAAACAATCTTAGCAGAGGTACACGGTGGAGAATGTGGGGATCATTCAGGCGGCCAAACACTTTCCAAGAAATTTCTCCGGTATGGGTATTTCTGGCCCGATATTAATCGAGATGCTGCTATCTACTCCAAGAAATGTGACAAATGCCAGAGATTTGCAAAAATCCCAAGAGCACCTTCAACTGAACTAACATAGATGGTCAGCCCATGGCCGTTCGCCATTTAGGGGATAGATCTAATCGGACCTTTACCAATTGCCAAGTCGGGAATCAAATATGCTATTGTCGCTGTTGATTATTTCACTAAATGGGCTGAAGCTGAGACTTTGGCCACTATTACTTCTAAAAAGATGATAAATTTTGTAACGAAAAATATCATTTGCAGATATGGTGTGCCAAAGAAGATAATCATG